>LR738709.1:568764597-568803041 GCA_902687465.1 Secale cereale
GACGGCAAACCACGCCGTTAACCCCTAACGGCTCCCACCTCACCTCACTGCCGTCCACGCTCTTTGCCGTCTGCTGGCCGCAAAAGGCTGACGGCAAAGAGCTTTGCCGACTGCTTCTATGAAGCAGACGGCAAAGAAGGCCTTTACCGCCACTTATTCAGCCGGACTGTTTGCCGACTGCTAGCAGTCGGCAAAGAGCTTTGCCGACTGCAATTCATGCCTTTGCCGACTGCCATGGCAGTCGGCAAAGAAGCTGATTCCTGTAGTGCTTCGTGGGTGGAGCCTGATACGTTCCAACGTATCTATATTTTGTTATTGTCTCATGTTGTTATATTATCATTCTTGGATGTTTTATAATCATTTTCTAGCAGTTTTCTATCATTTTTTGGGACTAACCTATTGACATAGTGCTTAGTGCCAGTTGTTGTTTTTTGCTTTTTTTACTTCGCTGAAAATTAATATCAAACGGATTCCAAATGCCACGAAACTTTTGGAGATATTTTTGGCCCAGAATACATCGAGCGAGTCAAGGAAGCGCATGAGGAGAGGCCCGTGGGGTCCACTAGATACCAGGGCGCGCCCCAGACCCCCGGCGTGCCCCGGTGGGTAATAGGGCCCGGGGGACTCTTTTCCACCGACCTTCGTCTCTATAACTACCACAATATTCCAGAAACCCTAGAGGAGTCAACGAAAAAATGTTTAAGCCGCTGCAAGTTCGAGAACCACGAGATCCAATCTAGAGCCCTTTTTCGGCGCTCCGCCGAAGGGGAACACGATCACGGAGGGGTTCATCATCCTCATTGGTGCGCCTCCGATGATGTGTGAGTAGTTTACCATAGACCTACGGGTCCGTAGGCAGTAGCTAGATGGCTTCTTCTCTCTTTTTGATCTTCAATACAATGTTCACTTCGGAGATCCATTCGATGTAATACTTTTTGCGGTGTGTTTGTTGGGATCCGATGAATTGTGAGTTTATGATCTTACCTATTTATATCCATATAAGATTATTATAGCCTCGTATTTCTTCTTTGATGCTTCGGTTTTGTTTGGCCAACTTGATTGATTTATCTTGCAATGGGATGAGGTGCTTTGTACTGGGTTCGCTCAATCTCAGTGACAGAAGGAAAAGTGACACACATGTATCGTCGCTATTAAGGATAAAACGATGGGGTCTATTCCTACATGAATAGATCTTGTCTACATCATGTCAATGTTCTTAAGGCATTACTCCATTTCTCCATGAACTTAATACACTAGATGCATGTTGGATAGCGGTCGATGTGTGGAGTAATAGTAGTAGATGCAAGCGGGAGTCGGTCTACTACTCTTGGACATGATGCCTATATACATGATCACTATCTTGGATATTGTCATAATTTTATTAATTGCCCAACAGTAATTTGTTTACCCACCATATGCTATTTTCTCGAGAGAAGCCACTAGTGAAATCTACGGCCCCTGGGTCTATTTCTCATCATATACTTTTAGATATATATTGCTATTTGTGTTTCCAATTTATTTGCCTCTTTTTTTCAGATCTATATTATCAAAAACCCTAAAATATCTCGTTGTGTTTTATTTGCTTTTATTTTATTTGCATCTAGCAATCTATCTATTTACCATATTACAATACCCAAGAGGGATTGACAACCTCTCTACGCGTCGGGTTGCGAGGATTTGTTGTTTGTGTGCAGGTGTTGTCTACATAGGTTGCTTAGTTCTCCTACTATATTGATAATCTTGGTTTCATAACTGAGTGAAATACTTACCGCCGCTATGTGTTGGGGATCGTAGCAAAAAAACAAAAAAAATCTACGCATCACCAAGATCAATCTATGGAGTAATCTAGCAACGAGGGAGAGGGGAGTGCATCTACATACCCTCGTAGATCGCGATGCGGAAGCGTTACAAGAACGCAGATGAAGGAGTCGTACTAGTAGCGATTCAGATTGAGGTTGATTCCGATCTAAGCGCCGAACAACGGCGCCTCCGCGTTCAACACACGTGCAGCCCGGTGACGTCTCCCACGCCTTGATCCAGCAAGGAGAGAGGGAGAGGTCGGGGAAGACTCCGTCCAGGAGCAGCACGACGGCGTGGTGGTGGTGGAGGAGCGCGGGACTCGAGCAGGGCTTCGCCAAGCACTACAAGAGACGAGGAGGGAGAGAGGTAGGGCTGCGCCAAGAGAGAGAGGTCAAACCGTATGTTGGGCAGCCCCATACCTCAAGTATATATAGGAGGAGGGGAGGGGCTGCGCCCCCATCTAGGGTTCCCTCCCTAGGGGTGCCGGCAGCCCCCAAAACCCATCTAGGGTGCGGCCAAGGGGGGGAAGAGAAGGGGGCGCCCTAGGGTGGGCCTTAAGGCCCATCTGGACCTAGGGTTTGCCCCCTACCACTCTCCCTGCACCTTGGGCCTTGGTGGGGGGGCGCACCAGCCCACCTGGGACTGGTCCCCTCCCACACTTGGCCCATGCAGCCCTCTGGGGCTGGTGGCCCCACCCGGTGGTCCCGGTACGTTACCGATAACGCTCGTAACTTTTCCGATGACCAAAACGGGACTTCCCATATATAAATCTTTACCTCCGGACCATTCCGGAACTCCTCGTGACGTCCGGGATCTCATCCGGGACTCCAAACAACATTCGGTAACTGCATACATACTTTCCCTATAACCTTAGCGTCATCGAACCTTAAGTGTGCAGACCCTACGGGTTCGGGAACCATGCAGACATGACCGAGACAACTTTCTGGCAAATAACCAACAGCAGGATCTGGATAACCATGTTGGCTCCCACATGTTCCACGATGATCTCATCGGATGAACCACGATGTCAAGGATTCAATCAATCCCGTATACAATTCCCTTTGTCTACCGGTATAGTACTTGCCCGAGATTCGGTCGTCGGTATCTCGATACCTTGTTCAATCTCGTTACCGGCAAGTCTCTTTACTTGTTACGTAACACATCATCCCGTGATCAACTCCTTGATCACATTGTGCACATTATGATGATGTCCTACCGAGTGGGCCCAGAGATACCTCTCCGTCACATGGAGTGACAAATCCCAGTCTAGATTCGTGCCAACCCAACAGACACTTTCGGAGATACCCGTAGTGCACCTTTATAGCCACCCAGTTACGTTGTGACGTTTGGTACACCCAAAGCATTCCTACGGTATCCGGGAGTTGCACAATCTCATGGTCTAAGGAAAAGATACTTGACATTTAGAAAAGCTTTAGCATACGAACTACACGATCTTGAGCTAGGCTTAGGATTGGGTCTTGTCCATCACATCATTCTCCTAATGATGTGATCCCGTTATCAACGACATCCAATGTCCATGGTCAGGAAACCGCAACCATCTATTGATCAACGAGCCAGCCAACTAGAGGCTCACTAGGGACATGGTGTTTGTCTATGTATCCACACATGTATCTGAGTTTCCTATCAATACAATTCTAGCATGGATAATAAACAATTATCATGAACAAGGAAATATAATAATAACCAATTTATTATTGCCTCTAGGGCATATTTCCAATAGTCTCCCACTTGCACTAGAGTCAATAATCTAGTTCACATCGCCATGTGATTAACACTCACAGATCACATCACCATGTGACTAACATCCAAAGAGTTTACTAGAGTCAATAATCTAGTTCACATCACTATGTGATTAACACTCAATGAGTTCTGGGTTTGATCATGTTATGTTTGTGAGAGAGGTTGTAGTCAACGGGTCTGCAACATTCAGATCCCTATGTATTTCGCAAAACTTTATGTCATATCGTAGATGTTGCTACCATGTTCTACTTGGAGCTATTCCAAAATGTTGCTCCATTATTCGTATCCGGTATCTCTACTCAGAGCTATCCGGATAGGTGTTAAGCTTGCATCGACGTAACTCTTTACGTTGAACTCTTTATCACCTCCATAACCGAGAAACATTTCCTTATTCCTCTAAGGATAATTTTGACCGCTATCTAGTGATTCACTCCTGGATCACCTTTGTACCCTCTTGCCAGACATGTGGCAAGACACACATCAGGTGCGGTACTCAACATGGCATACCGTATAGAGCCTATGACAAAAGCATAGGGGACGACCTTTGTCCTTCCTCTTTCTTCTGCCGTGGTCAAGCTTTGAGTCTTATGCAACTTCACACCTTACAACTCAGGTAAGAACTCCTTCTTTGACTGATCTATTTTGAACTCCTTCAAAATCATGTCAAAGGTGTGTGTTCTTTTGAAAGTATCATTAGGCGTCTTGATCTATCTCTATAGATCTTGATGCCCAATATGTAAGCAGCTTTATCCAGGTCTTCCTTTGAAAAACTCCTTTCAAACAACCCTTTATGCTTTCCAGAAATTCTACATCATTTCGGATCAACAATATGTCATTCACATATACTTATCATAAATGTTGTAGTGCTCCCACTCACTTTATTGTAAATACAAGTTTCTAACAAACTTTGTATAAACCCAAAAACTTTGATCACTCCATCAAAGCATATATTCCGACTCCGAGATGCTTGCTCTAGTCCATGGAAGGATTGCTGGAGCTAGCATACCTTTGAGCATCCTTAGGATCGACAAAACCTTTCTGATTGTATCACATACAACCTTTCCTTGTTCTTAAAGAACCATTTATCTCAATGGCTTGCCGATCATCGGGCAAGTCCACCAAAGTCCATACTTTGTTTTGATACATGGATCCTATCTCGGATTTCTCAGCTTCTAACCATTTGTCGGAATACGGGCCCACCATCGCTTCTCCATAGTTCGTAGGTTCATTGTTATCCAACAACATGACATCTAAGACAGGATCACCGTACCACTCAGGAGTAGTACATATCCTTGTCGACCTACGACGTTCGATAACAACTTGATCCGAAACTTCATGATCACTATCATTAGTTTCCTCTTCAATAGTCGTAGGCTCCACAAAAACATCTTTCTGTGTTGCACTACTCTCCGGTTGAAGCGAGGGTTCGACAACCTCATCAAGTTCTATCTTCCTCCCACTCAATTCTTTCGAGAGAAACTCCTTCTCGAGAAAGTACCCGTTCTTAGCGACAAACATTTTTGCCCTTGGATCTGAGATAGAAGGTATACCCAACTGTTACCTTTGGGTATCCTATGAAGATGTATTTATCCGCTTTGGGTTCGAGCTTTTCCCGGCAGAAGCCATAAGCATCGCAGCCCAAACATTAAGAAACGACAACTTTGGTTTCTTGCCAAACCATAGTTCATACGGCGTCGTCTCAACGGACTTAGATGGTGCCCTCTCTAAAGTGAATGCAGCTGTATCTAATGCATAACCTTAAAATAATAGCGGTAGATCGGTAAGAGACATCATAGATCGTACCATATCTCATAAGGTTCGATTACGACGTCCGGATACACCATTATGCTGTGGTGTTCTGGGTGGCTTCAACTGCGAAACAATTCCCCTTGATCAGATCGTAGGAACATGATCTTCTTGTTATGACGATTCTTAACTTCACTCCGAAATTTCTTGAACTTTTCAAACGTTTCAGACTTTTGCTTCATTAAGTAAATATACCCATATCTACTCAAATCGTCAGTGAAGATGAGAAAATAGCGATATCCACCACACGCCTTAATTCTCATTGGATCACACACATCAGCATGTATGATTTCCAACAAGTCACTTGCTCGTTTCATTGTACCTGAAAACGGGATCTTAGTCATCCTGCCCATGAGGCATGGCTGGCATGTGTCAAGCGATTCAAAATCAACTGACTCCAAACATCCATCAGCATGGAGTTTCTTCATGCATTTTATGCCAAAATGACCTAAGCGACAGTGCCACAAGAAAGTGGTACTATCATTATCAACTCTACATCTTTTGGCGTTAATATTATTATCATGTGTATTACTATGACCGAGATTCAATAAACCATTGGGTGCATGACCATAAAGGTATTATTCATGTAAACAGAATAACCATTATTCTCTAACTTAAATGAATAACCGTATTGCAATGAACATGATCTAATCATATTCATGCTAAACGTAGACACCTGATAACATTTATCTAGGTTCAACACTAATCCCGAAGGTAGAGGGAGCGTGCGAAGGTGATCTTATCATCCTTGGAAACACTTCCAACACACATCGTCACCTCGCCCTTAGCTAGTCTCCGTTCAGTCCGCGGCTTTTGCTTCAAGTCACTAATAATAGCAACTGAACCGGTATCCAATACCCAGGTACTACAAGGAGTACTGGTAAGGTACACATCAATAACACGTATATCAAATATACTTTGTTGAAGTTGTCAGCTTGCTTATCTACCATGTATTTGGGGTAGTTGAAGGAAATATGCCCTAGAGGCAATAATAAAGATGTTATTTGTATTTCCTTATATCATGATAAATGTCTTTTATTCATGCTATAATTGTATTAACCGGAAACTTGATACACGTGTGAATACATAAGACAAAATAGTGTGTCCCTAGTATGCCTCTACTAGACTAGCTCATTGATCAAAGATGGCTATGTTTCCTAGCCATAGACATGAGTTGTCATTTGATCGACGGGATCACATCATTAGAAGAATGATGTGATGGACTAGACCCATCCGTTAGCATAGCACTATGATCGTTTAGTTTTACTGCTACTGCTTTCTTCATGACTTATACATGTTCCTACGACTATGAGATTATGCAACTTCCGAATACTGTAGGAACACCTTGTGTGCTATAAAACATCACAATGTAACTAGGTGATCATAAAGATGCTCTACAGGTGTCTCCGAAAGTATTCGTGATGTTGGCATAGATCAAGACTAGGATTTGTCACTCCGAGTGTCGGAGAGGTATCTCTGGGCCCTCTCGGTAATACACATCATAATAAGCCTTGCAAGCAAAAGACTAATGAGTTAGTCACGAGATGATGTATTACGGAACGAGTAAAGAGACTTGCCGGTAACGAGATTGAACTAGGTATAGAGATACCGACGATCGAATCTCGGGCAAGTAACATACCGATGACAAAAGGAACAACGTATGTTGTTATGCGGTTTGACCGATAAAGATCTTCGTAGAATATGTGGGAGCCAATATGAGCATACAGGTTCCGCTATTGGTTATTGACCAGAGATGAGTCTCGCTCATGTCTACATAGTTCTCGAACCCATGGGGTCCGCACGCTTAACGTTTGATGAGGATCGGTATTATGAGTTTATGAGTTTTGATGTACCGAAGGTAGTTCGGAGTCCCGGATGAGATCACGGACATGACGAGGAGTCTCGGAATGTCCGAGACATAAAGATTGATATATTGGATGACTATATTCGGACACCGGAAGTGTTCTGGCAAGTTTCGGAATTTACCGGAGTGCCGGGGGGGTTACCGGAACCCCCCGGGGGAATGGTGGGCCCTAGTGGGCCATAGGGGAGAAAGAGGGCAGCAGCCAGGAGGTGGTGTGCCCCCTCCCTAGGGGCAGTCCGAATAGGACTAGGGGAGGGGGGCGCGGCCCCTCTTTCCCTCCCCCTCTCCCTCTCCTTCCTTCCCCTCTCCTTCTTGGTGGACTCCTACTAGGAATAGGATTGCAATCCTATTCCTAGTAGGATTGCCTCTCTAGGCGCACCATAGAGGGCCGGCCGGCCTCCCCCCCTTGCTCCTTTATATACGGGGGCAGGGGCACCCAAAGACACACAAGTTGAATTGTTTTAGCCGTGTGCGGTGCCCCCCTCCACAGAAACACACCTCGGTCATACCGTTGCAGTGCTTAGCCGAAGCCCTGCGCCGGTAGAAACATCATATCTGTCACCACGCCGTCGTGCTGACGAAACTCTCCCGTGAAACTCAACTGGATCAAGAGCTCGTGGGACGTTATCAAGCTGAACGTGTGCTGAACGCGGAGGTGCCGTACGTTCGGTGCTTGAACGGTTGGATCGCGAAGAAGTTCGACTACATCAACCGCGTCACTTGACGCTTCCGCTCCCGGTCTACGAGGATACGTAGACACACTCTCCCCTCTCGTTGCTATGCATCTGGTAGATAGATCTTGCATGATCGTAGGAAAATTTTAAAATACTACGTTCCCCAACAGTGGCATCATGAGCCAGGTCTATGCGTAGATGATATGCACGAGTAGAACACAATGAGTTGTGGGAGATACTAGTCATACTGCTTACCAGCATGTCATACTTTGCTTCGGCGGTATTGTGAGATGAAGCGGCCCGGACCGACATTACGCGTACGCTTACGCGAGACTGGTTTCACCGTTATGAGCACTCGTTGCTTAAAGGTGACTGGTGGGTGTCTGTCTCTCTCACTTTAGCTGAATCAAGTGTGGCTACGCCCGGTCCTTGTGAAGGTTAAAACAGCACATACTTGACGAAACATCATTGTGGTTTTGTATGCGTAGGTAAGAATGGTTCTTGCTAAGCCCGTAGCAGCCACGTAAAACTTGCAAAAACAAAGTAGAGGACGTCTAACTTGTTTTTGCAGGGCTTGTTGTGATGTGATATGGTCAAGACATGACGAGTTATACGATTTTGTATGAGATGATCATGTTTTGTAAAGTTATCAGCAACTGGCAGGAGCCATATGGTTGTCTCTTTATTGTATGAAATGCAATCGCCATGTAATTGCTTTACTTTATCACTAAGCGGTAGCGATAGTCGTAGAAGCAATAGTTGGCGAGACGACAACGATGCTACGATGGAGATCAAGGTGTCGCACCGGTGATGAAGGTGATCATGACGGTGCTTTGGAGATGGAGATCAAAAGCACAAGATGATGATGGCCATATCAAGTCACATATTTTGATTGCATGTGATGTTTATCTTATTATGCTTCTTATTTTGCTTAGAATGACGGTAGCATTATAAGATGATCCCTTACTAAATTTCAAGGTATAAGTGTTCTCCCTGAGTATGCACCGTTGCGAAAGTTCGTCGTGCCGAGGCACCACGTGTTGATCGGGTGTGATAAGCTCTACGTTCAAATACAACGGGTGTAAGCCAGTTTTGCACATGCAGAATACTCGGGTTAAACTTGACGAGCCTAGCATATGCAGATATGGCCTCGGAACACTGGAGACCGAAAGGTCGAGCGTGAATCATATAGTAGATATGATCAACATAAGATGTTCACCATTGAAACTACTCCATCTCACGTGATGATCGGACATGGTTTAGTTGATTTGGATCACGTGATCATTTAGATGATCGGAGGGATGTCTATCTAAGTGGGAGTTCTTTAGGTAATATGATTAATTGAACTTTAATTTATCATGAACTTGGTCCTGATAGTTTTTGCATATCTATGTTGTTGTAGATCAATGGCCTGTGCTACCGTTCCTTTGAATTTTAATGCATTCCTAGAGAAAGCTAAGTTGAAAGATGATGGTAGCAATTACACGGACTGGGTCCGTAACTTGAGGATTATCCTCATTGCTGCACAGAAGAATTATGTCCTTGAAGCACCGCTAGGTGACAAGCCCCATCCCGCTAATCTAGACGCTTTGAACGTCTGGCAGACGCGGTCTGATGACTACACGATAGTTCAGTGTGCCATGCTTTACGGCTTAGAACCGGGACTTCAATGGCGTTTTGAACGTCATGGACCATATGAGATATTCCAAGAGTTGAAGTTAATATTTCAAGCAAATGCCCGGATTGAGAAATATGAGATTTCCAACAAGTTCTACAGCTGCAAGATGGAGGAGAATAGTTCTATCAGTGAACACTTGCTCAGAATGTCTGGGTACTACAATCATATGACTCAACTTGGTTGCAAAGTTGACGAGGATAGTGTTATTGATAGAGTTCTTCAATCACTGCCACCAAGCTATAAAGGCTTTGTGATGAACTATAATATGCAAGGGATGCAGAAGACAATTCCCGAGCTCTTCGTTATGCTCAAGGCTGCGGAGGTAGAAATCAAAAAGGAGCATCAAGTGTTGATGGTTAGCAAGACCACTAGTTTCAAGAAAAAGGGCAAGGGAAAGAAGGGGAACTTCAAGAAGAATAGCAAGACAGTTGCTACTCCCGCAAAGAAATCCAAGTCTGGAGCCAAGCCTGAAACTGAGTGCTTCTACTACAAAGGGACTGGACACTGGAAGCGGAACTGCCCAACTATTTGGCGGATAAGAAGGATGGCAAGGTGAACAAAGGTATATGTGATATACATGTTATTGATGTGTACCTTACTAATGCTCGTAGTAGTACCTGGGTATTTGATACCGGTTCGGTTGCTAATATTTGTAACTCGAAACAGGGACTACGTATTAAATGAAGATTAGCTAAGGACGAGGTGACGATGTGCGTGGGAAATGGTTCCAAAGTCGATGTGATCGCCGTCGGCACGCTACCTCTACATCTACCTTTGGGATTAGTTTTAGACCTAGATAATTGTTATTTGGTGCCAGCGTTGAGCATGAATATTATATCTGGATCTTCTTTATTGCGAGACGGTTATTCATTTAAATCAAAGAATAATGGTTGTTCTATTTTTATGAATAATATCTTTTATGGTCATGCACCCTTGAAGAGTGGTCTATTCTTATTGGATCTCGATTGTAGTGATACACATATTCATAATATTGAAGCCAAAAGATGCAAGGTTCATAATGATAGTGCAACTTATTTGTGGCACTGCCGTTTAGGTCATATTGGTGTAAAGCGCATGAAGAAACTCCATAGTGATGGACTTTTGGAATCACTTGATTATGAATCACTTGGTGCTTGCGATCCATGCCTCATTGGCAAGATGACTAAAACTCCGTTCTCCGGAACTATGGAGCGAGCAACTGATTTGTTGGAAATCATACATACTGATATATGTGGGCCAATGAGTGTTGAAGCTCGCGGCGGGTATCGTTATTTTCTGACCTTGACTGATGATTTAAGAAGATATGGGTATATCTACTTAATGAAGCACAAGTCTGAAACATTTGAAAAGTTCAAAGAATTTCAGAGTGAAGTAGAGAATCATCGTAACAAGAAAATAAAGTTTCTACGATCTGATCGTGGAGGAGAATATTTGAGTTACGAGTTTGGTCTTCATTTGAAACAATGTGGAATAATTTCACAACTCACGCCACCCGGAACACCACAGCGTAATGGTGTGTCCGAACGTCGTAACCGTACTTTGTTGGATATGGTGCGATCTATGATGTTTCTTATCGATTTACCACTATCATTTTGGGGTTATGCTTTAGAGACAGCTGCATTCACGTTAAATAGGGCACCATCTAAATCCGTTGAGACGACACCTTATGAAGTATGGTTTGGCAAGAAACCAAAGTTGTCGTTTCTTAAAGTTTGGGGCTGCGATGCTTATGTGAAAAAGCTTCAACCTGATAAGCTCGAACCCAAGTCGGAGAAATGTGTCTTCATAGGATACCCAAAAGAGACTGTTGGGTACACCTTCTATCATAGATCCGAAGGCAAGATATTCGTTGCTAAGAATGGATCCTTTCTAGAGAAGGAGTTTCTCTCGAAAGAAGTGAGTGGGAGGAAAGTAGAACTTGATGAGGTAATAGTACCTTCTCCTGAATTGGAAAGTAGTACATCACAGAAAATTGTTCCAGTGATTCCTACACCAATTAATGAGGAAGCTAATGATGATGATCATGAAACTTCAGATCAAGTTTCTACTGAATGTCGTAGATCAACCAGAGTACGTTCCGCACCAGAGTGGTACGGCAACCCAGTTTTGGAATTCATGTTACTAGACCATGATGAACCTACGAACTATGAGGAAGCGATGATGAGCCCAGATTCCGCAGCTTGAGGCCATGAAATCTGAGATGGGATCCCTGTATGAGAACAAAGTGTGGACTTTGGTTGACTTGCCCGATGATCGGCAAGCCATCGAAAATAAATGGATCTTCAAGAGGAAGACCGACGCAGACGGTAATGTTACTGTTTACAAAGCTCGACTTGTTGCGAAAGGGTTTCGACAAGTTCAAGGAGTTGACTACGATGAGACTTTCTCACCGGTAGCGATGCTTAAGTCTGTCTGAATCATGTTAGCAATTGCCGTATTTTATGATTATGAAATCTGGCAAATGGATGTCAAAACTGCATTCCTAAATGGATATCTCAATGAAGAGTTGTATATGATGCAACCAGAAGGTTTTGTCGATCCAAAAGGTGCAAACAAAGTATGCAAGCTCCAGCGATCCATCTATGGACTGGTGCAAGCATCTCAGAGTTGGAATATACGCTTTGATGAGGTAATCAAAGCATATGGTTTTATACAGACTTTTGGAGAAGCCTGTATTTACAAGAAAGTTAGTGGGAGCTCTGTAGCATTTCTAATATTATATGTGGATGACATATTGTTGATTGGAAATGATATATAATTTCTGGATAGCATAAAAGGATACTTGAATAAGAGTTTTTCAATGAAAGACCTCGGTGAAGATGCTTATATATTAGGCATCAAGATCTATAGAGATAGATCAAGACGCTTAATTGGACTTTCACAAAGCACATACCTTAATAAAGTTTTGAAGAAGTTCAAAATGGATCAGTCAAAGAAAGGGTTCTTGCCTGTGTTACAAGGTATGAAGTTGAGTAAGACTCAATGCCCGACCACTACAGAAGATAGAGAGAAAATGAAAGTCATTCCCTATGCCTCGGCCATAGGATCTGTCATGTATGCAATGTTGTGTACCAGACCTGATGTGTGCCTTGCTATAAGTCTAGCAGGGAGGTACCAAAGTAATCCAGGAGTGGATCACTGGTCAGCGGTCAAGAACATCCTGAAATACCTGAAAAGGACAAAGGATATGTTTCTCGTATATGGAGGCGAAAAAGAGCTCGTCGTAAACGGTTACGTCGATTCTAGCTTTGACACTGATCCGGATGACTCTAAGTCACAAACCGGATATGTATTTTTATTGAACGGTGGAGCTGTCAGTTGGTGCAGTTCCAAGCAGAGCGTCGTGGCGGGATCTACGTGTGAAGCGGAATACATAGCTGCTTCGGAAGCAGCAAATGAAGGAGTCTGGATGAAGGAGTTCATATCCGATCTAGGTGTAATACCTAGTGCATCGGGTCCAATGAAAATCTTTTGTGACAACACTGGAGCAATAGCCTTGGCGAAGGAATCCAGGTTTCGCAAGAGAACAAAGCACATCAAAAGAGGCTTCAATTCCATTCGCGATCTAGTCAAGGAGGGAGACATAGAGATTTGCAAGATACATATGGATCTGAATGTTGCAGACCCGTTGACTAAGCCTCTTCCACGGGTAAAACATGATCAGCACCAGGACTCCATGGGTGTGAGGATCATCACTTTGTAATCTAGATTATTGACTCTAGTTCAAGTGGGAGACTGAAGGAAATATGCCCTAGAGGCAATAATAAAGATGTTATTTGTATTTCCTTATATCATGATAAATGTCTTTTATTCATGCTAGAATTGTATTAACCGGAAACTTGATACATGTGTGAATACATAAGACAAAATAGTGTGTCCCTAGTATGCCTCTACTAGACTAGCTCATTGATCAAAGATGGCTATGTTTCCTAGCCATATACATGAGTTGTCATTTGATCAACGGGATCACATCATTAGAAGAATGATGTGATGGACTAGACCCATCCGTTAGCATAGCACTATGATCGTTTAGTTTTACTGCTATTGCTTTCTTCATGACTTATACATGTTCCTATGACTATGAGATTATGCAACTTCCGAATACTGTACGAACACCTTGTGTGCTATCAAACGTCACAACGTAACTGGGTGATCATAAAGATGCTCTACAGGTGTCTCCGAAAGTATTTGTGATGTTGGCATAGATCAAGACTAGGATTTGTCACTCCGAGTGTCGGAGAGGTATCTCTGGGCCCTCTCGGTAATACACATCATAATAAGTCTTGCAAGCAAAAGACTAATGAGTTAGTCATGAGATGATGTATTACGGAACGAGTAAAGAGACTTGCCGGTAACGAGATTGAACTAGGTATAGAGATACCGACGATCGAATCTCGGGCAAGTAACATACCGATGACAAAAGGAACAACGTATGTTGTTATGCGGTTTGACCGATAAAGATCTTCGTAGAATATGTGGGAGCCAATATGAGCATCCAGGTTCCGCTATTGGTTATTGACCGGAGATGAGTCCCAGTCATGTCTACATAGTTCTCGAACCCGTAGGGTCCGCACGCTTAACGTTTGATGAGGATCGGTATTATGAGTTTATGAGTTTTGATGTACCGAAGGTAGTTCGGAGACCCGGATGAGATCACGGACATGACGAGGAGTCTCGGAATGTCCGAGACATAAAGATTGATATATTGGATGACAATATTCGGACACCGGAAGTGTTTTGGAAAGTATCGGAATTTACCGGAGTGCCAGGGGGGTTACCGAAACCCCCCGGGGGAATGGTGGGCCCTAGTGGGCCATAGGGGATAAAGATGGCAGCAGCCAGGAGGTGGCGCGCCCCCTCCCTAGGGGCAGTCCGAATAGGACTAGGGGAGGGGGCGCGGCCCCTCTTTCCCTCTCCCTCTCCCTCTCCTTCCTTCCCCCTCTCCTTCTTGGTGGACTCCTACTAGGAATAGGATTGCAATCCTATTCCTAGTATGATTGCCTCTCTAGGCGCACCATAGAGGGCCGGCCGGCCTCCCCCCCTTGCTCCTTTATAGACGGGGGCAGGGGGCACCCAAAGACACACAAGTTGAATTGTTTTAGCCATGTGCGGTGCCCCCCTCCACAGAAACACACCTCGGTCATACCGTTGTAGTGCTTAGGCGAAGCCCTGCGCCGGTAGATACATCATATCTGTCACCACGCCGTCGTGCTGACGAAACTCTCCCGTGAAGCTCAACTGGATCAAGAGCTCGTGGGACGTCATCAAGCTGAACGTGTGCTGAACGCGGAGGTGCCGTACGTTCGGTGCTTGATCGGTTGGATCACGAAGAAGTTCGACTACATCAACCGCGTCACTTGACGCTTCCGCTCCCGGTCTACAAGGGTACGTAGACACACTCTCCCCTCTCGTTGCTATGCTTCTGGTAGACAGATCTTGTGTGATCGTAGGAAAATTTTAAAATACTACGTTCCCCAACAGTAGTTCTGCTACCATGTGACCTTTCCCCTTACAATAGAAGCACTTAGTCTCGAGGTTTGGGTTCAACCTTGGGTTCCTTCATTAGAGCGGCAACTGGTTTGCCATTCATGAAGTTTCCCTTCTAGCCCTTGCCCCTTTTGAAACCAGTGGTCTTGTGAAACCATCAACACTTGATGCTCCTTCTTGATTTCTACTTTTGCGGTCTTTAAGCACCGCTAATAGCTCTGGGATCATCTCCATCCTTTGCATGTCATAGTTCATCATGAAGTTCTAGTAGCTTGGTGATAGTGTCTAGAGAATTATGTCAACCACTATCTCATGTGGAAGATTAACTCCCACTTGGTTCAAGTGATTTTAGCACCCAGACATTCTGAGCACATGCTCACTAGTTGAGCTATTCTCCTCCATCTTGTTGGCAAAAAGAACTTGTCAGAGGTCTCATACCTCTCAACACGGGCATGAGCCTGAAATCCCAATTTTAGCTCTTGGAACATCTCATATGTCCTATGGCGTTCAAAACGTCATTGGAATCCCAATTCTAAGCCGTAAAGTATGGTGCACTAAACTATCAAGTAGTCATCAGGACGTGTCTGTCAAGCGTTCACAACATCCACAGACAACGTTGTAGGGGTTTGCACATCGAGCGGTGCATCAAAGACTAAGCCTTCTGTGTAGCAGTGAGGACACTCCTCGGACTACGGACCCAGTCTGCATCATTGCTTACAATATCTTTCAACTTAGTCTTTCTCTAGAATCGTATCAAACAGGGAGCTACAACGCAGCTTTTGGTCTACAACATAATTTGCGAAGACAACTTAGACTATTGTTCATGACAATTATGTTCATCTAATGAACTCCCACTGAGATAGACATCTCTCTAGTCATCTAAGTGATACATGATCGGAATCGACTAGGCCGTGTCCGATCATCATGTGAGACGGACTAGTCATCAACGGTGAACATCTGTATGTTGATCGTATCTTTTATACGACTCATGTTCGACCTTTCGGTCTTCCGTGTTCCCAGGCCATGTCTGTACATGCTAGGCTCGTCAAGTGAACCCTAAGTGTATTGCGTGTGTAAATCTGGCTTACACCCGTTGTATGCAAACGTTAGAGCCTATCACACCCGATCATCATGTGGTGCTTCGGAACAACGAACCTTAGCAACGGTGCACAGTTAGGGGGAACACAATTCTTGAAATTTTAGTGAGAGATCATCTTATTTACTACCGTCGTTCTAAGCAAATAAGATGTAAAACATGATAAACATCACATGCAACCAAATAGTGACATGATATGGCCAATATCATTTTGGTCCTTTTGATCTTCATCTTCGGGGCTCCATGATCATCATCGTCACCGGCATGACACCATGATCTCCATCATCGTGTCTCCATGAAGTTGTCTCGTCAAACATTACTTCTACTACTATGGCTAACAGTTAGCAACAAAGTAAAGTAATTACATGGTGTTTTCAGTGACACGCAGGTCATACAATAAAATAAGACAACTCCTATGGCTCCTGCCGGTTGTCATATTCATCGACATGCAAGTCATGATTCCTATTACAAGAACATGATCAATCTCATACATCACATATATATCATTCATCACATCCTTTTGGCCATATCACATCACACGGCACATGCTGCAAGAACAAGTTAGACGTCCTCTAATTGTTGTTGCAAGTTTTTACGTGGCTGCTATAGGTTTTGTAATGCCCAGGATGGAGTTATACCTCCTACGTGTCGAGGCACGACTTAAAGGCATAAGTCCATCCTAGAATGATCTCAAGTTTGGTAATCTTTGCACAACTCATGTAAAAGAGGGGATAGTAAACTGAAAATAGTTGGCTTACACTCGCCACGTCACAGAATTACAGTACAAGTCTCAAACATCATACATTAAGAACACTACAACCCTCTAAGGGCAAAAGCCAAATGACAAAGTACCAAACTCAGATAAATAAACCACAGGCGGATCGAATCCTAGTAAGAGACTCCACTACTGATCGTCCGGGTAGCGCACGTAGTACCGACTACGCTCCTCGTCGTACTCCCAATCCAGCTCGGTGCCATCACCTGGATAGCTCACAGCTGGACCTGCATCTGGTGTGTGAAGTAACTGTGAGCCACAGAGGACTCAGCAATCCCGTTCCCGGGTAACAGAACTATTTAAGCCTTTAGGTGAGGGAAAGGCTGAAGAAAGGAATAAGTCTGCAGCAGCAACTAGCATCTAGCTTACGTAAGTGAGAGCGAGAAGAGAAGGCATCGGCGAGAAATGATCACGAAGTGATCCTAGCTACAAACTCCACAATCATAACCCCTCCGTGTTCAACTCCCGAATCCCGATTCGGAAATTGACAGTCATGGAACACACGCTGGTAGTGTATTAGTAACATTGTGTCAAGTTATCTACAACCGGAATTAACAAGCTCCCATCTGCCACATAACCGCGGGCACGGCTTTCGAAAGTTCAAACCCTGCAGGGGTGTTCCAACTTGACCCATTACAAGCCCACGATCCGCGGAGTCGCAACTCCAAAGTGGGAAGACCCGAGTATCCTCGGAATCCCGTGCTCAAGATATACCGAGCTAAGGTAAGGCTAATCCAGCAAATCCTCCCGGCGTGTCGACACCCTGATAGTAGCCGCGCGTATCTAAGTCTCAGGACACGACCGGATGGGCGAAGCTACGGGTGGATGCCAGATACCTCGAGTTGCCTCAAGGCGGCCCCGCAGGCTCCCCGTTTCGGACCAACACTCATGTGGAGCACTGGCCCGGGGTTGTTGATTAAGAAAGAGGGTTAATTACTCCCTATGCAAGTTTAGTTTGTTATTAGGCAAATAGTACCAATGTTGGGATTTGCTGGAAAAGACTTAGCACTTAGCGGTTTATCGAGGGGGTCCCATACACCCCAACCGTGTTAGGAACGCATAATCAAGGAACATAAAACCAGCTTATACGGATCCTAACGGCGTGAGTGGAACAAATCACCAAGCAAAAGGCTTAGCCTTCCATCCTTGCCAATATATAGATGAATTCAATTAAAGCATTTATATAGTGTGATATAACCCAACCAAACTTCAACATGGAGCAAGCATCTTCACTTCACCTGCAACTAGCAACGCTATAAGAAGGGCTGAGCGAAGCGTACTTAGCCAAGCAACGGTTTGCATAGGTAGGTTGGTTAAACATGGCAATTGGTTACAAATAGGAGGCTGACAAGAAGAACATGGGCATCGAGGCAAAACTATAGATCGAGACTACTAGCAATAGGCAAAGATAGTAATGTTATCGAGGTTCGGTCATCTTGCCTGAAGAGAAGTCGTTCGGATCGTAAGAAGGGTCCTCGTGCTCAACCTCGTTGGAAACCTCGTGCTCAACTTCGTACCCGGTCTCAGCTTCCGGCTCTAAACAAAACAATCACACCAAGCACCAATCAACAAGATGCAATGCGCACTCGAAAAACATGAATGCATGATGGATGCACTAAGGATGCACATGGAGCACGTAAAATATCACTCAAGCAAAACACCTCAAAACAAGATAACAATCTGATATTATTAATCTACACAGAAAAACAATCAAGTTTGATATAAGATTCGCTGAAATCGGAGTTACGGGCTAAAAGTTATGCCCGAAACAAGATTTGAGCGAAAACTGAAAATTACAGCAACATGGCATCTTTGGAGCTCAAAATAATTAAGCTACAGCACCCAAAAAGCATGGCAAAGGACATGAACACAAACTAGACATATAGTACAGCAACTAGGTCCAAAGTGCACCCCCAACGGAGTCACAGATCAATAGCAATGATCTTGGACATATTGAACTTTGCAATAAAATTCTGGCAGCAGAATTTTATTGAAACTTTAGAGCAAAAGATAAACATGCTACAGCCACTCAAATGGACATGTGAGGACATGAGTGGAAAGACAACAATATATACTACAAGGAACAATCAAAATCCACCCCAAAACTATCATGCTTTGTCCTACAACATCACACGAACATGGCATCGGAACGTTACAGATTTCAGACTTAGTGAAAAATCACTAAGTCCCAAAACAGCAATATCATCATAGCACACAAAAGAGCATGTTTAAGTCACCTCGAAACTAAACATGGCAAAGGGTAAGCACCTCATCAAAGTGCACATGAAGGTGATCCCGAAACACACAAGCATGCATCATAGAGGTGAACACAACGATTGCAACGAGCTCAACAAGATGGAATTTCATAACAAGTGAAAACACATCATATGAACATGGCACTTTGCAACGAAGATAACAAGGCAATAATAAATCTACCATGCAACCTATCACAAGCAACACGTAGTTCGTGGCAAGACGAACACGTGGACATGTCATTTGCATCATTTGGACAAACGAGCTAAAAGATATCACATGTCAAAGGTGGCATGAAAATAACACATAACAGCAGTTTATATCATGATGCACTCTTGCAACAGCAAAACAAGTGTCTAGACGATCTCTAACATGCATGACAACAACAGAGGAAACGTAGAGCACATCTCCACGAACGTGTGGACATATTACACGCGCAAAACGGAGCACCACAGTAAAAGTTACAGCAGGTCAAAGATCGCATTTCAGATCAGTAAAACAGGGACTTAGAAGGATAGAAGTCAACCTAGCAGATCCAGATCTGGAAAACTGGGCTCGGGCCGGCTGAGGAAGAAGTGGGCCGCGCGGAGGCGAGCGCTGGTGCGGCGGCGGCCCGCGGTGGATCTGGCCTGCGACGGCTGCGGCGGCCCGCGCGAGGAGGCGGCGGCTTCGCGGCGCGGCTGCGGGCCTCGGCCCAGGCGGGAGGCCGGTCGGGGCGGCTGTAGCGATGGGCCGGCGAGGGTGGCGATGGAGGGCCCGCTCGGGCGCGCCCGGCCTGGCGCGGCTGCGGCCCGCGGAGGAGAACGGCGAAGTGGGGACCCGAGCGGCGTACGGGCCGGGCCCGATGCGGCGACGCGGGACGATGGTGGCGATGGGGCGATGCGGTCGCTCGGGCGGGGCCCAGCCGAGCGGCTGTTGCGGCGACGCTGCGGTCGCTGGGGATCGAGCGCGTTGACTCCGGGGCGCTGCGACGGGGCTTCGAGCCAGCAGTTTTTTGCGGCGGCGGTCGGCTCGATGGATCCCTCGTGATCTGGAAGAAAATGGAGGATCTGATCTGAAAGAAAGGAAAAAAAATAGAGGGGAAGGGGGAAGAAGAAGGGGACATGCCAAAATAGACTAGGGTCTATTATATAGCAGTTTTTAGGGTTAGGGGGAGATTTAGGGGCGCTAGGAGCCCTCCGATCGCGATCCGACGGATCCGATCGCGGGGATAGATTTAAAAGGCCTAGACGGAGATAAAAGACTGCAGTAGGGATGTTTCCGGGACACGAAGTAAAGGCACTTCGGACCCACACGAACAACGGATGGGAAAGTCAACGGAGTCCAAACGAGATGAGATTTGAGAGGCGGGTTGCACACAACAAAACAACAACACACACAACAACCTCGCGGCACACCGGTAACGTAAAACGCCCGAACAACAAAGTAGGCCTACGGGACGTCACGGACACGTGAGGGAGCTTCGGAACGCGAAACGGACAACGGGAAGAAACACGACGAACCGGATGCAACCCACAACACAAAAGCAATGCAATGCACGTGTCTACCTGATATGAATGAATGCCACACACTCACACAACAAAACGACGAAAACCCGAAAGACAAGGAACCCGGAATGGAAATAGATGAAGCCGGAGATATATTATATACCCAAAAGGGAAAGTATTACATCCGGGGCATTACAGGTTTCTAGCAAGAACGTTTCTTACCTACGCCAAAACCACAACGTGATATGCCAATTTCTATTTACCCTTCATAAGGACCCTTTTCATCGAATCCGATCCGACTAAAGTGGGAGAGACATACACCCGCTAGCCACCTTATGCAACTAGTGCATGTCAGTCGGTGGAACCTGTCTCACGTAAGCGTACGTGTAAGGTCAGTCCGGGACGCTTCATCCCACGATGCCGCCGAATCAAGATAAGACTAGTAACGGCAAGAGAATTGAAAAATCGATGCCCACAACTACTTTGTGTTCTACTCGTGCAAGAAACTACGCATAGACCTAGCTCATGATGCCATTGTTGGGGATCGTAGCAGAAAACAAAAAAATTCTACGCATCACCGAGATCAATCTATGGAGTAATCTAGCAACGAGGGAGAGGGGAGTGCATCTACATACCCTTGTAGATCGCGATGCGGAAGCGTTACAAGAACGCGGATGAAGGAGTCGTACTCATAGCGATTCAGATTGCGGTTGATTCCGATCTAAACGCCGAACAACGACGCCTCTGCGTTCAACACACGTGCAGCCCAGTGATGTCTCCCACGCCTTGATCCATCAAGGAGAGAGGGAGAGGTTGGGGAAGACTCCATCCAGCAGCATCACGACGGCGTGGTGGTGGTGGAGGAGCGCGGGACTCCAGCAGGGCTTCGCCAAGCACTACGAGAGACGAGGAGGGAGAGAGGTAGGGCTGCGCCAAGAGAGAGAGGTCAAACTGTATGTTGGGCAGCCCCATACCTCAAGTATATATAGGGGGAGGGGAGGGGCTGCGCCCCCATCAAGGGTTCCCTCCCTAGGGGTGGCGGCAGCCCCCAAAACCCATCTAGGGTGCGGCCAAGGGGGGAGAGAGGGGGGCGCCCTAGGGTGGGCCTTAAGGCCCATCTGGACCTAGGGTTTGCCCCCTCCCACTCTCCCTGCGCCTTGGGCCTTGGTGGGGGGCGCACCAGCCCACCTGGGGCTGGTCCCCTCCCACACTTGGCCCATGCAGCCCTCTGGGTCTGGTGGCCCCACCCGGTGGACCCCCGGGACCCTCCCGGTGGTCCCGGTACGTTACCGATAGCGCCCGAAACTTTTCCGGTGACCAAAACGGGACTTCACATATATATAAATCTTTACCTCCGGACCATTCCGAAACTCCTCGTTACATCCGGGATCTCATCCGGGACTCCGAACAACATTAGGTAACCACGTACACACTTCCCCTATAACCCTAGCGTCATCGAACCTTAAGTGTGTAGACCCTACGGGTTCGAGAACCATGCAGACATGACCGAGACAACTCTCTGGCCAATAACCAACAGCGGGATCTGGATACCCATGTTGGCCCCCACATGTTCCACGATGATCTCATCGGATGAACCACGATGTCAAGGATTCAATCAATCCCGTATACAATTCCCTTTGTCTATCGGTATAGTACTTGCCCGAGATTCGATCGTCGGTATCTCGATACCTTGTTCAATCTCGTTACCGGAAAGTCTCTTTACTCGTTCCATAACACATCATCCCGTGATCAACTCCTTGATCACATTGTGCACATTATGATGATGTCCTACCGAGTGGGCCCAGAGATACCTCTCCGTCACACGGAGTGACAAATCCCAGTCTCGATTCGAGCCAACCCAACAGACACTTTCGGAGATACCCGTAGTGCACCTTTATAGCCACCAATTATGTTGTGACGTTTGGTACACCCAAAGCATTCCTACGGTATCCGGGAGTTGCACAATCTCATGGTCTAAGGAAAAGATACTTGACATTTAGAAAAGCTTTAGCATACGAACTACATGATCTTGAGCTAGGCTTAGGATTGGGTCTTGTCCATCACATCATTCTCCTAATGATGTGATCCCATTATCAACGACATCCAATGTCCATGGTCAGGAAACCGCAACCATCTATTGATCAACGAGCCAGTCAACTAGAGGCTCACTAGGGACATGGTGTTTGTCTATGTATCCACACATGTATCTAAGTTTCCTATCAATACAATTCTAGCATGGATAATAAACAATTATCATGAACAAGGAAATATAATAATAACCAATTTATTATTGCCTCTAGGGCATATTTCCAACATAACCTAGGCTTACACACGATCGATTGCCAATCTAGGGTTACATGCGCCGCCGAGTTGATGTAGGCCTTGGAATACACGCCAAGCCTTATGTCGGGTCTATCTTGATCACGCCGAAGTATGAGGCCTCTAGAGTCCTTCCTTAGAGAAATGGTACGTCATAATCTCGGCCCATGGACTGTGGGCCGACTAGGTCAGTACCACCAAGACCATGACACCGTCAATAAGATCTAGCTAACATTTGCGGGATTGCATCAAACAAATGTTCCTTTTTGTTTCTTATAGATTAACAAAGTCAGCTTTGATTTCTGCAATGACTTCAACAACCAAAGTTAATTTACCGGGTTTACCAAGCCCCCTAACATTTTATAAAGGCCACTGCTAGGAATCATCCGGATGACGATAGCTAATTATAAACCGCCTCACGCACCGTTGGATGAGGCGTTGCGCAACCGTCTGATTTGACAAAATCGGACCATGTGCGCACCCAACAGAGTTTGGCCAGTCGTCTCTGCAACGCAAACCAATCCATTGCTTGTCGCCCCAGCCCCTGCCCTAACATCTCGTGTTTCTGCCTACAGAACCGGCCAGGTATCATCGTCGCCTTGTAGTAGATGACGGCCAGTGAGAACACGTCATCTCCCCCGCAGCAAAAGAAGAGACCGTTGCACTGAAGCTTCTGTCGCCGACAAGATGAAGCAGGTTGGGGCATCACATCGCATTGCAGCTCTGCCGCTGGCAAGAACCACAGGTTGCAGCACCACCCATGTTGCATTGCAGCTCCGCCGATGCTCCACTGCAGCTCCATGGCAGCAGCGACGGTCCCGGCGATGCCCCATTGAAGCTCCATGGCAGCACCGACCGTCCCGGCGATGCTCCATTGAAGCTCTATGGCAGCACCGCGCGGCGCAAGAAAGCTTCATCGCAGCACCCACATCCCACCGACGCTCCACCGCAGCTCCATGGCAGCACATCGCTCAAGACCATCTTCGAACCGTCCTCGTCGCAGCATGATTTGCAGCAGTTTCATGGATGAGCTGCATCACCGAGCCCCGGGCACAACATGGACGGGTGCCAGTCAAATCGCAGCATCCGAGGTCTTTGCATCAGATAGAAGGACGCCGGCGACCGGCCGCCTAGCAGCAGCTCGCGCAAGGGGCGGCGAACCCCTGCACCGCCGTCGCCATCCATGGAAGCAGCCGAAGTGGGGGTCTGGGGGTCACCTCAAAGCAGCAGTTGTAGGGGCAGAACCATGCGCAGGACACCAGGCAGCGTACGGAGGCGGTCCCTCCTGATTCCTCAACTCCGGCGACAGTCCCCTCCCGGTTCCTCTCCTGATCTTCTCATCTAGTTGTCTCAAGAAACGAAGAAAGACAAAGGGGAGAAGGAAGAAAGAAACGGGTGGAGGGAGATAAGGTGAGAGGAGAGCGGTTGGTGGACCACCATGGGGACACGTGGTGTGCAGAGACGGTGGTTTACCAGAGAGAAAATCAGCCGGTTGATTTAGAGGATTTTCCTTTTATAAAATACCTATCATAATAGAGCTTTTTATAAGGTGTGACCAAGGCTCGGGGCTAAATTTTAACATGATTGAATTCATGACAGATTTCGCTTTTACCTCAAACTTTAACATGCAGCTCATGAGCAAATGGTTCCGCAACACCAATGCAATTAGGTAACACTTTTCCACGGTTAGAATTAGCAAAATCAAGGCACGTAGATTACTCTTGGTCCACCAAGGACTTGATAAGGTACATTCGTGCTCACACGAAACTACGAGGGAAAAGTACCTTAGTAATCCAAAGAACCAAAGACGAGAGCACTAATAGCCGACTAGATAATCAAGCCAAACAAACACTTTGAATAACATGTCTTCACTTTCACATCGATAAAAAGGAAGCGGCGTGGCAGTGTGTGGTACTTTTAGCATAGATGAAGCGGGGTTTGTTTTTCGTTGGTCTCGCCGACTTCAAAACCTATCTAAAACGAGGTACAAACCTTAAAACCACCCAGTTATGTTAAATCAAGGCCATGTGGGAGAGTATGGGCAGGCGAGAGAGGATTTCTTAAACTGATTATTCATACTACTTCCATCCGGTTTATTAGTCCCTCTTGTATTTTGGTCCATACTTTAACCTTTAACTTAACTAACAAAAGATAAGTTCTATACCAGAAAAATAGTACCATCGAAAACCACTTTCAAATATAAATCCAACAAAATAACTTTTCTGGCATATTGTTTTATTTCGTTGGCAAATTTATGGTCAAAATTTGGCATAAAATATGAAGGTGGCCAGTAAACCCAGACGAGGGTAGTACTACAAGAGATTAGCCCGTGACTGGTTTGTCGGCTCTACGTAGACCAACAACCGCCTTCCCAAGAAGCTAGGGTTCCTCTACCTTCCGCCGACGCCGTTTCCGGTCCGCCCCATCTCTGCCGCCCTTAGGGTCATGGGGGCGGAGTGGATCGCGACCCTTCCCGGTGGGAGGGCTTCGGTTTTTAGATCTATTTTCGAGTTTTGTTAGTGTCCTGATCAGGAAGGCGAGATGGGGGCGGCTCCCTGAAGATGAAATAAAGGTCTCCCCGCCTAGCCTTCGTTTTGGTGATGCGTCTAGCATTGTCGGTGGGCGTGTGGAGGTGTGTCTCCGGCGGATCAGTCTTTGATGGATTTGCTCAGATTTGTTCACCGTTCGGCTATGTTCGTGAATCTTCAGGTTAGATTCTTCTGATCTACACTCTTCATCAACGGCGGTTGTTGTTCTGGTGCGAGGGAGGGGGTGATGACAGTGTCGCGCCTTCGCCTCGCTTCCGTGCTCGTAGTCGTCGCTAGGTGGTCTACGGATCTGCATGTAGTTTTTATTATTTTCTAATGTTCGTTGTACTGTCATGATTGAAGATGAATAGATAAAAAAAATCCTGAAAAAAAGGCAGGATGACAAGAATAGGTGGTTCTAAAAAGAAATGACACTCGGTGGATCTCAAATTCTCATAATGCTACACGAGCCGTTCAGTCCTCCTCAGTGTATATGACCCCGAATTGTACAAAAAACTTTTCCCATCGCACCGTCGTCCGCTACGAGCCTACGACTGCGCAAGTCAACCTCCTACCGAACTCCCACCAATCGCGAGGCACATCCAAGCTCCGCCCTTCCGCCACATAAGACGGCCGTGCTCCGCTCCCCGCTCCACCCACCGCCCACGCGCACACCGACACACTCCCACGCATTCCGCCCCCCCACAGGCCGCAGATCTCGCCATGGCCGACGCCGGAGCTCGCCTCCTCCTGCTGCTGCTCCTCGCCGCCGCGGGGGGCCTCCTCCTCGCCTCCCCCGCCGCGGCGGAGATCCGGGCGGAGTCCTTCCGGGAGGACCCGCGCCACATCATCCTCTTCGAGAAGTTCGGCTTCTCCAAGTCCGGGGCCGTCCGCATCATCCTCTCCGGCGCCGCCGTGTCCTCCTCCTTCGCGCGGGCGGACCCCAAGCAGATCGGCTTCTTCCTCCTCGCCGACGAGTCCCTCCTGCAGGCCACCTCCGAGCCGCGCCCGCCGGCGGAGAAGCGCGCGGAGCCGGACGACCCGACCGGCGCCGACGAGCCCGACCTGTCCGGGTGCGTCCTCTCCAGCCCCTACGTCAAGAAGCTCTTCACCTTCCACGACATGGAGGGCGGGCACTACAACAAGTCCTTCCCGGTCACCCACCCCGACGAGTACAGCCTCTACTTCGCCAACTGCGCGCCGGAGTCGCTCGTCTCCATGAACGTGCGCACCGAGATGTACAACGCCAACCCGGACGGCTCCAAGGACTACCTCCCCGTCGGCCAGGCGCCCGTCCCGGCCATCTACGGCTTCTTCGCCTTCGGCTACGCCGCGTTCCTCGCCGGGTGGGCGTATCTCACGCTCTCCCGCGACCGCGTGGCGGCCAACCAAATCCACCACCTCATGACCGCGCTCCTGGTGGCGCGCCTGCTCTACTGCCTCTCGGCCGCCGAGGACCAGCACTACATCCGCGTCACCGGGACGCCGCACGGCTGGGACGTGGCCTTCTACCTCTTCCAGCTCATCAAGGGCGTCATCCTCTTCGCGGTCATCGTGCTGGTCGGCACGGGGTGGTCCTTCCTGAGGCCCTTCCTGCAGGACCGGGAGAAGAAGGTGCTCATGGTGGTGATCCCGCTGCAGGTCATGGCCAACATCGCCGACGCGGTGATCGGGGAGACCGGGCCGTTCATGCAGAGCTGGGTGACATGGAACCAGATCTTGATGTTCGTCGACGTGGCCTGCTGCTGCGCCGTGCTCTTCCCGGTGGTCTGGTCCATGCGGTCGCTCCGGGAGACGTCCAAGACCGACGGCAAGGCGGCACGGAATCTGTCCAAGCTCACTCTGTTCCGGCAGTTCTACACCGTGGTGATTGGGTACTTGTACTTCACCAGGATCGTGGTGTTTGCGCTCAGGACCATTGCCAGTTACCAGTACCGGTGGGTGAGCATCCTGGCCGAGGAAGTGGCATCAATGGCGTTCTACATGTTCATGTTCTACACATTCAGGCCGGCCGAGAGGAGCAAGTACTTCTCTCTCGACGACGACGATGAGGAGGCCGCGGAGATGGTGCTCCGGGAAGAGGAATTCGAGCTCTGAACATTTGTAATTTTCCGCGACAATGCCGTGAGCTGCAACTACCATGATTGCTCTCTTGACGCCCAGTTTATCTGATCTCCCCTCGCAGACTTTAGCACACTATTTATACAGATACCAGGTCTAGGTCATCATCTTGTATGTACCGCAGGGCTGTAAGATTATATTTGTTCCTCTTCCCTTGTAGCTTCAAATTTTGTCGATGAGAGGCAGGATACTATAAACTGGATTCGTGGAAAGAGGTTCTTGCTTGAAAAGTGCATAGTGAATTAATTGAGCAAGTGTTACAGTTCAGGCAAAGTTTGAAATGTGCTGCATTATGTGTGGTGGTCAGTCATTTCATTCTGGCACTTTGACTTCTGATGATCCTTTTGTTTGTCTGTTAACACAACTCGATGTGATTGGTGTACTCTTATTACTATTTGCCACTCATTGCAACGGAAATCCCATAATCGTTTTAGGGGGTTATCCTCCTTTTCAAAAAAAGTTTGCTTTTCCTAATTGCAGACTGTTGGGGAGGCCTCAACACTTGAAATATTATTGATTAGGAAACTTAGGAAATACAGTAGAGGGGGAAATGTTAGCTAGGCAAACTTGAGAGTGGGAGGGGGGAGGCAAGGTCCTCTTCCATCCTAAACGGAAGGAAAAGGTGGATTTACTTGAAGAGGAAAGGTCTGGAGTCTATAAGGTTCCATGAAGAAAGGTTTGTCCAAGGAGATCATTCATCATCTACTTCTCTTTTTGTGCAATGATATCCACGGATTTGCATTTCTGAAATGTCTTGTGGTTGGGCATTGTTTGAGACGCTGGTGGGACCATGGTGGCAAACAACATACTGATACTCTAGTGATGAAGGAAATTAAAACTGCGTTTTTTGGCATGGCACATAACAAATCACCGGGCCCTGATGATTTCACTGCCGAGATCTATCAACATTTTTAGGACCCAGTGAAATACTCCTTTCGTCCCAAAATAAGTGACTCAACTTTGTACTAACTTTAGTAAGACTCTTTCTAATGATTTCCATAATTGTACATTGGATATAGCCAGACTCAACTATGAAATTGTTACTTTAGTTCCTAAAACTAAATATGCAAATCAAATACAACAATTTAGGCCCATTTGCCTTCTAAATGTGAGTTTTAAAATCTTTACTAAACTACTCATGAATAGACTGAATTGAGTTGTTGGGGAGGTGGTTTCTCCAATACAAACTGCCTTCATTAAAGATAGATATATCATGGAGGGTGTGCTAATTTTACACGAGGCCTTAAATAGTATACACCGTAGGAAACAAAGTGCTATGTTTTTTAAGGTAGATTTTGAAAAGGCATATAACAAAGTAAAATGGCCTTTTGTTTTACAAATGCTCAAAATAAAAGGTTTTTCAGATAAATGGATTGACTGAGTTATGCATACCATAAAAGGTGGCAATGTGTGTATAAAAGTTAATGACAATCTGGGGCCATTTTTCCTACTCACAAAGGGTTAAGACAAGGAGATTCCTTGTCCCCCCTTATTTTTTATCTGGTTGCTGATGCTTTAGCCATGCTGTTGGATAAAGCTAGAATGAATGGTTTAATCAAACGGGTGCTGGAGGAAAAACAATTTTCCTTCTACAAGATGATTATAACAGTACACATAGATCGAAATTTGTGTTGTGTCTCTTTGAGCAAATGTGTGTGTTAAGATTAATTTCCATAACAGTGAACTCTTTCTGTTTGGAGATGCTGTCAATAAGGTAGAACAATTTGCAAAAAGTCTTTACCTGTCCTGTGGGCTCTCTTCCTATGAGATACCTTGGATCTACTGATGATAAGAGGATTAGAAATAAAAGCTAGAAACCTCCCGAGGACAAAATGGAAAGAAAAAAGTGTAGCAATTGGCAAGGCGGATGCTTGCCAGTGCTGGTAGGATACCCTATTTTTCATGTACTTTTATGAGCTCCCAGTTGGGGTTAAAAGAGGATGGGCTTTTTCAGAGCAAGACTGCTCTGGCAGGAAGAAGAAGATAAGAATAAAAAATTACTCCCTCCGTAAACTAATATAAGAGTGTTTAGATTACTAAAGTAGTGACCTAAACGCTTTTATATTAGTTTACAGAGGGAGTACTTAGTAAAATGGTTTGAGGTGAGTAGGCTTAAGGATATGGGGGGCTTGGGTATTCAAAACCTGGCTCTGATGAACAAAGCCTTGCTATATAAATGGTAGTGGAAGATATTTAATACTAATGGCCTATGGCGAAATTTGCTTATTAATAAATACCAAAAATAAATATCTACCTAGGATTTCCCATAAATAGGTCTGTTGGTTCACCAGAGGGGGGGGGGGGGGGCAAGGCCCCCTATGATGGAAGGGTAAAGAGGTCTACTCTTTTTGTTTGTGAAAAGGTAAAGAGGTCTACTTGAAGAGGAAAATCTAAGAGTCTAAAGTAGCAGGATTTATATTCATCGGAACTCTTGGTGTTCCTTTGCTTCCTTCCAGGCAACGTCAGTGAAGGCTCCATGAAGACAGGTCTGTTGAAGGAGAACAGTCCTTTTTTCAGTGCCCTGAAACATCCTCTGTATTAGGTGTAATGCTATTTGCAGATTAGCATTTCTGAAATGCATTGTGGTTGGGCATTGTATGAGACCCTCGTGGAAACCAAAATGAAGCAAAGCACGTTACTGGTTCCAGTTGGGCGTGTCTGGCGCATGGTACACAACTTTGTTTGGTAATGCATCACTGTCCAGCTTTTCCCATTTCTGTTCCAATGATCCAAGCACCTAACGGCTTAAAACAAGCATGAACATAGATAAAAGTTTGAGGGGACAGTGCATGGAAGGGAGTAGGATATCGACATCGGCATGACATGCCGTCGGCGGGCTCTGAATTCCTAACCGGAAACTACGTACATCTCAGAAATCGGAACATGATAGCAGTGCATGGATCATTCAGAGCTCATCTACCCCCCTCATGAACAGTAAAAAATCAAAACAAATACTAGAAAAAAATACAAAAAAAATGGCACGGAAAATGTTTCAGTGTGTGAGGTCTGTGCCAAATTTCAGAAAAATTTACAGAACCTTTTCCATGTAGAAAATTCTGAACTTTTAGGTTTTTTTAAATTATTTTACTGTTCATGTGGTGCAGATGAGCCCAGGCTCATACATGGATATTCGGCAGTGCATAGGATATAGTAGCCGCTGACAAGTAGAATGAGTGCAAAAGCTACGACACTGCCCTAAAAAGGCACTCCTAAGTCCTAAATGAAGGCAGTGAGTAAACATAGGTTCGGTGCCGGCAATTAGGCCAGTGGTTACCAACAAACGCCAACACCTCAGGTCTAGGATCTTCCTGTTTTTGTTCTGCTGCGCCTTTTGAGCTTTGATGCTCCACCAAACTCTTCATTTTCTAAGCGCAGCAGCACCGTACGTCTTGTATCGCAATCCAATAGCGTCAGCAGAATTTATCAACATGTCCGGAACTTCATCAACATTTAACAGATTCCGTTGGCAAAAAAAAAAAGATATGTTTTCATAAATTAAGAGGATTGGCTGTGTGTCTGTTTTACAAATAAATTTCCAAAATTTTCTCGTCTCTATCTTTTCCCCTACACCTAGTGTATAAATTGCCTGATACAAACACAAAATTATAGTCACTCTGAAACTTTTACAAACAAATATGCGGTTTCTGTAACATTTCCTCAGAAAGCAGCCCCACAGACAAATGTGGCTGTCCGCGGGTCGCCGTCGCTCCTGTTGGTCAATGCTCCGAATTTGTGTTGCGGCAGCTCACCGGAGTTGTGCAAGTGCGGCCATCGAATGCACATGACAGTGGCCCAGTGTGGCTTTCTGTCCTTGCTCCAACCTTCTAGGCAAAGAACCACTCTTGGGCTTCTCGAGCTGATCCATTTCATGTTCCTGTGGCACATAACAGTTGTATTCTCATCCGAGCATGTGCAATGCATCCATACGCACCAACACGCCGATGAGCGTACACCTTCTACAATGTACGTGCAAAGAAGTCGTTAACTGCAAGTGACGCATCACCATGTGCAACCGCATTCTCTGGCTCCGGCATGAAAAGCGTACTAGAAGAAGCCTGTGAAGCAATGCAATCATATTCCCGGGGAAAAAAATGCCGGATTAGAACATCAAGATAGATTAAAGCAATAGTTTTCATTTGCTAAAACATATATACTGCTGTCTAGTAGTATTAGACAGGGTGTAGCAACATTTCAGCACAACGCTGTAAAGCACTACATTACCATCATCTGCATTAAGTATGTTATATAGATCAACCCCCTGCACACTATGACAAGACAATAATCCAACTTCGCACAACTCAAGTGAAACATACCTTCGAGGAATAGCATTAAGATGTGTATAATGTATTACATTGTCCAGAGAGAGATCATTACCTTTGTGTCTATCTGTAATTCCCCACTGTTATCTACTGAAAGAACAGCACCATGTGCTTTTAACCATATTTCGCATTCTTCCAATCTGTCCTCCCCATCTAGTAAGAATCCCAAAACCTGTGCAACATACCCCACAGGTACCGTGGGACGATATGATTTAGACATACATTTTATTGCCTCGAAACGCATCCTCTCCACATATAGATCTGTTGAAGAAGAGAGCTACAGACATCAAAACCTCTTACGGAAACAGAAGTGCACTGAATTAACTTGGAAGGTGGTAAATTGCCCTTACCCATGAGGCAAGAGTTCAGGTTGGGCCCTTGCTTGTATAATTTGAAAAATATAACATAATTGCCAGATGAAACAGCAGCATGAACTGCAAGGGCATGCTTGACAGCTCCATCTTGTTTGGCTTCTTTTGATAAGCTGAAAATAATGTATATATCAAATTTAGTCCACTTACGAACTAAATAGGTTGCTATGGTACTGTTTACAAAATGATACCTTGCCATTGATGACAACAGGTCTCGTTTGTTATTAGAGTGTAGCATGACGCAGAGCAAATTGTAGGCAGAGAATTCAAAATAGCAACCATTGTTTCCCTCTCTATATAGCCTCTTCAGTTGTGACTGGCACTGAAAAAAGTTGCACATAGAAAAATAGTTTAAATTAGGTCACTCATGCAGCAGTTGAATTACAAATATGTTCATTACAAAGCCACATCATCAAGTTCTAATGCCAATAAGTATTCTTGAACCAATAGCATTACCAGAAAAACAATATTTTTCTTTCTTTTTGCGAGAGAGAGTAAAGCATACACTAAATGAACCAGATAACTAGAAAAGCTCTAATAAAGTGCAACCAAACTTCTGATTGCTACTAATAGGAAAGCAAAACCCTTCTTGGACATACCGTACAACACTATAAAAAGTTGGTTGCAATGGCTAGCAAACACAACATGTGCACCACTGTTTGATACTTCGAAAGAATCGGATAAGACAAGACAAACTGACCTGGTTAAATTCGGGTAGATCACCAGCTTGCAGTGCTAAACGCGCATGAGTTTCATAAACCTGAAATAAGAAATCTGAAGGTTACAAAACAATAGATTGCTTAACTTATTTCCTAGTGCACAACATTAACAAATATTTCCTTTTGGTCGTATGCATGAGATAACTAATACTCCCTCCATTCCTGTATACAAGGACACTTCGTTTTTCATGTCAAACTTTGACTTATAATTTTGGTCAACAAAATATGGGTTATATGTCATCAAAAATATATCATTGGTAAGTTCTTTGGAATGTGCATCCAATGAGATACTTTTTGTGGCATATAACTCACTTTTTGTTGGTAAAATTAATGGTCAAAGGTTAGCACGGTGCATGTCGCTCCCGCTTGCGCAGGGTCCGGGGAAGGTAGACATAAAAAATATGAAGTGGTCTTGTATACAGAAATGGAGGGAGTATATCAAGTATGGTATCCTGACTAGCAACTTAAATAGACATGTAGACATTGTGCATTTCTCAAGTTGCTGATATAATGAGGTCCACAGTTCCAGGCAACTGGATGCCATGAAGAACGAAGACTACCTTCACAGTCAGTTCATTCTGGATCCTCTGAACCGTAAGATCTTGGCGAATAGATTTCAGTTGATCACACTTGTAAAGATAATTCTTTTGAGATGTTTCAACCATGGAAAGTGCCTTCTCCAAGACATGTTCTGGTCTTACCTGCAAAAAAAGTATTCAGGTAAATAAGCAAACAAACAGTAGAAAGGATAGACTGCCATCCAGAAATAAAATGTTGCACTGATGCTATCAATGCCTTTCGGTTTAGAGTTATGAAAGACAATTAGTGAGTGCTATTACCGTGGAAGGATCAGGCGCTGATGTAAGGCGTAAATATCGCTTCTCAATTTCTTGACATGTTCCCTTGACTGTCAGTGCATCCCAATCCATATCCTCGACAGCCAAGCTGTTGCCATCTTTATAACTTCCTGTAACAAGAGCTGAAATGGGTCTTCTTGTATGTATATGAGCCATGGCATCTTTATTCACTGCAGAATTTCTTGACTTTGATGATGAAACCTTGCTCTTCTCAAAACGCTTAGATCTGTGCTCCCTGCGTTTCTTTTCCTCTGGTGAGTTTGCTAATGCTGATGCATTGGCGTAATATTTGGTCAGATCCTTCTCCTTATCACTATCACTTGAAGTGTTTCCATTTTGTACCACACTTGAATAACTACCCATCTTTTGCTTCTTGGAAAGCCGGTGGATGATTTTGTTTGAAGGTGTGTGTGGAGACTGGAGAGACTTCCCTGAATTCCAACTATTACCCTGCATAACAGGCAATTAAGTATTTCAGAGAAAGAGCTCGCTAAAGCATAAGTACAAGCATGTGATAATGCATAAATCGATAATGACAGTTTGGAAATTAAAAGGCTTCAGATTCCATTCTGTACGTTCTGTTTGATGACAAAATTTTAACAAGAGCAACATGCCAGTTCTCACCATCGTATTTTGGGCTTTCAAATAATTGTAGGCATTTCCATTCATCAATGCTTTTGCTAGTGGCTCCACCTTTTCAGTAACCTTTTCCTCCGGAACAGGCTCCCACCTACTTTTCAGTCGTCTTTTAGGGGTAGAAGATGTTGGCAAGGAACTTGAATTGTTTGCACTGGTGTAAATGACAAAAAAAACATCAGAAATCTAATAATGGAACTAGATGGCTTGCCGTTTACCAAGCACATAAATTATACGCCAATTTATTAATCTTGCATGGATACCCTTCGGCAGTTAAGGAAATGATTTCCAGTAAACCCTTGAAATGTACCATAATCCGTTTACCTTCCCTTCTATTCCATTAGCCATTAGGACCAATATGATTCACAATCAGACAAGGTTAGATTTTCATGGTTATTAACTAAGTGATACTTCCCTAGGTCCACTGTACAGTTCTTGCTTGAATTATCAGTGTTACAGATATCCAAGAAGTGCCGAAGCTCATCTAGTGGTCATTATACAATTATTAAAATAATAAAATGCTCTGGTAGTTTGCAGCACTTCTCTAGGGTGTCAGTCCAAGATGATACCAAAATATGGAAATAGTGTGATCTGAAAATGCAATCATTATAGAGGTGTTCAAAGCACAGCAGTATGGTACCACAAAAATCCAAAGCAACAGACCACAATATTGCCCTACCTAATGCATTTAGGTCTCAACAACACTGCATTGTCACCTTACAGATTTAATTAATTAATTTATTGGCAGGGGTGGGCATATAAGAGAAGCACATACCTTTTTTCGGTCATGGTCAAAAGATTCTCTGGCAAAGGAATCAGCGGTTCAGTGTCCCAATTCTTAGTAAGGAGGGTTCCATTGCTAATAGCTTTGCTTGTGATCTGAAAATAAACATAAAGAAAAGAGAGAAATTGATATGGCAAAACCAATCAAACAATTTCAACCATTCAAATGATGTAGCAGAAGCAAGAGAATCGATAAAGGAAAAAAAATGAAACGCGGTATTCAATCAGATGCCCAGTAACTGAAGCAACTTCAGTTACAGGACTGACATCAGGCATTTGCTCGGGAATAGCAGCATATGTAGTCACTGAGACATCAAACATGCCAATTTCATTATGCATATATCATTAATATAGGGTGGATAGCACATCAACTCTGTTATGGCTAAGGGCATGTACAATGCAAGTCCTTAGATGTGCTTAGGAAAGAGAACTGCTTTTTGTTGCAACCTAGGAAAGTTAAGGTCCTAATTTAATAGCATCAACGCTTGAGTAGGCATTGGTTTATGAAATTATGGTGACTTTTACAAATGGTGGAAACTAACAAAAGCCAATAAAAAGAGACTTCACCTGTTGTATCATGGTTTGGCAAGCAGCCCTCTGGGCCTCATCCTTGCAACGGCTAAGATTCCTCGTGGCATAATTACGCAGCGAAAAAGGGAGGGATCTCTAAACATGGGATGAAAAAAATGTTGGTGAATACGAATACCACAAAATATGACCTACCGCAGTTGTGGAGTCATAAACATAAGGTTTACAGCATTATTTCGTTATCCTGGTTTCAAAAATGATGAACCGGTGCACTTCCATAAACACTGAACAAATTTAAGTAAGACGGTCGTGATTAACCAATTAAGATGCACTTTAGGCCTTCATATGGTAATAACTTACCTTGTGATTCAAAAACAAAGACCTAAGCCCATAACAGGTACTAACAACGACAAAAAATGGGAGAGGAGAAAATTACAGCGTCTGAACCATTTTGAACTGCTTTGCCATCATTCTTCGGCACAGAAACACTAACATAGGCAGGTTTCTTTGCCAAATCAGCACCTACAATTTTCTTCTCACTCTTTGGTATTACCATAGAGAAACCAGGAGCAATTCGAGGAATGGTCGGAATCTGTGTTTTGTTTTCGCTACTGAAAATACCTGTCGTCAAAGAACCCTGCATATTTGGCTGAAGGTTTATCAGAAAACATGGTTGATTAAGAAAATATTTGAGCTTAAACCTTTTGAACCTACACTCTTCTGTTGATCACCATGGTTGTTCAAAGGTACTTGATTCACATTCATATTGTTTTGTGGGTATGCTGGTGCCTGGCTGGCGTAGTAGTTCTGAGACACTGGGACACCTGGTGCCTGATAGCCATACTGGTTTTGGAACCCTGGAGTTACTTGCGCTTGTTGGACGTATTGATTTTGAGGTTCTGGAACGCTTGGAGCCTGTAAAGTAGTAAAACTTAGGTGAAAAGCAATTCTCTTACCATGATGGACAAAATGCAAATAACATGCTTCAATTCACATGTCATGCTACTATTATTTATCAACTCGCACTTCAAGGGGTCCAAAATAGCATGTCAAAGGCCCTAAAGACCTACAGACGACAAAACTCTCAAAAAGGATGGGGCATTTTATTAAACAATGAAGAGGCGTTGCAATAGTCCCAATAGAATTGAGAACCGAGCAAGTGCTCGGTTGGCAAGAGTGCACGGTTGTAAGCTCACCCACTCGCATTCGGTCCGCAGGGTGTCTCGTTTCTACCTAAAAACATATATACAGGTAATTGAGGGAACTTCCCCCTTTAACCACCTTTTTAAAGTCCCAATAGAACAGCTGGAGCCATTTTTTGTTTCCAGAGTAACAAACAAGGCTAGACAAACTAAAGCATATGAGAAATCATTGTCCAGAATAACAAACATAGTTAGACAGATTAAAACTTGTGACAAACAATTGACGGAGTCTGATGGAAAAAAGCTATATACGGTAACTAACAATTTACAGTAAAAGGAAGCAACATACCTGTACAGGAGGTGCAACAGAAGTGCTTGAATTACTTTTCCATGGCGTAGTACCCGGCGGAGGTGGCTCCATACTAGGATAAGAGTAACCAGAAGTGGTGTTAACGACTGTATTATCTATGTTGCTGCTCCCAGCAACTGGATTGCCAGCAGGAGTTGGCACAGGGTGATTGTAATAGTATGGCCACTGGTTGTACTGTTGCTGATATGAGAAAGAATTGGCAGGCACTGTACTGGAGCTTTGGGCTGCATTGGTATCGGAGGATGGGTAGTTCTGGTATGACTGGGCATAATTGTTTCCTGAGCTTCCATCATTACGAGTGTCGGTCTGATAATAATAGTTGGTGGTTGCATATCCTGGCGCAGTCTGGTGACCACCAGCATTGTAATATGTGTTACTTGCAGGATCAACGTAAGACCCAGAATTCTGAAATGAAGTAAGAGGCTGATAAGCTGCACCTGAATGTTGGTTTGCTCCTCCTTGCTGCACAGAACAACTATTTGTTGCTTGTGGGTAGTTATAGTAATAGTTTGCATATTCTGCAGGATTGTAGCCATGCTGAAGTGAACTTGAGTAAGGCACATGAGAATGACTTGCATTTGTCAAGCCCATAGTCGACTGTGCAGCAGGAGGCGCACTGCTTGCCACATTGTGATTATCTCCTGAAACCGATACATCCCTTTGTGGATCATAGTATACTGCGTCTTGACTTTGATTGGCCACTGGATAGTTCCACGAACCTGCTGCTGCTACTGCGCCAGTTGTAGAGGACCATGAATGATCCCCAGAAACTAAAGGCGGATAAGCAGGCTGGTTTGGCTGGCCTGTGCCGCTGACCTGCCATTAGCAAAGAAAATTAATCATCATTCAGATAGATTCTAATGTGCACCAATGACCAACTACAAAAGGGTTATCCTCAGTGCGGCGTTAATCTAAAAGGCAAGTTCGGTTTTGTGGAGGGTATAAAATGCTCTAGTTCTGCATCGCAGCATTGGTGAAATTAATACTAACTGATTAAGTAGCCCCAGCCTACGATATGCTTATACACATTATACTGCAGCAAGGCCATTGAATAACCTCATGTAAGGGGG
>LR738709.1:568803141-568857310 GCA_902687465.1 Secale cereale
TTGGCACAAAACACGACAAAACACCACTTGCATGAGCTACTCAAATCAGCTACAACCATCATTTTAGTTTCCAAGCCACAATCGTCAACTTAATGCACGCAATTAATTGTGCAGCATATCATCACAAGGCAGAACCCTCTACAACCGCCGTGATTACCACAACTACAACTTGGATACAGCGGACCCAGACCAAACAGATAAGTAACAAAACAACAGGCCAATGCGCGGAGCTTATGGCAGCAACCAAACCATCCCTAACACACTTCCCTGGAAATACTAAAATAGAAATCAACAGGCGAGTCACGTGGCATACCTCGACGCGCGCGGCGTCGGATCCGGCGGCCGGCGCAGCCCCGTGGCTGGCCATCGTCCCCGGGCCCGAACCCTAGCGGCGACAAGGCCAACCGACTCGGCTCGGGCAGAGACGACGAGCGGGGGGAAATCGGCGGCGGACAAATTGAATTGGAAAGAAAAGAAAAAACACGGAGAGATCGGGTCAACGGGGTGGTTCGGCGGGGGGATTCAGGAGGAAATCGAGTGGTCGGGATTCAGGAGATTTTGGGCGGGGTGAGAGCGGGGATGCAGAAAGCGAGGGTGCAAGAGGGGATGCGGAAAGCGAGATGTGGGGGAAAGGAGCAGCGAACTTTGTTGGTTGCCCTTTTCGGATGCGTTGCGCTGCGGGTTGGTTGGGTGTCGTAACGAGTTCGTCGGAGGCGGGGGGGAGAGGAGAACGTGCCGGAGACGGAATGAAATAACCGCGGTGAACGGGCCGTGGGCCTTGGGTGCTTGATGGGCCTGCAGCCTGCTTTATTTGAGCCCGGCTACTGTTGGCAGCCCTGCCTTCTTCGGAGAAACGACTCTCCGGAGATTCAGTTAACAGAGAATTGTGGGGAGATTCAGAGAGCCGTAGGAATCCACTCAAGAACGGACAGTAAATCATAACATCTCGACGAACTCGCATAATTTGCAGGGGAATACGATATATTCGATTTCATGACTGGGCTCATAGAGCTACAAGGTACTCCAGAACAGGTAACATTTGTTCCGGCTACTAGTGAGATTCTGCGATAGACATATGGGAGAACAGGTAACGTTGTTCCAGCTACAGGTACTACTGAACAGAAGACATGGCAGATGCGGCCACGGCGAGGAGGCGACGGGTTGCGGACGAAGATGGACGCCTAGCCGCCGAAGCCGTAGAGGGTGCGGCCCTGGCGCTTGAGCGCGTAGACGACGTCCATGGCGGTGACGGTCTTGCGGCGGGCGTGCTCGGTGTAGGTGACGGCGTCGCGGATGACGTTCTCGAGGAAGATCTTGAGCACGCCGCGGGTCTCCTCGTAGATGAGCCCCGAGATGCGCTTCACGCCGCCCCTCCTCGCCAGGCGCCGGATGGCCGGCTTGGTGATGCCCTGGATGTTGTCGCGCAGCACCTTCCGGTGGCGCTTGGCGCCGCCCTTGCCGAGACCCTTGCCTCCCTTGCCGCGCCCGGACATGGTCGCTGACGAACTCGCCTTGGTTCGAGCTGAGAGAGCGGATGGAGGTCGAGGGAGCGGTGGTGGCTTGTGGTGTTGTGATTTGGGGGAAGCGGGGAAGGGGATTAAAAGGGGCGGGAGGAAGGCGATGCGTGACCACGGAATTGGGAAAGTCGAGACCGCGATCCGGGTGCGGATGCCGCGGATCCGTGACGTGGCGGGAGGCTCGGCGCGGTAGATTGGCGGGGCACGCCTGAAAATTTTCGTTCCTGTTAGAAGGAATGAGAGATAACGAGAGACAAACAAAATGATTCAACTGTTTTTTTTATTGATGATTAGTTACACAATATATAGGTCCCGAAGGGACGCGATGACACGGAGGGACGCGAGTAGCGTCGGTTAGCGAGACCAAAGGAAGGGTCGTGCCGGTCGCCAACATGCGGCAGTTAGCAAGGGGAGATTCCCTTCCAATTAAACATTTGTTTAATTGTAACACTCCCCCTAATCTTCGCTTGTCCAAGTGGTATCATCATCTATATATAAGTTCCTCCGAAAACCCAGTGGGAAAAATGTGAGGAACATAGTGTTTGATATGTTGCCAAAACTCCTGCAAACCCAGTGGGAAAAATAAGGAGAAAATGATGCAACATATAATGGTTATTGTCTCTTTTAACTCAATACGAGAAACCCATAGAGTTCCGAGAACAATAAATATGTCGTATATACTTTCCCAAAAACCCCGATGGGGAAAACAGAAAGTATGACATATGATCTCATGTTGATATTACCTAATTAAAAACATTTATGAGAACCTGTAAAGTAATCTCATGAAGGGAAAAAGAGTATAATATGATGCATTGAACAGGAACAATTCAGGAAGATACTCCCCCTGATTCTTGCAAAATTCGAAGCCGTCATCTACCAATTCCATTAACACATTCATAGAAGTTGGTAGAGACCCGATGAACAAATCAGTTGCATGATTTGACTTGCAAGATATGCAATATAGTGATATTGCTTATTATGTAACCTGATTGCATCCGGGCAACACAAGAAATATTATCGTTGAGATAATGGTTGGTGGATGTAGCCATGAGGTCTGTTTCGAAGACTCTCCATGAGAGGACTACCACACCTAGTAGGAATACTAAAATTTGTCCACGATCTGACATAGTGGGGATCTGATCGATGTATCCAATGATATTGGTGTTCAGATTTCTCCGACACTGAAAAACCAGGACAAGATGTTTCATGCCTTGGAGATATCGAAAGATATTCTTGAGTACCAACCAATTGTGTTTGGTCGATCCAATGGCATATGCAACGTTGAGTCCCAATATCTCATTTCCATCATCTCTTGGTCTATGTAGATCTTTCTCTACGTCTAGAGAATGAACTACCATGAGAGTTATGGATGGATAAGATTTGTCCACAATGAATTTCTCCAATATATCATGGATATAGACAACATAGTATACCATAATGCATGAATGAAGGTGCTCAAGTTATAGTAACGAGCGGTGTTTTGGTTTAGCCAAATCCTTCATTTAAACTCCGTCATTAGATGATTACATGTGTCGTCATTGCAGACACACAAACATGGATAATCATCATTGTAGGAGTAATCCTTGTGTATAAGGAACTCACTACGTCGGTTGTACCAAATGTACCGACCATAATAATAAGTCATATGGTGACTTATTGATTTTACACAATGTATGTTGCATTTTGTATTTCGATTCAGAATTGAGATTCCATTGGAAATCAATCATATATGTCTGAATCTAGTGATCCACATGGATATGTAATCACTACATCTATCAACTGCAGAGATAGATGATTTTGAACTGCCAATGATATAAGTAATCGGAAAGAGATTCCACCTCAGGAGAATAGTTGGGTATCTGCGTGAACCCTTGTGCTACAATACTTGCTCTTTGTTTCACCACCTCGTTGTTCTCAATTCTGTTTCCAGAAGAAAATTGGTGTAGGTATTGCTTATGAATACCTTCCCATTATTGAGCAAGATCATTTCTACCTAGATTATACCCTTTGCTTGAGTTCAGTCCGAGTGTTGATCACACTTTGCCATGGCCATGGTCTTTGGATCTGAATCACTTGAAAGGTTTTTTTCAATCTAGTTGAGAAATGTATGTCGACAATTGTAGACTTCCAGTTATATGTTTCTCCAGAATCTATATATCAATATATAGTTGATGGAAATACCGTTACCCATGGTGATCGCTCGCGATTTCCCAATGCGATCGAGTCGGGTATTCCGATGTCCAGGTCATTGTGTGCACTATGACCTAGGTTGGTGGAGGTTTTCCTTCCACTGGGTGTATATTACCCATTAGGTGTCTGTCAACGTAAAGTTGACATGCATTTACTGATTCAGAGGCCTTGATATCCTTGCTTGCAAGAAGCCGAATCCTGATGTACTATTGTCGTACTTCTCCCCCTGTTGCTTTGAACGGGGAGTTGAGTGGTTTTAGTTGGTACCTCCACTCTTTCCGACATATTATTGCAGGATTGTAGGATTGCGTGACACCTTTATAGTCAGTAAATGAATTTGGCAGGTTATTTGCAATGTGTTGCAAATATTCTGAACGCATGGTTCAGATCTTTGAGTACGTGGAATTTGAGGCAGAAATATGTTGAACATTCCAATAATTTCCTGGCATTATTTATGGTACTTGAAATCTCCCCCTAATGCCTGGAAATGTTCCTCATTGAATCAGCATACTGGCCTTGAATAACTCCCCATGTGAGGGGCTTGAGGTATTGACGGTAATACAGTTATTCCTCACATAGATCCCAACTATATGTTGAGGGGCCAATGATGTATGCCGGGTGGTGATATCGGTATGCAATCGAATTACCGCAGATAGGAAATACTTGGTAGATTTCCACGTATCAAATATAGAGGGGAATAATATATGTAGTTTGATCATGAGTGTGTAAGACTACATGACTCCAACGTAAAGTTGGTAAGTTGCAATTCAAAGTAAAGATCATGCAATGAGCTCAATTCTTTGGATGGGATTCTACCAAACCATTTTGATTCTAGACATTAAGACAAATTGCTAAACTTCAATCTGAGAGCCATAGAGGTAGCACTCAAGGAGAATTCTGCAATGTTGTCCATCCGATTTGCTTGAAATCGATGTCAGGATAAAGCCAATGGTTTCGTGTGAATAAAGCACACACTTAAGACCATCATGTAGATATGTCTTTTAGAACCATGGAATATCTGAATAGTCTAGTCAATGGATGGGAAGAGCCACTTACCTCAACTTGATGCATTCAAGGAGTCTGAGTGGTTCAGCGTAGACTTTAAGGTGCGCGAGCCTTAAAATTTGCCTCCCTATGTCACATGTAGTGCACAGAAAATCCAAATATTGTTAGAATTTAGCATCATAGTAATCATAAACCATTGGAATTGCTGATAGTTTCGGTTTCAACCCAATGTCAATGATGACCAAAACTGGAATGCCAAGTTTGACATGCAAAAGACACTCTGGAAAACTATCTCATACGCAACATGTGCTACGGGTTTTGTAGTATGTGTAGTACAATCCAGATGATATAAAGAGAATGTTCTTGCCATATCCGTTGCATATGGTAAAGAGAAGATATTCCTCTTTGTTGTCATCATAAGTTTCACTATAGAAACTATTTTGACGGATACCTCTATAGTTTAGTAGGGTACGAGTTAAACCCGAAAGCAATAAAGCATCCTGACGTTACTCGAGTACCCACAGGGATAGTAAATATGACTTGAGTTGAGCCAACAAATACCTCATCGCGTCTAGCGATTTTAAAATATCTCATTTCTCTCAAAGAGAGTGGAAACATTTGACTTCCCTGAGTATAGAGTTCGTGGTGCATATGTCCACAGGGCACATATCATCTTTCATCAGATTGACCCCCGTATAAATCTGTATATAGACATGAAGATTCTCAAGAAAATCACTGACAGATACATAGACTACATACAAATGTATTTGTACCAAAGTGCTGATACAATATATTGTGACATACAATATATGATGACAATAATATTTATGTTATTGTGACAACATCATGAATGGACATAAATTATATTGACCACTCAGGAGACTGGGAGATTATTCATAGTCTCCAAACATGTTGGTTGAGGCATATTTAACCCCACGTTCTTTGTGCCCATAGGATCCCATCATCGCTGGTGATGTCGGGTTGTAGGTTGAAGTGAGCTTCAAACCTTTACTCTTGAGTTCATTGTATCCCAGGAATTGCTATTACAGAATAACCAGATGCTGAGATCTTGATCTAATGCCTTATAATATATAAGACACCATTTTCTGTTAGCAGTGTGATCCTAACCAGAGGTGAATCCTGGATTGCACACTTTATCCCATGAGAGACAGGAGCAATCATGATGTCCATGGCCCAGATAGGGCAGTAGTGGCCATTGAGGGCGAGTGCCTCAAATTATATAGCCATATGTTACCGCTATGGGTAAACCAGAGATAATCAATTTACAACCAGTAAATTAAAGACCATCATGGATGATGTTGTAATGAACTTAGCAAAATCTATGGGTATTTCAAGAAGTTATCTTGAAACCATTAGTGTGAACTTCAAATTGTTAGGCATGACACCTTGTAGATACTCCCCAAAATAAATTTTGGGGGTCCATCTCTCAACACTAGGGAGTATAATCTGATGAAATCAGTAAATACTTCTAGTACCTTATGTCATAACTTAATAAAATGCATGGGAGAGCACAATGTTAAGCAATCATAATGTCAAATATGACGAAATGTTGGCTTAAACAGTGGTGGTGATAATCTGCAAACCAGTAGATCTACACACTACCTTGTGATCCCAATACATCAATTTGAAGAAATCACTAAGGATTTTGCATATCAATTCTTGCTCGTATTAAGCCAAAAAAAAGGCTCAATTAAGATGAATTGATTTTTATTTTGCAAGAAATTGAAAATCTCAATTGTAAATAGTAGATGTAATTAATCTCAACACGTGACAAACGTGGAAATATATTACATCGTAGATAGATTCTGGAATACATATGGTACTCAACAGAAAAACACTACTAATGTAGTGAATAATAATGATGTTGCAAACTTGATGTTCAAGTGAAAAACTTGAACTGTATAGACCTCAAATTAAATGAGATGATCTTGTATCAAGTTGCAAGATAATTCAGGAGGGTGAATTAATATTTTGCGAGAGAAAAGTAATCTCAATCACAATGAGATATTTTGCGAGAGAAGAAAGTTCTCGATCGCGAATCAGTACTGTAGAGGTACTGAATTTATCTTTGCAAGAGATTAAAAAAAAAATCTCAATTGCAAATAATAGATGTAATTGATCTCTACACGTGACAAACGTGGAAATATAGTACATCGTTGATGAATTCTGGAATACATACATTGTATTCGACAGAAAAATAATAAACAGGTCTAGAACAGAATAAATACTGCTAGAACAACTGTTATACAACTAAGTTGCTGATAAGCTTAACTAGTAGTACTAGTTAAACGATCAAGCAAATAGCAGATAAACAAACAACTAGGCTGCTGGTGCCATGATTCCCTGCGGCATGCATATACCTGGCCAGATGGGCCGGCCTTAGCGTGCCGGCCCGATAGCCCGCGTGCCCGGCCCGTCATGGGCCAGCCCGGCACGTGGATTAACGGGCCGTGCCCGGCACGTGGCCCGGCTAGGGCCGTGCCTGGGCTGGCTAGCCAGGCACGCGTGCCGGCCCGGCACGGCACGGCTAGCAGCTAGCACGTCGCAGAAGCCAGGAGGCGTATGTGTATAGGTATACGTATACATGCATGTGCAACGGCACGAGCAAGAGCCAGAAGGCGTGTGTAACACCCCCTTGTACTAAGCACTGTGACATTTGGTTAATCATGCCATGTCATGTTCATTTGCAAAGCTAATCACAGTGGTTAATCAAAGCAACTCAAATTTGCCCCTGAAAATTCAAATTCAAATTCAAATGCAAAATGAAGTTGTTCCAAAATTTATGGAAAAATGTTCATTAATTAGCAAATATTCCAAAACAATTGATGTTGAGGAAAACAACATCACCATCAACTTCCATATTGGGCTAGTGCATTTAAACAGTGGCAAAACAGCACTTTAAATGCCTTTTCATTTTTGAATAATTCAAAAATGATCCAAATTAGTCCAAAGCAATTTTTGGTGATGAGGAATATTGCAACATCATTTTTGGACCAACTCACACATTTTACAAACAGTGTTTGGTGGTCCCCTCTTTTCCTTTTCTATTCTGCTGTTGAAATAAAAGGAAAAAGAAGAGAGAAGACTTACCTGTCGCCCGCCTCTGGACCGAGCCGGCCCAGCCCATCTCCCTCTTCTACCTGCTCCCGCCTCGCTGTCGCCCGCGCCCTGGACCGCACGCGCTCGCCGCCGCGCTCGCCGACACCTGCCGCCACAGCGCCGCCGAGAGGATAAGGGCGCCTCCTCCCTCTCCCCTCTAGCCTCCTCTTCCATTTCCCCCTCGCCTCGCTCCTCCTCTCCTCGCCCAGATCTACCCAAACCCGAGCGCCGCCGCAGGTGCTCGACCGTCGTCGTCGAGGCCATCGTCGTCAATCTGCTTTGTCACCATGCCGGGGAGCTCCACCGTGCTCGACCACGTCGAATGGAGCCAGCGGTTGGAGCCGGGAACCCCTACTGACGCCGCACGACGTCGCCCCCTTCTCCTCTGTCTCCGGTGCTCGGCGGCGGCCACGACCTCCTCTGCTGCTACTAAGCTGCCACGGGTCTTTCTTGACCGCGCGGTGAGCTCTCCCCTCCCCTCTGACTCTCTCTCGCGCCGCTCTGCTCCGCCAAGCTAGCTCGCTACCGTGCCGTGTCCTGACCGCCGCCGCCGTAGCCATTAGCACGCGCCCGAGCTCTAACAGCTCGAGCCAGTGGCTCCGTCGAGCTCCTGGAGATCTGCCGCGCCGCCCTAGCTAATTTGCGCGCCCGCGCTCGCGCCATAGCCGCGTTTCCCTCTTCAGCCGAAGCTCGCCTCCGCCGCGGCTCAACGCCGACGAGGTTCCGGTCACCCCCGAGCCGCGCCATCATCGCCATTTGCTTCCTTGTCGTCGTCTCGTTCGAACGCAGCCAACCGCACTGCTAACGGTGCTCCCTAGCGCCGTTTCCACCAACGCCCGAAGCTCATCGCCGCTGCGGCTCGACGCCGAGAAGATTCCGGCCACCCCGCGCCCGCGCACTAGCTTAGTTGGATGCGGCGTTGAGCACACGTTCGAACGCCACCGGAATCACGCAGAACGGCCCTCTGTGGAAGATTTCCGGCCAACTCCGGCGAGAACCGCCGCGGGAATGGCTCGCCGGAGCTCTCTCCGGTGGCCGGCCGACGTGGCTCAGGTGGGGACCACCCCTGGGTCACTGCCAGTGGCCCCCACGGGCCCCAGTTGACCAGTTGACTTGGTCAACTGGCTGACTGGGCACCCCTGGCCCACTGACATGCGGGCCCCGCTCTAAAAACGTTTTTATAAATAATAAAACGGATTAGTTTAACTGTTAATTAATTAAGTTAATTAGTTAGCACTAATGTCTCACTGACATGTGGGGTCCACCCCACTAAACAGCACTGTTAGTTAGTTTAAATAACTGTTAAGCTCAGAGAGGCTGACAGGTGGGCCCCACCTGTCAGTTTGACTGGTCAGCATGTGGCTGACGCAGTACCGACGCAATGCTGACGTAGTAACTCTTTTATGTTTTAAATTAAATTCAGAAATTGGTAAAAACTTAGGAAATTCATATCTTTTTACCCGTAGCTCGGATGGAAAAACTTTCTACATGAAAGTTGCTCAGAACGACGAGACGAAGCCAACCGTGATATCTGTTTCCGTGTCGGGACCCTCTACGGAGGTGAACCCGCAACTTTTAGCCTGTTTCCGGTAGATGAATAGTGCACATACACCGGTTAATAATCCCAGTTAATTCCTAAAAATAACTAATATAACTTAGACATGTTTTTAAGCAACCCTGCACTGCACGTTAGCCTAGCACGCTTTGTGATGCTTGTATTCTGTGTATTTATCTGTTTCTTCCCCCCCTCTTCTCTCTCGGTAGAGTCCGACGCTGACGCCGCTCCAGAGACCGACGCCGTCCCGGTGATTGGTTCCCCCTCCGACGACCTTGCTTTTGCCACCGAGCAACCAGGCAAGCAACCCCCCCTCGATCATTCCGATATCGCCTATGTCTATTCCCTCTTATTCTTGCATTAGAATTGCCGCTACTGCTGCTGCTCCTATTACTGCTGCATAGCCTGTTTTTGCAATACTGTTGATACCTGTCTTTATTCCTAAACTGCTTAGTATAGGTTGGGTAGCACTGCTGTGGCCCCGCATTCTCGTAGTTGCCTCGCTTAGTACCCTTGCCTCGATCAAGAGATCGAGCCCCTTCCCCTGACCTTCTTCACATCACCACACACCCCCTAGTATGCTCGACTCCGCAGAGTTAACATCGGATGACGAGGGTGATACCTCCGAACTCACTTCCGATGTTGTCCCTGTAGTATAGCTAGCTCGTTGTGGGTTACCGAGGGTGATTCCTCTTCCCACTTCCGACTTAGCTTTTGTCGTGCATCCGCTATGGTGATTACCGCCGAGGGTGATTCCTCCGGTATCACCTTAACGGGACTTGTCGTTTAGGAATCCAACGAGGGTGATTCCTCGGATTCCTCATCGGCATGGAAACCACACGGATGCCCTGGTTTACCGTACCGTGTTTAAAGACGTATCGATCCCCGAGGCCGGACGTCGCCAGGAACAAAGGCGTGCGGCCAGAGGTATCGTGCGTCTGAAGACACTTTATAGTTACTACTACACATGTTGGATAGAGACGGGTTGACCCTGAGGGGTACCCGCGAGTGCCTTCGAGGCGTGAGCTGTGGAGTCGGGTGACCAGTGAGGGTACCCGCGAGATAACTACGAAGCGTGGCCGGTCCTGTAAGGTCCTTGTCACAAGTCTTCGAGACGGGACGTCGGGGCCACCGGTGTGGTGGCAACGCTCGTTACCGCGCGCTCCCAATCCACTAAGCGATTTGGATATTTGATCCGAGGGGCCTTCGGGTCCGATAGCACTAACCACCACGTGGGTGTGAGTGGGTGCTCTGCGTCGTATACATCAGCCGGAGTCGTCACGACGTCAGCGATTGAGCGGCCCGTTCGGATTGGACCCAGGATGCAACTGCGTGCTTGTATAAGGGGTTGCTAGGTCTGCTACCGAACGGCCTCGCAACGTGCAGGAGCGTCCGAGGCGATGGGCCATGACCCCCGGGGGCATAGGATTAGTCCGGCGTGCTCGATCCTCTCTGGCGGTATCCGGTCGGGTTGCGTCGTGTTGTTTAGCCGAGGCCGGGCAGGACCCAGCAAGTGTGTCCGGCCGGAGTTAAGCGAGCGTGGTGGGTAAGTTGGTGCACCCCTGCAGGGAAGAAAACATCTATCGATAGCCTGTCCTACGGTAACGGACACTCGGAGTTGTATCCACTTCGGTACAACTAGAACTGGTGACTTGAGATATGAGGGATATTGCTATGAACACTTTACATTATGATGTACTAATCTGCACCCTTCTAATTGCTGCAAGACCCTGAAGATGCTAGTCTTCGTCAGGACTAGGCTTTTCCCCTCTCTACTCTGGCTTTCTGCAGTCTAGTCCACCCACATAAAGCCTCCTTTGAAAATGATGCATTGCTTAGTATAGATCTGATGTAAGTCTTGCTGAGTACTTTGGATGAGTACTCACGGTTGCTTTGCTTCCCCTTTTGTCCTTCCCGCTTGATAAACCAGACGACGGAGCCATGGTGCCTGCAGCCCCCGTTGACGACTACTACTACCAGCCCGAGGCTGGCTACTACTACTACCCGGCCGGCGAGTACTTCTACGAGGAGCCGGCGGACGACGACCAGGAGTAGGATCGGAGGTCCCAGGCAGGAGGCCTGCGCCTTTTCGATCGTAGCTTTTCTTTTGCCCCGCCTCGTATGAGGCCTATCTGTACTTGTGTTCTATGTCTGTACCCAGACATCTGACGCTTCCGCTGACTATGTGTATGACACTTGTTATGTATTCGAGCCCTCGAGGCCCCTGGCTTGTAATATATAACTTGTATGTATTTATTTATGTTTTAGAGTTGTGTTGTGATTCCTTCACGTGAGTCCTTAGGCTTGATCGTGTGCATTTGCGTGTATGATTAGTGCACGGTCGGGCCGGGGGCGTCACAGGTTGGTATCAGAGCCGACTGCCTGTTGGAACCCCTTTCCAACTCCTTGGTCGAAGTCGACTCTAGAGGTCAAAAACTGTTTTACTAACTTGGCTGTGTGGCTTATGGCCCCACGTCGCCACTTGGGTGGTGTAGCTTCTTTTTATTCCTCGTCTGTATTCTGGGACTCTGAATTTCTCTCCTATTCGGGTTAAACGATTTTACTAACTCCGACATTAGGTTCTCGTAACTGCTTCCTCCCGGAGAGCCCCCCCCCCCACATCCCGAAGATGGCGTGTCATCATCAAAAGACTCCGAAGATACTCCACGAAGTTTCCGAGACCATTATGCCACTGCTTTGCAGTCCCTGACCACCGTTAAACCCCAAAGGATAACTACCTACACCTGTCGTTCCTATATTCGTCCCAGTACCCTCGGGTTCTATCCGACATATCGTAACACTATCCGACATTTCGAGAATTCTCGGAACCTTTTGCCTTGCAGTCCTGTTCCGCCTGATCACACCTATGAATAAATCCTCATACTTACCGGGGATTCGTTCATCCCTAGTTGATCAGGTGTTTCGCAACATACTTCCCATTGTTAATCGATCTCCCGAAGGACCTCTGCAGCCTACTGCTGTTGGTTACCTTGCCGGCCTGAATTATGGATAATTCCATATGTCTGGCAATATTCATCGTTACCCTTTGACACCGTCATTTTGGTCTTATTGAGTCAACATGAGTGTGAATGCACGCAATCATTAGTTGATCCTTCTAAATTATCTTCTTCGGCTCAGACCTTATTCCGAACATGAGCTGGTTCTCGGTAAATCAATCCTTGATTGATTAGCCATCTAATTCAATTCAACGTGCTCATCTTCTTATCAGAGCCTCTGCCTCTGATTCCTCGACTTTGGAAATTGTAACTCTTTGCATTTAAGCTTCGGCTTATCCAGATAATTTCCATAAACTGATGCCCTTGCATTCTCCTTCTTCTGGTTGAGTACCGATACTCACATCAGATCCTTTGCCGACCACCTGATCTTTTGTTGGATTAATATCCGACACTGCCCTCCATATTCCATAACCTTGTTAGTTTCCCCTGATACATAATACCTTCGGTAAATTGTATCCCCCGTCCTGTCAACCATACTCTGCTTCTCAAGCTTATGCTACTTACCCCTGAAGTCTGTGGTATATGTTCTTAAGTTGCCCCGATGGGTTGAACATATGCTTTCTCTAGTCTGTGTGAATCAAAAGCTATGCGAGATATATCCACTCGCGTTCCGTCGAATAAATTTTCGACTCTACAATTTCTTCGAAGACGAGGAGTGAATGAAAGGTAATGCATTGAAGAAGTGGGAGTCGACCTTGAACCTTTGTGTTCATGCCCATGGACCCGATGTAGAACTTATCATGGAAGCTGCTCGTAAAAAGAATTACTTCCTTGGTACAAGTTCATCTTGTATCTCTGAATTGATCCTTTGCAATCATGGTTTCGACCATATCCTCTCCTTGATTCCATTTCCCGGATAAGCTAAAATACTTGTCCTCTGCAGATCTTTTCACCCGTCCAACCTCTACTCTGATCTACCCCGAGTATTGCCTCCTGATATCTCGAGAATACGGTGACATTCCACTATCTCTTGAAAATTCTTATGGGATGATAATCCCTCACATCATTCCCCGCCTGATCGGCTATATCATCATCAAGCTAAATTTTAACCGTGTTACCTGGTCTTTATGCCCAGAGCACAACTTCCGACGATGAGCGAAGCTCACGTCGATCTTCTTCATTTTATCATTTCACCTCGAACAACAAGCTTGATTTCGAGCTTGTGCCGTATCCGTGGCTTCATTAACCTTTCGCTTCATCATCCCTTTTTCTTGATGTCGTCGCTATTCGATGGCATCTTCGTGAAACCTCTCGACAAAATGTTTCTTGATCTATTATCCATTCACCGCTGTATGGGTAACATCACGATTCTTCCCTCGTCCCTTTACCTAAATAATTTTGAACTTGCTACCCTATCTTGTATATCATGCTCCGCTTTTCCTTGGGAAATGATATACCCCTAACGCTTGAGTGTACACACATTTTCCTTTCCATTGGTTTGATAAACCAATTATTCACATTTTCCTGTCCATTTGTTTGTTTAACCTTTCTTATCAAGTTCTGTTTAATTATCATCAGGACTTGACAAGTCTGATTCTTCTTCTTTCAGATGGATCCTCTGTTTCCACCTCGCCCGGAGACTCAGCTTGTGCTTCGCACCTGGGCTCAAGATGCCCCTGGGTTTCCGGCCATTCTAGTCGCTCTCCTGACCAGGCTGGGCTACCGCTGGTACCCCGAGTACATGGTCTACGAGGAGTATCGCGAGTTCAACCAGGAGCAGTATTATGCTGATGTTCGTATCTACGACCGGCAGGATGACTCAGGCACTGAGCTGTACCGCTTCCGCGGTAGCGGCGTGACGGTTGCAATGGCAGTCCATGATGCTGCCTACGCTGCTGTCGTACGCCTCCGAGGAGAGCACAGAGATAGCTTGGATGCCTCTGAGTTTTGGTACATTCCGTATGCACCTGCTGGAGATGAGACTGGATACTACTCAGCTATCTGTGCCCCGTATGAGAGTCGACGATATGACCCGCAGGCTCTGATTCAGCACACTCAGGCTCTGGATCGTACTGCTCGGGCCCTGGCGGTTGAGTTGTCCATCACTCGGACAGTTCTCTACCAGACATTGACGCAGTTGCTTATGCGTCACGTCAATTGCGTCCGCATGAAGAAAATTACCCAGTGCATGATCTGGAACTTGCTGCAGTGATCTTTGCATTGAAGCTATGGCGGCATTACCTTCTCGGTAACCGGTGTGAGATTTATACTGATCACCAAAGCTTGAAATATTTATTCACTCAGCCGGATCTTAATCTCCGCCAACAGCGATGGTTGGAAACTATTTCTGAATACGACTGCGGTATTTCTTATACCCCTGGCAAGGCTAATGTGATAGCCGATGCCTTGAGTCGCAAGTCATACAGCACCAACCTCAAGGTTAAGCGAGCTCAGCCTCGTCTTTATGAGGAATTACGCAAGCTGAATATGCATATCGTTCCACATGGTTCGCTTAATGACCTTGTGATACAGCCGGATCTTGAGAAGGCTGTCAAGGTAGCGCAAACCAAAGATGCTTACGTTGATGTTATGAAACAGGAACTGCATCTTCCGAAATACAGGGATTTCTCAGTATCCGAAGATGGAACCTTGTATTTCCGAGGCCGCATCGTGGTAACGCGTTTCGAGCTTATGACTGACAAGGTCATGAAGGAGGCACATGATACACCGCTGTCTATACATCCTGGTAGTACTAAGATGTATCGTGATCTCCGCCAAAGGTACTGGTGGCCTAATATGAAGCGGGATATTGCTCGTTATGTTGCTGAATGCGATGTCTGTCGTCGCGTGAAGGCAGAACATCAGAAGCCTGCTGGACTTCTGCAACCTCTTCCTATTCCGCTGTGGAAATGGGATAAGGTGCAGATGGATTTCATTACTGGCTTTCCTAAGTCCCAGAAGGGTAACGATGCCATTCTTGTCGTCGTCGACCAACTCTCAAAGGTTGCACACTTCCTGCCAATCAAGGAGACTATCACTGCTAGCCAGTTAGCAGAGTTGTATATCTCCCGAATTGTATCCCTCCACGGAATTCCGAAGGAGATCAGTACGGACCGTGGCACCCTGTTTACTTCCAAGTTCTGGGAAAGTTTTCAAGAAGCTTTGGGAACTCATATCAACTGGAGTTCAGCTTATCACCCCCAGTCCCAAGGTCAAGTTGAACGAGTCAATCAAGTGCTTGAAGATATGCTGCGAGCTTGTGTTATATCATTCGGTAAGAAATGGGAAGAATCCCTTCCATATGCCGAGTTCTCGTATAACAACAGCTATCAAGCAAGCTTGAAGATGGCTCCCTTTGAAGTTCTGTACGGACGTAAGTGTCGAACCCCTCTGAACTGGTCAGAAACTGGGGAACGACAAGTTATTGGTCCGGACATTATTCAACACGCCGAAGAGCAAGTCCGTATAGTGCGTGAAAATCTCAAGGCGGCTCAAGACCGTCAGAAGAGCAACTATGATCGCAAGCGATGGGGATTGACTTATCAACCAGGTGATCAAGTTTATCTTCGTGTCACCCCTATGAAGGGCACGCACCGTTTCGGCATCAAGGGCAAGTTAGCTCCACGCTACATTGGCCCCTTCCCCGTGGTTGCTAGACGTGGATTTGTGGCTTATAAACTGCAATTGCCACCGCAATTCTCGCATATCCACGATGTGTTCCATGTGTCGCAACTTCGTTGATCCTTCAAGGAGTCCCCGCATCGTGCTGTGGATCACGAGATGCTCGAGCTTCAAGATGATCTGTCTTATAAGGAGCATCCGATCCGCATCCTCGATCAAGCTGAACGTCGGACCCGCCAGAAGACAACCAAGTTCCTGAAAGTGCAGTGGTCGAATCACACTGAAGATGAAGCCACTTGGGAGCGCGAGGAAAATCTTCGGGCGGAATACCCCGACCTCTTTGCTTCTACCTCCTAAATTCTCGGGACGAGAATTTCTTTTAGAGGAGGAGAATTTGTAACACCCCCTTGTACTAAGCACTGTGACATTTGGTTAATCATGCCATGTCATGTTCATTTGCAAAGCTAATCACAGTGGTTAATCAAAGCAACTCAAATTTGCCCCTGAAAATTCAAATTCAAATTCAAATGCAAAATGAAGTTGTTCCAAAAATTATGGAAAAATGTTCATTAATTAGCAAATATTCCAAAACAATTGATGTTGAGGAAAACAACATCACCATCAACTTCCATATTGGGCTAGTGCATTTAAACAGTGGCAAAACAGCACTTTAAATGCCTTTTCATTTTTGAATAATTCAAAAATGATCCAAATTAGTCCAAAGCAATTTTTGGTGATGAGGAATATTGCAACATCATTTTTGGACCAACTCACACATTTTACAAACAGTGTTTGGTGGTCCCCTCTTTTCCTTTTCTATTCTGCTGTTGAAATAAAAGGAAAAAGAAGAGAGAAGACTTACCTGTCGCCCGCCTCTGGACCGAGCCGGCCCAGCCCATCTCCCTCTTCTACCTGCTCCCGCCTCGCTGTCGCCCGCGCCCTGGACCGCACGCGCTCGCCGCCGCGCTCGCCGACACCTGCCGCCACAGCGCCGCCGAGAGGATAAGGGCGCCTCCTCCCTCTCCCCTCTAGCCTCCTCTTCCATTTCCCCCTCGCCTCGCTCCTCCTCTCCTCGCCCAGATCTACCCAAACCCGAGCGCCGCCGCAGGTGCTCGACCGTCGTCGTCGAGGCCATCGTCGTCAATCTGCTTTGTCACCATGCCGGGGAGCTCCACCGTGCTCGACCACGTCGAATGGAGCCAGCGGTTGGAGCCGGGAACCCCTACTGACGCCGCACGACGTCGCCCCCTTCTCCTCTGTCTCCGGTGCTCGGCGGCGGTCACGACCTCCTCTGCTGCTACTAAGCTGCCACGGGTCTTTCTTGACCGCGCGGTGAGCTCTCCCCTCCCCTCTGACTCTCTCTCGCGCCGCTCTGCTCCGCCAAGCTAGCTCGCTACCGTGCCGTGTCCTGACCGCCGCCGCCGTAGCCATTAGCACGCGCCCGAGCTCTAACAGCTCGAGCCAGTGGCTCCGTCGAGCTCCTGGAGATCTGCCGCGCCGCCCTAGCTAATTTGCGCGCCCGCGCTCGTGCCATAGCCGCGTTTCCCTCTTCAGCCGAAGCTCGCCTCCGCCGCGGCTCAACGCCGACGAGGTTCCGGTCACCCCCGAGCCACGCCATCATCGCCATTTGCTTCCTTGTCGTCGTCTCGTTCGAACGCAGCCAACCGCACGGCTAACGGTGCTCCCTAGCGCCGTTTCCACCAACGCCCGAAGCTCATCGCCGCTGCGGCTCGACGCCGAGAAGATTCCGGCCACCCCGCGCCCGCGCACTAGCTTAGTTGGATGCGGCGTTGAGCACACGTTCGAACGCCACCGGAATCACGCAGAACGGCCCTATGTGGAAGATTTCCGGCCAACTCCGGCGAGAACCGCCGCGGGAATGGCTCGCCGGAGCTCTCTCCGGTGGCCGGCCGACGTGGCTCAGGTGGGGACCACCCCTGGGTCACTGCCAGTGGCCCCCACGGGCCCCAGTTGACCAGTTGACTTGGTCAACTGGCTGACTGGGCACCCCTGGCCCACTGACATGCGGGCCCCGCTCTAAAAACGTTTTTATAAATAATAAAACGGATTAGTTTAACTGTTAATTAATTAAGTTAATTAGTTAGCACTAATGTCTCACTGACATGTGGGGTCCACCCCACTAAACAGCACTGTTAGTTAGTTTAAATAACTGTTAAGCTCAGAGAGGCTGACAGGTGGGCCCCACCTGTCAGTTTGACTGGTCAGCATGTGGCTGACGCAGTACTGACGCAATGCTGACGTAGTAACTCTTTTATGTTTTAAATTAAATTCAGAAATTGGTAAAAACTTAGGAAATTCATATCTTTTTACCCGTAGCTCGGATGGAAAAACTTTCTACATGAAAGTTGCTCAGAACGACGAGACGAAGCCAACCGTGATATCTGTTTCCGTGTCGGGACCCTCTACGGAGGTGAACCCGCAACTTTTAGCCTGTTTCCGGTAGATGAATAGTGCACATACACCGGTTAATAATCCCAGTTAATTCCTAAAAATAACTAATATAACTTAGACATGTTTTTAAGCAACCCTGCACTGCACGTTAGCCTAGCACGCTTTGTGATGCTTGTATTCTGTGTATTTATCTGTTTCTTCCCCCCCTCTTCTCTCTCGGTAGAGTCCGACGCTGACGCCGCTCCAGAGACCGACGCCGTCCCGGTGATTGGTTCCCCCTCCGACGACCTTGCTTTTGCCACCGAGCAACCAGGCAAGCAACCCCCCCTCGATCATTCCGATATCGCCTATGTCTATTCCCTCTTATTCTTGCATTAGAATTGCCGCTACTGCTGCTGCTCCTATTACTGCTGCATAGCCTGTTTTTGCAATACTGTTGATACCTGTCTTTATTCCTAAACTGCTTAGTATAGGTTGGGTAGCACTGCTGTGGCCCCGCATTCTCGTAGTTGCCTCGCTTAGTACCCTTGCCTCGATCAAGAGATCGAGCCCCTTCCCCTGACCTTCTTCACATCACCACACACCCCCTAGTATGCTCGACTCCGCAGAGTTAACATCGGGTGACGAGGGTGATACCTCCGAACTCACTTCCGATGTTGTCCCTGTAGTATAGCTAGCTCGTTGTGGGTTACCGAGGGTGATTCCTCCCGCGCCCTGGACCGCACGCGCTCGCCGCCGCGCTCGCCGACACCTGCCGCCACAGCGCCGCCGAGAGGATAAGGGCGCCTCCTCCCTCTCCCCTCTAGCCTCCTCTTCCATTTCCCCCTCGCCTCGCTCCTCCTCTCCTCGCCCAGATCTACCCAAACCCGAGCGCCGCCGCAGGTGCTCGACCGTCGTCGTCGAGGCCACCGTCGTCAATCTGCTTTGTCACCATGCCGGGGAGCTCCACCGTGCTCGACCACGTCGAATGGAGCCAGCGGTTGGAGCCGGGAACCCCTACTGACGCCGCACGACGTCGCCCCCTTCTCCTCTGTCTCCGGTGCTCGGCGGCGGCCACGACCTCCTCTGCTGCTACTAAGCTGCCACGGGTCTTTCTTGACCGCGCGGTGAGCTCTCCCCTCCCCTCTGACTCTCTCTCGCGCCGCTCTGCTCCGCCAAGCTAGCTCGCTACCGTGCCGTGTCCTGACCGCCGCCGCCGTAGCCATTAGCACGCGCCCGAGCTCTAACAGCTCGAGCCAGTGGCTCCGTCGAGCTCCTGGAGATCTGCCGCGCCGCCCTAGCTAATTTGCGCGCCCGCGCTCGTGCCATAGCCGCGTTTCCCTCTTCAGCCGAAGCTCGCCTCCGCCGCGGCTCAACGCCGACGAGGTTCCGGTCACCCCCGAGCCGCGCCATCATCGCCATTTGCTTCCTTGTCGTCGTCTCGTTCGAACGCAGCCAACCGCACGGCTAACGGTGCTCCCTAGCGCCGTTTCCACCAACGCCCGAAGCTCATCGCCGCTGCGGCTCGACGCCGAGAAGATTCCGGCCACCCCGCGCCCGCGCACTAGCTTAGTTGGATGCGGCGTTGAGCACACGTTCGAACGCCACCGGAATCACGCAGAACGGCCCTCTGTGGAAGATTTCCGGCCAACTCCGGCGAGAACCGCCGCGGGAATGGCTCGCCGGAGCTCTCTCCGGTGGCCGGCCGACGTGGCTCAGGTGGGGACCACCCCTGGGTCACTGCCAGTGGCCCCCACGGGCCCCAGTTGACCAGTTGACTTGGTCAACTGGCTGACTGGGCACCCCTGGCCCACTGACATGCGGGCCCCGCTCTAAAAACGTTTTTATAAATAATAAAACGGATTAGTTTAACTGTTAATTAATTAAGTTAATTAGTTAGCACTAATGTCTCACTGACATGTGGGGTCCACCCCACTAAACAGCACTGTTAGTTAGTTTAAATAACTGTTAAGCTCAGAGAGGCTGACAGGTGGGCCCCACCTGTCAGTTTGACTGGTCAGCATGTGGCTGACGCAGTACTGACGCAATGCTGACGTAGTAACTCTTTTATGTTTTAAATTAAATTCAGAAATTGGTAAAAACTTAGGAAATTCATATCTTTTTACCCGTAGCTCGGATGGAAAAACTTTCTACATGAAAGTTGCTCAGAACGACGAGACGAAGCCAACCGTGATATCTGTTTCCGTGTCGGGACCCTCTACGGAGGTGAACCCGCAACTTTTAGCCTGTTTCCGGTAGATGAATAGTGCACATACACCGGTTAATAATCCCAGTTAATTCCTAAAAATAACTAATATAACTTAGACATGTTTTTAAGCAACCCTGCACTGCACGTTAGCCTAGCACGCTTTGTGATGCTTGTATTCTGTGTATTTATCTGTTTCTTCCCCCCCTCTTCTCTCTCGGTAGAGTCCGACGCTGACGCCGCTCCAGAGACCGACGCCGTCCCGGTGATTGGTTCCCCCTCCGACGACCTTGCTTTTGCCACCGAGCAACCAGGCAAGCAACCCCCCCTCGATCATTCCGATATCGCCTATGTCTATTCCCTCTTATTCTTGCATTAGAATTGCCGCTACTGCTGCTGCTCCTATTACTGCTGCATAGCCTGTTTTTGCAATACTGTTGATACCTGTCTTTATTCCTAAACTGCTTAGTATAGGTTGGGTAGCACTGCTGTGGCCCCGCATTCTCGTAGTTGCCTCGCTTAGTACCCTTGCCTCGATCAAGAGATCGAGCCCCTTCCCCTGACCTTCTTCACATCACCACACACCCCCTAGTATGCTCGACTCCGCAGAGTTAACATCGGGTGACGAGGGTGATACCTCCGAACTCACTTTCGATGTTGTCCCTGTAGTATAGCTAGCTCGTTGTGGGTTACCGAGGGTGATTCCTCTTCCCACTTCCGACTTAGCTTTTGTCGTGCATCCGCTATGGTGATTACCGCCGAGGGTGATTCCTCCGGTATCACCTTAACGGGACTTGTCGTTTAGGAATCCAACGAGGGTGATTCCTCGGATTCCTCATCGGCATGGAAACCACACGGATGCCCTGGTTTACCGTACCGTGTTTAAAGACGTATCGATCCCCGAGGCCGGACGTCGCCAGGAACAAAGGCGTGCGGCCAGAGGTATCGTGCGTCTGAAGACACTTTATAGTTACTACTACACATGTTGGATAGAGACGGGTTGACCCTGAGGGGTACCCGCAAGTGCCTTCGAGGCGTGAGCTGTGGAGTCGGGTGACCAGTGAGGGTACCCGCGAGATAACTACGAAGCGTGGCCGGTCCTGTAAGGTCCTTGTCACAAGTCTTCGAGACGGGACGTCGGGGCCACCGGTGTGGTGGCAACGCTCGTTACCGCGCGCTCCCAATCCACTAAGCGATTTGGATATTTGATCCGAGGGGCCTTCGGGTCCGATAGCACTAACCACCACGTGGGTGTGAGTGGGTGCTCTGCGTCGTATACATCAGCCGGAGTCGTCACGACGTCAGCGATTGAGCGGCCCGTTCGGATTGGACCCAGAATGCAACTGCGTGCTTGTATAAGGGGTTGCTAGGTCTGCTACCGAACGGCCTCGCAACGTGCAGGAGCGTCCGGGGCGATGGACCATGACCCCCGGGGGCATAGGCTTAGTCCGGCGTGCTCGATCCTCTCTGGCGGTTTCCGGTCGGGTTGCGTCGTGTTGTTTAGCCGAGGCCGGGCAGGACCCAGCAAGTGTGTCCGGCCGGAGTTAAGCAAGCGTGGTGGGTAAGTTGGTGCACCCCTGCAGGGAAGAAAACATCTATCGATAGCCTGTCCTACGGTAACGGACACTCGGAGTTGTATCCACTTCGGTACAACTAGAACTGGTGACTTGAGATATGAGGTAGGGCTCTGGGATTGCTTTCTCGCAGGGAGTCGAGGAAGGATCCCCGGCCGAGGTTGATATTACTATAAACACTTTACATTATGATGTACTAATCTGCACCCTTCTAATTGCTGCAAGACCCTGAAGATGCTAGTCTTCGTCAGGACTAGGCTTTCCCCTTCTTTACTCTGGCTTTCTGCAGTCTAGTCCACCCACATAAAGCCTCCTTTGAAAATAATGCATTGCTTAGTATAGATCTGATGTAAGTCTTGCTGAGTACTTTGGATGAGTACTCACGGTTGCTTTGCTTCCCCTTTTGTCCTTCCCGCTTGATAAACCAGACGACGGAGCCATGGTGCCTGCAGCCCCCGTTGACGACTACTACTATCAGCCCGAGGCTGGCTACTACTACTACCCGGCCGGCGAGTACTTCTACGAGGAGCCGGCGGACGACGACCAGGAGTAGGATCGGAGGTCCCAGGCAGGAGGCCTGCGCCTTTTCGATCGTAGCTTTTCTTTTGCCCCGCCTCGTATGAGGCCTATCTGTACTTGTGTTCTATGTCTGTACCCAGACATCTGACGCTTCCGCTGACTATGTGTATGACACTTGTTATGTATTCGAGCCCTCGAGGCCCCTGGCTTGTAATATATAACTTGTATGTATTTATTTATGTTTTAGAGTTGTGTTGTGATTCCTTCACGTGAGTCCTTAGGCTTGATCGTGTGCATTTGCGTGTATGATTAGTGCACGGTCGGGCCGGGGGCGTCACAGCGTGCATGCAGGCATGGAGTTGAGATGAAATAAAAAAAGGTGGCGTGCATGCAGGTGCAATCGGCACGAGCCGACGAACGCGTCCGACACGATGCTTGGCGCGATGCGGCACTCTCCGTGACGAGGCGCTCGCCTTTTCTTTTTAGCAAAACGAGGAGCTCGGCTGCTCCTTGCCGTGCTAATCGGGCCAGCGTGCCGGCCCGTGAGGCTGCTGTGCCGTGCCTGGGCCGGAGAGGCGAGCACGCGTGCCGGTCCGGCACGGCCCGTGTATTATACGTGCCTGGCCGGGCCGTGCCGTGCCTGGCCCGTGAAAGCCTGACCGGGCCGTGCCGTGCCGTGCCGGCCCATTTGGCCAGGTATAGCATGCACATGGCACGCAATCCATGTTAGGTGAGGCCCAGCTTGGTCAAGCCAGCCTGGTCATGCCAAGAGATAAGGCAGAGCTACCACGGATGAAAAATCCCCAGCGCCTTCCATCCCCACCCCACGCGAGGCGTAGACGACTACGGCCGGTCGGCTACTTCACCGGCAGCGAGAGAAACTCCCGCCGCGCTCGTCCTCATCCGAGGAGCCTCCAGGGACCAGGGTCCCCGGCGCGACGCCGTTCGTGAGTCCCCGTGCGGCCGGGCTCCACGAGCCGGCACGACGACCGCGGCTGCTCGATGGCGAGGCCGCCGGCGAGCTGGGCAGCGGGAGGCCGAGGGCCACGAGGCGGCGACGTGCGCCTGTCCTCGGCGAAGGCGCGGGCGTGGCGGGCGAGTCGGGCGCGGGTACCCCACGGGCTGGGCGGGTACCCCGGCGGCACGGCCACGTCCTCGACGGCAGGCGTCGGTGGTGCGAGGCGCGGTCGGACCAGCGTATAGCCAGTCGGGCACCGCCGGTTCCATAGGCTGCACGGCCGGCTCAAGGGCCGGTACCAGCATCGGCGTGACGGACTGCTGCACGCCCGGCACAGGCGGAGCGTCCGCTCGACGGCAAGCTCGCCAGCGGGACGTGGAGGGCCAAGAGACGGCGGCGCCCGCCCGCCCGCAGCGAAGTCCGAGGGGGGGTCGGTGTTTGAGACAGCAGGCGTGGTGCGACGATGACGTCGCCCGCGATTCGCGCCATTTTCGGCAACCTCTGGAGCGGCGCGCCGCCTTTGGCCTCAACAACCGCTTGGATCGGATGCTGCAGCGGCGCGGCCCCGGCAGTTCCTAATGCAACCTCCACGCCGGAAACGGCGAAGGTCGCGCACTTGACGCCGCGGAGGCAGCCAACACCATAGCGGCGGTTGGAGGAAACGGCGGCGACGGCTTCCGGCGATCGCAGGCCATTTCTTGCTCTCGGTAGAGGCAGTGCTGATTACGTGTTAGAAGGAATGAGAGATAACGAGAGACAAACAAAATGATTCAACTGTTTTTTTTTATTGACTAGTAATCGTGCACGTGCAACGCACGTGTTGACTAACATAAAAAAATTACTAACATAATTCAATTTTAAATTATTATGATGATTCATCATATCCTCACTATTAACACCATTTTGAAAAATAAGGACATATAAGACAAAACATTGATTTGCATAGAATTTACCGGTGCATGAGAAAATCAAGGGCATAGAACAATCCAGGACAAAGGTGTTAACGAAGGTGTTTGCTCAGAGGAGCATAATAGCAGGTACACGTCGATCATTAGTGATGAATATTGTCATATTGTATAATATACGGACTCCAGATGGTTCTGAGTCAATCAAATAGAGAGGATTTTTTTTGTTAGCATACATGACTTGGTTCTCAACGACCACTCACTCAGCTGCACACGACTCATTATTATCTCCTACATGAGATGCAGAATAATATGGCTCTTAGGTGTGTACAACATATAGGAGTACTCTCGAGATAGTAATAAAGTCTGCTGCTAGTATCTATTCAACTCAAACAGAGGAATAATATGCCTGCCCAGATGTTCTTGCTCCTCGAATTTCCTGGAAAAAATATCAATCCCATTCGTAGTTATCAATCCAGGTTTACATCGGGATATTCATTATAAAAAAAAGCAAATGCCAGCAAGTCATCTAAATCAATATGACAGAACAAAATAAGTAGATTTCTGAGCAAAATTAGTAGATTTATGCACACATATACAATACAAAGGTTTATTGAACTAAAAACCTTACATGCAAACCCAATTTAGATGCTTAGAGTAACATCAAAAGTAAAGGCAACGGAGCAAGCATGGTTGAATACCCGAGCAAGCAACAATTATAAGGTAGTGTCATACCCATTTATTCCACTATTTTGTTACAATATCAACATACAAATATTGGCTTTCAAGCCTGATATGGACTAAAACTGAATTAAACTATGTTTTGAGGAAAAGCATAGCCACTGAATCATCTTGTTCAATCAAATTTGGATGGGTTCGTACTGAATACCTATCACCAAAGGTCGAACCTTGCTACTTGACAAAAATCTCGCAGTTCATCTTCTGTTGTCAAGCACACAGCATGACACCTGCATGTTTTTTGATCGAAATAACTGAAACCTTTCAAGCTGCAAAAGATGAAAAATGCAAGGATGAGTCATGACTCTGTTGCTAAAAAATACGCTGGAGCTCTGGATCGTTGCTGGACAAATGGTACCAGTAATAAGAAACTCAGTCCAAGAATTTTGATATATACACTGCATTGTACAGATGGATAGAAAACCAGTTGTATGGATTGCTAAGCAGAACTTGTCTATACTCCATCCTTCGTCAGGTCGTCCCCTCAATTCTCAATCACGTGTTGATGCATAGCAAAACATAGATCCTACTCTACAAAAAGCATTTTGGTTTTCCCACCTCAAATCTGCAAACTCAAAATGTCTGCAGATTGCAGAGTATGCATGTAATTTGGAAACCTGAATTTTGGATGGTGATGAAATTAAGAAAGTAAAAATGTCAGTGAGTCACAGTGTTTCCCATGTCTTCCAAGTGAAACTTGGATTAAAAAAGAAACCAATTTTGGATGGTCATGTAAATTAACAAAGAAGAAGTCGATGCAAAGTAATCGAAGTTTTAAATCCACATCCAACACAAATATAAAGTTTCTCACCTGGAGCTGTTTGTATGAGAAGTTGAGCACGCGGAACCCCTGCATCCTTCTGAACGCCTCGGGCAGGCACGTCCATTTCGTGTTCATCCTTCTCCTCTTCCTCCTACAGGCCCGTCCATCTACGCCCGGTACACAATCTTGATCCTCCCATCCACCTCGTGCACCAGCTAGCGCCTTATACGCGTCGTGGTTCTCCTCGATCTACATGCCTGCACTGTTGTGCAACGATTCTTGAGGTCCTCCTCGATGATCCGATGAGCACCGCCAGCGTCAGCGACGGATGAGATAAGGGTGCGAGAGGACTCGACGATCCCGTGGCCGGGGCGCACGCCAAGCTCCTGGAGCGCTGAGCAGGCAGGGGAGGCGTCGGCAACAGCGTCTGCGCGATGGTCGGGGCGGCCAAAGGAGGGAGAGCCGGCGGCGTGGGGGGCTCGAGTGGCGCAACCACGAGGGATGCGCTCGCGCGTCAAGCCGCCTTGACATCCTGATCTCGCTGTCGGGCAGCCACCTCGCCTGGTCCTGCGACGCGCAGATGTGTTGTTGCCTGCTCTCCGGCGCCTCGCAACAGACCGATGGCAGCTGCGGGCACATCCGCAGCGGCCGTCATGGTCGGGATCGTCCTCGTCCGATCCTGGCCTCCCGTGACCGGGCGTTGATGGATGCGGACATTGCGGAGACGTGGAGATCTCTTTAGCGGGGCAGTTTTGATATTGTTCCGTGATTTGGGGAGTTGGGGCATCGAGCGGATCGAAGCAGGACCTGCGTGAGGAGTCTGCCGGCAAAACATTCAATCCGTGCCGTCTGATTAGATGGCAGACTTTTTGATAAATATAGACTGTTGGATTTCGTTGGATTGATTAGATCGAAGGCTTCTGGTTGTCCCGTGTGCGTTATATGGTGTGACTGCATAGTAATTCATGTTTGCTCTTTTAATAGTAGTATAGATGATTCAGTTACACAATATATAGGTCCCGAAGGGACGCGATGACACGGAGGGACGCGAGTAGCGTCGGTTAGCGAGACCAAAGGAAGGGTCGTGCCGGTCGCCAACATGCGGCAGTTAGCAAGGGGAGATTCCCTTCCAATTAAACATTTGTTTAATTGTAACAGTTCCGAGACGCCAGCTCGAAACCTTATCTCCGCGTTGCCGCGCTGTCTGTGCGTTTCCTTGGTGCGAGTTCAGTTTCGGTTCTGTGGTGCTCGTGCGCGACGGCGCGAAAAATGGAACGGCAACGGAGTGCGCCTAAGGGCATGTACAATGGTTGCTAAGATAGTCTTATCTTAAGTTTTGCATGTAAATTAGAGATGACAAAAAAATAAGTCTAATTAGAGATGACAATTTGTCTCACCATGTTTTTAGGAATAACTAATTATTGAAGATAAGGCTAAGAGATGACCCATTGTAGACTTATTTTTTTGTCATCTCTAATTTACATGCAAAACTTAAGATAAGACTATCTTAGCAACCATTGTACATGCCCTAACAGTGGCTCTTAGCAGCAGATTGTCGACGACGTCACGGTAGATGAAAAGCATGGTTGTTCTACTCTGTACCGGACTGGGATACTACGAATCGGGTAGATGCGGCACCAACAACTTCATGCTGCTCGGAGCTTTTCACAGAACTTGCCGTTTCTATTCTGCTTCAGTAATCTTGCTGGACATATTTTAGTGATTTTTTTCATTCTTTTTCACACCAGTGTGTATATTTTTAGCTGGAGAGCCAATTTTTGGTTGTGCTGATCTTGCAAAACGAGAGGGTCTTTTGTTGTCTAAAGTACTTGTGTGTGTGTCCCTTCAGAGCGTTTGCGATATTCTGTCGCCTTCTTGTATCAGGTGTTCAGTTTCACAGAGGTGTTTCTGAAGTTGTCATGTGGGATTGTCAAAGCTGTTGACATCGAATAGAGAAGACTGAAATCTGTATATTGAGTATAATCAATCAAATTGTTGGTTAAAAAAAAATCAACTTGTCGGTTTAATCTCCAATGAGCAAACTTCTTTTATATATAAGTATACTTTTTTTACGGGGTATTTATAAGTATACTTCAAAGCCGAACAACAAGAGAGGTCACTAATTTGTTGTGAAGGCCAGTATCAATCTAACTTGGTGTGCTTGCTCCATTGCCGTTCTGACGGAATTATGGTTGAATTCTGTATCATGTCTTCTCATGACAGATTAGTATTCATTTATCTGAGCTGATTTGTGTATCTGAATATAATCCCTAAGAGATCCAATACATCATTGCACCTCTTGATCAATTCAACTCAAGGGTGAAGTTCATGTCAATTCCAAGAGGTATCGTGTATCTGTATTGGTGATCCAATTTTAACAGGTCTTTTTGTTGTGTACTTCAGCATATGCTTTGTATCCTTCCTATCTTCAGATTGTTTGCACCACGTTTCTGTTCAGTCGTGTCATAATAGGCGTTCCTGAAGTTGTACTGTACATGTCAGCAAGGAGCAGACTTCCTTACGTAAATTGTGTTCCAAAGCCCATTACTATTCTGACGGAATGATGATTTTGCAATATGTATTATGTGCTCTCAAGAGAATATTATTATTCCTTTATTCGAGTTGTTATTTGAGCTGTTATGGAAATTGATAGACAATTGACAGGACCCTTGAGTGAAAAGATCAGTAATCGTCAAGATCATTTGTTTTTAGGATTATATGATTCACAGATCCTTGGTCGCCACAATTTGCCCCTTTTCATCTGAAATCTCGTGAAAGAAGCATTCGCACAGTGACATGACACCCACTGTTGCTATTGGATCTAAGCTATACTGACGTAAAGCACAAGGTGTTCATGTTACTAGGATTCCAGATGTTATTGTGTCACTCCAAAGCACTGTAAAATTAGGTAAACTAAAAAGGATCATTCTGCCGATAAGCTGGTAACGGAACTGAATGCTGCAAATAAATCCAGAGGAATTGATGCTCTTGGATTTAACTGAACGATATCTGAAATGCGACACATCTTCAAACCAATTTCAGAGGAAATTTCACAAATAAGAGAGGAACGCAGCATTAGCACAGAATTCACGGCAATGGATGCAAACATCTGGATTACATAATTTCAGTTCGAACTCTGGATGCAAACATCTTCATTACATAATTTCATGATTCAGCTAAACATACAGAGGAAATAGGGAAACAAGGCGGTTTCCATCTGAGATTTCTTGAGCGCAACACTACTAGGAACGGGCAGACCAACACATCGGAATCTGGCGGGGGCTAGCGACCTAGCCGCCGAAGCCGTAGAGGGTGCGGCCCTGGCGCTTGAGGGCGTAGACGACGTCCATGGCGGTGACGGTCTTGCGGCGGGCGTGCTCCGTGTAGGTGACGGCGTCGCGGATGACGTTCTCGAGGAAGATCTTGAGGACACCGCGGGTCTCCTCGTAGATGAGGCCGGAGATGCGCTTCACGCCGCCCCTCCTCGCCAGGCGCCGGATGGCCGGCTTGGTGATGCCCTGGATGTTGTCGCGCAGCACCTTCCGGTGGCGCTTGGCGCCGCCCTTGCCGAGACCCTTGCCTCCCTTGCCGCGCCCGGACATGGCTGACGATACTCTTGGAGCTGCTGCGCGAGTGCGATTGGGGGAGCGGTGGTGATGGATGCTGTGATTTGCGAGAAGGGAGGAAGGGGATTTTAAAGGAGGCGAGGGGTGGGAGGAGGGATGTGCCTGCCGTTCGATGCGGATTGATCGGACGGTCGAGATGGCGATCCGAGGGAGAGTTCCGCGGATCGATGACCTGGCGGGCGGTGCCGATCGGTGGAGTGGCGCGGTGGGTGGGAAATTTGGTCTGGTCAGGCGCCAGCTCCAAATTTTTGGGCTGTTGGGCGGCTGGTCGTGCGGGTCGTGCGTTTTCTTTTCCTCTTTGCGAATTCATCAAATATTGTTGTGATTTTAGAAAAAAATGTTGTGATTGCGAACTCTCTCTCTCTCTCTTGTGATTTGTTTGTGACATGGAGCGTGATCGTGTGTATACAATATCAACAACCAAACTTAAACTCCCAGTTTCTAATTCGCGTGTAGTTTATCCAACTGGTTACGTTGTTTTTACTTAAGGCCTCGTTTGATACAAGCGGATTGGGGAGGTTTCAAGAGGAGGGGATTTCAGGGGATTGGGTGAATCCCCTCCTTCCACCCAATCCCCTCAATTCCCCTCACATCCTCATTTTTTCAATACCCTTCCATAAAATCTTGTTTGGTAGACAGGGTTTGTTATAATAAACTGAGATGGTACAAAATGGGAAAAGTACAATTAAAAATCCAATATTTGCAAGTTTAACAACTAGTACAAGAAAAAATGCTACAGAACTTCACTTGTACAGTTGTACTTGCTCCCAGATTATGCAAAGTGGCAATATAACCTCATTCAATCAGCTACAAGTTCATGGTTCACATAAACCGAATACAGAACCACTCCATAGACCAGTTGAACGTACAAGGTATTTATTAGCGAATGGTTATCACAAAGCGGACAACGGGCTAAGCAAGAGTGTGATATCCTTGTGACGGTCCTCCGAGTCGAGAGACAGAAAAAGAGCATGTAGACCATGTACATGATGCCAAAGTGTAGCCGTTGATGGTGAGCAGCAAGCAGATGTAAAACTCCACCTCTTCAGATCAGATTAACACAGATGCGTCATACTCTTCACATGGAGATTATACTTTAAGATAATCTTGTGCAACAGCAAAAGCATGGTGCAGAAAATAATAAATCCATCAAATAGCACATAGACATGCAGTATACTAACCCTGTTTGTTTCCTGACATCACAAGTACTAATCAAACAACATATATGGATGAATGAGAAGCTAGCAACACTACCACGAACTTTGTTTTTCATTTCAGCATCGATATGGTTGAGCGTAAAAAAATGATTAGTATGATGAAGAAACTACAAACATAACTTCCTTGCACACATGTGTATTCTGCACTATGGGCATCCAGGTAAAAATAGTGAAGTGAGATAATCTAAATCTTACGATAAATAATTCTGAATGTTGACAAATAACATGAGCACAACAACCATGTATAGATGTGTGTATGAGTATATGAACGACAGACTGGAAGGTAATAACCTAGCAATTTTTTATAACAAATCATCGCAATATGTAGGTGACACAGAAAAAGATGATGTCTCCCTGGAATGGGATCATATTTCATTGTTGTACACTGATGTTGGCCTGAGCATCAACTGATGAAAACAAATTATGGTGCCTGTCAAGTTTGTTGTCATTGCACTGGTACACAGCATTTACATTACTTTCTAAAAAGAAAAGCACTAGCATGATTTTTTTGGAAGGGTGACACAACACTAACATCATCGAAGCAATAAACAGAAACAAGGTCAAATAAAACACTAACTTTGAAGGGTATCTCTTAACAGAAGTTAATCCGGAAATGAAACATGTTTGTACTGTCCTTTGCTAACCAACAAGGTTAAGTTTCAGTAACTATCTTCAGTACCATATACTTTTCTTCATGTAAAATTCTGCACCTTAGTCCACATGGTCCAACGCAACGGTAAAAAGATGGTTAAAGCTACAGCCATGTCATGTGAGGTGGATGGTGAAATGGAATCAGTCAGTCAGTTAACTGAATCAAAATGACAAGAGGAGTTACTATCACTAAGCATCAGCAAGATGTGAATCAATACATGAATTCAAAGTCACGTTGATAGTTGATATTGTACGATGCTATAGACATGTGAATGGCATTATAACTGTTCAGTGTATGAACAATACTATCATCAACTGAGCAAAAGTGTTGTACTGTGCAGCAACCAAGGAAATAAAATAGAAAAAAATTGGCATACAAGATCAAAAGATGAGCATAGCTAGTTCGGTCCAAGAAAGCTTACCTTAGATACCACCGCGGCGCTCTCTTCATCTTCGGGGTGGAATTGAGAAAAATCTCGCGATTCTCCGCATTTTTTAACAACACTTGGTTCTGCATCTAATGGAGGATCATGAATCTGCAAACTTGGTCTGCATTGCTACGAATGCAAGCACAAACATGGCATAGATTAGTTTAAGCACCTAATAAAAATCAAAATCACCAATACAGAAATTCATCTCTATTTCTGAATCTTTGTTTGCACCACATAATTCTGTTCTTACTACCAACGAGTTAGCAAGCATTCAACGATTGCAATGAAATTCAGTGGTAGTACTACTTGTACATTAACATTCAGATATATCAACAACTCTAACATTCAGATAGATCACAACCAACTAGCCAACAAAGTGTTGGCAATCATCTAGTAGCACACAAAAGATTACTACTAGCACTACTTGGAGATACATATGCAGAGTTAGCAACCACCAACAAGAGACAACAGCAGCCAACAACATTTGCCACAACAAGCGACGCAACATCAGTCTATGAGGAGGTGACGTCCTTGGTGCCATAGGAGACGCCGTGCTTAACGAGCTCGCCGGGGAGGACGAGGCGGCAGCCATGGCCGGGCGGATCGAATAAACCTAGACGACGAGGGGAAAGGAGAGGAGGTGAGGCGAAGGGAGGCGATAACTTACTGCCGGGAAGAAGTCCAGTATGCCAGAGGAGGTACGCCGGCGTCGAGGCGTCAGGCGGCGGCGTGGAGTCGAGCGGCGGCAGCGTCGTCTCCGCCAAATCCTCGAGTCCCCCCTCGAGGGCTGAGAACCGCGTGGATAGGAGGGGATCGACGGGGATCGAAGAGGATGGGCTGTGAAAACCACGCGAAACAAATGGGCCGTTCAGCTTGCACGAGGTTTTTGGGCCCCGTGGGGTTAATCCTCTCAAAACCCTCTCAATCCCCTTGTATCAAACGAGGCCTAAAGAATATCTCTACTACAACTTTTTTCCAGGAAAACTTTAGATCTATTCATCATCAACTATGGTAGTACAAACGAACACCATAAATATTAAAAATTATATCCAAATTCGTACATCACCTAACGATGACTGCGCGCACCGAAGGGAGCCGAAGGCGCGCTGTCGTCATCACTCCTCCTTTGTTGGAGTCGGGTAAAACTTGTTACTCCGTAGTGTTGGGGTTATACGATCGTGACAATGAGTACTAGGGGTACGAAAGAAGGGCAGAGCCTAGCTGTGGCGCAGGCGTGACACTCGGTTTTTACTAGTTCAGACCTCTCTCAGAGGAGTTAACAGCCCTACATCTCGTGCCATGATGCTTGTTTTCTTCTTGGGGTGTGTGATTACAATGAGTGTTGAACCCTTGTCGTGGAGGAGGAGGGCGACTTATAAAGAGTGTGTCATGACCTTTGTACTCCCACGTTACAAGGGCGACCATTATGTTTTCTTCCTTGGCCAACATCAACTTATTAGCATATAATATTTTAATGGGTGATCACAATCATAAAAGATGTCCAAGATAGTGTATTTATATGTGAAACTTCTCTTTGTTTATTAATTCATATTAATTGCAATAATGATCGTGTAATGCCCTGGATGGGACTATATCTCCTACGTGTGGAGGCACGACTTAAAGATATAAGCTCATTCTGGAATGATCGCAAGTTTGGTACCTTTGCACATCTCATGTAAAAATAGGGATAAAAGCGAAAAAGATAGTTGGCTTACACTCGCCACGTCACACAAGTCATTACATATCCAAACATCATTCAAATAAACATCACAACCCGTCTACGGGTGAAGATCCAAATGAAAGATATCAAACATACATAAAACCACAGGTCTGAATCGCCCCCTAGTAGAAACCTCTACTGATCGTCGGGATAGTGCACATAGTAACGGCTACGGTCCTCGTCGTACTCCCAGTACAGCTCGGTGCCGTCACTTGAATAGATCGCTTGAGTACCTGCATCTGGTGTGGTGTAGAATCTGTGAGCCACAGAGGACTCAGCAATCCCGTTCCCGGGTAACACAACTATCCAAGCCTTGGGTGTGGAACAAGGCTGAAGAAAGAATAAGAGGTTGCAGCAGCACTAGCACTAACTTACGTAAAAGAGAGCGAGAAGAGAAGTGCCTCGGTCGAAAAGATGATCACGAAGTGATCCTAACTAAGCAAGAACATAACCCCATCGTGTTCACTTCCCGAACCCCTTTCGGAAAATGACCGTCACGGTACTCACGTTGGTAGTGTATTCTGAACATGGTGTCAAGTTTTCTACAACCGGATATTAACAAATTCCCATCTGCCACATAACCGCGGGCACGGCTTTCGAAAGTTCATAACCCTGCAGGGGTGTTCCAACTTGGCCCATGACAAGCCCACGATCTGCGGAGTCGCAACTCCAAGGTGGGAAGGCCCGAGTATCCTCGGAATCCCGTGCTCAAGATACTCCGACTAAGGTAAGGCTAATCCAGCAAATCCTCCCGGCGTGCCGACACCCTGACAATAGCCGCGCATATCTAGTCTCAGGCCACAACCGGATGGGCGAAGCTACGGGTTTTTACCAGACCTCGGGTTCCCCCAAGGTGGCCCCGCAGGCTCCCCGTTTCGGACCAACACTCATGTGGAGCACTGGCCCGGGGTTGTTGATTAAGAAGAGGGTTAATTACTCCCTATGCAAGTTTTTAGTTATTAGGCAAATAGTACCAATGTTGGGACTTGCTGGAAAAGACTTAGCGCTAAGCGGTTTATCGAGGGGGTCCCATAACCCCAACCGTGTGAGGAACGCATAATCAAGGAACATAACACCGGTTTATACGGTTCCTAGGGCGGCATGAGTGGAACAAATCATCAAGCAAAAGGCTTAGCCTTCCACCCATTACCAATATATAGATGATTTCATTTAAGAATTATATAGTGTGATATCCCAATAAGCTTCAACAAGAAGCAAGAATCTTCAATCTTCTCCTGCAACTAGCAATGCTATAAGAGGGGCTGAGCGAAGCTTACTTAGCCAACCAAGGGTTTGCATAGGTAGGGTGGTTAGACAGATTCATGGTTACAATAGGAGGCTGACAGGAAAACATGGGCATCGAGGCAAAAGCTATAGAGCGAGACTTCTAGCAATAGGCAAAGATAGTAATGATATCCGGGTCAAGTCATCTTGCATGTTGAGTCGTCGATGGGATCGTAAGGGGGCTCCTCGTTCTCAACCTCGGTAGTAACCTCGTTCTCGTACTCGGTCTCGGCTTCCGGCTCTACTCAACACAAAACACGCGAGGCACAAAATCAACAAGATGCAATGCGCAAACCACAGGATGCATGACTGTTGCACTAAGGAAGCACTACAGATGCACTTAGGAAGCACAGAAAGTCAACATAGGAAACACAGAGATACAACACAAGGAACATGACAATATGCAACTAGCAAGATACTTCAAAACATGTTAACAATAGGATATTGTGAATCTACATGCAAAATCACACAAGTTTCATATAGGACTTGCTCAAAACGGAGCAACGGGCTAAAAGATACACCCGAAACAAGAAACATGCACAAGCTGAAATTAACACCCACATAGCAACTTCGGAGCAAGAAATATATACTCTGCAGCACTCAAACATCATGGCAAGAAGCATGAACATAAAGTAGACATATCCTACAGCAAACAATTCCATTGGAGCATCTCCATAGGAGGCATGGATCAATAGCAACAAGCTATAACATTTTGAACTTGACAACAAAACCCTGACAGCAGTATTTTATAGCAACTTGGGAGCAAGAGTTAAATATGCTATAGCCACCCAAAAGAGCATGTGAGAGCATGAATTAATAGCCAACAACTTATACAACAAGGAATCATCAAGAGTCACCCCAAAACTATCATGGATTTGCCTAGAACAACAAGCAAACATGGCATCTGGAAATTACAGATTCCAGACTTAGTGAAATTTCACTAAGTGTTAAAACATCAGTAATATCATGGCATGTTTCTTGTCAAAGCGTATATTCCAACTCCGAGATGCTTGCACCAGTCCATAGATGGATCACTGGAGCTTGCATACCTTGTTAGCTCCTTTAGGATCGACAAAACCTTCTGGTTGCATCATATACAACTCTTCTTTGAGATATCCATTCGGGAATGTAGTTTTGACATCCATTTGCCAGATTTCATAATCATAAAATGCGGCAATTGCTAACATGATTCGGACAGACTTAAGCATCGCTATAGGTGAGAAAGTCTCATCGTAGTCAACCCCTTGAACTTGTCGAAACCCTTTCGCAACAAGTCGAGCTTTGTAAACAGTAACATTACAGTCTGCGTCGGTCTTCCTCTTGAAGATCCATTTATTTTCGATGGCTTTCCGATCATCGGGCAAGTCAACCAAAGTCCACACTTTGTTCTCATACATGGATCCCATCTCAGATTTCATGGCCTCAAGCCATTTTGCGGAATCTGGGCTCATCATCGCTTCCTCATAGTTCGTAGGTTCATCATGGTCTAGTAACATGACTTCCAGAACTGGGTTGCCGTACCACTCTGGTGCGGAACGTACTCTGGTTGATCTACGACGTTCAACAGAAACTTGATCTGAAGTTTCATGATCATCATCATTAGCTTCCTCACTAATTGGTGTAGGAATCACCGGAACTAGTTTCTGTGATGTTCCACTTTCCAATTTGGGAGAAGGTACAATTACCTCATCAAGTTCTACTTTCCTCCCACTCACTTCTTTCGAGAGAAACTCCTTCTCTAGAAAGGATCCATTCTTAGCAACGAATATCTTGCCTTCAGATCTGTGATAGAAGGTGTACCCAACAGTCTCTTTTGGGTATCCTATGAAGACACATTTCTCCGACTTTGGTTCGAGCTTATCAGGTTGAAGCTTTTTCACATAAGCATCGCAGCCCCAAACTTTAAGAAATGACAACTTTGGTTTCTTGCCAAACCATAGTTCATAAGGTGTCGTCTCAACGGATTTAGATGGTGCCCTATTTAACGTGAATGCAGCTGTCTCTAAAGCATAACCCCAAAACGATAGTGGTAAATCGGTAAGAGACATCATAGATCGCACCATATCCAATAAAGTACGGTTACGACGTTCGGACACACCATTACGCTGTGGTGTTCCGGGTGGCGTGAGTTGTGAAACTATTCCACATTGTTTCAAATGAAGACCAAACTCATAACTCAAATATTCACCTCCACGATCAGATCGCAAAAACTTTATTTTCTTGTTACGATGATTCTCTACTTCACTATGAAATTCTTTGAACTTTTCAAATGTTTCAGACTTGTGTTTCATTATGTAGATATACCCATATCTGCTCAAATCATCAGTGAAGGTAAGAAAATAACGATACCCGACGCGAGCTTCAACACTCATTGGTCCGCATACATCAGTATGTATGATTTCCAACAAATCTGTTGCTCACTCCACAGTTCCGTAGAACGGAGTTTTAGTCATCTTGCCCATGAGGCATGGTTCGCAAGCACCAAGTGATTCCAAAAGTCCATCACTATGGAGTTTCTTCACGCGCTTTACACCAATATGACCTAAACGGCAGTGCCACAAATAGGTCGCACTATCATTATTAACTTTGCATCTTTTGGCTTCAATATTATGAATATGTGTATCACTACAATCGAGATCCAACAAGAATAGACCACTCTTCAAGGGTGCATGACCATAAAAGATATTATTCATAAAAATAGAACAACCATTATTCTCTGATTTAAATGAATAACCGTCTCGCAACAAACAAGATCCAGATATAATGTTCATGCTTAACGCTGGCACCAAATAACAATTATTCAGGTCTAAAACTAATCCCGAAGGTAGATGTAGAGGTAGCGTGCCGACGACGATCACATTGACTTTGGAACCATTTCCCACGCGCATCGTCACCTCGTCCTTAGCCAATCTTCGTTTAATCCGTAGTCCCTGTTTCGAGTTACAAATATTAGCAACCGAACCGGTATCAAATACCCAGGTACTACTACGAGCATTAGTAAGGTACACATCAATAACATGTATATCATATATACCTTTGTTCACCTTGCCATCCTTCTTATCTGCCAAATACTTGGGGCAGTTACGCTTCCAGTGTCCATTCCCCTTGTAGTAGAAGCACTCAGTTTCAGGCTTGGCTCCAGACTTGGGTTTCTTCGTGGGAGTAGCAACTGTCTTGCTATTCTTCTTGAAGTTCCCCTTCTTTCCCTTGCCCTTTTTCTTGAAACTAGTGGTCTTGTTAACCATCAACACTTGATGCTCCTCTTTGATTTCTACCTCCGCAGCTTTGAGCATAGCGAAGAGCTCGAGAATTGTCTTCTGCATCCCTTGCATATTATAGTTCATCACGAAGCCTTTATAGCTTGGTGGCAGTGATTGAAGAACTCTATCAATAACACTATCCTCGTCAACTTTGCAACCAAGTTGAGTCATATGATTGTAGTACCCGGACATTATGAGCAAGTGTTCACTGATAGGACTATTCTCCTCCATCTTGCAGCTGTAGAACTTATTGGAAATCTCATACTCCCTCCGTCCGGAAATACTTGTCATCAAAATGGACGAAAGGAGGTGTATCTAGACGTATTTTAGTTCTAGATACATTTCTTTTCATGCATTTTGATGACAAGTATTTTCGGACGGAGGGAGTATTTCTCAATCCGGGCATTTGCTTGAAATATTAACTTCAACTCCTGGAACATCTCATATGGTCCATGACGTTCAAAACGTCATTGAAGTCCCGTTTCTAAGCCGTAAAGCATGGCACACTGAACTATCGTGTAGTCATCAGACCGCGTCTGCCAGACGTTCAAAGCGTCTACATTAGCGGGAGGGGCATGTCACCTAGCGGTGCTTCAAGGACATAATTCTTCTGTGCAGCAATGAGAATAATCCTCAAGTTACGGACCCAGTCCGTGTAACTACTACCATCATCTTTCAACTTAGCTTTCTCTAGGAATGCATTAAAATTCAAAGGAACGGTAGCACGGGCCATTGATCTACAACAACATAAATATGCAAACATTATCAGGACTAAGTTCATGATAAATTAAAGTTCAATTAATCATATCACTTAAAGAACTCCCACTTAGATAGACATCCCTCCGGTCATCTAAATGATCACATGATCCAAATCAACTAAACCATGTCCGATCATCACGTGAGATGGAGTAGTTTCAATGGTGAATATCTTATGTTGATCATATCTACTATATGATTCACGCTTGACCTTTCGGTCTCCAGTGTTTCGAGGCCATATCTGCATATGCTAGGCTCGTCAATTTTAACCCGAGTATTCTGCGTGTGCAAAACTGGCTTACACCCGTTGTATTTGAACGTAGAGCTTATCACACCCGATCATCACGTGGTGTCTCGGCACGACGAACTTTCGCAACGGTGCATACTCAGGGAGAACACTTATACCTTGAAATTTTGTAAGGGATCATCTTATAATGCTACCGCCGTACTAAGAAAAATAAGAAGCATAATAAGATAGACATCTCATGCAATCAAAATATGTGACATGATATGGCCATCATCATCTTGTGCTATTGATCTCCATCTCCAAAGCACCGTTATGATCACCTTCGTCACCGGCGCGACACCTTGATCTTCATCGTAGCATCGTTGTCGTCTTGCCAACTATTGCTTCCACGACTATCGCTACCGCTTAGTGATAAAGTAAAGCAATTACATGGCGATTGCATTTCATACAATAAAGTGACAACCATATGGATCCTGCCAGTTGCCGATAACATTACAAAACATGATCATCTCATACAAAACCGTATCACTCATCATGTCTTGACCATATCACATCACAACATGCCGTGCAAAAACAAGTTAGACGTCCTCTACTTTGTTGTTGCAAGTTTTACGTGGCTTCTACGGGCTTAGCAAGAACCGTTCTTACCTACGCATACAAAACCACAACGATGTTTCGTCAAGTATGTGCTGTTTTAACCTTCACAAGGACCGGGCGTAGTCACACTTGATTCAGCTAAAGTGAGAGAGACAGACACCCGCCAGTCACCTTTAAGCAACGAGTGCTCATAACGGTGAAACCAGTCTCGCGTAAGCATACACGTAATGTCGGTCCGGGCCACTTCATCTCACAATACCGCCGAAGCAAAGTATGACATGCTGGTAAGCAGTATGACTAGTATCGCCCACAACTCATTGTGTTCTACTCGTGCATATCATCTACGCATAGACCTGGCTCATGATGCCACTGTTGGGGAACGTAGTATTTTCAAAATTTTCCAACGATCACGCAAGATCTATCTACTAGATGCATAGCAACGAGGGGGAGAGTGTGTCTACGTACCCTCATAGACCGGGAGCGGAAGCGTCTAGTGACGCGGTTGATGTAGTCGAACATCTTCGCGATCCAACCGATCAAGTACCGAACGTACGGCACCTCCGCGTTCAGCACACGTTTAGCTTGATGACGCCCCGCGAGCTCTTGATCCAGTTGAGCTTCACGGGAGAGTTTCGTCAGCACGACGACGTGGTGACGGATATGATGAAGTTACTGTCGCAGGGCTTCGCCTAAGCGTTGCAACAATATGACCGAGGTGTGATACTGTGGAGGGGGGCACCGCACACGGTTGGGAGAGATCAACTGATCAACTTGTGTGTTCTAGGGTGCCCCCTGCCTCCGTATATAAAGGAGCAAGGGGGGAGGCCGGCCGGCCCTCTATGGCGCGCCAGGAGAGGCAATCCTACTAGGAATAGGATTGCAATCCTATTCCTAGTAGGAGTCCACCAAGAAGGAGAAGGGGGGAAGGAAGGAGAGGGAGAAGGAGAAGGAAAGGGGCGCCGGCCCCCCTCCTTCCTTGTCCAATTCGGACCAAGGGGTGGGGGCGCGCGGCCCAGCCCTAGCCCTCCTTATCTCTTTATCCTATGGCCCATTAAGGCCCATAGCTTCCCCAGGGGGTTCCGGTAACCCCGCGGTACTCCGGTTAATTCCGAAACTTTACGGAACACTTCTGGTGTCCGAATATAGTCATCCAATATATCAATCTTTACGTATCGGACATTTGGAGACTCCTCGTCATGTTCGTGATCTCATCCGGGACTCCGAACTACCTTTGGTACATCAAAACTCATAAACTCATAATACCGATCGTCATCAAACGTTAAGCGTGCGGACCCTACGGGTTCGAGAACTATGTAGACATGACCGAGACTCATCTCCGGTCAATAACCAATAGCAGAACCTGGATGCTCATATTGGTTCCTACATATTCTACGAAGATCTTTATCGGTCAAACCGCATAACAACATACGTTGTTCCTTTTGTCATCGGTATGTTACTTGCCCGAGATTCGATCGTCGGTATCTCTATACCTAGTTCAATCTCGTTACCAGCAAGTCTCTTTACTCGTTCCGTAATACATCATCTCGTGACTAACTCATTAGTCATTTGCTTGCAAGGCTTATTATGATGTGCATTACCGAGAGGGCCCAGAGATACCTCTCCGACACTCGGAGTGACAAATCCTATTCTTGATCTATGCCAACATCACGAATACTTTCGTAGACACCTCTAGAGCATCTTTATGATCACCCAGTTACGTTGTGACGTTTGATAGCACACAAGGTGTTCCTACGGTATTCGGGAGTTGCATAATCTCATAGTCATAGGAACATGTATAAGTCATGAAGAAAGCAATAACAGTAAAACTTAAACGATCAAAGTGCTAAGCTAACGGATGGGTCTAGTCCATCACATCATTCTCCTAATGATGTGACCCCGTTGATCAAATGACAACTCATGTCTATGGCTAGGAAACATAGCCATCTTTGATCAATGAGCTAGTCTAGTAGAGGCATACTAGGGACATATTGTTTTGTCTATGTATTCACACATGTACTAAGTTTCCGGTTAATACAATTCTAGCATGAATAAAAGACATTTATCATGATATAAGGAAATACAAATAACATCTTTATTATTGCCTCTAGGGCATATTTCCTTCACACTAGAGGTGTGCAAAGTCCTATCATTTTTCTTCTTCCTTTTCTTTCTAGAAGGACTAGGTGCATCTGTGTTAAGTCTTTGTGAATCTTGTTCAATTCTCTTAGGATGTCCCTCGGGATAAAGTGGTTCCTAAGTCATTTTACCTCCTCTAGTTGCTACTCTAACAGCAAAATCATTTATATTATTATTCATTTCATCAAGTAATTCTTTTTGAGATTAACAACTTGTTCTAACTTAGTTTGAATCATAGAAGCATGTTTTCCCACACCCCTAACATCATTAGACATTCAAAAAAACAAGTCACTCAAGCGAGCAATCATATCAAAGTTGCATTTCAATTATTTCATGACATTAGCATTGAAATGATCTTGTTTCATAATATAATTATCAAACTCACAAAGGCATTGACTAGGATGCTTATTGTAAGGGATATCACCCTCATCAAACTTTAACAAAGAATTTACCTCAACCACCTTGGGTGGTGATATATTAAGTCCATGTATCTCTTCAATGGGTGGTAAATTCTTGACATCCTCGGCTTTAATACCTTATTCCTTCATACTTTTCTTTGCCTCTTGCATATCTTCGGGACTAAGATATAAGATTCCTCTATTCTCCGAAGTTGGTTTAGGTGATGGTTCAGGAAGAGTCCAATCATCATAATTTTTCAATATATTATTCAATAATCCCTCAGCTTGTTCAACAGTCCTTTCCCTAAAAACACAACCAGCACAATTATCTAGGAAATACCTAGAAGCATCGGTTAGTCCATTATAGAAGATATCAAGTATTTCATTTTTATGAAGTGGATGGTTAGGCAAAGTATTTAGCAATTGGAGAAGCCTCCCCCAAGCTTGTGGGAGACTCTCTTCTTCAATTTACATAAAGTTAAATATTTCGTGCAAGGCAGCTTATTTCTTATGAGCAGGGAAATACTTCTCAGAGAAGTAATAAATGATTTTTATCATTAGTAACAACAGTAATACCTCCCTTTTTAGGGACACAATGAACATGACTTACCCATCTACTATCAACTATGGGATAAATTGTACCTACTTTGAGAAGCTTTAATATTTTATTTCTGACCACTTCCTTCATCTTAGGATTTAACCGTCGCTGATGGTCAACAACTGGTTTAGCATCAAGTTCCATATTAGTTTTATGTTGACATAGAGTGGGACTAATGCCCTTAAGATCATCAAGAGTATATCCAATAGAGGCACGGTGCTTCCTCGGAGTTTTCAATAATCTATTTTCTTCATGCTCTAAAAGGTTAGCACTAATGATAACATGCTATATGTTCTTTTCATCAAGATAAGCATATTTCAAAGTATCAGGTAATTGTGTAAGCTGAAACACGGGATCACTCTTGGGAGGAAGAGGGTCTCCAAGAGTTTCAACAGGTAAATTGTGTTTCAAGACAAGCATTTGTTTAAACAATATCTCATATATTTCGCTTCTTTCATTCATATGCATATCATTTTCACGATCTAGCAAATATTGTTCTAAAGGATCAGTGGGAGGCATGTCAATAAAAGCAAGACCAATAATTTCATATTTACTTTGTAGTTCTTTATCACGAGTTTGCCTACGAAACTTGCAGAAATTGAACGCATGAGACACAACACCAAAATTTACCCTGACTACTTCTTTCTCGTAATCTATCTTAGCATTAACAATGTTCAAGAAGGGTCTACCAAATATAATGAGACAAAAATCATCTTGTGGGGACCAAGAACTAGGAAATCAGTAGGGTATTTTATTTTCCCACACAAGACTTCAACATTTCTAACAGTCCCAAGTGGTGTGGTGGTGTCTCTATTTGCAAGTTTAATAGTAACATCAATATCTTCTATTTGAGCGGGTGCATGCTACTTCTCGAGCTTGCGTTGTATTCCCTCGAAGAGAAATGGGTGATGCAGCAAAGTAGCATAAGTATTTCCCTCGGTTTTTGAGAACCAAGGTATCAATCCAGTAGGAGACCACGCGTGAGCCCCTCGCACCTGCACAAACAAATAAGAACTTCACAGCCAACGCGATAAGGGGTTGTCAATCCCTTTACGGCACTTACGAAAGTGAGATCTGATAGAGATGATAGTTTGAAATTTTTGGTATTTTGGATATAAGAACATAAAGTAAAAAGGGGAAAAGTAAAGTAGATTGTAGATTGATATGTTGAGAATAGACCCGGGGCCATAGTGTTCTCTAGTGGCTTCTCTCATGATAGCGATATTTTACGGCGGGTAAACAAATTACTGTCGAGCAATTGATAGAAAAGTGAATAATTATGAGACTATCTAGGCATGATCATTATATATAGGCATCACGTCTGAGACAAGTAGACCGAAATGATTCTGCATCTACTACTATTACTCCACACATCGACCGATATCCAGCATGCATCTAGAGTATTAAGTTCATAAGAACGGAGTAACGCCTTAAGCAAGATGACATGATGTAGAGGGATAAACTCAACCATAGTGATATAAACCCCATCTTTTTATCCTCGATGGCAACAATACAATACGTGCCTTGCTGCCCCTACTATCAGTGGGAAAGGACACCGCAAGATTGAACCCAAAGCCAAGCACTTCTCCCATTGCAAGAACTACAGATCTAGTAGGCCAAACCAAACCAACAATTCGAAGAGACCTGCAAGGATATTATAATCATACATAAAGAGTTCAGAAAAGAACCAAATATTTCTCATAGATAATCTTGATCATAAACCCACAATTCATCGGATCTCGACAAACACATCGCAAAAAGAGATTATATCAAATAGATCTCCTCGAAGACTAAGGAGAACTTGGTATTGAGATCCAAAGAGAGAGAAGAAGCCATCTAGATACTAGCTATGGACCCGAAGGTCTGTGGTAAACTACTCACAACTCATGGTGAGGCGATGATGATGATGTAGAAGCACTCCGTGGTAGATCCCCCCTCCGGCGGAGCTCCGAACAGGCCCCAAGATGGGATCTCACGGGAACAGAAGGTTGCGGCGGTGGAACTAGGGTTTTCTCTATTGTTCTGATAGTTTCGGGGTACGTAGGTATATATAGGAGGAAGGAGGGCACCGGGGGCCAGACGGGGTGCCCACGAGCCAGGGGGCGTGCCCTATAGGGGGAGGGTGCCCCCACTGACGAGGTTACAGACCTAGGGTAGGATCATAGGCCTGACCTAAAGGCCCCTCCCAAGGTCACTATCCTAGGAGATCAAAAGACAAGACTCATGACGGTGGAGACAGTCGACTGAGACGGTCCAAGGTGACACTTCACTCGACTGACTCAAGTACCCAGGACGACTCAACTCCACTCGACTGGATCAGGCACTCGACCTCCGAAGACTAAACGCCTCTCGAATGGCAACGGTCATGTATTTACTCACTGTAGTAAAACCCCATAACTACCCTTTACTGCAGGCGTTATCAGTAACGCCTGCCTTAATGTATCTTTAAGCCCTTGGTAACGTGGAGCATGGCTGGGGTCTTGGCATACTATATAAGCCACCCCCTCCTCCAGAACAAGGGTTCGCACCTCTGTAACACATACATACACACATCAGTCGACCAAGCCTCCGGGCAACGGGACGTAGGGCTTTTACTTCTTCCGAGAAGGGCCTGAACTCGCAAAACACCCTGTGTACAACTGCGCCATAGCTAGGACCTTGCCTCTCCATCAGTACCCCCTACCTTCACTGTCAGACCTAGAACCACGACAGTTGGCGCCCACCGTGGGGCAAGGCGTCTTAGCGACACTTGGCGAAGTTGCAATCCATTACCCGACCGCTTTCATCATGGTGTCAGGCGGCGCTTTAGCGTCAAGCCACGAGATCCGGCTCGGCGCGCCGGTCTTCGTCGCCGACGACTCCGCGTGGCTTAAGGAAGCCCCGCTCGACGTCGAGGCTCTACCTACCCGCGGAGCCACTCACTTTCGTGCTGGAGCCGGCGGCGTCCTCCTTCTGCAGCCGTCGACTCAATACTCGTCGTCCATCATCCCCGCTGGACACCGCCGTAAGCGATCCGGTCGCTCGCGGCTCTAGCGGTGGGTAAAACACGCGGTGGCTCGTCAAACGACCACCCCGCAAGTCACGGCCATCGAGCCCGATGGTTACCTTTACGGGCCGGCCGATCAGTCGACCGGGCTCGAAGACTCCGTTTTCGAGTGCGGGAGCAGCGACCCCATGGCGGAAATACTTATGGTCGATCCGCGCCGTAGCCCGCCAGGTTTTCCTCGCGGGGAGAACGGCGGTAGCGGCGGCGATCGAGCGCACGACAACGACGGCTACGTCCCTCAGCCCCTCACCTCCGAGCAGAGGGCTGAGCTCTGTCGCCGCAACGGAGATGCGCTCTTCACCCCCATCGTGGGAGATTCCCCAGAAGCTTTGGCCCTCGAAGCCACGCGCGTGGCCACCTTGGCCGAGCGCGCGCGCCTGGAAAACATCCAACGTTCACTCGACGAACAGGCCCGCCGGCTGGCCCCTGAGTCCAGTCGATGGCCGCGGCAGTCACGTCAACGTGAGACTCAGGTGTTCCGCACACCAGTCCAAAACCTCGAAGCCGCGGCTCGTATCGCGGAGTCGATTTAGCCCTCCCAGTCGGAGGCTGGAAAAGGCCTTCAGCAGATCCGAGCTTTGCTCCGAACGGCTGAAGAGCAAAACGCGGCTGTCTCTCAGTCGCGCAACAGGATTCACAGCAGATCGGTGGCTGCAGACACCGTATGGTCGGCCCACAGTCCGAGATCGCCCCTGAGGCGTGAGGAACGCGGTCCGCGGCATGACCGACACCTGGGTCGGAACGACGACCCACTCGACCGTCAACACGGACGCCACGATCGCCGTCGAGTGCCTACCCCTCCTACGGGAAGTGGGTCACACTCACCTCCGCGGCACGTGGGCAGGCGCCTGCGAGACGACAAACGTAGGATTCCTCTAGATCCCCGACGGCCCGGCTTCGACGCGAGGTCCATCCTTGTGCAGGGTCGGGTCGACCGTAACCGGGCGTCCAGGGACGAGCAAGGCGGAGACTAACCCTCCGGCAGCCGAGCGCCGGCTTCCGGGCCCGAGTGCTTCTGCAGCGCAATCAGGGCCGCAGAGATCCCCCCGAACTTCAGGCTGGCGGCTGGAGTAAGCAAATTCACCGGTGAGTCGAAGCCGGACACGTGGCTGGAAGACTACCGAGTGGCCATGCAGATTGGAGGGGGCAACGACGACGTGGCCATGAAGCACCTCCCCTTGATGCTGGGAGGCTCCGCTCGGGTGTGGCTCAACCAGTTAGCCCCCAGGAGCATATACAGTTGGGAAGAGCTCGCTCGGGTGTTCGTTCAGACCTTCGAAGGCACCTGCAAACGACCTGCCGGGCTCGCCGAGCTTCAGCATTGCACCCAGAAGCCGAGTGAAACTTTGAGGGACTACATTCAGCGGTGGACCACTCTGCATCACACAGTGGAAAACGTCTCCGAGCACCAGGCGGTGTGCGCCTTCAAGGAAGGCGTGCGCAATCGGGAGTTGAACCTGAAGTTTAGGCGAACTGGCGACATGTCCCTGTCGCGAATGATGGAAATTGCCACTCGGTACGCCAATGGTGAGGAGGCCGATCGGCTCCGCAGCGGCAAGAAACCAGTCGGACAGGACGACCAGAATCACAATCGGAAGAACAAGCGTAAGGCCGACCCAGCTGCTCAGGGAGAGGCTGCGGTGGTCAACCAAGGGAAGGGCAAAGGAAAGCCCAAAGGCTCCTGGGCCCCCAAGAAAGGAAAGGGTCAGGCTGGAGATGATATGCTCGACCAGCCGTGTCCCATACACACTAAGAAGGACGACGAGGGAAACTTGGTGTACCCCAAGCACACCACTCGACAGTGTCGACTCTTGATCCAGAGTTTCCAGAAGGATCAGTCCACTGAGAAAGAGAAGGAATCAGAAGAGTCCGAGGACAAGGAAGGGGACGGAGAATACCCCCGCATCAACCCCACTTTGGTGATTTTCACAGACGTCGAGAGCAAGAGTCGACTGAAGATCATCAACAGAGAAGTGAACATGGTTGCTCCAGCGACCCCCACGTTCCTGAAATGGTCGAAGACCCCCATCACATTTGACCAGTCCGATCATCCGGTGCACATCGCCACCCCAGGGCGGCAAGCGTTGGTGGTCGACCCAGTGGTCGAAGGCACTCGACTGACCAGGGTCCTTATGGATGGAGGCAGTGGCTTGAATATCCTGTACGCATCAACCCTCCGGGATATGGGCATTCCGATGTCCAAGCTAAGGGAAAGTAACATGAGGTTCCATGGGGTAATACCCGGGAAGAAGGCCGACTCACTTGGTCAGATCTCACTCGACGTCGTCTTTGGTGAATCCAAGAACTTCCGAAAGGAGAAGCTAACGTTTGAAGTGGTGGACTTTAACAGCGCCTATCATGCCATCCTGGGTAGGCCAGCCTACGCCAGGTTCATGGCTCGACCGTGTTACGTCTACCTCAAGCTGAAGATGCCGGGACCCAACGGTGTCATAACCATCACTGGGAACCGGAAGAAAGCGGAAGAATGCTTCCAGAAAGGCTCAAAGATCGCCGACGAGCAGATGGCAGCAGTAGAGATGGAGGAGTACCAGAAGCAAGTGGATCCAGGCGACCTGCTAAGGGCAAAGAAGTCGGCTTCCGAGTCAGCCTTTCAGTCGACCGGGGACACAAAACCCGTGCACATCCACCCCACCGACCCCAACGCAGCGCCGACCCACATCTCCACCACCCTTGACAGCAAATAGAAAGAAGCGTTCATCCATTTCCTCCGTGGGAACTGGGACATCTTTGCATGGAAACCATCAGACATGCCAGGTGTGCCCAGGGGACTGGCTGAGCACCATTTGCGAGTCGACCCGAAGGTGAAACCAGTGAAGGAACATCTCCGTCGATCCGCTGCGGAGAAGCGAAAGGCGATTGGCGAAGAGGTGGCTCGACTCCTAGCAGCAGAGTTCATCCGCGAGATATACCACTCCGAGTGGCTCGCTAACGTCGTCATGGTCCCCAAGAAGGACAAGTCTCTCCGCATGTGCATCGATTTCAAGCACATCAATCGGGCCTGCCCGAAAGATCATTTTCCTCTCCCCCGCATCGATCAAATAGTCGACTCGACTGCAGGATGTGAGCGTTTGTCCTTTCTGGACGCATATTCCGGATACCATCAAATCCGTCTGTATGGACCCGATGAAATAAAGACAGCCTTCATCACCCCTTTCGGGTGTTTTTGCTATGTCACCATGCCTTTCGGCCTCAAAAATGTCGGCGCCACCTTCATGCACATGATCCAGAAATGCTTGATAAAGCAAATCAGTCGGAACGTCGAGGCGTACATGGATGACATCGTGGTCAAGTCACGGAAAGGTTCCGACCTGCTGACTGACCTCGCTGAGACATTCGCGAACCTCAGAAGCTACGATATCAAGCTCAACCCGTCGAAATGTACATTTGGAGTTCCCGGTGGCAAGTTGCTCGGTTTTCTCGTTTCCGAACGGGGAATCGACGCCAACCCAGAGAAAGTCGGCGCCATCCTCCGAATGAAACGCCCCGAGCGTATACACAACGTCCAGAAGCTTACTGGTTGCTTGGCCGCATTGAGTCGATTCATTTCTCGGCTCGGGGAGAAGGCACTGCCTCTCTACCGACTCATGAAGAAATCTGGCAAGTTCGAGTGGAATCCCGAAGCCGAAGCAGCGTTTGAGGAACTCAAAGCCCTGTTGTCCACCTAGCCGGTGCTCGCTGCCCCAGTCAGCGGAGAGCCTCTTCTATTGTACATCGCTGCCACCGGACAAGTCGTCAGTACCGTACTCACGGTCGAGCGGGAAGAAGAGGGCAAGGCATACAAGGTCCAACGCCCGGTCTATTACATATCCGAAGTTTTGACTCCCTCCAAGCAAAGGTATCCACATTACCAAAAGCTTGTGTACGAGATCTACTTGACTGCAAAAAAGGTTGCCCATTATTTCTCGGATCACTCAATCTCAGTCGTCAGCGACGCCCCATTATCAAAGATACTAAACAACTGAGATGCAACAGGTCGAGTGGCAAAATGGGCGATTGAACTTCTTCCGTTATATATCAAGTTCGAAGCGAAGAAAGCCATCAAGTCTCAGGCAATTGCGGATTTTGTGGCGGAGTGGATAGAACAAGAGCTTCCGACTCAAGTTCAGTTGGACCATTGGACTATGTTCTTCGATGGGTCCAAAATACTAAACGGATCCGGTGCAGGCATGGTCCTGATCTCTCCTAGGGGCTACAAGCTCAGCTACGTCCTTCAGATCCATTTTGATTCATCAAACAACGAGGCAGAATACGAAGCACTTTTGTACGGGTTGCGTATGGCCATCTCACTCGGCGTCCGTCGCCTGATGGTCTACGGCGATTCCGACCTAGTGGTGAACCAAGTAATGAAAGAATGGGACGTCAGGAGCCCGGCAATGACCAGTTATTGCAGTGCAGTGCGAAAGCTTGAAAAGAAGTTCGAAGGCTTAGAGCTCCATCATGTGCCCAGAGCAAAGAATCAGCTAGCCGACGATCTTGCAAAAATTGGGTCGACTCGGAGGTCCATACCCAAGAATGTGTTCCTAGAGCATCTGCACACTCCCTCTGTCAAGGAAGACCCCTTCACGGAAGAGCCCCCGCAGCCAGTCAGTGCAACCGATCCGACTGAGGTCGAAGTGCCTGCCATGGTCGACTTGATCATGGAGGTCCTAGTAATCACACCCGATTGGACTGTGCCATATATAGCATATCTGCTCAGGCAAGAACTCCCAGAAGATGAAGAAGAAGCGCGCCAGATCATCCGCCGATCCAAAGCATTCACAGTCATTCAAGGTCATCTCTACAGAGAAAGCGTCACTGGAGTCGCCCAGCGCTGCATCGATCCAGAGGAAGGTCGACTGATCTTGGATGAGATTCACTCGGGAACTTGCGGCCACCATGCTTCCTCTCGGACTATCGTGGCCAAAGCATACCGAGCCGGATTTTACTGGCCCCGCGCCAATGAGATGGCCAAGGATATTGTGGACAAGTGCGCAGGGTGTCAGTTCTACTCCAACATGTCGCACAAGCCAGCATCCGCCCTCAAAACCATCCCACTAGTCTGGCCCTTCGCTATTTGGGGCTTAGATATGGTCGGTCCCTTCAGGACAGGCAGGAGTGGATTCACTCATCTTCTGGTGGCAGTCAACAAGTTCACCAAGTGGATTGAGGCCAAACCCATCAAGAACCTCGAGTCGAGCACCGCCATCAGCTTCATTAAGGAACTAATATTCATATATGGGGTCCCTCACAGCATCATCACAGATAACGGCTCCAACTTTGACTCAGATGAGTTTAGAGCTTTCTGTGCTTCCCAAGGGACGCGAGTCGACTACGCCTCCGTAGCACACCCTCAGTCAAATGGACAAGCAGAAAGAGCTAATGGGCTGATTCTCCAAGGCTTAAAGCCACGGCTCATGCGTGACCTCAAGCATGCGGCCGGGGCTTGGGTAACTGAGCTGCCCTCCGTCCTGTGGGGTCTGAGGACAACTCCGAATCGGTCGACTGGCCGTACCCCTTTCTTCCTGGTCTATGGGGCCGAAGCTGTATTGCCGAGTGACTTGTTACACAATGCCCCCAGAGTAGAACTCTTCTCCGAAGCTGAAGCAGAGCAAGCTCGTCAGGATGCAGTCGACCTTTTAGAAGAGGAAAGAGAGATGGCCCTGATCCGGTCGACCATCTATCAGCAGGACCTGCGTCGATTCCACGCTCGCAACGTGAGAAGTCGAGCGTTCCAGGAAGGAGACCTGGTCCTCCGAGTGCATCAGAAACGTCCGCACAAGCTCGCCCCAGCATGTGAAGGCCCGTTCATCATCACTAAGGTTCTGCGCAACGGAGCTTACCAGCTCTACAATGTAGCCCAGAAAAAAGACGAACCTCATTCATGGAATGCGGACCTACTCCGCCATTTTTTCACTTGAAGCACTCGACGGTCGAGTTGTAATAAAGATTCCCCAATTTGTTTCAAAAGCAAGATAGCAATGATTCCCTAACATTTGGTGTCCTCTAAAATCCCCCCCAGTGGGTGCTTAGCTGCGGTTCCCCGAGCTACGTCACAAATGCAAGGCGGTTCGGTCCTCCGAACTCCGCCACAAGTACAACGTAGCTTGGAATCGCCTAAGTTATAAACATTCTACTTCGAGTGAAGAGCGACCCTCTCACTCGGGGGCTTAGCTGCGACCCCGTGACTCGCCTAAGTTACAACTATCTACTCCGAGTGAAGAGCAACCCTCTCACTCGGAGGCTTAGCTGCGATTCAAGATGGGAATGGGCCGACCCGGACCTGGCCTTGGACCTGGCCCTGTGGGTCCAAGGTCAATATGTGAGGCCATGGGTCGGCCCATTTTATTAAAAAATTGTGGCCTCGCTGACCTGTTGGGTACATAAGGCCGACCCAAAATCCAGATAATTCACATTTATAGCTTTGTTTACATAATTTAGTAAGATAACAAGATCTCATATTTTCACATTTCTATTTGATCCACTATTTATGTAAAAGGAATGGAATAATGTCGTAGGGAAAACACCATACCTTGGGCGATCGGCTCAATTGCTCATGTTATAGGAATCATGTACATGTGTACATGATCCTTGGACGACAAGGAGACAATTAAATCTAAGCTAAACAACCGTCGTATGCCAAAACGGCTAGTGATTGCCTACCAAATACAGTACGAGAAACACAAATTTTCTTTTACGGGAACATACTTTACTTTAACAGTTTGCACCGCGCTGGACACAAACACAAGTAACTTACACAGTACATTTTTATTTTAGATAAACAACTTACACGATACGTTTGTATAATAGCTACTACATGTACGAGGTTGGGTCGACCCGTCTGACCCATCGGGTCGCACGGTGCCGGCTCCACTGACCCATATACCATTTTAGGGCCAACCCGCTTGACCCATTGGCCTTGACTTTTTGGGCCGGGTCGGTGACCCAGCGGGTCGACCCGGCCCATTCCCATCTTGAGCTGCGATCCTCCGAGCTACGTCACAAATACAAGGCGGTTCGGTCCTCCGAACTCCGCCACAAGTACAACGTAGCTTGGAATCGCCTAAGTTATAAACATTCTACTCCGAGTGAAGAGCAACCCTCTCACTCGGAGGCTTAGCTGCGATCCTCCGAGCTACGTCACAAATACAAGGCGGTTCGGTCCTCCGAACTCCGTCACAAGTACAACGTAGCTTGGAATCGCCTAAGTTATAAACATTCTACTCCGAGTGAAGAGCGACCCTCTCACTCGGGGGCTTAGCTGCGACCCTGTGACTCGCCTAAGTTACAACTATCTACTCCGAGTGAAGAGCAACCCTCTCACTCGGAGGCTTAGCTGCGATCCTCCGAGCTACGTCACAAATACAAGGCGGTTCGGTCCTCCGAACTCCGCCACAAGTACAACGTAGCTTGGAATCGCCTAAGTTATAAACATTCTACTCCGAGTGAAGAGCGACCCTCTCACTCGGAGGCTTAGCTGCGATCCTCTGAGCTACGTCACAAATACAAGGCGGTTCGGTCATCCGAACTCCGCCACAAGTACAACGTAGCTTGGAATTGCCTAAGTTATAAACATTCTACTCCGAGTGAAGAGCGACCCTCTCACTCGGAGGCTTAGCTGCGATCCTCCGAGCTACGTCACAAATACAAGGCGGTTCGGTCCTCCGAACTCTGCCACAAGTACAACGTAGCTTGGAATCGCCTAAGTTATAAACATTCTACTCCGAGTGAAGAGCGACCCTCTCACTCGGAGGCTTAGCTGCGATCCTCCGAGCTACGTCACAAATACAAGGCGGTTCGGTCCTCCGAACTCCGCCACAAGTACAACGTAGCTTGGAATCGCGTAAGTTATAAACATTCTACTCCGAGTGAAGAGCGACCCTCTCACTCGGGGGCTTAGCTGCGACCCCGTGACTCGCCTAAGTTACAACTATCTACTCCGAGTGAAGAGCAACCCTCTCACTCGGAGGCTTAGCTGCGATCCTCCGAGCTACGTCACAAATACAAGGCGGTTCGGTCCTCCGAACTCCGCCACAAGTACAACGTAGCTTGGAATCGCCTAAGTTATAAACATTCTACTCCGAGTGAAGAGCGACCCTCTCACTCGGGGGCTTAGCCGCGACCCCGTGACTCGCCTAAGTTACGACCATCTACTCCGAGTGAAGAGCGACCCTCTCACTCGGGGG
>LR738709.1:568857320-568881563 GCA_902687465.1 Secale cereale
GGGTGCTTAGCTGCGATCCTCCGAGCTACGTCACAAATACAAGGCGGTTCGGTCCTCCGAACTCCGCCACAAGTACAACGTAGCTTGGAATCGCCTAAGTTATAAACATTCTACTCCGAGTGAAGAGCGACCCTCTCACTCGGGGGCTTAGCTGCGACCCCGTGACTCGCCTAAGTTACAACTATCTACTCTGAGTGAAGAGCAACCCTCTCACTCGGAGGCTTAGCTGCGATCCTCCGAGCTACGTCACAAATACAAGGCGGTTCGGTCCTCCGAACTCCGCCACAAGTACAACGTAGCTTGGAATCGCCTAAGTTATAAACATTCTACTCCGAGTGAAGAGCGACCCTCTCACTCGGGGGCTTAGCCGTGACCCCGTGACTCGCCTAAGTTACAACTACCTACTCCGAGTGAAGGGCGACCTTCTCACTCGGGGACCCGGCTGCAGACGTCGACTCAAAGATTCCAAGCAATCAAAAGAGCAGCGTCAAACCGAAGGATCAAAATCAAATAAAAAGCCCCGCAAGATTCGGGCAAGAGTACTTGGGCCACAGACCCACCAGAGTCTAACGAGTACAGATCCACGCGGCATTCCGCGGCAAATAAGGATAATGTATCAAAGTCATGGCTCGGGAGGAGGCGGGCTTGTAGGCGTGACAAATTCGTCCAAATCAATCCCGTCGGCGATGCGAGTGGCAGCTTCCAAGAAAGTCTCCATGAAGGTCTGGAATTGAAGCTCCTTCGTGTTTGCGACCTTCAGCGCAGCAAGCTTCCTCTCCTTCACCTCCTTGCAGTACACTCGGACCAAAGCCAGCGCCACATCTGCTCCTCCCCGGGCGGCCGACTTCTTCCATTCTTGCACTCGGTGAGGGACCTCATTGAGTCGAGTCATCAAAGACTCGAGGTCGTTCTCCTGCACGACTCCCCTCCAGAGCACAGCGTCGATTCGGGCCATCACCGCCTTCAGTCATCCCAGATAATCAGTGGCCGCAGTGAGGCGAGACTCCAGCCTCAGTATGTTCATGGAAACCTCGTCCTTCACAATGGAGTTGGCGGGGTCCAAGCCAGGCTCGACCCGGCTAGTCTCCTCTCCGAAGTTACGGCAGAACTCTGCACCAAGAACAACAGTCGAGTCAGCAGGTGCAACACGGGTCGACCAGCCCAATATCAACCAATCCAAAGAGGACATACCTTCGAGCACGAGGTACCATTTTTTGGTGAGGTCGCCCAAATATACCTCAAGATCAAGCCTCTTCCGAAACAGAGCCTCATACTTGTCGTTCAAGTCGGCCCTGGACTTCTTCAGCTGAGCCACCTCCTTGTTGGCCGTGTCGAGTGAACCTTTCAGTCGGGTGATCTCTGCCTCGAGTGCGCCCGCAGAAGCCAGCTTCTTCTCCGCCAGCTCCGACTTCTCCTGGGCCGCCTGCTGCGCCTCCGCCAAGTCAAGGTCCTTTTGCTCCAAAGCTGCTCACAGTTGACCTACCAAGGCCAGCACTGGACAGATGAACATGAAGGAACTCTCTAAGCGAAAAATCAATCGACGGGAGACAGAAGTAAGTCACCAGCCGCATCGTCTTGCGTCTTCTTCAGATGGTCCTGGGCCAACTGCAAGTCAAGATTGAGCTGAATTTGCTTCTGCTCAAGATCCGCAAACTTGGCCCCGAACTCGCAAGATTTCTGCATCAACAAGACAAAGCAAAGATTATAAGACTACAGTCGAGTCAGATCACTCAACCGCAGCCTCGGGGACTACACCCAGTGGGTGCACTGAGCGTGCCCCCACTGGTCTCACTCGGCCAAGATCAGTCTGGCGCAAAAAAAACACAACACATGGAAGTCCTATAGTAAGACCATGGCCGACTGCAATCAGTCGACCACGGTCTCGGGGGCTACACCCAGTGGGTGTACTGAGCATGCCCCCACTGGCTTCACTCGGCCGAGATTAGTCCGGCGCGAGCTCAAGAAAGACAGAAAAAGAAGAACACCCAGTGGGTGGTGTGATACCTCACAAAGAAAAACAACATAAAGTACTCCGACAACATACCTGGACGTTGGCCCGAAGAGCAGAGCTGGCGTCGTAAGCCGCCATGCTGGCCTCATACGCCGCCTTCGTCCGCCCCATCATCTTCTCCGCCTGGCGAACGGCCTCTTGTGCCGCCCCCACAGGGTCCTCCGGGAGGCGATAGGTGGAGTAAAGGACAGACAAGCAGCACGCGTCGGGCCGGCCGCAGGCGCAGGCGCTGGATCGACGACGCGAATCGGCGCTGAGTCGACAACCGGAGTGGGCGCTGGGTTGACAACCGAGGCGGGCGCTGGGTCGACGCTCGGTGTAGGCGATGGGTCGACGACCGGCACGGTTGGCACAGGGACAGCGAATGAGACCGCGGTTCGGGCCGCGTCCTCGGGTCGCTGGGCCCCCGAGCCAGAAGGCGCCTTACGATCCTTCCTCCTTGCGCGCCGGTAGTCCTCGCAAAGCCGCCCCTCGTCCTCGTCATCGTCCGGCAGCTCTATGACAAGGCGCGGCGCTTCAGATCAAACAGGGAACCAAGTAAATCGACTATCGCCCGTGAAAGAAAAGAAGAACAAAATCGAGTCTCATGGAGCTCATACCTGCTCGAGATGTCGCGGCATCTGCGATCTCCTCGTCATCTCGACCCCGGTCGATGTCCATCGAGGTCGTGGAAGCGGCAGCTCTGGAAAATTCGATCAAGAAATGAGTCGACCTAAATTGCAGTCGACCCCCAAGAAACAAGGAAAAGCAATCTCGAGCGACACTTACGTGGAGGCGATGGGTACATCCACCTTGATCCTTGGCAGAGCCTTCCGAGGCTTGGCGGGGGCGACTTTGGGCTGCTTGGGCGTCCTCTCGGCTGGCTCGGAGGTAGTCGTGCGGGTGCGCTTGGGTGTCCGGGACCCCGAGGGACCCACACGAGGTCGAGCGGCCCCTGGGTCGTTCTTCTCCTTGGAGCGGCGCTCGACACGGGGAGGTGACTCGACCTCCTCCCCGCTGCTGTACTCCTCGCTCTCCTCGGTCTCCTCCTCCGATTTCCACTCGGCGGCGTCGCCCGTACCTTCCTCGACTCCTTGGACCGAGTCTCCGTTGGGCAGCGAATACATCTCCGTATATATCTACAAAGAAGGAAGTTCACCAAATACCAGTCGGAATCATCAATAAAGATCGTGAATCAATCGACAGATACATCACTCGGAAGCGGAAGGCTAACCTTGTCTGGCAGGTGGTCAACGTCGAATGGGATGATCCTCCCTGACCCCCTGGGGTTGTCCTTGTTTCCGGTGACGCTCTTCAAGCACTGCACCACGTACTTCGGGTCGACCGCCTCCGGGTGGACTCGCGACGTGTCGTCAGTGCCGGAGTACATCCACATCGGGTGGTCCCGGGCTTGGAGCGGTTGGATCCTCCGCGAGATATACACCTCGAGCAAATACATCCCCGTGACCCCCTTGCGGACTAGCTAGACGACCCTCTCCATCAGCATGTCAACCTCGGCCCTCTCGGCCTTGCTCACTACCATCGAAGGAGGCGGACTGGCTCGACCTAGGGTAAATGGAGGAAGACCAGTCGACTGACCCGGAGTCGGACTGTCCCTGTAGTAAAACCAGGTCGATTGCCAGCCCCGGATCGAATCTGGGAGGTTCATGGGGGGGAAGGCGCTCATGTTCCTAAGCTGAACCCCGAGCCCGCCGCACGCCTGAAGGACGCGCGTCTTGCCGTCACTCGGGTTCACTCTCTTAACGGTCTGAGAGCGGCAGGTGAAGATATGCTTGAACAATCCCCAGTGCAGTCGGCAACCGAGGAAGTTCTCGCACATGGAGACGAAAGCGGAGAGAAAGGCGATGGAGTTCGGGGGTGAAATAATGCAGCTGGGCGCCGAAAAAGATCAGAAATGCGCGGAGGAAAGGGTGCGGTGGAATTGAAAAACCTCGGTCGACGTGGGTGGTGTGGAGCACACACTCGCCCTCCCGAGGCTGCGGCTCGAGCTCTCCTCCCGGCGCCCTCCAGGAGCCGACGGTGATCAGCCCTTCTTCCGCCAGCTCCTCCAGATCCTCCACCACGACGGTGGACCGGATCCAATCCCCCTGGATCCATCCAGCGGGGAGCCCGGACCGCGACGACGATCCGACCCGGCCGGCTCGCCGCCCCTTCCCCGACGTCGCCTTCTTGGAACGCTCCATGGCCGCGGTCTTGTCCTTAACCATGGCTCGCGAGGCGGCGGTTGCAGCGGAGAGAAGCAGGAAGGATTGAGGGCGCGACAGAGAAGCGAAGGCGCTGCGGAGAAGACAAGGCGGACGGGGCAAAGCTGGGCGCACAGTACCCCCCGCAGCAGACTCAGCGCGCTTTTATAACTACCCGGTCGAGTGGCTGACTGGTGGCCCCGGGCGATCTTATCCGATCCCGTAACAGGCGCTGGAGCGATACGTGGCGAAAAAGGGGGGCGCGGGAATCGAGGCGTTCGAACCGCACCCCTACGATCGGTGCGGCACGCCCCGCCCCGCGCGCTTCCCCAAATTTTGAAAACCCCGCCGAATCCGGCGGACAGAAGGCAACTGATTCCGTCGAAAACGGCACGCACTCGTGGCGCCCGACGCCCGGCGCAAAACCCAGTCGACGCAAGACATCCAGTCGACGCAAGACTTCCAGTCGACGCAAAGACAATCAATTCATCAATGGCTTCGGAATGGATCGAGGCGATCAAGACACAACTGAGGAGGCCTACCCGAGCCACAAGCTTCAAAACAACAATCCCCGAGGACGTCGAGCCAGGACCAGAGCTCCCCTCAGCATCCCCTTGCTCAAGCCCCGATCCATTCGGGGGCTACTGACGAGGTTACAGACCTAGGGTAGGATCATAGGCCTGACCTAAAGGCCCCTCCCAAGGTCACTATCCTAGGAGATCAAAAGACAAGACTCACGACGGTGGAGACAGTTGACTGAGACGGTCCAAGGTGACACTTCACTCGACTGACTCAAGTACCCAGGACGACTCAACTCCACTCGTCTGGATCAGGCACTCGACCTCCAAAGACTAAACGCCTCTCGAACGGCAACGGTCATGTATTTACTCACTGTAGTAAAACCCCATAACTACCCTTTACTGCAGGCGTTATCAGTAACGCCTGCCTTAATGTATCTTTAAGCCCTTGGTAACGTGGAGCATGGCTGGGGTCTCGGCATACTATATAAGCCACCCCCCTCCTCCAGAACAAGGGTTCGCACCTCTGTAACACATACATACACACATCAGTCGACCAAGCCTCCGGGCAACGAGACGTAGGGCTTTTACTTCTTCCGAGAAGGGCCTGAACTCGCAAAACACCCTGTGTACAACTGCGCCATAGCTAGGACCTTGCCTCTCCATCAGTACCCCCTACCTTCACTGTCAGACCTAGAACCACGACACCCACCCTCGTGGACGCCACGTCAGCCCTACTCGGTGGTTCTCAAGTCTCTCATGCGTATTTTGCTCCAAAAATATCTCTCCCGAAGGTTTCATTCCGTTTGGACTCCGTTTGATATTCCTTTTCTGTAAAACCCTAAAACAGGCAAAAACAACAGTATGGACTGGGCCTTTGGGTTAGTAGGTTAGTCCCAAAAATAATATAAAAGTGTATAACAAAGCCCATTAAACATCCAAAACATCATTAATAATAGCATGGAACAATAAAAAATTATAGATACGTTGGAGACGTATCAAGCATCCCCAAGCTTAATTTCCTGCTCGTCCTCGAGTAGGTAAATGATAAAAACATAAATTTTGATCTGGAATACTAACCAACATAGTTTTTCAATGTAATTCTCTTAATTGTGGCATGAATGTTCAGATCTGAAAGATTCAAGACAAAAGTCTATATTGACATAAGAATAATAATACTTCAAGCATACTAACAAACCAATCATGTCTTCTCAAAATACTATGGCTAAAGAAAGTCATCCCTACAAAACCATATAGTCTGGCTATGCTCCCTCTTCATCACACAAAATATTCATATCATGCACAACCCCAATTTCAGCCACACTTGTTTTCATACTCTATTCTTTCAAACCTTTCAACTTTCACGCAATACATGAGCGTGAGCCATGGACATAGCACTATGTGGAATAGAGTGGTGGTTGTGGAGAAGACAAAAAGGAGGGAGATAGTCTCACATCAACTAGGCGTATCAACGGGCTATGGAGATGCCCATCAATAGATATCAATGTGAGTGAGTAGGGATTGCCATGCAACGGATGCACTAGAGCTAAATATGTATGAAAGATCAATAAAAGAAACTAGTGGGTGTGCATCCAACTTGCTTGCTCACGAAGACCTAGGGCATTTGAGGAAGCCCATCGTTGTAATATACAAGCCAAGTTCTATAATGAAAATTCCCACTAGTATATGAAAGTGACTAAACATGAGACTCTCTATCATGAAGAACATGGTGCTACTTTGAAACACAAGTGTGGAAAAAGATAGTAGCAATTGTCCCCTTTTCTTTTTTTCTTTTTTTTGTCCTTTCTCTTTTTTTTGGAGGGGCTTTCTTTATTTAGCCTTTCCTCACATGGGACAATGCTCTAATAATGATGATCATCACACTTTTATTGAATTACAACTCGATATTACAACTCGATACAAGAACAAGTATGACTCTATATGAATGCCTCCGGCGGTGTACCGGGATGTGCAATGAATCAAGAGTGACATGTATGAAAAATTATGCATGGTGGATTTTCCACAAATACGATGTCAACTACATGATCATGCATGGCAATATGACAATATGAAGCATGTCATATGAACGAAACGGTGGAAAGTTGCATGGCAATATATCTCGGAATGGCTATGGAAATGCCATGATAGGTAGATATGGTGGCTGTTTTGAGGAAAATATATGGTGGTTGTTTTGAGGAAGGATATATGGTACCGGTGAAGGTTGCGCGGTACAAGAGAGGCTAGCAATGGTGGAAGAGTGAGAGTGCGTATAATCCATGGACTCAACATTAGTCATAAGAACTCATATACTTATTGCAAAAATCTACGAGTCATCAAAACAAAGCAATCAACGCATGCTCCTTGGGGGGAGGTTGGTAGGAGTTAACCATCGTGCGCCCCCGACCTCCACACAAAGGTTGACACTTTACAAATACCTCATGCTCTAACTTCGTCACATAGCGGTTCACCATACGTGCATGCTACGAGAATCACTAACCTTAACACAAGCATTTCTCAATTTCATAATAACTCCACTAGCATGACTCTAATATCACTATCCTCATATATAAAAAACAATTATCAAGCATCCAACTTCTCATCATATTCAATGCACTTAGTGTGAAACTTTTTACTACATTGATATTGGATGTCTAACATGTGAAGGCTAGTTTTATAGCCAAAGCACATTACCATGCTGTTTTAATAGACTCTCAAAAGGATATAAGTGAAGCATGAGATATCAACAATTTCTACAAAATATAATCACCACCGTGCTCTAAAAGATATAAGTGAATCACTAGAGCATAAACTGTTCAACTCAAAAGATATAAGTGAAGCACATAGAGTGTTCTATCAATTCCTAGGCCATATTTAACTATCTCAAATAGGTGTGTCCAGCAAAGATGATTGTGGAAAACTAACAAGCAAAGACTCAAATTATACAAGATGCTCCAAGTAAAACGCATATCATGTGGTGAATAAAAATATAGCTCCGAGTATAGTTACTGATGGATGAAGACGAAAGAGGGGATGCCTTCCCGGGGCATCCCCAAGCTTAGGCTTTTGGTTGTCCTTGAATTTCACCTTGGGGTGCCTTGGGCATACCCAAGCTTAGGCTATTGCCACTCTTTGTTCCATAGTCCATCAAAGCAATACTCAAAACTTGAAAACTTCACAACACAAAACTTAGACAAAAATCCCGTGAGCTCCGTTAGTATAAGAAAGCAAACCACTACTCAAAGGTACTGCAATGAATTCATTCTTTGTTTATATTGGTGTTAAACCTACTGTATTCCAACTTCTCTATGATTCATACTTCCCAATACTACTCATAGATGCATTGAAATAAGCAAACAACACACGAAAAACGGAATCTGTCAAAAATAGAACAATCTGTAGTAATCTACAGTTTTCGCATACTTCTGTAACTCCAATTTTTTTGAAATAAATTGGTAAACGTGAGGAATTTGTCTATTAATCATATGCAAAAATAATCAACTAAATAGCACGCTCCAGTAAAATCTGGTGACCATTCTAGCGAGCACTAACGATTCTGTTTTTCAGAGCAAGATCATATAAACTTCACACAAGTCTTCCCAAAGGTTCTAGTTGGCACAAACACTAATTAAAACACAAAACCACATCTAAACCGAAGCTAGATGCAATATTTATTCCTAAAACGAAGCAAAAAAATAAAAAAATAAAGTTGGGTTGCCTCCCAACGAGCGCGATCATTTTACGCCCCTAGCTAGGCACGATACATGGATAGATCTAGGTATTGTCATCTTTGGAAGGCAATCCATAAGTGGCTCTCATAATAGATTCATATGGTAATTTGATTTTCTTTCTAGGAAAGTGTTCAATGCCTTTCCTTAATGGAAATTGGAATCTAATATTTCCTTCCTTCATATCAATAATTGCACCAATCGTTCAAAGGAAAGGTCTACCAAGAATAATAGGACATGAAGGATTGCAATCTATATCAAGAACAATGAAATCTACGGGCACATAATTCCTATTGGCAACAATAAGAACATCATTAATCCTTCTCATAGGTTACTTAATAGTGGAATCCGTAAGATGCAAATTTAAAGAACAATCATCAAGCTCATGGAAACCTAACAAATCACACAAAGTTTTTGGGATAGTGGAGACACTTGCACCCAAATCACACAAAGCAAAGCATTCACGATCTTTAATTTTAATTTTAATAGTAGGTTCCCACTCATCATAAAGCTTTCTAGGGATAAAAACTTCTAACTCAAGTTTTTCTTCATAAGATTGCATCAAAGCATCAACTATGTGTTTGGTAAAAGCTTTATTTTGACTATAAGCATGCGGACAATTTAGTACGGATTGCAACAAGGAAATACAATCAATCAAAGAGCAATTATCATAATTGAATCCCTTGAAATCCAAAGTAGTGGGTTCATCACTATGCAAAGTTTTAATCACTTCACTCCCACCTTCAACAATTTTAGCATCAAGATCTGAAAACTCCGAATCATTGGGACACCTTAAGGTAGAATCATCTCCAATCCTATCTTCATCGAGATTTATACTAGAAAACAAGGATCTAATAGGAGACACATCAATAACTTTCAGATCTTCAACTTTATTTTCATGATAATTAGAAGAACACGCTTTTATATAATTCTCTCTTTTAGCACGCATCCTAGCGGTTCTTTCTTTGCATTCATCAATGGAAATTCCCATGGCTTTGAGAGACTCATTGATATCATGCTTAGGTGGGATAGATCTAAGTTTTAAAGAATCAACATCAAGAGTAATTCTATCCACACTTCTAGCCAATTCATTAATCTTAAGCAATTTTTCTTCAAGCATAGCATTGAAATTCTTTTGCGAAATCATAAATTCCTTAACACTAGTTTCAAATTTAGAAGGCATCTTTCCATAAGAGTTGTTGTAGGAATTACCATAATTATTAGAGGAATTACTAGGAAAAGGCCTAGGATTAAAGTTCCCTCTATAAGCATTGTTACCAAAAGTATTCCTACCAACAAAATTCACATCCAAAGATTCATTGCTATTTTCAATCAAAGTGGACAAGGGCATATCATTAGGATCAGAAGAAGCACTCTTAGCAGCAAACAGTTTCATAAGTTCATCCATCTTTCCACTCAAAACACTAATCTCTTCAATAGCATGCACTTTTTACTAGTAGATATTTCGGTGTGCCATTGAGAATAATTAACCATAATATTATCTAGGAGTTTGGTAGCTTCTCCTAAGGTAGTTTCCATGAAAGTGCCTCCCGCGGCCGAATATAAAAGATTTCTAGAAGCAAAATTCAAGCCAGCATAAAAGTTTTGGATAATCATCCATAAGTTCAAACCATGTGTAGGGCAATTACGTATCATTAATTTCATTCTCTCCCAAGCTTGTGCAACATGCTCATGATCTAGTTGCTTAAAATTCATCATATCGTTTCTAAGAGAGATGATCTTAGCAGGAGGGAAATACTTAGATATAAACGCATCTTTGCACTTATTCCACGAATCAATACTATTTCTAGGCAAAGAGGAAAACCAAGTTTTAGCACGATCTCTAAGTGAAAACGGAAATAACTTCAATTTAACAATATTGTTATCTGTATCCCTTTTCTTTTGCATATCACACAAATCAACAAAGTTGTTTAGATTGGTAGCGGCATCTTCACTAGGAAGGCCAGAAAATTGATCTTTCATAACAAGATTCAACAGAGCAGCATTGATCTCACAAGATTCAGCATCGGTAATAGGAGCAATCAGAGTGCTAATAAAATCATTATTGTTGTTATTGGAGAAGTCACACAATTTGGTATTGTTCTGAGCCATGGTGACAAGCAAGCAATCCAACACTCAAGCAAACAAGAAGCAAGCGAACGATAAACACACGGCAGAAGAAGGGCAAATAAAACGGCAATGGTGAAGTGGGGGGAGAGGAAAACGAGAGGCAAATAAATGTAATGCGAAGGATAAGGGTTTGTGATAGGTACTTGGTATATGACTTTTGCGTAAGCCTCCCCGGCTACGGCGCCAGAAATTCTTCTTGCTACTTCTCGAGCTTGCGTTGTATTCCCTCGAAGAGGAAACAGTGGTGCAGCACAATAGCGTAAGTATTTCACCCAGTTTTTGAGAACCAAGGTATCAATCCAGTAGGAGACCACGCGCGAGTCCCTCGCACCTGCACAAACAAATAAGAACTTCGCAGCCAACGCGATAAGGGGTTGTCAATCCCTTTACGGTCACTTACGAAAGTGAGATCTGATAGAGATGATAGTTTGGTATTTTTGGATATAAGAACAGAAAGTAAAAAGCGGAAAAGTAAAGTAGATTGTAGATTGATATGTTGAGAATAGACCCCGGGGCCATAGTGTTCTCTAGTGGCTTCTCTCATGATAGCGATATTTTACGGCGGGTAAACAAATTATTGTCGAGCAATTGATAGAAAAGCGAATAATTATGAGACTATCTAGGCATGATCATTATATATAGGAATCACGTCCGAGACAAGTAGACTGCAATGATTTTGCATCTACTACTATTACTCCACACATCGACCGCTATCCAGCATGCATCTAGAGTATCAAGTTCATAAGAACGGAGTAACGCCTTAAGCAAGATGACATGATGTAGAGGGATAAACTCAAACATAGTGATCTAAACCCCATCTTTTTATCCTCGATGGCAACAATACAATACGTGCCTTGCTGCCCCTACTATCACTGGGAAAGGACACCGCAAGATTGAACCCAAAGCCAAGCACTTCTCCCATTGCAAGAACTACAGATCTAGTAGGCCAAACCAAACCAATAATTCGAAGAGACTTGCAAGGATATTATAATCATACATAAAGAGTTCAGAAAAGAACCAAATATTTCTCATAGATAATCTTGATCATAAACCCACAATTCATCGGATCTCGACAAACACACCGCAAAAAGAGATTACATTGAATAGATCTCCTCGAAGACCGAGGAGAACTTGGTATTGAGATCCAAAGAGAGAGAAGAAGCCATCTAGATACTAGCTATGGACCCGAAGGTCTGTGGTAAACTACTCACAACTCATGGTGAGGCGATGATGATGATGATGTAGAAGCACTCCGTGGTATATCCCCCCTCCGGCGGAGCTCCGGAACAGGCCCCAAGATGGGATCTCACGGGAACAGAAGGTTGCGGCGGTAGAACTAGGGTTTTCTCTGTTGTTCTGATAGTTTCGGGGTATGTAGGTATATATAGGAGGAAGGATGGCACCGGGGGCCAGATGCGGTGCCCACGAGGCAGGGGGGCGCGCCCTATAGGGGGGGGGGCGCCCTGTCGGTGTACTAAAGGAGGGGTAGCAGCGTCCCGTGGTCTGGCTCACCACGCGCCCGCCAAAGCCCACTCTAGACCCTTTTTAAGCCATTCAAGAACAAAGTATTCAAGTCAAGAGACAAGACCCCGGCAAGAGGAGCTTGCCGGGAAGGCCGCACCAGGCTCAAGGTTATCATTCCAGCACAAGACCCTGGCAAGAGGAGCTTGCCAGGAAGGCCAAAGAATAACGCTTCAGAAGATATATTGTGGCGCATCGTGCGCCCCGGCAGGACCCGGGGAGCGGCAAGCTTCCGGGCCCGGCAAGATAGCAGCCCCGGCAAGGTGCTTGCCGGGGACAGCCTACACTGTGTGCCTGCGCTCCAGCTCATTTGGCCACGCGTCTCCCTGGGGCCCTTCCAGGGGCGCGTGGCAGATGGCTGTGCAGCCTGGGGGACACGGTGGCAAGCCGCGGTGACGAGACTATCGCCGTGGCGAACGGAGACGCATGGACGGGTGCTTTTGGGGTGACGGCGACGGGCATTCAATGCCCTTGTCCCCCACCGTCAGAGTTAGGTGAAGACCACTGTTCATCCACTGTTCATGCACTGTTACAACCACCACTAAATTTACACTTTTACCCTCCTCTACGTTGACACCTGTCGGGAACCCCTTTGAACTATAAAAGGAGGCCCATGCACAACGTAGAGGGGGTTCGATCCCAGAAACTAAACCACTCTCTCGCTCGGTGTAGCTAGTACTGTAGATCTTCAAGCTCCCGAGCCCAAGAACTCAATACAACCAAAGCAGGAGTAGGGTTTTACGCGTCCGCGCGGCCCGAACCTGGGTAAACTGCCCGCGTGTGCCCCTCGATCCGCTCTTCGTGCTCCCTCCGCTCCCTTGCCGTACCGTAGAAAGGGGCTCCGGTCCCATAGGTGCTCGTGGGAGGTCAGTTCCCCCGACATCTTTGGCGCGCCAGGTAGGGGGCGTCGAGGTTGTGCGAACCTGATCCGGCGCTCACGCGGGCGCTGTCTTCATCAACCGCTCTAGTTTCATCAACCTCATCGACTACGTCAACATGCCTCCGAAGAAGAAGGCTTCGGAGGTCGGAGGCCCGTCCGCGTCGATCCCACCGCCACCGGAACCAACGGTTGGTGGGGTAGACGCTGGCGGAGGGGTGGACGCCGGCGAGGACACTCGCGGCGCCGCCAAGTCGAAAGACAAGACGGACGACCGGGCGAACTCTAAGACCTCGACGTCCGTGCACGCTCCACGTCCCTCTCAGGAAGCCACGGACCAGCAGCGACGTGGTACCGGGGGTACCATATGCTTGCTGGGACGAGGACAAGCCGGCGGGTCGCGGGATGCTCAAGGCCAGCGCGCTGGTACGAGCAAGGCGCGGTCGCCGGGACGAGACCTTGCTCCTTCTAACCCTGTTAGAAGTCCGAGCATATCTCGCTCGTCGCACCGTTCGCCACCGCTTCCCTCCTCTCCAGCAGAAGCTCTAGCCAGAGCTCAACTACTTCTCGACTTCCCTCCAGCGGCGGACAAGGCCGAAGACTGGAGGGCGACGATCCAGAGCCTCATCGCCTTCGCCAACAACGACACACCGCAGCAGCCAGCGACATCACGGCCGCGGCAAGTCGACCAAGCGAAGGCCGATGGAGACAAGACCGCCGGGGGTGCAACTACCGTGCACTCCCCGCCGCGGAAGCAGAAATCGCCACCCCGCCGGATCAACGTCGACGACGACTCCACAGTGTCGTCGGATCCGCGGGCTCGCCGCGATCAGCGCCAAGTCCTAGAAGACAGGCGACAAGAGGACGCTCGAACTCGTGTTGAGCGTCGACGAGAAGCCCGAAGACAGTCTGATCAGCGCGCTGGGACCGACTGTCGACATGCACGCGCCCGGTGAACCAGGCGACTTGCCGTACGCGGCGGGCTACCCTGCGTTCACCCGAGAGCTGCGGCAAGTCCAGTGGCCCAGCATGAAGAACTTTAAGCCCGACGTACCCGAGAAGTACGACGGCAAGACACACCCCTCTGAGTTCCTCAGCATCTACACCATTGCGGTGCAGGCTGCCGGGGGACGCGACGAGAAGATTCTAGCCAACTACTTCCCGCTCGTGCTTAAGCCAAACGTCAGGTCTTGGCTTATGCACTTGCCGGAAAACTCCATTTCTTCATGGGCGGATTTGTGCCACCAGTTTGTCGGCGCCTTCACGGGCGGCCACAAACCCCACGGCCAGGAGAGTGATCTCCACATTCTTGCCCAGAAGGAGGGGGAGTCCCTACGCAAATACATCCAGAGGTTCAGCCGCGTTCAGCACAATATCCCCGATGTCCACCCCGCCGCGGTTATCAGCGCGTTCCATCAGAACATGCGTAACCGCCGGATGAGGGAGGAGATGGCGATGACCAAGATCCGGGATGTCAGCGAGCTTTACGCTCTGTCTGATAAGTGTGCACGTGCTGAAGAAGAGAGGAGACTCCCCGGGGAGGATACCGGAGCAGGAGGAAGTGACAGCGAGGATGCCGCCCCGGCAAGGAAAGGCCGGCGGCGGAACAACAGGAAGAAGAAGAACAAAGAGGTACTAGTTGTCGAGCAGTCCGGCAAGGAGGATGCCGCCAAGAAGACACAGGCTGGTGGCCCCGGCAAGGAGGCCGCCCCTGTAGCGGCAGCCGACAAGCAGGACGGCTCCGACAAGCAGTACTGTAAGATCCACCGCACCAAGGGCCACGATCTCCAGAACTGCAAAAGGGTAGAGTACCTTGTAGAACAGCAGAAGGCTGAGTACGAGCGACGCGACAAGGAGAAGGCCCAGGGAGGTGGAGGAGAGTCCGGCAAGAAGCGGCCGTTCAATGGCCGGGGAGTACGCCGCGGCAAGGCCAAGCAGCGGCAAGGAGATAGACCTCCCCGCGGCCGCGACAAGGACAAAGACGAAGACGACGATGAAGACATGGACGACGGAGACAACAGCGAGCAGGAGTTCCAGAAGGCCACAGAAGTTCTGTGCGTCGATGGAGGTGCCTCTCTGCATACTTCCCACCGCCAACTCAAACAATGGGTGCGGGAAGTTAATGCGGCAGAGCCACCCGTCGAGTCGCGCAAACTCCTGAAGTGGTCCAGCACGCCCATCATCTTCGACATTGAGGACCACCCTGACCGCACAACTGCGGTCGGGTGTTTGCCGATGTTGGTTTCACCAACCATCCGCAACCTCAAGGTCACCAAGATGTTGGTTGACGGCGGGGCCGGCCTGAACCTGATCTCCTCTGCTGTGGTCCAGAAACTACAGATCCCCGATAGCGAGCTCGAGGAAACCGGCACATTCCAAGGGATCAACCCGGGAAGGAGCAAGCCGAAGGGGAAGATCACACTGCCAGTGACTTTTGGCGGAGAGCTGAACTTCAGGACTGAGAGGATCACCTTTGACGTTGCCGATATCCCATTGCCTTACAATGGGATACTTGGTCGTCCAGCGCTCGCCAAGTTCATGGCAGCCTCTCATTACGCCTACAACATGATCAAGATGCCAGGCCCGATAAGCGTCATCTCTGTCCCCGGCGACAAGAAGGACGCGCTTATCTGTGCCGACAAGATTTACCGGGACGCAGCAGCCGCAACGGACAGCAAGACACTTGCCGCTGAAGCTCCCGGGGGGAAGACCAAGACCAAGTCCGGCAAGAGCTCTGGGGCCCACTCCGGCAAACGCACCTCTTCGGAGTGCTGCGCTGCCGTCGAGGATGCACCATCGAGCTCCACCGGCAAGTGCAAGAAAGGGATGGCAGCTCCACCGGCAACCAAGAAGGTATCCGCCAAGGAGGACGGCACTGGTGGTACTTTCACCATCAGTGCTACGCTCGACCCCAAATAGGAAAGCGCGCTCGTTGCCTTCCTGCGGGCGAATGTCGATGTGTTTGCATGGCAACCATCTGACATCCCCGGCGTTCCCAGGAAGGTAATTGAGCACAAGCTTGCTGTTTGTCCTCACGCGCGGCCCGTCAAGCAGAAGGTCAGAAAGCAAGCGGTGGAGCGCCAAGAGTTCATCGCCGAAGAGATTAAGAAGTTGGAAGCAGCAGGCCTTGTTAGAGGTGTACTACATCCCACGTGGTTGGCCAATCCAGTTGTCGTGCGCAAGGCTAATGGGAAGTGGAGACTTTGTATAGACTTCACGGATGTGAATAAAGCTTGTCCCAAGGACCCATTTCCCTTGCCGCGCATTGACCAGATTGTTGACTCCACCGCCGGATGTGAGTTGATTTCATTTCTCGATGCATACTCAGGTTACCACCAGATATTCATGGCTGAGGAAGATGAAGAGAAGACCGCATTTATTACCCCATGTGGCACATATTGCTTTATACGCATGCCCTTTGGATTAAAGAATGCGGGCTCAACATTTGCAAGGGTGGTCCACACTGCTTTTGAGCCACAGATACACAGGAATGTAGAAGCCTACATGGATGATATAGTGGTCAAAAGCAAGAGCAAGGATACCCTGGTTCAAGATCTAGAAGAAACCTTTGAGAATCTGCGCAAGATACAGCTTAAGTTGAACCCCGAGAAGTGCGTCTTCGGAGTCCCCTCCGGCAAGCTCCTCGGGTTCTTTGTGTCCCAGAGGGGGATTGAAGCCAATCTCGACAAGATTAAAGCCATCGAGCAGATAGAAGCCCCAAAGCGCGTCAAGGATGTACGGAGGCTCGCGGGTTATGTGGCTGCCCTCAGCAGGTTCATTTCAAAGTCTGCGGAACGCGCCCTGCCTTTCTTCAAAATCTTGAAAAAGGCAGGTCCTATGAAATGGACTCCGGAGGCGGAGGCAGCGCTGCGTGACTTGAAAGGGTACCTATCCTCCACTCCGATACTTGTCGCACCTAGGCCACAAGAGAAGTTGCTACTGTACCTAGCGGCAACCAATCAAGTGGTTAGTGCTGCGTTAGTAGCGGAGAGGGAGGCAGATGAGGAAATGCCCACATCCCCGGCAAGCACATCCAGCGACAAGCAGGGGGCTTCCCCGACAAGCTCTGACCCCGACAAGGACAAGCCTGCGCAAGAACAAGGAGAAGTGCGGAAGAAGATGGTACAGCGCCCAGTGTATTTTGTAAGCTCCCTCTTGCAGGGGGCTAGGTCAAGATACTCTGGGGTGCAGAAGTTGCTTTTTGGCCTCCTCATGGCCTCAAGGAAGCTGCGCCATTACTTCCAAGCGCACGAGATAACAGTGGTCACTCGCTTTCCGTTAAAGAGGATACTGCAAAATCCAGAAGCAACGGGCAGGATCGTCGAGTGGGCACTAGAACTGTCAAGCTTTGGTCTCAAGTTTGAGAGTACATCAACTATCCAGAGCAGAGCTTTGGCACAATTCATAGCAGAATGGACTCCAACACCGGATGAAGAAGTTCCAGAGACAAGCATCCCCGTCCAAGAAGCAAACAAAGAGTGGATAATGTACTTTGATGGTGCCTTCTCGCTGCAAGGCGCCGGTGCCGGCGTGTTACTCATAGCGCCCACCGGAGAGCACCTCAAGTACGTTGTTCAAATGCACTTTCCCAAGGAGCAAGCAACAAACAATACTGCTGAGTATGAAGGTTTGCTTGCCGGTCTCAGAATTGCAGCCGAACTTGGGATCAAGAAGTTGATTGTGCGGGGAGATTCGCAATTAGTAGTCCGACAAGTAAACAAGAGTTACCAGAGCCCTTTGATGGAAGCTTATGTCGATGAAGTGAGGAAGCTTGAAGAACACTTTGAAGGCCTACAAATGGAGCACGTTCCAAGAGCTCAAAATGATATCGCAGATGGCCTCTCAAAGTGTGCTGCAATGAAGTTACCTGTGGAACCAGGGACCTTCATGCTCAAGCTAACTCAACCATCCGTTACACCATCAGTCGGGCTAAGCAAGAAGAGGAAGTTGGTCTCCGGCGACTACTTGCCGGCGGATCTACCTGAAGCCGCCGCCAAGGTCCCCAAGATCAACGACCAAGTTGCTGAGGAAAGGTCTGCTCCTGCGGACCCCAGAGTTCGTACAGTTGAAGCAGGCGTTCCCGACAAGTCTTGCCCCGGCAGGCTTGCCGAGGAACACTCGGCTCCGGCAGAGCCACAAGTTCTTGTCGTAGAAGCTGAGGTTCCCGCAGCACCCCTGATGCCTTTAGTCCTTGTTGTTGAGCCTCAGGCTCCAGCATGGGCCCATCAAATCGTCCGTTTTCTTCAAACTAGAGAACTTCCCGAAGAACCAGAAGAGATAGAGAGGATTACCAGGCAGTCAAGTATGTACCAGTTCATCGGCAATGAACTGTACAGAAGAAGACTCAATGGTGTCAGATTGAAGTGTATTTCTCGGGAAGATGGACAGAAGCTGTTGGCAGAGATACACGGAGGCATATGTGGTCACCACATTGGCGCAAGAGCACTTGCCGAGAAGGCGTTCCAGCAAGGTTTCTTCTGGCCAGAAGCCCTCCAAGATGCAACTGCACAAGTAACCAAGTGTGAAGCGTGCCAGTTCCACGCCAAGCAGATTCACCAACCAGCTCAAGCTCTCCAGACGATCCCTTTGTCCTGGCCCTTCTCGGTCTGGGGGCTCGACATCCTCGGCCCCTTTCCCCGCGCAGTCGGGGGCTTTGAGTACTTGTACGTTGCAATCGACAAGTTCACAAAGAGGCCAGAAGTGGAACCAGTGAGAAAGGTGACAGCATAGTCAGCAGTGAGGTTCTTCAGGTCAATTGTTTGCCGTTTCGGGATCCCTAACAGGATCATCACCGACAACGGCACACAGTTCACAAGTCGCACCTTCATGTAGTACGTCCAAGACCTTGGCGCTAAGGTCTGCTTTGCTTCTGTTGCTCACCCGAGGAGTAACGGTCAAGCAGAAAGGGCCAATGCTGAAGTGCTGCGCGGGCTCAAGACAAGAACCTTCGACAGGCTGCATAAGTGCGGAAGAAACTGGATAGAAGAGTTGCCGGCGGCTCTTTGGTCAATCAGAACGACACCAAATCGAGCCACCGGACAAACACCCTTTGCTCTTGTCTATGGAGCACAGGCAGTTCTCCCCACGGAACTCGTATACGGGTCTCCTCGAGTGCTCGCTTACGACGAGCTCGAGCAAGAGCAACTTCGGCAAGATGATGCATTGCTCCTCGAGGAGGACCGTCTCCAGGCTGCTGTACGAGCTGCTCGATACCAGCAAGCCTTACGTCGCTATCATAGCCGCAAGGTCAAGGCCAGGAGTCTCGAGGAAGGCGACCTTGTTCTTCGGCGCGTTCAGTCCGCCAAGAATTCCAACAAGTTGACGCCGAAGTGGGAAGGCCCTTATCGGGTGAGACAAGTCACAAGGCCCGGCGCTGTCCGCCTTGAGACCGAAGAAGGCTTACCGGTGAGCAACTCCTGGAACATCGAGCATCTTCGCAAGTTTCACCCGTGAGGCGCGGTTGCCGTGATCCGCTCCGGCAACCACCTTTTGTACAAGTCTTGCCGCTGTTGCATGTAAACCTTTGTACAAAGCCGGGCGCAGATCCCGTGCATCAGTAAAACTTTTGTGCTTCGCACCGTTTGTCATTTCATGCTTTTCTTTTTACTTGCATGTATCATCTGACATTTTGTGCAGCACACATCCCCGGTAAGCAGTAACAAGCCGCAAGGCTCCATACTTGTGTTTTCTCCTCCTTTCCTTTCTTTCTTAAACAGAAGAAGCGTTCCTCGTGCACAAGTTTGCCGGGGGGGAGGAGATAGTGGTATGGGCCAAGTGCTGTTCAAGGAAGGAAAGCCTTGCCGAGAAGCAAACAGAACACAAAAGATAAGTTGCCAAAGTTTGAGCAATTTAAATTTTTTAAATTCTTAGTTGTCTTCCTTGAACAACCACACTTTGTATGGAAAACCTGTGCGCGGAGGAACCTACCCGTGGCTAGCTGCACCCTTACTTTGTTTCGAGCACGCTCAACGGCGTAAGTGCGCTGCGACAAGTGTCGCGCCCTTACTTCGTTTTCGAGCTCGCTCAACAATCTAAGCGTGCTGCGACTAGCTGCGGCAAGGTTTCTTGCCGACAAGGGCATTGCTAGCAGGCTGCTAAGAGTCCCGCACTCAGCGCTCGCGGCAAGGGTCCCTTTGCCGGCAAGTTCCCTAAAAGTGTAGGGTAGAAAGCATACAAAGTGAAGGGACCAAACAAGGGAGATAACACTACATTGATTATCCAAAATAAAGTTATATTACAAGATAACTTGCCGCTGATTCAAACCAACTACTACCTATGACTTAATGAGCAGCGGCAAGGGAAGTGGAAAGAAAGAAGCCTAGTCCCTGTGGTCTCCCTCGACCCTCTGGATCCTGCCCGCCTTCGCCACGATGTGGGCAACTTGTACCTTCAGGGCCTCCTGGTCAGCTTCGGGCGGCAAGGACCGGAGGGCGTTGACGAGGTTGATCCCGGGGTTGCGGTAGACAATCTTCGACAACACCCGCTCCATGGTACCCATGCAAAGCCGGCGCGCCTCGTCGGCCAGCCGCGCGGGGATCTTCTCCCGTAGCTGCGCAAGCGCCGGCGCCACCCCTCTGAAGAACAGGCTCAGCTTGGCGCTGTGGGGGAGGCTCTCGTCGGGAGAGTACGCGAGGTGCTCCGCCCTCAACGCCACCATATCCCTGTCGATGTTGGCGGCGGAGGCGACGAGCTCCTCGGTCCACTGCTCCACCGTCCGCTGGAAGTGGTTCTGCGAGACGGTGGTGCTTTCCAGCAAGGCCCTTTCGGTACGAAGATCGTCCTTCAGTTTCGTCTCGCGGTCCCGGGCGGCGTCAAGCGAGTCGGTGAGAGTGGAAACCTTCAGCTCCAAGTCAGCGATGGAGTCCCTGGCGTCAGTGAGCTCTTTGCCCTTCTCGGAGAGGCGGATTTGCAGCTCCGAGTTGGTGTGGGCGTCTTTCTCCCGCGCCACGTTGAGCGCAGTGACCCTGTCTTCACTCGCCTTCAAGTTCAGCTCCATCTGCACCACCCTGGCCTCCAGATCCTTCTTGGCGGTCTCTGCGGCAGCAGCGGCATCCCTCGCCTCCTGCAGAGCCCCGCCAATAGCCTGCTCACGAGCGGTAAGGTCATCCTCGTGGCTGTCGAGGTCGACCTTCCGCTGGTTGAGCTCTCCCTCCCGCCGAGACAGCTCCTCGGCGGCCAGACGCTGCTGCCCCTCCACCTCGGCCTTCTCGAGGAGGAACGCTTGGTGTGATCCGGCAAGCTCTTCGCGCTCCTCCGCCAAGTTTCGGAGGGCCGCCTGGTTGGCGGCACGGAGCTCCGTGGCACGCTTCTCCAGATCAGCACCAGCCTTGGCTGCCAGAGCTTCTCGGGTCTCCAGCTTGGCTTGCCTGGCCCGGTACAAACCCAAGAGTCGACGCAGGAGTTGCTCCTCTTCGGGCTCGTCGCTGCTGCCGGGCGCGTCGACAACCTTCAACCCGGTGGAGGCAAGAACTTCTCCGTCGAACGTCTCCCCCTCCGCGGGTGCCCTTGATGAGGACGCCCACGGGACTTGAATAAAGACCCCGTTGGCGGCCTCCAGATAGACGCCCGACCCAGCCACAGAGGCGGAAGGATCGGCGGCCGGTGCAGCGTCCGGCGCTCCTGCGGCCTCCGGGCCAGCAGTGCGGTCGCCGGTCCCTTCCCCAGCTGCCGCGTCAGCGGTCGGGGCGGTCTCCTCGGCGGCTGGCTCATAGGCGCCGGCCGTTCCCTCTGCGGCGGTGGCGTCGCCAGCGTCGCCACGCACCTCCTCCTCGGTGATGGTTTCCGTCTCCATCGGCTCCGGGGCGGGCGGGTCTGACAACAGAAGAAAAAGAAAGGAAAAATCATCAAGCAAATATCCAAAAAGAGACGAATCCAAGAAGAAGAAATTACAAGATTTACCTTCGCGGGCCTCCTCAACAACGGGGTCCCTCGCCGGGGAGTTCTCCCTTGGCGGCGTAGAAGAAGCCCCCGCCGGCGGAGGGCCGCTGGCGCCTTCCCTTGGCGGGGTGCTCGCCCTCGGTGGAGTACCCCTCCTTGGCGGAGCACTGTCCCTTGCCGGGGAGCTCATCCTTGGCGGGGAGGGTGGAACAAGCGGTTCGTCGGGGGCGACCTCTTGGTGCTCCTGCGGCTGCGGCTCCACTTCTGCGCGAGACAACAAAACATTAGCAAGGATAACTACCTCAAGCGCGCCCTACAAACAGAAAAGTGAACAAAGGACTTATGCTGGGGGCTGCGCTGGGGGCTGCTCTCCGGAGCAGCAGGCTGGTCCGGCAAGTTTGTCGCTGGCGCATCCCCTGTCGCTGCGGCAGGCTCGTCGTCCTCGAGGTCAACCACAGGAATCTTGGCCCTCTTCGCCATCCTTTGGGTCAAGGTCCTGGAAGACAAACAAGATCAGAGTTAGGCAGAAAGAAATCAAGACAAAAGCAACAAAAATCAAGGGAATCAAAATTACAAGTACTTACTCTTCCTCCTCTTCATCGGAGCTGAGGGCGGAGAAGTCAAATTGCGCCTCACGTGCTCCGGCGCGAGGAGCTGGAGGAGAAGGCTCCCTCGGGCGTTTGGCGGGCTCCGGAGCTGTGGGTTGTGAAGACCCCGCGCCGGTCGTCGCTGAAGACCGAGGGGCGGAAGGAACCCCAGAGCCACTTCGGGAAGATCCCCCTCCGCTTGTCGCTCGGGTACGGGGCGCCTCCTTGACGACCTTGCTCGTCGTGGTGGCACGTGTCGCCCGGCGCTTCGGCTGCTGTCGGGGCGCCTGCGGCCTCACCGTCTCTGCGGCCTTGCGGAGGCGCTTCTTCTGTTGTGGCGGATAACTTGGTGGCGATGGAGAATTCTCTGAGGACGAGGAGGCGTCGTCGTCCAGGTTCAGTGACCCGCCCGAGTCTTTGTCGGAATCGCCCGATTCGGCGTCCTCCTCGGCGGGCTCACTGGACTCGGGGCCTTGCCCGGCAGCCCCGCTCATCCCGGCAGGCTCCTCGGCGGGCTCCCCGGCAAACTCCTCGGGCGCAATCCTCAGCAGCTTGAGGATCTCCTCCTCCTCGGCTTGACTCACTGCGTCCGCCGCCTCTGCTTCATCCACTGTGTACCCAAATTCGCCTGCGGCCGCAGCCGCGGCGGCTTCTTCCATTCTGCTGGCTATGTATGCCAGATCCCGTTCGGTGGTGTCCCGGGTGAGGCCCTTTTTCTCCTCGGGGTTGCGTGGCCGTTCAACCAGGCTGTCGAAGAAGGCCTGCACGGTCTCCTCTGAAGGCATCAGCCAAGTGGGAACAACCCCGTGGGAATCACACTCAGGCATCACCGCTCGGATGGCACTAAGGGCAGTGTTGTTGCACAAGGGAACTACTCCGGTCGACGGTTTGAACCACTCCGGGTGCTTGGGGTCGTGTTTGAACAGCCCCCGGACCATCCCCTTCAATTCCAAGACAGTGAAATTATAGTTCAGCCCGGGGCACAGCCTCATGTGGTCTGCCGCGTTGCCGAACTCCCAGGCAGGCCTCTTCCTTTCCTGCAGGGGGGCAATGCGGCGGCAGAGGAAATCGGCCCCTACTTCACCTACGGTAAGATTGGCAGCCCGGAGACGAAGAATCCTAGTAAGAGCAATCTGCAGCTTGTCGTCCTCCGGGGCCAAGTCGCTCCAATCCTTGCCGCGCACTATTGCAGTCTGGCGCGGCAAGGTAAACTGCTCGGGCTCATCTTCCAGAACCCAGCACCAATCAGCTCTCCACTCCTCCCACTTGCCGCGGAGCTCTCCAATCAAGTACGCCTCCTTCTCGTTCAGCCTAAAGATCCAGGAGATGCCGCCGGAGAGTGGGGATCCAGATTCTACTCTAGGCGTGAAGAAGTGGCGGAAAAGAGTTACATTTGGGTGGACCCCGACATAGTTTTCGCACAGATGTGCGAAAACGGCCAATGTCAGAACGGCATTTGGGGTGAAATCTAAGAGGCGGAAGCCATACGTGTTCATCACATCACAGAAGAACTCCGAGTACGGAGGGCAGAGACCGCAATGGAAGAACGAGGCAAAGAAGTAGTAACCTCCCGGGAACATGTCGACGGCCACGGCGGGGAGGACTCTGGTGCGCGGGTGATCCTTCGTCTCCCTCGCCCAGAACAAGTAGTACTTGTCCCGCAGCTCCCTCGGGCCGAGCCTCGGCGGGAAGACCACCAACTTTCTCCGCATAGCTGCCAGCTTCGCCGCCTGCTCGGACTTCTCCTTCTTCGCCTTGTCGCTCTTCACCTTGTCGCTTTTCGGAGCCATGACGGGGGCGGCAAGGGGGGGGGG
>LR738709.1:568891556-568901890 GCA_902687465.1 Secale cereale
CCGGGCCGGCTTGGAGGAGAACGGAGGGAGGAGGCCCTGGCGCGGCGCTCCATGGCACAGCGACCAGAGACGAGCCGCACGCGCGCGGCGGCTCGGGCGCCAGGCGCTCTGGGGCGAGGGGAGGGTCGCGCAGCCCCATAGGTGAGAGATCGAGATGGGGGCGAGCGGAAGGAAGGGGATCGGGGAAGATAGGGAAAGGCTCGGGGAGAGATCGAGCGAGGGACTCGGGGCGAGGGAAACGGGCAGAGAGAGAGAGATCGATGGGGTGGGTGGCGGCGCTCGGCAGGAGGGAGAGAAAGAGGCTCGGGAGCGAGCTAGGGTTCGATGGGGGAGGCCGCTCGGGCTGGTTGGGCCAGGAGGCCTGGATGGCTGGGTAGAAGGGGGAGGCCCAAGAGGCTGGGAAAGGCCAGAAGGGCTGGAAGGGAAGAGCTGAGCTGCTCTTCTCTAATTTCCTTTTAGCAAAAACAAAAGAGAGGATAAAAGGAAGAAGATGGAGGTTAGGGCAAAACTAGCACACGAGGTCAAAATCCCCGGGCTCACAAAAATGCCAGGGATTTAATAAAATAGGAGGAGGGTTTTTGGAAGAACCCCGATGCGACGGAAAGGAAATAGAGGGAGGTTTGACGGTGAAACTTGAATTAAAGAGGCATGGAGAATATTGCAAGTGTGTTGCGGGTAATTCCAAAGAAATGGAATATTTATTAATATAGCTCCCTAAATATTGAGAGGCTTTTATATGTTTTAAAGAGAAGACATCTTCCCTCGATTTAAATGGACCAAAGGTCCACACGATTTATTTAAGTTGAGATGCAAAATAAAAATGACATGATGGCATGATGACATGATGCAATGCAAAAATTAAATAACACAAGCACAAAAGGACACACGGACAACCCGGAACATCCGGAATCTTCTGGAAGCTTCTGGGACGTCGGTCTCGGGCGTCACAACTCTCCCACACTAACAGAGGATCTCGACCCGAGATCCTAGAGATATCACCGGGTAAAACGAAAAGGAGGAGGTAAAACAAAGTTGCTTCTTTGACAGACGAGTGAAACCAAGGAACCTTGAGAGGTTAAACAAACTTGAAAGAAAGAAATGAATGGAGATGAACGAAGATGAAACACTCCGGTAAGCAGGAGGAACAAGGAACATTATGAGAACCTTGAAGGTTGAAAGACATGAAACAAGAGCTCACGGACCAAAAGAATATGAAACCGCAATGGTTTAGCCCAGGAATAAGAATGACAGAATTTGGACAGCACTCCGTCTGAAAATGGAAGGAATTGAACAAGAACTTGAGAAGATGGAATGATACTTGATGAAAACAACAACACATTGCCTCCGAAACAATTAAAAGAATGGCACAAGGGGTAAGAAATATTGAAACAGCACTCCGGTTGAAAAGAGTGGATAAGCTAGAAAAAAGATGACGGAACTAGAATGAAGAATACAACACTCCGGTTAAAGATAAGCAAGGAAAGAACATGATCTTGATAAAAAACGATTATGGTTTGGAGAGAGCAACATCACAAAGCTTCCGGAATGAAAGAATAGCATATAAATCAATGAAAGAATTAAACGAAGAGAAAAAGACAACTTCTCTCAAAATGAATTGAAGAGCATCCTTACGGAGAAGGGTTGAATAGAGTTGTTGGAAATCAACAACGAAAGAATAAGCTTTATGTGGGCTTATGGAAAACATCTCAAGATTAAGAGGTGACAACCAGCCACTAAGGAGAACAATTGAATGGGTTGAGATCAACAAGGAGAAGATAAACTTAATTCACCGGAATGATAAATGAAGAACTTGGGTCATTTATAAGCACCATAATTAGCAAAATCCTTAGGGAAAAGCTTTAGGTGAAATACAACCCAAGATAACTCCAACGAATAAATTGAAGGGTTGAAAAGATCTCTTGAACAAAGAAAATGATGGTTTTAAATATCTCATTCCTGACAACTTGTGAATCATGAAACATGAAGGAAAATTATCAAGAATGACATAACACCACCTGAAAAGACAAGGTAGAAAGAATTGCAATTGGAAGCATGATGAAGAATGCTGGAGCTCGAACAGAATCTTGATTAAGACTTCAAGGATGAATTAAAACATGATGAACCACTATGAAGAACTCCGGTAATGAAAGCATGAGAAGTGGAAGATGAAAAGAATAAGATTCAAGGCCTGCGATGAATTAGATTGAGCTTTGGAATGATATCATTGAAATAGCTTGGAGCTCCGGAAAACAAGATGAAGAATTTAGAACCAAGGATATAATATGATGAACAAGCTCCGGACAAAAGAATTAAATCACCTTGAAGGAATAAGAATAAGAATTATGTCATGCATATCCATCACCAATTAAATTGATGACAACCAAGGATTTGGCATACTACTTATTCTCGTTGTAAAGAATTAAAGAGAGATCTCGGACAAGCTTGGGTAAGTATTCAATGAACCACCTGTAGGATTATGAAAAGAACAAATGAATTAAAATGATAACAACGGAAGAGTAAACTTGAAAGAACCACCGTAAGAATATGGAGACGAACGAAGAGACAACAATGAAGAATATTTAGAGGACGAAGTTGAAAACTGATAACGAAGAAATCTTCTGAATGATGGCCTTCGGAGGATCACAAAGAAAAGAATTCATGAAATGCTCCGGACGGGTATAAAAGAATTCCTCACAATCAAAACAATAATGAGGATGGCATGGAGCTAGAACCACGAATCTTCAAGAGAACGGGCCAAGATTTAAGAGAAACTCTTCTCCGGTCTTCAATTGTTGAGAATGAAGACGAGAAATGCCATGAAGAATTGTTGAGCACTCCGGAATGAAGAATTAAAAAGGTTGAACCAACGATGGAAAGAATTTGAAAACGAACTTGGGGAAGGCATGTGACTGATGGAAAACATTCTTACGTCACACTTTGAAAAGAATTTGAGTATAACTCCGGAAAAGAAGAGTCAGGTAAGATCCTGGAAAAGACCTGTGGGTTAGGGCCCACTCAAAGAAAATCACCGTTGGAAAAGATTGCTTAAGATATATGGCACCGGTTGAATTAAATGGCTTGAAAGATAGCAACCTCAAAATAGCTTGAACGGATAAGAATGGAATTATGAATCTTCAGTACTCCGGATAAGAATAACAAGAGGAGAATGATTAATTGGTGCACCGGAATAAGAAAACATTGTGAAATGAGGAAAAGGATAAGATCAACACCGAAATCTTGAATTACATCCACCGGTAGAATCTGAGAACAAAAGAATAATGAACTTGAAGCTCTTGAGCATCTTCATGATAAAGCACCGGATAAGAACAATGAAGGAAAGAATGAAGAACCATCACATGAACAAAATGGATACTTCATTTGAGAATTTCTGGTCCAAGAAGAAGAAGGGTGGGAGGGTGGGAAAACAAGACAATTTGAGACGAACAAAATGAACACCGGTTGAAAAAGAATTTAACATAGCCATCTTGATGATCAAGAAGAATTTGCAGTCTCATAGAAATATGAGAATACCGATTAGGAAAGGTATGGAATCAACATTTGACATCGAAGCAACTCGAATACCAGAATCAAAACAAAAACAAAGGGTAGATGTGCAGCATGATCTTCACAATATCATCCGAACAGAGAATTGAACGAATGAATTCTGCAGGTGCATCACTAGACGAGAAGCCACTTGGAGAACAAAAAGTAAAATAAAAAGGAACAAGGATCAGATAGAACAAATACAAGATAGAAGTTTCGTTCGACATCTTCGTGCTGAAAGCTCATGGAACGTGTTACAAAAGGGTTTTGCAATCCCCGGATCAGCATAGCCAAGGACCCTTTAAGATGCAACTCCCGATCAGAACAAGTCCATAAAACCACTTCACTCAATGTAGAACCCCAAACTTCATATCGTGCATCCGTTGGAAGAATGCCTAGAACTACTAGATAAACCCACCTATAGATTTCCGAAAGTTTCCAGTTATGCAATCAGGTGTTGGGGATACACGGGAAGCACCGCGCAATCAACTCTAAACCTACATCCAGGTGTATCCATCCTTCAACACATAACCAGTCTTTCTCGGAAACTGTTTACCTCGGACCTTCGAAAAGCATCCACTATACAAGCTATGGCAATACTCTCGAACTACCTCCCCAGTACTGGGTGATGTCGGGGTTATCTTGCCACTGGCCGTATAGGGGAGATTTTCGATGTCGGCCGTCTTAAGTATTTAGTACTGTCGCGATATACTTGTTACAACGATACCCCGAAGCTCAACTCCTCGGTAACAGGAGGCATCGAGAACAATATCCTTGTCACAAGAACATCGAAACAATCCCAGAATACTCGCGGGATCCTAAAAAAAATTTGGTGCAATTTTTTGAAAGTAGAAGAGGCAAGAGTAGACGTCAGGAGTCCTCACCAGAGAGAAAAGAGAAGAGGAGCAAAAGAAATCCTACTCTCCGATATAAATATAGGACTCAAAACATTTTTAGTGTGTGCCTAGACTCAACCGTCAACGATTCGATCAATCAGTGGGGGCTTCTAGGTCGGAGAAGGCTCTGATACCAACTTGTAATGCCCAGGATGGAGTTATACCTCCTACGTGTCGAGGCACGACTTAAAGGCATAAATCCATCCTAGAATGATCTCAAGTTTGGTATCTTTGCACGACTCATGTAAAAGAGGGATTAAAATGCAAAAGGAGATAGTTGGCTTACACTCGCCACTTCACACAATACATTACATAAGCAATACAACATTCAAAACATCACAACCCGACTACGGGTGAAGATCCAAAGAAAGATACCAAAACAACATAAAGCCACAGGTCAGGATCGAATCCTAGTAGAAACCACTACTGATCGTCGAAACGTCACAAACGCTCTCTTCATCGAGCTCCTGGTGAAGTACTTGAACCAGCTCCTGCTTCATACTCGGCTGAACCTGCATCTGGTGTGGTGAAGTAACTGTGAGCCACAGAGGACTCAGCAATCCCGTTCCCGGGTAACAAGACTATTTAAGCCTTGGGTGAGGACAAGGCTGAAGAAAGAATATGAGGTGAAGGAACAAACAAGAGTCTGCAGCAGCAACTAGCACTAACTTACGTAAAAGAGAGCGAGAAGAGAAGAGCATCGGTCGAAGGATGATCACGAAGTGATCCTAACTAAAACCGGTCAAACATAACCCCACCGTGTTCAACTCCCGAATCCCTATTCGGAAATTGACAGTCACGGTACACACGCTGGTAGTGTATTAGAAACATTGTGTCAAGTTATCTACAACCGGAATTAACAAGCTCCCATCTGCCACATAACCGCGGGCACGGCTTTCGAAAGTTCAAACCCTGCAGGGGTGTTCCAACTTGGCCCATCACAAGCCCACGATCCGCGGAGTCGCAACTCCATAGTTGGGAAGACCCGAGTATTCTCGGAATCCCGTGCTCAAGTTAAACCGAACTAAGGTAAGGCTAATCCAGCAAATCCTCCCGGCGTGTCGACACCCTGATAGTAGCCGCGCGTATCTAGGTCTCAGGACACGACCGGATGGGCGATCCCACGGGTTTTTACCAAACCTTGAGTTTCCTCGAGGTGGCCCCGCGTAACCCCCGTTTGGGACCAACGCCATCAGCACTGGCCCCCCCTGCTATGTAGAAAAGAAACTCCAAGGAGCGTCCCCCTTATGCAAATTAATTAATTAATTAAGTTGTTATTATGAGGCAAATAGTACCAATGTTGGGATTTGCTGGAAAAGACTTAGCACTTAGCGGTTTATCAAGGGGGTCCCATACACCCCAACCGTGTTAGGAACGCAAAATCAAGGAACATAACACCGGTTTATACGGTTCCTAACGGCATGAGTGGAACAAAACACCAAGCAAAAGGCTTAGCCTTCCACCCTTGCCAGTATATAGATGATTTCATTTTTAAGCATTTATATAGTGTGATATAACCCAACCAAACTTCACATGAAGCAAGCATCTTCAATCTTCACCTGCAACTAACAATGCTATAAGAGGGGCTGAGCGAAGCGTACTTAGCCAAGCAACGGTTTGCGTAGGTAGGGTGGTTAAACATGGCAATTGGTTACAAGTAGGAGGCTGACAAGAAAGACATGGGCATCGAGGCAAAACTATAGATCGGAACTACTAGCAAGAGGCAAAAAATAGTAATGGTATCCGGGTTCGGTCATCTTGCCTGGGATTCCACAAGGGAGAAGAACGGATCCAAGAAGTAGACGGAGCAACAGACGAGCGGATCCTCACAACTCCGGAACGAAACCGAAGCTAACAAGAGAAACAACCGGAAAGAAGAAAACAACATGGTAAACACACAAATCATAACAAGGCATACGATGCACAAGCAAGCATGATGCATGTCCGGTTTAAATATGCATGGCATGGCAAGTGCACAAACAAATACTACAAGTTAAGTGGAGATCAATATGCAACGAGTTGCATATTGACGAAACACCACATTTAATTATTTAGTTGACTCACATTTAAATACAAGACAAGATTAATGTTGATTAACATGGCAAGAGGTGAAGCATAAAGAAACTACACTATTTAGGCAATTTAAATGAGGCCGGAAATAACAACAACATATCCGGAAAATCCCCATGAGCATGTTTAATAATTATAAGCAAACAACAATTTAACATATAAGTGTTGTTAACATGATGCGGATGACATGATCAAGTTTATGCAATTTTTATTAAAAGGGTTGACATTAAGAGATAAGAAGCAATTGTCACCGTGGTGGAAAGAACGGGTGCCACGGCAACGATCCGAAATGATGCAAAGGCAACAACTCGGTTCCGGTAACTCGTTGAGAGTCCGGTGCAAAAGGAGAATCGACGTGAGCAAGTCGAACAAGATGAAAGTGGGTGGATCCCGTCACCGGGTTCCCACGAGTCGGTGACGAGGCAACCGAGGAACATGACAAAAGGTGGAACGGGCACGAAGCACACACGAGAGACATTCCATACAACACAAGCAAGCATGCACGGGTCACGTCTCGGGGTTATACCTTCGAAGCGTGCGTTTCGGGGCGGTTCGAGACGTCGAGGGACGTAGTGGAAGTAGCCGTAGTAGTGGAAGTAGAGGAAGTAGTCGTTCCGCAACTCGTAGAGGAAGTAGTTGTTCCGTTTGTCTTGGCGGTTCCACGACGGCGGTAGTTGTTCACGGGGCGACGGTAGTGGTACACGGCGACGGTAGACGAACTCGTTCGTAGATGTACTTGGCGCATCCGTCTTTTCCGGGCGACGGTAGTGGTACACGCGACGGAAGTCGTTCGGGTCGTCGTGGTACTTGGCGTTTCCGGGCGTCGAGGTACTTGTACATGTAGTGGTACTTGTCGGTTCACGTAGATGTACACTTCTTTTGTCGCCGTGTAGTCGAACTAGAAGGTCGTCGACGACTCGAAGGGGTACACGGATCTCGGTCTCGTACACGGTCATCTGTCCAAAAATTACAGCAAGGCAACACAACAATCGCAAAACAGGAGCAAACACAACAGGGACAGCACTGAGACGAGGCCACGGCAGCAGCTCCTTTCCACGGGAGGAGGAGGCCGGGCGCACTGGACGGGCAGAGGAGGATCCGCGGAACTCCATGGCGGCGGCAGCAAGGAGGATGGAGACGGAGGGAGGCCGTCGGGCGCGGGAGAGGCGATGGCCGGGCGCTGGAGAGGCGAAGGAAATCGCAGGGGCGCGGGCGCGCTGCTGGTTGCGGCCGCTGGCCTGGCCGAAGGCGCTGGGGCCTCGGGACGGTGACGGAGGGCTCGCTCGGGCCGGCGCTGCTGCTGCATCTGGTCGACCCTTGCTGGAGGACGGTGACGGACTGGCTTGGGGTGGCCTCGAGGACGAAGGGAGGGCCTGCGGCGCCGCTGCCTGAGGACGACCGCTGGCAGAGGCGATCCTGGCCGCGGCGTCGCTCGGGGACGGACGAGGGCGCGGGACGCTCGTGCGCGAGGGCGAGCTCGCGAGGCCTCTGGTGCGGCTCCGGGCCGGCTTGGAGGAGAACGGAGGGAGGAGGCCCTGGCGCGGCGCTCCATGGCACAGCGACCAGAGACGAGCCGCACGCGCGCGGCGGCTCGGGCGCCAGGCGCTCTGGGGCGAGGGGAGGGTCGCGCAGCCCCATAGGTGAGAGATCGAGATGGGGGCGAGCGGAAGGAAGGGGATCGGGGAAGATAGGGAAAGGCTCGGGGAGAGATCGAGCGAGGGACTCGGGGCGAGGGAAACGGGCAGAGAGAGAGAGATCGATGGGGTGGGTGGCGGCGCTCGGCAGGAGGGAGAGAAAGAGGCTCGGGAGCGAGCTAGGGTTCGATGGGGGAGGCCGCTCGGGCTGGTTGGGCCAGGAGGCCTGGATGGCTGGGTAGAAGGGGGAGGCCCAAGAGGCTGGGAAAGGCCAGAAGGGCTGGAAGGGAAGAGCTGAGCTGCTCTTCTCTAATTTCCTTTTAGCAAAAACAAAAGAGAGGATAAAAGGAAGAAGATGGAGGTTAGGGCAAAACTAGCACACGAGGTCAAAATCCCCGGGCTCACAAAAATGCCAGGGATTTAATAAAATAGGAGGAGGGTTTTTGGAAGAACCCCGATGCGACGGAAAGGAAATAGAGGGAGGTTTGACGGTGAAACTTGAATTAAAGAGGCATGGAGAATATTGCAAGTGTGTTGCGGGTAATTCCAAAGAAATGGAATATTTATTAATATAGCTCCCTAAATATTGAGAGGCTTTTATATGTTTTAAAGAGAAGACATCTTCCCTCGATTTAAATGGACCAAAGGTCCACACGATTTATTTAAGTTGAGATGCAAAATAAAAATGACATGATGGCATGATGACATGATGCAATGCAAAAATTAAATAACACAAGCACAAAAGGACACACGGACAACCCGGAACATCCGGAATCTTCTGGAAGCTTCTGGGACGTCGGTCTCGGGCGTCACAGAATATGTTGCTTATGTATCTTATTTCTTATAAGTTGCTCGCTGAGCGGTAACCATGCTTTTGGGGACGCCATCAACTGTCACACTTTTGTTGAATATCATGTGAGTTGCTATGCATGTTCGTCTTGTCTGAAGTAAGGGCGATTTGTTGTGGGTTGAATAAGTATGCATATTGTTAGAGAAGAACATTGGGCCGCCAACCAAAGCCATGTATCATGGTGGAAGTTTTAGCTTGGACCTTAATCCTCAATCTCTTATGAGAATATGCTTATGCATTAAAGAGGAGTCCATCATCTATTTTCTATGTTGTCCCGGTATGGACGTCCTCAAGTTGAGATCTATCAAAAACGAGAAATCAAATGCGATTTATCTCCTTGGACCTTTGTACAGGTGGCATAGAGGTACCCCATTGTGACACTTGGTTGAAACATATGTAATGCAATGATAACCCATGGAAATCCAAGCTAATTATGACAAGGTGCGAGCACTATTGGTATTCGATGCATGAGGCTTGCAACTTATAGGATGTCTTATGCATGACACATATGAAGTACTACTACCGTTGACAAAATTGCTTCTATAAAAAGCTCTAGCACATAACCATTCTTTTACTTTTATGTTGAGTCTCCACCTTCTTTTAAAAGAACCAACTACTGAGAGCATGATTGTCATTCTGAGTGTAATGTGCATTGTCCCAAAGTAGCATTGTCTTTTGCATGATTGTGATATCGTTTATTTTGAAATCATTGTATCTAGTCATCACTTAAACCTTGAAGGTGCCCCTGCATTTATGTTTTGCATCACTAAAGGGGGCAAGCTAGATATCACTTTATCATATTTGCACATCATGTTCATTGCAAATCTATTTGATGCTTCAATGTCATGTTGTAAAACTTTCAGTCATTTGTGATTTTCTCATGAGGCAACTTAATTACTATAGAATCGTTGTCTCATAAGCTTTTGTCATACGACTATGAGAAAGTCCTATATGGTTAATAGCATGTCACCACAGAAATTATTCTTGTTATCATTTACCTACTCGAGGACGAGCAGGAATTAAGCTTGGGGATGTTGATACGTCCAAAACGTATCTATAATTTCTGCTTGCTCCATGCCACTATTGGGTGATATTGCTATGATATTCATACACTTCCATACACTTTTGATCATATTTGGACTAACTTACTAATCCAGTGCACCCCAGTGCCAGTTTCTGTTTTCGGCTGTTTTTGTATTTCAGGTTTTCACGTTACGAGAACTGCCAGGAAAAATCCAGAAAAATTATATAAAAAATCAGCGTTCCGGAAACTTCCATGCGTCCGAAGGGCAGCCGGGGGGGGGGCACCAGGGCTCCAGGCGCCCTGTGGGCGCGCCCCCC
>LR738709.1:568911589-568925511 GCA_902687465.1 Secale cereale
CGGAGGGGGGGGGGGGGGTCTTCCACGGAGTGCTTCTACATCATCATCATCGCCTCACCATGAGTTGTGAGTAGTTTACCACAGACCTTCGGGTCCATAGCTAGAATCTAGATGGCTTCTTCTCTCTCTTTGGATCTCAATACAAAGTTCTCCTCGGTCTTCGAGGAGAACTATTCGATGTAATTTTTTTATGCGGTGTGTTTGTCGAGATCCGATGAATTGTGGGTTTATGATCAAGATTATCTATGAGAAATATTTGGTTCTTTTCTGAACTCTTTATGTATGATTATAATATCCTTGCAAGTCTCTTCGAATTATTGGTTTGGTTTGGCCTACTAGATCTATAGTTCTTGCAATGGGACAAGTGCTTGGCTTTGGGTTCAATCTTGCGATGTCCTTTCCAGTGATAGTAGGGGCAGCAAGGCACATATTGTATTGTTGCCATCGAGGATAAAAATATGGGGTTTATATCACTAAGTTTGAGTTTATCCCTCTACATCATGTCATTTTGCTTAAGGCGTTACTCTGTTCTTATGAGCTTAATACACTAGATGCATGCTGGATAGCGGTCGATGTGTGGAGTAATAGTAGTAGATGCAGAATCGTTTCGGTCTACTTGTCTCGGACGTGATGCCTATATATAATTATCATGCATAGATAGTCTCATAATTATTCGCCCTTCTATCAATTGCTCGACATTAATTTGTTTACCCGCCGTAGAATATCTCTATCATGAGAGAAGCCACTAGAGAACACTATGGCCCACGGGTCTATTCTCAACATATCAATCTACAATCTACTTCACTTTTCCGCTTTTACTTTCTGTTCTTATAATAAAAAATACCAAAAATATCAAACTATCATCTCTATCAGACCCACTTTCGTAAGTGACCGTAAAGGGATTGACAACCCCTTATCGCGTTGGCTGCGAAGTTCTTATTTGTTTGTGCAGGTGCGAGGGACTCGCGCGTGGTCTCCTACTGGATTGATACCTTGGTTCTCAAAAACCGAGGGAAATACTTACGCTACTGTGCTGCATCTCCCTTTCCTCTTCGAGAGAATACAACGCAAGCTCGAGAAGTAGCAAGAATAATTTCTGGCGCCGTTGCCGGGGAGGCTTACGCAAAAGTCATATACCAAGTACCTATCACAAACCCTTATCCTTCACATTACATTTTTTGCCTCTCGTTTTCCTCTCCCCCACTTCACCCTTGCCGTTTTATTTACCCTTCTTCTACCGTGTGTTTATCGTTCGCTTGCTTCTTGTTTGCTTGTGTGTGTTGGATTGCTTGCTTGTCACTATGGCTCAGAACAATACCAAATTGTGTGACTTCTCCAATACCAACAATAATGATTTTATCAGCACTCTGATTGCTCCTATCACCGATGCTAAATCTTGTGAGATCAATGTTGCTCTGTTGAATCTTGTCATGAAAGATGAATTCTCCGGCCTTCCTAGTGAAGATGCCGCTACCCATCTAAACAACTTTGTTGATTTGTGTGATTTGCTAGGATTCCATGAGCTTGATGATTGTTCTTTGAATTTGCATCTTGCGGATTCCACTATTAAGAAACCTATGGGAAGGATTAATGATGTTCTTATTGTTACCAATAGGAATTATGTGCCCGTAGATTTCATTGTTCTTGATATAGATTGCAATCCTTCATGTCCTATTATTCTTGGTAGACCTTTCCTTAAACGATTGGTGCAATTATTGATATGAAGGAAGAAATATTAGATTCCAATTTCCATTGAGGAAAGGAATGGAACACTTTCCTAGAAAGAAAATCAAATTACCATATGAATCTATTATGAGAGCCACTTATGGATTGCCTTCCAAAGATGGCAATACCTAGATCTATCCATGTATCGTGCCTAGCTAGGGGCGTAAAACGATAGCGCTTGTTGGGAGGCAACCCAATTTTATATTTTTTGTTTTTGCTTATGTCTAGGAATAAATATTGCATCTAGCTTCTGTTTAGATGTGGTTTTGTGTTTTGTTTAGTGTTTGTGCCAAGTAGAACCTTTGGGAAGACTTGTGTGAAGTTTATATGATCTTGCTGTGAAAAACAGAATCGTTAGCGCTTGCTAGAATGGTCACCATAGTTTACTGGAGCGTGCTATTTAGTTGATTCTTTTTGCAGATGATTAATAGACAAATTCATCACGTTTACCAATTTAGTTTGAATTTTTTGGAGTTACAGAAGTATGCGAAATCTGCAGATTACCACAGACTGTTCTGTTTTTGACAGATTCTGTTTTTCGTGTGTTGTTTGCTTATTTCAATGCATCTATGAGTAGTATTGGGAAGTATGAACCATAGAGAAGTTGGAATACAGTAGGTTTAACACCAATATAAACAAATAATAAATTCATTGCAGTACCTTTGAGTAGTGGTTTGCTTTCTTATACTAATGGAGCTCACGAGATTTTTGTCTATGTTTTGTGTTGTGAAGTTTTCAAGTTTTGAATATTGCTTTGATGGACTATGGAACAAAGAGTGGCAAGAGCCTAAGCTTGGGGATGCCCATGGAACCCCAAGGTAAAATTCAAGGACAACCAAAAGCCTAAGCTTGGGGATGCCCCAGGAAGACATCCCCTCTTTCGTCTTCATCCATCAGTAACTATACTCGGAGCTATATTTTTATTCACCACACGATATGTGTTTTGCTTGGAGCGTCTTGTTTAGTTTGAGGCTTTGATTGTTAGTTTGCCACAATTATCCTTGCTGGACACACCTATTTGAGAGAGTCAAATATGGCCTAGGAATTGATAGAACACTCTATGTGCTTCACTTATATGTTTTGAGTTGAATAGTTTTTGCTCTAGTGCTTCACTTGTATCTTTTAGAGCACGGTGGTGATAATATATTGAAGAAATTGTTGAACTCTTATGCTTCACTTATATCCTTTTGAGAGTCTATTAAAACAACATGGTAATGTTCTTAGGCTATAAAACTAGTCTTCACATGATAGACATCCAATATCAATGTAGTAAAAACTTTCACACAAGTGCATTGAATATGATGAGAAGTTGGATGCTTGATAATTGTTTTGAGATATGAGGATAATGATATTAGAGTCGTGCTAGTGGAGTTATCATGAAATTGAGAAATGCTTGTGTTAAGGTTAGTGATTCCCGTAACATGCACGTATGGTGAACCGCTATGTGACGAAGTTAGAGCATGAGGTATTTGTAAAGTGTCAACATTTGTGTGGAGGTCGGGGGCGCGCGATGGTTAAATCCTACCAACCTCCCCCCTAGGAGCATGCGTTGATTGCTTTGTTTTGATGACTCGTAGATTTTTGCAATAAGTATGAGTTCTTATGACTAATGTTGAGTCCATGGATTATACGCACTCTCACCCTTCCACCATTGCAAGCCTCTCTTGTATCGCGCAACTTTCGCGGGTACCATACACCACTATATATCCTTCCTCAAAATAGCCGCCACATATATTCCTCAAAACATCCACCATACCTACCTATCATGGCATGTCCATAGCCATTCCGAGATATATTGCCATGCAACTTTCCACCGTTCCGTTCATATGACACGCATCATATTGTCATATTACCATGCATGATCATGTAGTTGACATCGTATTAGTGGCAGAGCCACCATGCATAATTTTTCATACATGTCACTCTTGATTCATTGCACATCCCGGTACACCGCCGGAGGCATTCATATAGAGTCATACTTTGTTCTAGTATCGAGTTGTAAATCAAAAAAAGTGTGATGATCATCATTATTAGAGCATTGTCCCATGTGAGGAAAGGCCAATAAAAAAAGAGATGGCCCCAAAAAAATAGAGAGGGGCTAAAAATAAGAACGCCCCTCAAAACAAATGAGAGAAAAGACAGAAGGGACAATTTCTACTATCTTTTTCCACACTTGTGCTTCAAAGTAGCACCATGTTGTTCATGATAGAGAGTCTCATGTTTAGTCACTTACATATACCAGTGGGAATTTTCATTATAGAACTTGGCTTGTATATTCCAACGATGGGCTTCCTTAAATACCCTAGGTCTTCATGAGCAAGCAAGTTGGATGCACACCCACTTAGTTTCTTTTATTGAGCTTTCATACATTTTTAGCTCTAGTGCATCCGTTGCATGGCAATCCCTACTCACTCACATTGATATCTATTGATGGGCATCTCCATAGCCCGTTGATACGCCTAGTCGATGTGAGACTATCTCCCTCCTTTTCGTCTTCTCCACAACCACCTCTCTATTCCACCCATAGTGCTATGTCCATGGCTCACGCTCATGTATTGCGTGAAAGTTGAAATGTTTGAAATAATAGAGTATGAAAACAAGCGCTTGGCTGAAATCTGGGTTGTGCATGACATGAATATTTTGTGTGATGAAGAGGGAGCATAGCCAGACTATATTATTTTGTAGGGATAACTTTCTTTAGCCATAGTATTTTGCAAAGACATGATTGCTTTGACAGTATGCTTGAAGTATTATTATTTCTTATGTCAATATAGACTTTTGTCTTGAATCTTTCAGATCTGAACATTCATGCCACAATTAAGAGGATTACATTGAAAAACTATGTTGGTTAGCATTCCACATCAAAAATTCTTATTTTATCATTTACCTACTCAAGGACGAGCAGGAATTAAGCTTGGGGATGCTTGATATGTCTCCAACGTATCTATAATTTTTTATTATTCCATGCTATTATTTATGATGTTTTGGATGTTTAATGGGCTTTGTTATACACTTTTATATTATTTTTGGGACTAACCTACTAACCCAATGGCAGAGTCCAGATTGCTGTTTTTTTGCCTGTTTTAGGGTTTTACAGATAAGGGATATCAAACGGAGTCCAAACGGAATGAAACCTTCGGGAGAGATATTTTTGGAGAAAATCACGCACGGGAGACTTGAGAACCATGGAGTAGGGCATACGTGGTGCCCACGAGGGTGGGGCGCGCCCCCTGCCTCGTGGGCCCCACGTTTGGCCCCCGGTGCCCTCCTTCCTCCTATATATACCTACGTACCCCGAAACCATCAGAACAACAGAGAAAACCCTAGTTCCACCGCCGTAACCTTCTGTTCCCGTGAGATCCCATCTTGGGGCCTGTTCCGGAGCTCCGTCGGAGGGGGGATCTTCCACGAAGTGCTTCTACATCATCATCATCGCCTCACCATGAGTTGTGAGTAGTTTACCACAGACCTTCGGGTCCATAGCTAGTATCTAGATGACTTCTCTCTCTTTGGATCTCAATACAAAGTTCTCCTCGGTCTTCGAGGAGAACTATTCGATGTAATCTCTTTTTGCGGTGTGTTTGTCGAGATCCGATGAATTGTGGGTTTATGATCAAGATTATCTATGAAAAATATTTGTTTCTTTTCTGAACTCTTTATGTATGATTATAATATCCTTGCAAGTCTCTTTGAATTATTGGTTTGGTTTGGACTACTAGATCTATAGTTCTTGCAATGGGAGAAGTGCTTGGCTTTGGGTTCAATCTTGCGGTGTCCTTTCCCAGTGACAGTAGGGGCAGCAAGGCATGTATTGTATTGTTGCCATCGAGGATAAAATGATGGGGTTTATATCACCAAGTTTGAGTTTATCCCTCTACATCATGTCATCTTGCTTAAGGCGTTACTCTGTTCTTATGAGCTTAATACACTAGATGCATGCTGGATAGCGGTCGATGTGTGGAGTAATAGTAGTAGATGCAGAATCGTTTCGGTCTAGTTGTCTCGGACGTGATGCCTATATATAATGATCATGCCTAGATAGTCTCATAATTATTCGCTCTTCTATCAATTGCTCGACAGTAATTTGTTTACCCGCCGTAGAATATCGCTATCATGAGAGAAGCCACTAGAGAACACTATGGCCCCCGGGTCTATTCTCAACATATCAATCTAGAATCTACTTTACTTTTCCGCTTTTACTTTCTGTTCATATAATAAAAAATACCAAAAATATCAAATTATCATCTCTATCAGATCTCACTTTCGTAAGTGACCATAAAGGGATTGACAACCCCTTATCGCGTTGACTGCAAAGTTCTTATTTGTTTGTGCAGGTGCCAGGGACTCGCGCGTGGTCTCCTACTGGATTGATACCTTGGTTCTCAGAAACTGAGGGAAATACTTACGCTACTGTGCTGCATCTCCCTTTCCTCTTCGAGGGAATACAACGCAAGCTCAAGAAGTAGCACATACCATTTGACTCAAACATAGGTGGCTTCGGCCACCGCCCTCTCCTTTGAAAGGTGTGTGTTTGTTGTCTCGTGTTCTCTCTTTCTTTGTGTATGTGTCTATGGTTGTGTTTTGCTCTCTTCTCTCGTGTGTTCTCCTTTGTTTGAGCTAAGTATTTTTCTTTCTAAAGAAAAATAGAGAAAAAAGAGAGTTTAGAGTTCGAGTTCCTGGCGGCGGTTCTACCGTTGGGTGCGCGGGGTACTACCGCTTACTAACTTAAGCAGTACTACCGCCCGCCCGAGCGGTACTACCGCTGCGGGGCGGGACTGCGGGGTTAAGTTGGGACGGGGAGTTTTCTTCTCCCCATACCCATTCGCCCTCGTCTTCTCTTCGTGCTCGAGCGACGAACTCACCGCGAGGGGACGCTGATGGGCTGCCTCCTCCGGGCCGTTCTTCACCTTTTCCTTCGGTGGGATCAATCCCCACCCCTTCCTTAAGCCATGGATGTTGGTATTGTCCCCCGTCTCTTTCTATTTGCTTCTAGATTTCAGATCTAGGATTTAGGGGCAATAGGTTTGCATTCTTCGATTTTTGGCCAAATCAAGGCTTGAGTAGGATGGTGAAGGCTTCTAAAATGCTAGGATTGATATTTGGTAGGATTATTTTTGAATTTGGCCTCCTGGTAGTACCGGTGATGGTCATGGCAGCAAGGGAACTGTCGTTCCCCGCCTGGAGCAGTACTACCGCTCCTCTGGAGTGGTACTACCGCTTGAAGCGGTACTACCGCTTGAAGCGGTACTACCGCCTATCCAGTGCGGTACTACCGCTAGGTTCCAACGTCCACCATATTCCTACCAAATGTTGATCCATGTTACTTTTTCTCTTGGCTTATGCTCGTTCTTTTGTGTTGTTTCTTGTGTTCGTGTGTTTGGTTCCAGGTGATGGCCCTTCGGAGCATCATGCCCATCGTATCAACCCAGGGCCCTTTGTCTCTAAGCGCTATCGCACCTCTGAGGCCGCAGGTGCATCTTCAAGTGTTCTGCCCACTCAGTCCCAGCAGCAGTCCAAGAGTACTGCAAAGAAGCCCAAGACGAAGCCCAAGTCCGTCACTGAGATGACTGCCAAGGAGTTTTTGGAGAAGTGTCGGTGCAATCCTTATGAGCATCACCAAGAGCCCAATTTGGTCAACCATCCCTTCTGGACCCGTTTCCAGTGGGCTATTTACTTTGATGCGATCAAGGCCAAGAAGAATCTCTTTGTTGATGTACGCTCCATTGACATTTCCTATCTGAAGAAGGACCTGAACTACTTTGGCGAAGCTATGGAGATGTGCTCTCAGTTGAACATTCTCGGCATCATGGAGTTCAACAAGGATTTTGATGTGGACTTAGTGGCCCAGTTCTATGCCACGGTTCATCTCGGCACTGATGAGGAAAGATCTCTGACTTGGATGACAAATGGCAAGCTTCTCTTTGTCAAATGGAAGGCTTTCATGGAATTGCTTGGGATTGAAGATCAAGGTCTTGAGAATCCGGTAGGCTTTCGTCCCCACCACAATGTCGCTGCTACTCACAAAGCAACCCCTCTGGCCTTACTGCACCGTGAAGGTTAACCTCGAGATGAAGAAGGAGACCTATGAGCTGCCTGTCTATCTGAATATTCTTCATCACATTTCCAGGGAGACTCTTTTCCCTCGCATTGGGAACCTAGATATGGTTCACTCATTTCTTGTGGACATGCTGCTTTTCTGCCAATATGAGAAGGAAGAACACACCGAAGAATCCATGGATATTCCTCATGTCATGTGGTCTGAGCTTGTTTCCGCCATCTCTGAGCGCAAGTGTCCTATCTACGATCCCTTTCTCATGTTGCCGATCGAGAAGGCTCGGGAGCACACTTACCCTGGTGTTGTGCTAGAGAATGGTGAGTTGATCTCTCACGAGGTTAAGCGTCTGAGGAAGAAGGAGCTCTAGTGCACTTCAGTTTCATAGTCTGGTATTCCGTTCGGTGCTGACGATGTCGAGGCAGAGGCAGAGGCTGATGATGATGAGGATTATGTGCCCTCTGGAGCGGATCCCTCTTGGGCCAAGAAGCTCAAGCGCAAGATGAAGAAGCTCTTTTGCATGGAGTCTCACGGTCAGTACTTGGCTCATGTGTCTGAGAAGAAGGCCAGGAGTCACCATAAGGAGCTCATGCGTCAGGTTGGAGCGACTGTTATCAGTGGCTCTGAGGGACAGATCACAGATGAGGAGGAGTGGGTTCAGCAGCACTGTCCTTGGACTGACTCTCACCCCGAGCAACCCCGTGCCGATGACAGAGGTGCAGACGACCTCGCAGGGATGTTATGACGAAGAGCGTCTGATTTTCTATCACCTGTGCCCGTTTTTGTACTCTTCTCCCTTTTTCGTGTCTTGATGCCAAAGGGGGAGAGAGTTTAGGGATTTGTCGAGTTGTGAGTGTGTTCTATTTGCCGCGTGTGTTGCGTTTTCGTTCGCAAACCCTTTTCTTGTCTGTTCTTTGGTTTGGTTTCTGCTCGTGAGAACTTGTTACTTTTCATATGGTGTGAGACATATGCTACCCTATCCCGTTTTATCTAAGTATGTCAAGTACTTTGGTAGTATGTGAGTTGCATGCTTATCTCCTGTCTATATACCCTACTCACTTACTAACTCGTGTGCTTCCTAGCTCTCATATGTCTCTTCTATATGATAAATAATGTCTGACAATAAAATATATGGGGAGTGTTGATCCTAGTGTGTGTACTTTGCATTCAAAAGGCAACTCTATTTTAAGTGCACACATCTAGTGGGAGCCCGTCTATATTTTGTTGCCGGGGGTTTGCTTACTGTCTTCTTTATTCTTGTGCAAATCCCGTATTGTCATCAATCCACCAAAAAGGGGGAGGTTGTAAGGGCATGTTCCTTCCTAAGCCGTTTTGGTGATTGATGACAATGCATTTGCGGATTAATCGTGTGTGCTAAGAATTTCAGAGACTCATCCTTTGGCACGAGACGATTCCTTCCCCTCGGAGTATTAAGTGAAGACGTGTCACCTCCTTCGTTTTAGTTTTGGTGGACTTGAGTCGTACGAGACACCGTACTATCAAGAGGGGGTACGATTTGGAAAGGCTAGGGTGGAATCAACACATACACTTCTTTTTGGCACCCCAGGTCCTTTCCTCCCTTTGGAGCTTTCCGTCTCTTCCGTAGTGGTGGTTGTTTGGTGGTGGCGGTAGTACCGCGGCCGGAGCAGTAGTACCGCTTATGGCCACCAAGCGGTAGTACTGCTTGAAGGCATAAGTAGCAGTACCACCCTGGTCGGGCTAGGCTACCGCCTCGACTCGAGGAGTATTTTCTCGTGTCGGATTTTGCGGTAGTAGCAGCAGTACTACCGCTTATAAGCGGTAGTACCGCTGCCACTACCGCGGCTAGTACCGCTCCGCCTCTCCCCTCTTCCTCTGGTGCCCCGGCTTTCTACTACGTGGTAGTACCGCTTGGGGTCGCAGTAGTACCGCTGCTACCAGTGGTACTACCACCCCACCCAGCGGTAGTACCACTCTGTGCGGGCAGATATGGGGGTAATGGTTAACTTTGCTTCCCCACTATATAAGGAGGTCTTCTTCCAAGAAGACCTATCTCTTCTTCCCTAAGCTCCATTGTTGCTCCAAAAGCTCATTTTCGCCTGATCTCTCTCCCTAGCCAATCAAACTTATTGATTTTCTAGGGACTGGTTGAAAAGGGCCAGATCTACACTTCCACCAAGAGAAATTTGATCCCCCACTAATCCCTTGCGGATCTTGTTACTCTTGGGTGTTTGAGCACCCTATACGGTTGAGGTCACATCGAAGCCATATTCCATTGTGGTGAAGCTTGTGCAAGGGCGTGAGGAGAATACGGTGGCCCTAGTGGCTTCTTGGGGAGCATTGTGCCTCCACACCGCTCCAACAGAGACGTAGTTCCTCTCAAAGGGAAGGAACTTCGGTAACACATCCTCGTCTCCATCAGTTTCACTCTTGGTTATCTCTTACCTTTACTTGTGCAAGCTTTATTGTGTTAGTTCCTTGCTTGCTTGTGTGCTTGTTATTGTTGCATCATATAGGTTGCTCCCTTAGTTGCACATCTAGACAAACTATTTTGTTGCTAAGTTTAATTTGGTCAAGAAAAGCTAAAAATTGTTAGTTGCCTATTCACCCCCATCTAGTCAACCATATCGATCCTTTCAATTTGCATTCGCTACTTTGATAATTTGATATGTGGGTGCCGATGCTCGGGTGCTGTCCTTACTTGGACATGCTACCCACTTATGATTAACCCCTCTCGCAAGCATCCGCAACTATGAAAGAAGAATTACGATAAATCTAACCATATCAGGAAACATGTGGATTCAAATCAACCCCTTACGAAGCAACACATAAACTAGGGTTTAAGTTTTTGTCACTCTAGCAACCCATCTTCTACTTATTAATTCCCAATGCCTTCCCCTGGGCCCAAATCATGGTGAAGTGTCATGTACTCGATGTTCACATAACACCACTAGAGTATTCGTATAATGGCAGGTTTTAGGTTCGGGTGTAATATTTCCTTCCTATGCAAGATGGTTATGTACAAATCCTAGGCCCCTCCGGTGCATAATAAATTGGAGGGTTTAGTCCGTAGAGGCTAGAGAATCATAACATCCTCATAGGCTAGACTTTAGGGTTTAGCCATTACGATCTCGAGGTAGATCAACTCTTGTAATCATATTCATCCATATTAATATAGCAGGAAGTAGGGTATTACCTAGATCTAGAGGGCCTAAACCTCGGTAAACATCGTGTCCCCATCCTCCTGTTACCATCGATCCTCAGACGCATAGTTCTGGACCCCCTTCCCGAGATCTGCCAGTTTTGACACCAACATTGGTGCTTTCATTGAGATTTCCACTATGTCGTCGACCGAAGGACTGATGGATCGCTTCATCAACCATGACGACACCACCAAGGGAATTTTCCCTCCCGGCCAGCTTTTTGTGTTCGACGGCTTCATGCTCCGTGCCAACACAGAAGGCCACCTCGAGCAGGTTGAGAGCTAAGCCCCTGGCCGTCAAGTCAGGTTTGGAAGCTTGAATTACATTGCTGATATCCACAGAGACTTGATATTTGACGGATTCGAGCCCATAGCGACCTCTCCCTGCCACCATGATGAACATGACCTAACTCTGTCATCGGACCAGGAAATAGCACTTGTAACTGTTCCGGCCTTAGATTCGAAACAGATTGCGTCACCCGAGGACGGGAAGCTCAACCCCGCCGAGGAAGCCGCAAACTCAACGGCGCTGGAGCCGCACATGGACCCAACTCCGAGCGGAGTCTGTGTTACCAAAACTCCGGACTCGTCTCCGGCCATAGGTTCCAAACCATGCGCATCTGCGCCTGATACATCTCCAACGTATCTATAATTTTTGATTGTTCCATGCTATTATATATTCTATTTTGAATGTTTAATGGGCTTTATTATACACTTTTATATTATTTTTGGGACTAACCTACTAACCCAAGGCCCAGTGCAAATTGCTGTTTTTTTGCCTATTCCAGTGTTTCGCAGAAAAGGAATATCAAACGGAGTCCAAACGGAATGAAACCTTTGTGAGAGTTATTTTTGGAACCGTATCTACCCAGAAGACTTGGAGTACACGCAAGGGAACGAGAGAGGTGGCCACGAGGGTCCATGGCGTGCCCCCACCCTCATGGCCCCCCTCTGGCTCCCTCGATGCCCTCCTTCCTACTATATATATCCATGTACCCTGAAAACATCGAGGCAACAGAGAAAACCCTAATTACACCGCCGCAACCTTCTGTTCCCGTGAGATCCCATCTTGGGGCCTATTCTGGAGCTCCGCCGGAGGGGGGATCCATCACAAAGTGCTTCTACATCAACACCATAGCCTCACCAATGAGTTGTGAGTAGTTTACCACGGACCTTCGGGTCCATAGTTATTAGCTAGATGGCTTCTTCTCTCTTTTTGGATCTCAATACAAAGTTCTCCTCGATCTTCGAGGAGATCTATTCGATGTAATCTTTTTGCGGTGTGTTTGTCGAGATCCGATGAATTGTGGCTTTATGATCAAGATTATCTACGAACAATATTTGATTCTTTTCTGAAATCTTTTATGTATGATTATAATATACTTACAAGTCTCTTCGAATTATTTGTTTGGTTTGACCTACTAGATCTATAGTTCTTGCAATGGGAGAAGTGCTTGGCTTTGGGTTCAGTCTTGCGGTGTCCTTTCCCAGTGACAGCAGGGGCAGCAAGGCACGTATTGTATTGTTGCCATCGAGGATAAAAAGATGGGGTTTATATCATATTGCTTGAGTTTATCCCTCTACATCATGTCATCTTGCTTAAAGCATTAGTCTGTTCTTATGAACTTAATACTCTAGATGCATGCTGAATAGCGGTCGATGTGTGGAGTAATAGTAGTAGACGCAGAATCATTTCGGTCTACTTGTCACGGACGTGATGCGTATATATAATGATCATGCCTAGATATTCTAATAACTATACGCTTTTCTATCAATTGCTCGACAGTAATTTGTTCACCCACCGTAGAATTCTGCCATCATGAGAGAAGCCACTAGTGAAACCTATGGCCGCCAGGTCTATTCTCAACATATTAATCTTCCATCTACTTTAGTTTCCTTTATTTACTTTCTGTTCTTATACCAAAAATACCAAAAATATTATACTATCCTATCTATCAGATCTCACTTTCGTAAGTAACCGTAAAGGGATTGACAACCCCTTATCGCGTTAGCTGCGAAGTTCTTATTTGTTTGTGCAGGTGCGAGGGCTCGCGTGTGGTCTCCTACTAGATTGATACCTTGGTTCTCAAAAACTGAGGGAAATACTTACGCTACTGTGCTGCATCACCCTTTCCTCTTCGAGGGAATACAACGCAAGCTTGAGAAGTAGCAAGAAGAATTTCTGGCGCCGCTGCTGGGGAGGCTTACGCAAAAGTCATATACCAAGTACCTATCACAAACCCTTATCCTTCACACTACATTATTTTCTTCTCGTTTTCCTCTCCCCCACTTCACCCTTGCCGTTTTATTTGCCCTTCTTCTTCCGTGTGTTTACCGTTCGCTTGCCTCTTGTTTGCTTGTGTGTTGGATTGCTTGCTTGTCACTATGGCTCAATACAATACCAAATTGTGTGACTTTTCCAATACCAACAATAAAGATTTTATTAGCACGCCTATTTCTCCTATTACCGATGCTGAATCTTGTGAGATCAATGCTGCCCTGTTGAATCTTGTCATGAAAGATCAATTTTCTGGCCTTCCTAGTGAAGATGCCGCTACCCATCTGAACAACTTTGTTGAGTTGTGTGATATGCAAAAGAAGAGGGATACAGATAATGATATTGTTAAATTAAAGCTATTTCCGTTTTCACTTAGAGATCGTGCTAAAACTTGGTTTTCCTCTTTGCCTAGAAATAGTATTGATTCATGGAATAAGTGCAAAGATGCCTTTATCTCTAAGTATTTTCCTCCTGCTAAGATTATCTCTCTTAGAAACGATATTATGAATTTTAAGCAACTAGATCATGAGCATGTTGCACAAGCTTGGGAGAGAATGAAATTAATGATATGTAATTGCCCTACACATGGTTTGAACTTATGGATGATTATACAAAACTTTTATGCTGGATTGAATTTTGCTTCTAGAAATCTTTTAGATTCGACCGCGGGCGGGGGGGGGGGGGGC
>LR738709.1:568925570-568978230 GCA_902687465.1 Secale cereale
TTTCATGGAAACCACCTTAGGAGAAGCTACCAAAGTCCTAGATAATATTATGGTTAACTAATCTCAATGGCACACCGAAAGATCTACTAGTAAAAAAGTGCATGCTATTGAAAAGATTAGTGTTTTTAGTGAAAAGATGGATGAACTTATGAAATTATTTGCTACTAAGAGTGTTTCTTCTGATCCTAATGATATGCCTTTATCCATGTTGATTGAAAATAATAATGAATCTTTGGATGTGAATTTTGTTGGTAGGAATAACTTTGGTAACAATGCTTATAGAGGAAACTTTAATCCTAGGCCTTTTCCTAGTAATTCCTCTAATAATTATGGTAATTCCTACAATAACTCTTATGGAAATTTTGGTAAGATGCCCTCTGAATTTGAAACTAGTGTTAAAGAGTTTATGAACTCGCAAAAGAATTTCAATGCTTTGCTTGAAGATTGGTTAAGATTGATGAGTTGGCTAGAAACGTGGATAGAATTACTCTTGATGTTGATTCTTTGAAACTTAGATCTATTCCACCGAGGCATGATATCATTGATGAGTGCAAAGAAAGAACCGCTAGGCTGCGTGCTAAAAAAGATTGCTTTATGAAAGCGTGTTCTTCTAATTATCATGAAAATAAAGATGAAGATCTGAAAGTTATTGATGTGTCTCCTATTAGATCCTTGTTTTCTAGTATGAATCTTGATAAAGATGGGACTGGAGATGAGTCTACTTTAGTTAAAAGGCGTCCCAATGATTCAAAGTTTATAGATCTTGATGTTAAAATTGTTAAAAGTGGGATTGAAGAGATTAAAACTTTACATAGTGATGAAACCACTATTTTGGATTTCAAGGGATTCAATTATGATAATTGCTCTTTAATATATTGTATTTCCTTGTTGCAATCCGTACTAAATTCTCCGCATGCTTATAGTCAAAATAAGGCTTTTACCAAACACATAGTTGATGCTTTGATGCAATCTTATGAAGAAAAACTTGAATTAGAAGTTTCTATCCCTAGAAAGCTTTATGATGAGTGGGAACCTACTATTAAAATTAAAATTAAAGATCATGAATGCTTTGCTTTGTGTGATTTGGGTGCAAGTGCTTCTACAATTCCAAAAACTTTGTGTGATTTGTTAGGTTTCCATGAGCTTGATGATTGTTCCTTAAATTTGCATCTTGCGGATTCTACCATTAAAAAACCTATGGGAAGGATTAATGATGTTCTTATTGTTGCCAATAGGAATTATGTGCCCGTAGATTTCATTGTTCCTGATATAGATTGCAATCCTTCATGTCCCATTATTCTTGGTAGACCTTTCCTTAGAACGATTGGTGCAATTATTGATATGAAGGAATGAAATATTAGATTCCAATTTCCGTTAAGGAAAGGCATGGAACACTTTCCTAGAAAGAAAATCAAATTACCTTATGAATCTATTATGATATCCACTTATGGATTGCCTACCAAAGATGGCAATACCTAGATCTATTCTTGTATCGTGCCTAGCTAGGGGTGTTAAATGATAGCGCTTGTTGGGAGGCAACCCAATTTTATTTTCTTTGTTTTTTATTCTGTTTAGGAATAAATATTGCATCTAGCTTCTGTTTAGATGTGATTTTGTTTTTTAATTAGTGTTTGTGCCAAGTAGAACCTTTGGGAAGACTTGTGTGAAGTTTATATGATCATGCTGTAAAAAACAGAAACTTTAGCGCTCACGAGATTGGCTGTAATTTTTTACTCGAGAGTGCTATTTAGTTGATTCTTTTTGCATATTATTAATAGACAAATTCCTCACGTTTACCAATTTATTTAAATTGTTTTAGAGTTACAGAAGTATTCGAAAGTTACAGATTACTACAGACTGTTCTGTTTTTGACAGATTCTGTTTTTCGTGTGTTGTTTGCTTATTTTGATGAATCTATGAGTAGTATCGGGGGGTATGAATCATGAAGAAGTTGGAATACATTAGGTTTAACACCAATATAAACAAATAATGAGTTCATTACAGTACCTTTTAGTGGTGGTTTGTTTTCTTATACTAACGGAGCCCACGAGATTTTTGGCTAAGTTTTGTGTTGTGAAGTTTTCAAGTTTTGAGTATGGCTTTGATGGACTATGGAACAAAGAGTGGCAAGAGCCTAAGCTTGGGGATGCCCAAGGCACCCCAAGGTAAAATTTAAGGACAACCAAAAGCCTAAGCTTGGGGATGCCTCGGGAAGGCATCACCTCTTTCGTCTTCATCTATCGGTAACTATACTCGGGACTATATTTTTATTCACCACATGATATGTGATTTGCTTGGAGCGTCATGTATGATTTGAGTCTTTGCTTTTTAGTTTGCCACAATCATCCTTGCTGGACACACCTTTTGAGAGAGATAAATATGATTTAGAATTTATTAGAATACTCTATGTGCTTCACTTATATCTTTTGAGCTAGATAGTTTTGCTCTAGTGCTTCACTTATATCTTTTAGAGTATGGTGGTGGTTTTATTTTGTAGAAATTTTTGATCTCTCATGCTTCACTTATATCTATTTGACAGTCTTTTAGAACAACATGGTAATGTGCTTGGGTTATGAAACTAGTCCTAATATGATAGGCATCCAGGATGAGTATAGTAAAACTTTCATATAAAGTGCATTGAATACGATGAGAAGTTTGATACTTGATGATTGATTTGAGATTTGAGGATGGTGATATTAGAGTCATGCTAGTAGGGTAGTTGTGAATTTGAGAAATACTTGTGTTAAGGTTTGCAAGTCCCGTAGCATGCATGTATGGTAACCGTTGTGTGAAAATTTTGAAGCATGAGGTATTTCATTGAGTGTAATCCTTTGTGTGGAGGCCGGGATCGCACGATGGTTAACTCCTACCAACCCTTCCCCTAGGATCATGCGTGTAGTACTTTGTTTTGATGACTTGTAGATTTTTGCTATAAGTATGTGAGTTCTTTATGACTAATGTTGAGTCCATGGATTATACGCACTCTCACCCTTCCACCATTTCTAGCCTCTCTTGTACCGTGCAACTTTCGCCGGTACCATACACCCACCATATACCTTCCTCAAAACAGCCACCATACCTACCCATCATGGAATTTCCATAGCCATTCCAAGATATATTGCCATGCAACTTTTCACCATTTCATTTGCTATGACATGCTTCATCATTGTCATATTGCCATGCATGATCATGTAGTTGACATCATATTTGTGGCTAGGCGACCATGCATAATTTTTCAAACATGTCACTCTTGATTCATTGCACATCCCGGTACACCGCCGGAGACATTCATATAGAGTCATACTTTGTTCTAGTATCGAATTGTAATATCGAGTTGTAAATCAATATAAGTGTGATGATCATCATTATTAGAGCATTGTCCCAAAGAAAAAAGAAGAAAAAATAAAGGAAAGGCCAAAGAAAAAAAGGAAAAAGAAAGAAAAAAAAGAAAAGAAAAGAAGGGACAATGCTACTATCTTTTTCCACACTTGTGCTTCAAAGTAGCACCATGATCTTCATGATAGAGAGTCTCTTGTTTAGTTACTTTCATATACTAGTGGAAATTTTCATTATAGAACTTGGCTTGTATATTCCAACGATGGGCTTCCTCAAATGCCCTAGGTCTTCGTGAGCAAGCAAGTTGGATGCACACCCACTTAGTTTTTTTGTTGAGCTTTCATACATTTACAGCTCTAGTGCATCCGTTGCATGGCAATCCCTACTCACTCACATTGATATCTATTGATGGGCATCTCCATAGCCCATTGATACGCCTAGTTGATGTGAGACCATCTTCCTCTTTTGTCTTCTCCACAACCACCACTCTATTCCACATAGTGCTATGTCCATGGCTCACGCTCATATATTGCGTGAAAGTTGAAAGAGTTTGAATTTTTTTGAGTATGAAACAATTGCTTGGCTGAAACCGGGCTTGTGCATGATTGGAATATTTTGTGTGACGAAGAAGGAGCATAGCCTAACTATATGATTTTGTAGGGATGAACTTTCTTTGGCCATGTTATTTTGAGAAGACATGATTGCTTTGTTAGTATGCTTGAAGTAATATTATTATTATTACAACATAGACTTTTCTCTTCAATCTTTCAGATCTGAACATTCATGCCACAACAAATAGAAATTACATTGAGAATTATGTTAGTTAGCATTCCACATCAAAAATTCTGTTTTTATCATTTACCTACTCGAGGACGAGCAGGAATTAAGCTTGGGGATGCTTGATACGTCTCCAACGTATCTATAATTTTTGATTGTTCCATGCTATTATATATTCTGTTCTGGATGTTTAATGGGCTTTATTATACACTTTTATATTATTTTTGGGACTAACCTACTAACCCAAGGCCCAGTGCAAATTGCTGTTTTTTGCCTATTTCAGTGTCTCGCAGAAAAGGAATATCAAATGGAGTCCAAACGGAATGAAACCTTCGGGAGAGTTATTTTTGGAACCGTATCTACCTAGAAGACTTGGAGTACACGCGAGGGAACGAGAGAGGTGGCCACGAGGGTCTAGGGCGCGCCTCCACCCTCGTGGGCCCCCTCTGGCTCCCCCGATGCCCTCCTTCCTCCTATATATATCCATGTACCCTGAAAACATCGAGGCAACAGAGAAAACCCTAATTCCACCACCGCAACCTTCTGTTCCCGTGAGATCCCATCTTGGGGCCTATTTCGGAGCTCCGCCGAAGGGGGGATCCATCATGGAGTGCTTCTACATCAACACCATAGCCTCACCAATGAGTTGTGAGTAGTTTACCACAGACCTTCGGGTCCATAGTTATTAGCTAGATGGCTTCTTCTCTCTTTTTTGATCTCAATAGAAAGTTCTCCTTGATCTTCGAGGAGATCTATTCGATGTAATCTTTTTGCGGTGTGTTTGTCGAGATCCGATGAATTATGGGTTTATGATCAAGATTATCTACGAACAATATTTGATTCTTTTCTGAAATCTTTTATATATGATTATAATATCCTTGCAAGTCTCTTCGAATTATTTGTTTGGTTTGGCCTACTAGATCTATAGTTCTTGCAATGGGAGAAGTGCTTGGCTTTGGGTTCAATCTTGCGGTGTACTTTCCCAGTGACAGCAGGAGCAACAAGGCACGTATTGTATTGTTGCCATCGAGGATAAAAAGATGGGGTTTATATCATATTGCTTGAGTTTATCCCTCTACATCACGTCATCTTCTTGCAATGGGAGAAGTGCTTGGCTTTGGGTTCAATCTTGCGGTGTACTTTCCCAGTGACAGCAGGAGCAACAAGGCACGTATTGTATTGTTGCCATCGAGGATAAAAAGATGGGGTTTATATCATATTGCTTGAGTTTATCCCTCTACATCACGTCATCTTGCTTAAAGCATTACTCTGTTCTTATGAACTTAATACTCTAGATGCATGCTGGATAGTGGTCGATGTGTGGAGTAATAGTACTAGATGCAAAATCGTTTCGGTCTACTTGTCACGGACATGATGCCTATATATAATGATCATGCCCATATATTCTCATAACTATGCACTTTTCTATCAATTGCTCGACAGTAATTTGTTCACCCACCGTAGAATTCTGCTATCATGAGAGAAGCCACTAGTGAAACCTATGCCCCCCGGGTCTATTCTCAACATATTAATCTTCCATCTAATTTACTTTGCTTTATTTACTTTCTGTTCTTATACCAAAAATACCAAAAATGTTATACTATCCCATCTATCAGTGCCAGTTTCTGTTTTCGGCTGTTTTTGTATTTCAGGTTTTCACGTTTCGAGAACTGCTCAGAAAAATCCAGAAAAATTATATAAAAAATCAGCGATCCGGAAACAACACTGCGTCCGAAGGGCAGCCTGGGGGGGCCACAGGGGCTCCAGGCGCCGTGTGGGCGCCCCCCCTGGGCCGCGCCGGGGGGGGCGCCTGGGCCCCCCGAGGCTCCCCCGGTGCCCTACTTTGGCATATATTTAAAGGGTCCTCCGTAACCCTCAGAACAGGAACTCTTTTCGCGATCCCATCTCTGTTTCGCCGCCGCCGCCGCTTCCAAGATCAGGAGCACCAGGAGAACTCTTCCCGGCACCCTGCCGGAGGGGAGGATCACCACCGGGAGCTTCTCCACCACCATGGACGCCTCCCGGATGACTCGTGAGTAGTCTCCCTTGGACCATGAGTCCATGACCAGTAGCTATGTGATGTTCTCCTCCCGTTCCTGTGCTTCACTAATTAGTCCTCGTGAGCTGCCCTACATGATCGAGGCACCTATGTAATCCTTATGCTGTTGCTATGTTGAGTTTGCTGGGATCCGATGGATTATGAGATTATGTTCAGATTGATCTTGAGTAATATATTTGATTCACCTCTTTTATATTTTAGTTCATAAGTAATTCTTGCATGTTCTCCGTTGTTATTTATTGCTTTGGCCGAGTAATAGGTAGTGACTCCAAGAGGGAACGTTATGCTCGATTGTGGGTTCATGCCCCTCGATGACTAGCTTGAGTGACAGAAACATGAGTCTATGGGATGTGCTGTTGCCACAAGGGGGAAAACAACAGTGCTTGTGCCCGCGGGTGCAAGGATTGTTTACTTTACGCAAAGTTCTTTTAATGCAGTTGTCTATTGCATTGAGTTTACACTATGGGTGGGACTCGCAACTTAATACCAGCGAGATGTTCTGGATATATATCTCAAGGTGGATGATTAGTAGTAGATATTGATGGATTTCGGTCTACTTACTTTGGCGTACCGCCCATGCTTTGAACCTCAACCTTTCTTGCAATGTAGTCAGCATTGGTTTGCGTTCGTGGTCCTGTCAATTGCCCAGCTGTAATTTGTTTACCTCACATAGCTGTTTTATCGTCTTTTGGGAGAGAGACATCACTAGTGAACATCATGAGACTCCGGTCCATATTACCATCATTGATCACATCCATTATTTACTTTTCGCTATTTACCTACTATTGCAAAAACTATCTATCACTACTATCATATTGCTTTTAACCCTTTGTGAACTACAAGGCCGGAGAGATTGACAACCTCTCTGTACTCGTTGGGAGCAAAGTTATTTGTATCTGTGTGCAGGTCCACGTTGATTGCTAATTGCGCCGTTAGCAATTGACACCTACTTGTTGAACCTAGGAGTCTCTGGGGATTCGATCCTTGGCATCTTTGCTAGGGGAAAACACTTCTACTTACTGCATCTTACACCTTCCACTTGGGGTAACCAACGAGGGGTTCGAGGCCCATCAAGGAGTATTTTCTGGCGCCGTTACCGGGGACTCCACTCTTCAGGATAGGGGAGTTGCATGCTATCTTTTACCTTTGCTTTTTAGTCTTGTTAGTTTACTTTTCATTTTTGCTTTAGTTCCTTTTATCGAAAATCACAAAAATAGTTATCTTGTTCTTTAGTTATCATTATGTCGGGTCCTTTTGTCTTTGACGAGGCAGAAGTTCTCACCTTTAAACAAAGAGGTGGGGAAAGTTTGAAAGATGCTTGGTATAGAATTAATGATTCACAAAAAAGAGCCACCAAGAAGCAACCTACTACTATCTTGCTTAGAAATTTTTATGTTGGAATTACTTCTTGGAATAGGTTTATTCTAGATACTGCTATCAATGGAAATTTCCTAGAGGCCCCAGTTTGGGAGTCTCTTAATATTATTGAAAATCTTGTTGGGAGTCCCCCTGTTGTTAGCATTCGAGAGGACATCACCCTAGCTCACATTATGAAAAAACTTGAAAAAAATAGAGCTAGAGATGCCAAGCACTAATAAGATGAATGAGTTGGATCGAAAAATCCAAGGGAATTTGAATATACTTGATAGCTCCATGCATAAAATTTTCAAAATTTTGGAGACCGTCAAATTCCATGATTCTGACTCTTCTAGGATGGATAAGATTGAGGAAATATTCGATACCTTAGGAACTACTTTCTCCTCAATCAAAACCGAAAAGGTAGAAACTCCGGCAAAGAGGGACCCTAAGTTCGTTCACGTTCCAAAGGCTCCCCGTTCTAAAAGCAATCCACCCATTGCCAAAGGGGTTGAAACTGTAAAGACTTTGGAAGAAACACCTATCGTTGATGAATTTATAAATGAATCTTCCCTTGACTTTTATCCTTTTGGTCTTCTACCTAGAAGTATCTCTATGAGGCCTTTATTTGAGAGTCCTCTTAAGACTAGTTGTATTATTGAAGAGCTTTTTGATGATCTTGATGATGGTTCAATTGATACAACTTGATCTATGCATTATGCCTAGCTTAAAGGCATAAAAGAAAGCGCTTTTGGGAGGCAGCCCACATGAATAAATTTTTTGCTTTTGTTGTGTCTTGATGTTGTTTACTGCTGTAGCATCATCATTGTATCTTTTATTTTCATATTTGTGCCAAGTATAGCCTCTGATTGCTAGAAAGTTCAAAAGTTGTGAGGTGCTGTCCAGGAAACAGATTCTGTCCTTGGATAGAAAAATTCGTATAAAATCACCAGATCATCTTTTTGGTCTGAATTTTTTCGACAGCGTTCTCTATATAATTTTCTTTCGTGCGTCAGTTCTGAGTTTTTTGATTTGAGTTGCAGAAGTATCCCGAACAGATCAATTACTGCCTGCTGTTCTGTTTTTCACAGATTCTGTCCTGTTTTGCCTTACCTTCACTTTGCAAATTAAGAACTTGCTTTTTCTTTGCAAAAACCTTTTGGCAATCTTGAGAAACAGTAGAACTTCAAGAATATCCTTATTTCCAGCAAGGTATAATTATTTTATTAAGGGTACTAACCTCGCTAATCAGATTATGATGAGTTGTGTATGAAGGGAGTTTTCAAGTGTGCGAGGGAAGATGATAAAAAGATTCAGGAGTGTCAAGCGCTCAAGCTTGGGGATGCCCCCGTGCACCCCCAAGAAATATTCAAGGAGACTCAAGCGTCTAAGCTTGGGGATTCCCCCGTGCATCCCCTTCTCCATCAACATTATCAGTTCGTTTTTCGTTTCGCTATATTTTTATCACTTCATGTGTTATGTGCTATGCTTGGAGCGTCTTGCTCTTAGTTTTCTTTTTAGTTTTTCATAACGAGTCGGAACCCAGCATTCCTTTATGTGGGAGAGAAACACGCTCCACCTCTACCTAGAACATTACATAGAATTTTCATGTCTATCTATGCTGTGTGTGTTCTTTGTCTTTTAATAGCTACTATCGTGCTCTGCTCTTAGCATTCATGCTTATCTTTTCAAGAGCTTTTATTTAGTTGGTTGCTTGAACTCTCTTTAATCACCATGCTCACCTTATTAAGAGAGTTTGCTTCCGTTGCATTGGTTAATGTGTCTATGATAAAGATGCTACTTTCATGATGGTGCTTAGTAGTTCAGGTTTTCTTTTGGTTAATCTCAAATAGCTGGGGGGTTCCCAATGTGTTATTGGAGTACCAACATGATTTGTTTGCCTATGATATGGTATGATTTAGTAATATCTTCCTTCGAGAATTTATTTTGATTGACTTGGCGTATGCTCACGCATATTCAAGACTGTAAAGAAAGTCTGTCAAGCCTTGATGATCTTTTGTTTCTAAGTAGCGATATAACTACCATGCCTGATTCAATATTGCTTTGTCGCTCTGCATGATTATGACCGTCATTGCTCTCTTAGTTGGTCGCTCCCAGTCTTTTGCTAACCTCCACCTGCACTAAGCAAATTAATCATGCAATACATAGCTCATGGGAAAGTAGCCTAAAAACTATTGTGGTAAAGAATATGTTGCTTATGTATCTTATTTCTTATAAGTTGCTTGCTGAGCAGTAACCATGTTTCTGAGGACGCCATCAACTGTCACACTTTTGTTGAATATCATGTGAGTTGCTATGCATGTTCGTCTTGTCTGAAGTAAGGGTGATTTACCGTGGGTTGAATTAATATGCATATTGTTAGAGAAGAACATTGGGCCGCCAACCAAAGCCATGCATCATGGTGGAAGTTTTAGCTTGGACCTTAATCCTCAATCTCTCACGAGAATATGCTTATGCATTAAAGAGGAGTCCATCATCTATTTTCTATGTTGTCCCGGTATGGATGTCCTCAAGTTGAGATCTATCAAAAACGAGAAATCAAATGCGATCTATCTCCTTGGACCTTTGTACAGGTGGCATAGAGGTACCCCTTTGTGACACTTGGTTAAAACATATGCAATGCAATGATAACCCATGGGAATCCGAGCTAATTAGGACAAGGAGCGAGCACTATTGGTATTCGATGCATGAGGCTTGCAACTTATAGGATGTTTTATGCATGACACATATGAAGTACTACTACCGTTGACACAATTGCTTCCATGTTTTCAAATTAAAAAGCTCTAGCACTTAACCTTTCTTTTACTTTTATGTTAAAGCACCAACTACTGAGAGCATGATTGTCATTCTGAGTGTAATGTGCATTGTCCCAAACTAGCATTGTCTTTTGCATGATTGTGATATCGTTTATTCTGAAATGATTGTATCTAGTCATCACTTAAACCTTGAAGGTGCCCTTGCATTTATGTTTTGCATCGCTAAAGGGGGCAAGCTAGATATCACTTTATCATATTTGCACATCATGTTCATTGCAAATCTTTTTGATGTTTCAGTTTCATATTGTAAAACTTTTAGTCATTTGTGATTTTCTCTTGAGGCAACTTAATTACTTTAGAATCATTGTCTCAGTAAGCTTTCGTCATATGACTATGAGAAAGTCCTATATGATTAATAGCATGTCACCACAGAAATTATTCTTGTTATCATTTACCTACTCGAGGACGAGCAGGAATTAAGCTTGGGGATGTTGATACGTCCAAAACGTATCTATAATTTCTGCTTGCTCCATGCCACTTTTGGGTGATATTGCTATGATATTCATACACTTCCATACACTTTTGATCATATTTGGACTAACTTACTAATCCAGTGCACCCCAGTGCCAGTTTCTGTTTTCGGCTGTTTTTGTATTTCAGGTTTTCACGTTTCGAGAACTGCCCAGAAAAATCCAGAAAAATTATATAAAAATCAGCGATCCGGAAACAACACTGCGTCCGAAGGGCAGCCTGGGGGGGGGCACATGGGCTCCAGGCGCCCTGTGGGCGCGCCCCCCCTGGGCCGCGCCGGGGGGGCGCCTGGGCCCCCCGAGGCTCCCCCGGTGCCCTACTTTGGCATATATTTAAAGGGTCCTCCGTAACCCTCAGAACAGGAACTCTTTTCGCGATCCCATCTCTGTTCCGCCGCCGCCGCCGCTTCCAAGATCGGGAGCACCAGGAGAACTCTTCCCGGCACCCTGCCGGAGGGGAGGATCACCACCGGGAGCTTCTCCACCACCATGGACGCCTCCCGGATGACTCATGAGTAGTCTCCCTTGGACCATGAGTCCATGACCAGTAGCTATGTGATGTTCTCCTCCCGTTCCTGTGCTTCACTAATTAGTCCTCGTGAGCTGCCCTACATGATCGAGGCACCTATGTAATCCTTATGCTGTTGCTATGTTGAGTTTGCTGGGATCCGATGGATTATGAGATTATGTTTAGATTGATCTTGAGTAATATATTTGATTCACCTCTTTTATATTTTAGTTCATAAGTAATTCTTGCATGTTATCCGTTGTTATTTATTGCTTTGGCCGAGTAATAGGTAGTGATTCCAAGAGGGAACGTTATGCTCGATTGTGGGTTCATGCCCCTCGATGACTAGCTTGAGTGACAGAAACATGAGTCTAGGGGATGTGCTGTTGCCACAAGGGGGAAAACAACGGTGCTTGTGCCCACGGGTGCAAGGATTGTTTACTTTACACAAAGTTCTTTTAATGCAGTTGTCTGTTGCATTGAGTTTACACTATGGGTGGGACTCGCAACTTAATACCAGCGAGATGTTCTGGATAGATATCTCAAGGTGGATGATTAGTAGTAGATATTGATGGATTTTGGTCTACTTACTTTGGCGTACCGCCCATTGTCGGGGGAAACTGTCCACCACGAGCACCTATGGGACCGGAGCCCCTTCTACGTTGCGTTAAGGGAGCGGAGGGAGCACGGAGAGCAGATCGAGGAACGCACGCGGGCAGTTTTACCCAGGTTCGGGCCGCGCGGACGCGTAAAACCCTACTCCTGCTTGGATTGTATTGAGTTCTTGAGCTCGGGAGCTTGAAGAGTTAGCTACACCGAGCGGAAGAGTTGTCTAGGTTTCGAACCCTTTCTACGTTGTGCATGGGCCTCCTTTTATAGCTCAAAGGGGTCACCGACAGGTGTCAACGTAGACGAGGGTAAAAGTGTAAATTTGGTGGTAGTTGTAACAGTGCATGAACAGTGCATGAACAGTGGTCTTCACCTAACCTTGACAGTGGGGGACAAGGGCATTGAATGCCCGTCGCCGTCGACCCCAAAAGCGCCCGTCCATGCTTCTCCGTTCGCCACGGCGGTAGCCTCGTCACCGTGGCCTGCCACCGTGTCCCCCAGGCTGCACAGCCATCCGCCACGCGTCCCTGGAAGGGCCCCAGGGCGCCGCGTGGGCAGATGAGCTGGAGCGCGGGCACACAGCGCAGGCTTCCCCGGCAAGCACCTTGCCGGGGTCTTGATCTTGCCGGGCCCGGAAGCTTGTCGCTCTCCGGGTCCTGCCGGGGCGCAGGGTGCGCCGAGGCATCTTTTGAGATACGCATTCCTTGGCTTTCCTGGCAAGCTCCTCTTGCCAGGGTCTTGCGTTTAAGTGACAATCTTGAGCCTGGTGCGGCCTTCCCGGCAAGCTCCTCTTGCCGGGGTCTTGACTTTCTGTCTTGTATACTTTGTTCTTGAATGGCTTCATAAGGACCCGAAAGGTACTTGGCGAGCACGTGGTAAACCCTGCCGCGGGAAGCTGCTACTGCCCATGCACAAGTTGGGGTACTAAGGTACCCCTATCTTAGTACACCGACAGGAGCCCCCGGGCCTGGGCCACACACGGTGCCGAGCGCTGTTGGGCCAGGCCCAAGACAGTGCACGGGCACACGCGGCCCACGGCACGCCGTATCTCCTCCCGTATCCGCCGCATCCCTCCCTAACGGCACGCGTCGATTGCGGCGTCGTGGGAGAGATCGTGGCCTTGTTCTTTAATGGGAAATGCGGAGCGTCCCCCACTTCCCCCTTAAAAGCAGAGGAAGCAGGGGCAGTTCCCCTCCATCGTCTTCATTGCGCCTGTCTTCTCCAAAAACCTCCACTGCTTCTTGCCTCCGCCCCTCCTCCGCCGTCTTCCGCATCCGCGGCGCAGTCGAGCTCCTCGCCTCCTCCCTCGCCGCCTCCGCCATGGCTCCAAAGAGCGACAAGGCCAAGAGCGACAAGGCCAAGAACGACAAGGCCAAGAAGGAGAAGTCCGAGCAGGCGGCGAAGCTGGCCGCCCTGCGGAAGAGGAACGTGGTCTTCGCGCCAAGGCTTGGTCCGAGGGAGCTGCGGGACAAATATTATTTGTTCTGGGCGAGGGAGACCAAAGCTCACCCCCGCACCCACGTCTTCCCCGCCATCGCCAAAGATATGTTCCCCGGCGGGTATTTCTTCTTCGCTGCATTTTTCCACTTTGGATTGTGCCCTCCGTTCTCGGAGTTCTTTTGCGATATCATGAACACATATAGCCTCCACCTCCTTGATTTCACCCCCAACGCCATCCTTACGATGGCCGTTTTCGTACATCTGTGCGAAAACTATATTGGGATTCATCCAAATGTCGCCCTTTTTCGCCACTTCTTCATGCCTAGAGTAGAATCAGGCGTTCCCCTTTCCGGCGGCATCTCCTAGATCTTCAGGCTGAACAAGAAGGATTCGTACCTGAAGGGAGAACTCCGCGGCAAGTGGGAGGAGTGGAGAGCAGATTGGTGTTGGGTGGTGGAGGACAAGCCGGAGCCCTTCACTGCGCCGCGCACAACAGCCATAGTGCGTGGCAGGAATTGGAGCGAATTGGCCCCGGAGGACAACAAGCTCAGTATTGCCCTCGTCAGGATTATCCGTCTCCGGGTAGCCAATCTGACCATCGGAGAGGTTGGGGCAGATTTCCTCCGTCGCCGCATTGCCCCTCTACAAGAAAGGAAGAGGGCCGCCTGGGAATTCGGCAATGCGGCGGATATCATGAGGCTGCGCCCTGGATTAAACTATAACTTCACTGCTTTGGAGTTGAAGGGGATGGTCCGAGAGCTCTTCAAGCATGACCCGGCCCATCCGGAGTGGTTCAGACCTTCCCGGGGAGTGGTGCCGCTGTGCAACAGCACTGCCCGAGATTCCTTGCGCGCGATGATGCCGGCGTGTGACTCCCATGGCGTCGTCCCCACCTGGATCGAGCCTCCGCCGGACACCGTGCTGAGCTTCTTCGACAACTTGGTTGAGACGCCCAAGAACACCGAGGAGAACAGGGGCCTCACTCGGGCCACTACGGCGCGGGACATAGCTTACATTGCTTCCAGGATGGAAGAGGCCGCTGCGGCCGCAGCGGCGGGAGAGTTTGGATACACTGTGGATGAGGCACAGGCCGCGGACGCGGTGAGCCAAGCAGAGGAGGCTGAAATCCTCAGGCTGCTCAAGCTTCCGCCCGATGAGTTTGCCGGGGTGCCTACCCTGAAGTTTGCCGGGACGAGCGAGGTCGCCAGAGAGAGCGAGGTCGCCGGAGGGAGCGAGGTTGCCGGAGGGAGCGGGGCCGCCGGGCATGGTGCTGGGTCCAGCGGGCCTGCCGGGGAGGAGGAGGAGGACGCCGAAGCTGACGAAGACTCTGGTGGATCTCTGGGACTTGACGACGATGCCTCTTCGTCCTCAGAGAACTCCCCGCCACCGGCAAGTCCCAAGCAGCAAACGAAGAAGCGCCCCCGCAAGGCAGCTGAGGCGGCGAGGCCGCAGGCGCCCCGACAGCAGCCGGCGCGCCGTGCAACGCGCGCCACCAGTACGAGCAAAGTCGTCCAGGAGGCGCCCCGCGCACCAGCGCCTAGCGGAGGGGGATCCTCCCGGAGCGGAACGGCCGCCCCTTCTGCTCCTCGGCCCTCGGCGATGACGGAGGCTGGGTCTTCGCAGCCCACAGCCCCTGAGACCGCCAAGCGCCCGAGGGAGCCTTCTCCTCCTGCTCCTCGCGCGGGAGCACCTCAGGCGGATTTCGACTTCTCCGCCCTCAGCTCCGACGACGAGGAAGAGGAGTAAGTTCTTGCAACTTGTAATTTCTTTGATTTTGTCTTGATTTCCCTTGTTGATCCTGATCTTGTTCTTGTTATGCTTTCAGGACCCTGGCCCAGCGGATGGCGAAGAGAGCCAAGATCCCTGTGGTCGAGGTTGAAGACGACTCGCCCGCCGCGGCGACCGGAGACGTGCCAGCGGCAAACTTGCCGGATCAGCCTGCTGCTCCGAGGAGCAGCCCCCAGCGCAGCCCCCAGCGTAAGTCTGGTTTTTGTCTTTCTATTTGTCGGGCGCGCTTGAGGTTGTTGCTTGTACTGATATTTTGTTGTCTTGTTTGTCTTGTGCAGAAGTGGAGCCGCAGCCGCAGGAGCAACCGGAGGTCACCCCCGAAGAGCTGCCTGTTCCACCCTCCCCACCAAGGGTGAACTCCCCGGTGAGGGAGGACGCTCCGCCAAGGACGGGCACCCCGCCAAGGGCGGGCACCCCGCCAAGGGTGAGCAGCCCGACAAGGGTGAGCACCCCGCCAAGGGAGGGCGCGGGCGGCCCTCCGCCAGCAGGGGCCACCACTCCGCCGCCAAGGGTGGATTCCCCGGCGAGGGAGCCTGTTGTCGAAGAAGTCCGCGAAGGTAAATCCTTGTAGCTTTTCCTTCTTGAACTTGTCTTTTTTGGATATTTGCTTGATCTTTTCTTTCCTTTTTCTTCTGCTAGATCCTCCTGCACCGGAGCGGATGGAAATAGAGTCCACCGCTGAGGAGGAGGTGCGCGGCGACGGCGGCAACGTCACTGCTGCTGACGAGCCGACCGCCGAAGAGACCGCCCCGACCGCCGACGCTGCGGCTGGGGAAGAGGCCGGCGACCACACTGCTGGCCCGGAGGCCGCAAGAGCGTCGGACGCTACACCGGCCGCCGACCCCTCCGCCTCCACGGAGCGGTCGGGTGTCTACCTTGAGGCCCCCAACGGGATCTTAATACAAGTCCCTTGGGCGTCCTCGTCTCGAGCCCCCGTGGAGGGAGAGACCTTTGACGGAGAGGTCCTCGCCTCCGCGGGGTTGAAGGTGGTTGAAGCGCCTGGCGGCAGCGACGAGCCCGAAGAGGAGAAGCTCCTTCGCCGGCTTCTGGCTCTGTACCGGGCCAGGCAGGCGAAGCTAGAGTCTCGGGAAGCTCTTGCCGCCAAGGCTGGAGTTGACTTGGAGAAGCGCGCCGCGGAGCTTCGCGCCGACAACCAAGCAGCCCTCCGCCATCTGGCTGAGGAGCGCGAAGAGCTTGCCGGAGCGCAGCAAGCATTCCTCCTTGAGAAAGCTGAGGCCGAGGAGCAGCAGCGACTGGCCGCCGAGGAGCTGTCCCGGCGAGAAGGAGCGCTCAACCAGCGGAAGGTCGACCTCGATGCCCACGAGGACGACCTCACCGCCCGGGAGCAGGCCATTGGCGGAGCCCTGAAGGAGGCGAAGGCCGCCGCCGCCACCGCGGAGACCGCCAAGAAGGATCTTGAGGCCAAGGTGGAACAGCTGGAGCGGTACCTGAAGGCGAGTGCAGACAGAATCACCGCGCTCAATGTGGAGTGGGAAAAAGACGCCCACACCAACTCTGATCTGCAGGTACGTCTCTCCAAGAAGGGCGACGAGCTTACTGCCGCCAAGGATTCCATTGCTGACTTAGAGTTGAAGGTCTCCACTCTGACTGATTCGCTCGACGCCGCCCGGGACCGCGAGACGAAGCTGAAGGACGAGCTCCGCAAGGAACGAGGCCTGGTGGAGAGCGCCGCCGTCTCGGTGAACCAGTTCAGCCGGGCAGTGGAGCAGTGGACTGACGATCTGGTCACCTCCGCTGCCAATATTGACAAGGAGATGGTGGCGCTGAGGGCGGAGCATCTCTCGTACTCCCCGGACGAGAATCTCCCCCACAGCGCCAAGTTAAGTCTGTTCTTCAGGGGAATAGCGCCAGCACTTGCGAGGCTGCAGGAGAAGATCCCCGTGCAGCTGGCCGACGAGGCGCGTCGGCTCTGCATGGGCACCTTGGAGCGTGTCTTGACGAAAATCATCTACCGCAACCCCGGCATCAACCTCGTCAACGTCCTCCGCACCTTGCCGGACGACGCTGATCAGGAGGCGTTGAAGGCGCAGGTCGCCCACATCGTTGCCAAGGTGAACAAGATCACAAGGCGTGAAGGCGACCGCGTAGATTAGGTTTCTTTCTTTTCGTTTCCCTTGCCGCTGCAAGGCATGTTATGAACAAGAATCTATTAGTATTGCTGCAAGTTATCTTTGTAATATACAATCTCATTTTGATCAGTCAATGCAATGTTATCTCCCTTGCTTTTGGTCCTCCACTTTGTATGCTTTCTACCCTACGCTTTCAGGGGACTTGCCGGCAAGGGGCCCTTGCCGCGAGCGCTGAGTGCCGGACTCTTAGCAGCCTGCTGGCAAAAGACCTTGTCGGCAAGTAACCTTGCCGCAGCTAGTCGCAGCACACTTAAACTGCTGAGCGAACTCGAAAACGAAGTAAGGGCGCGACACTTGTCGCAGCTCACTTAAGCCGTTGAGCGTGCTCGAAACAGGGTAAGGGCGCGGCTAGCCACGGGTAGGTTCCTCCGCGCACAGGTTTTCCATACAAAGTGTGGTTTGTTCAAGGAAGACAACTAAAATTTAGAAATTTGAATTACTCAAACTTTGGTAACTTAGCTTTCATAAATTGCTTATCCCCCGACAAGGCTTCTCTTTCTTGAACAACACTTGGTTCATCCTCCACCTCCTTCCCCCCCGGCAAACTTGTGCGCGAGGAATACTCCTTCTGCTTAAGAGGGAAAGAAAAAGAGGAGGGAAAACAAGTATATAGCCTCATGGCTTGCTAGTGCTTACCGGGGATGTGCGTTGCACAAGGTGCCAAACAATGCATGCAAATAACAAAGAAAAGCATGAAATGGCAAATAGTGCGAAGCACGAAAACTTTACTGATGCACGGGATCTGCGCCCGGCTTTGTACAAAGGTTTACATGCAACAGCGGCAAGACTTGTACAAAAGGTGGTTGCCGGAGCGGATCACGGCAACCGCGCCTTATGGATGAAACTTGCGAAGATGCTCTATGTTCCAGGAGTTGCTCACCGGTAAGCCTTCTTCGGTCTCAAGGCGGACAACGCCGGGCCTTGTGACTTGTCTCACCCGATAAGGGCCTTCCCACTTCGGCGTCAACTTGTTGGAATTCTTGGCGGACTGAACACGCCGAAGAACAAGGTCGCCTTCCTCGAGACTCCTGGCCTTGACCTTGCGGCTATGATAGCGACGCAAGGCTTGCTGTTATCGAGCAGCTCGTACAGCAGCCTGGAGACGTTCCTCCTCAAGGAGCAATGCATCATCTTGTCGCAGTTGCTCTTGCTCGAGCTCATCATAAGCGAGCACTCGAGGAGATCCGTATACGAGTTCCGTGGGGAGAACTGCCTCTGCTCCATAGACAAGAGCAAAGGGTGTCTGTCCGGTAGCTCGATTTGGTGTCGTCCTGATTGACCAAAGAGCCGCCGGCAACTCCTCTATCCAGTTTCTTCCGCACTTGCGCAGCCTGTCGAAGGTTCTTGTCTTGAGCCCGCGCAGCACTTCAGCATTGGCCCTCTCCGCTTGACCATTGCTCCTCGGGTGAGCAACAGAAGCGAAGCAGACCTTGGCGCCAAGGTCTTGGACGTACTGCATGAAGGTGCGGCTTGTGAACTGTGTGCCGTTGTCGGTGATGATCCTGTTAGGGATCCCGAAACGGCAAACAATTGACCTAAAGAACCTGACTGCTGACTGTGCTGTCACCTTTCTCACTGGTTCCACTTCTGGCCACTTTGTGAACTTGTCGATTGCAACGTACAAGTACTCAAAGCCCCCGACTGCGCGGGGAAAGGGGCCGAGGATATCGAGCCCCCAGACCGAGAAGGGCCAGGACAAAGGGATTGTCTGGAGAGCTTGAGCTGGCTGGTGAATTTGCTTGGCATGGAACTGGCACGCTTCACACTTGGTTACTTGTGCAGTTGCATCTTGGAGGGCTTCTGGCCAGAAGAAACCTTGCCGGAACGCCTTTCCGGCAAGTGCCCTTGCGCCAATGTGGTGGCCACATATGCCTCCATGTATCTCTGCCAACAACTTCTGTCCATCTTCTCTGGAAATGCACTTCAACCTGACACCATTGAGTCTTCTTCTGTACAGTTCATTGTCAACGAACTGGTACATACTTGACTGTCTGGTTATTTTCTCTATTTCTTCTGGCTCATCGGGAAGTTCTCCAGTTTGCAGAAAACGGACGATCTGCTGTGCCCATGCCGGAGCCCGAGGCTCAACGGCAAGGACTAAAGGCATGAGGGCTACTGCGGGAACCCCAGCTTCTACGGCAAGAACCTCCGGCTCTGCCGGAGCTGATGGTCCCCCGGCAAGCCTGCCGGGGCAAGGCTTGTCGGGAACGCTTGCTTCAACTGTACAGACCCTTGGATCTGCAGGAGCAAACTGTTCCTCAGCATCTGGACTGTTGATCTTGGGGACCTTGGCGGCGGCTTCTGGAAGGTCCGCCGGCAAGTAGTCGCCGGAGACCAACTTTCTCTTCTTGTTCTGCCCAACTGATGGTGTAACGGATGGTTGAGTCAACTTGAGCAGGAAGGTCCCTGGTTCCACAGGTAACTTCATTGCAGCACACTTTGAAAGGCCATCTGCAATATCGTTCTGAGCTCTTGGGACGTGCTCCATTTGCAGACCTTCAAAGTGCTCTTCAAGCTTCCTCACTTCATCAACATAAGCTTCCATCAAGGGGCTCTGATAACTCTTATTTACTTGTCGGACCACCAACTGCGAATCTCCCCGCACAATCAACTTCTTGATCCCAAGCTCGGCTGCAATTCTGAGGCCGGCAAGCAACCCTTCATACTCAACAGTATTGTTTGTCGCTTGTTCCCTGGGAAAGTGCATCTGGATAACATACTTGAGGTGCTCTCCGGTGGGCGCTATGAGTACCACGCCGGCACCAGCGCCTTGCAGCGAGAAAGCACCATCAAAGTACATCATCCATTCTTTGCTTGCTTCTCGGACGGGGATGCTTGTCTCTAGAACTTCTTCATCCGGCGTTGGGGTCCATTCTGCTATGAATTCTGCCAAAGCTCTGCTCTGTATGGTTGAAGTACTTTCAAACTTGAGACCAAAGCTTGACAGTTCCAGTGCCCACTCGACGATCCTGCCCGTTGCCTCTGGATTTTGCAATATCCTCTTCAACGAAAAGCGAGTGACCACTGTTATCTCGTGTGCTTGAAAGTAATGGCGCAGCTTCCTTGAGGCCATGAGGAGGCCGAATAGCAACTTCTGCACCCCAGAGTATCTTGATCTAGCCCCCTGCAAGAGGGAACTTACAAAATACACTGGGCGCTGCACCATCTTCCTTCGCACCTCACCTTGTTCCTGCGCAGACTTGTCCTTGTCGGGGCCAGAGCTTGTCGGTGGAGCCCCCTGCTTGTCGCTGGATTCGCTTGCCGGGGATGTGGATTCCTCATCTGCCTCCCTCTCCGCTACTAACGCAGCACTAACCACTTGATTGGTTGCCGCTAGGTACAGCAGCAACTTCTCTTGTGGTCTAGGTGCGACAAGTATTGGAGTAGAGGACATGTATCCTTTCAAGTCTTGCAGCGCTGCCTCCGCTTCCGGAGTCCATTTCATAGGACCTGCCTTTTTCAAGATTTTGAAGAAAGGCAGGGCGCGTTCTGCAGACTTTGAAATGAACCTGCTGAGGGCAGCCACACAACCGGCAAGTCTTCTTACGTCCTTGACGCGCTTCGGGGCTTCAATCTGCTCGATGGCTTTTATCTTGTCGGGATTGGCTTCAATCCCCCTCTGGGACACAAAGAACCCGAGAAGCTTGCCGGAGGGGACTCCGAAGACGCACTTCTCGGGGTTCAACTTGAGCTGAATCTTGCGCAGGTTCTCAAAGGTTTCCTCTAAGTCTTGGATCAGGGTATCCTTGCTCTTGCTCTTGACCACTATGTCATCCATGTATGCTTCTACATTTCTGTGGATCTGTGGCTCAAAAGCAGTGTGCACCACTCTTGCAAACGTTGAGCTTGCATTCTTCAATCCAAAGGGCATGCGTATGAAGCAATATGTGCCACATGGAGTAATGAATGCAGTCTTCTCTTCATCTTCCTTGGCCATGAATATCTGGTGGTAACCTGAGTATGCATCAAGGAAGGAAAGCAGTTCACATCCAGCGGTGGAGTCAACAATCTGGTCGATACGCGGCAAGGGAAATGGATCTTTGGGACATGCTTTAATCACATCAGTGAAGTCTATACAAAGCCTCCATTTTCCATTGGCCTTGCGTACGACAACTGGATTGGCCAACCACGTAGGATGGATCATGCCTCTAACCAGGCCTGCTGCTTCTAGCTTCTTTATCTCTTCGGCGATGAATTCTTGGCGCTCCACGGCTTGCTTTCTGACCTTCTGCTTGATGGGCCGCGCATGAGGACAAACAGCAAGCTTGTGCTCAATTACCTTCCTGGGAACGCCGGGGATGTCAGATGGTTGCCACGCAAACACATCGACATTCGCCCGCAGGAAGGCAACGAGCGCGCTTTCCTATTTGTTGTCGAGCGTAGCACTAATGGTGAAAGTACCACCAGTGCCGTCCTCCTTGGCGGACACCTTCTTGGTTGCCGGTGGAGCTGCCATTCCTTTCTTGCACTTGCCGGTGGAGCTCAATGGAGCGTCCTTGACGGCAGCGCAGCACTCCAAGGAGGTGCGTTTGCCGGAGTGGGCCCCAGAGCTCTTGCCGGACTTGGTCTTGGTCTTCCCCCCGGGAGCTTCAGCGGCAAGTGTGTTGCTTTCTGCTGCGGCTGCTGCGTCTCGGTAGATCTTGTCGGCGCAGATAAGCGCGTCCTTCTTATCGCTAGGGACAGAGATGACGCTTATCGGCCCCGGCATCTTGAGTACGTTGTAGGCATAGTGGGAAGCTGCCATGAACTTGGCGAGGGCAGGACGTCCAAGTATCCCATTGTATGGCAATGGGATATCGGCAACATCAAACGTGATCCTCTCTGTCCTGAAGTTAAGCTCCCCGCCAAAGGTCACTGGCAGAGTAATCTTTCCCTTCGGCTTGCTCCTTCCCGGGTTGATCCCCTGGAACGACCCGGTTTCTTCGAGCTCGCCGTCTTGGATTTGTAGTTTCTTGGTCACAGCTGAGGAGATCAAGTTCAGGCCAGCCCCGCCGTCAACCAACATCTTGGTGACCTTGAGGTTGCGGATAGTTGACGAGACCAACATCGGCAAGCACCCGACCGCTGTAGTGCGGTCAGGGTGGTCCTCAAGGTCAAAGATGATGGGCGTGCCGGACCACTTCTGCAGCCTGCGTGACTCGACGGGTGGCTCAGCTGCGTTTACTTCCCGCACCCATTGCTTGAGTTGGCGGTGGGAAGTATGCAGAGAGGCGCCTCCGTCGACACACAGAACTTCTGTGGCCTTCTGGAACTCCTGCTCGCTGTTATCTCCTTCTTCCATGTCGTCGTCGTCGTCTTCTTCCTCATCCTTGTCGCGGCCCCGGGGAGGTCGGTCACCTTGCCGCTGCTTGGCCTTGCCGCGACGTCCTCCCCGGCCATTGAACGGCCGCTTCTTGCTGGGCTCTCCTCCGCCACCTTGGGCCTTCTCCTTGTCGCGACGCTCGTATTCAGCCTTCTGCTGCTCTACGAGGTACTCGACTCGCTTGCAGTTCTGAAGATCGTGGCCCTTGGTGCGGTGGATCTTGCAGTATTGCTTGTCGGAGCCGTCCGGCTTGTCGGCTGCCGCTACAGGGGCAGGTTCCTTGCCGGAACCGCCAGCCTGTACCTTCTTGGCGGGAGCCTCCTTGCCGGACTGCTCGACGACTAGCACTTCCTTGCTCTTCTTCTTTCTGTTGTTCCGCCGGCGGCTCTTCCTTGCCGGGGCGGCATCCTCGCTGTCGCTTCCTCCTGCGCCAGCATCCTCTCCGGGGAGTCTCCTCCCCTCTTCGGTGCGCGCGCACTTGTCAGCCAGAGCGTAGAGCTCGCTGACATCCCGGATCTTGGTCATGGCCATCTCTTCCCTCATGCGGCGGTTACGCACGTTCTGGTGGAACGCGCTGATAACCGCGGCAGGGTGGACGTCGGGAATGTTGTGTTGCACGCGGCTGAATCGTTGAATGTACTTGCGCAGGGATTCTCCTTCCTTCTGGGCTAGGATGTGGAGATCGCTCTCTTGGCCGTGGGGTTTGTGGCCGCCCGTGAAGGCGCCAACAAACTGGTGGCACAGATCTGCCCACGAAGAAATGGAGCTCTCCGGCAAGTGCATAAGCCAAGAGCGGACGTTTGGCTTAAGCACTAGCGGGAAGTAGTTGGCTAGTATCTTCTCGTCGCGTCCCCCGGCAGCCTGCACCGCGATAGTGTAGATGCTAAGGAACTCTGAGGGGTGCGTCTTGCCGTCGTACTTCTCGGGTACGTCGGGCTTGAAGTTTTTCATGCTGGGCCACTGGACTCGCCGCAGCTCACGGGTGAACGCAGGGCAACCTGCCGCGTACGGCAAGTCGCCTGGTTCACCGGGCGCGTACGTGTCGACAGCGGTCCCAGCGCGCTGATCCGATTGTCGCCGGGCTTCTCGTCGGCGCTCGATGCGCGTCCGAGCGTCTTCTTGCCGCCGGTCGTCGAGGACTTGTCGCTGGTCCCGACGAGCCCGCGGATCCGATGACGCCGTGGAGTCGTCGTCGACGTTGATCCGGCGGGGAGGCGTCTTCTGCTTCCGCGGCGGGGAGTGCATGGTGGTTGCACCCCCGGCGGTCTTGTCGCCATCGGCCTTCGTCTGGTCGACTTGCCGCGGCCGCGATGTCGCCGGCTGCTGCGACGTGTCGTTGTTGGCGAAAGCGATGAGGCTCTGAATCGTCGCCCTCCAGTCTTCGGCCTTGTCTGCCGCTGGAGGGAAATCGAGGAGCAGATGTGCTCTTGCTAGAGCTTCTGCTGGAGAGGAGGGGAGCGGTGGCGAGCGGTGCGAGGAGCGAGATATGCTCGGATTTCTAACAGGGTTAGAAGGAGCAGTTTCTCGCCCCGGCGACCGCGCCTTGCTTGTACCAGGACGGTGACCTTGAGCGTCCCGCGATCCTCCAGTTTGTCCTTGCCCCAGCAAGCGTATGGTACCTCCTGTACCACGGCGCTGCTGGCCTGGCGTCTGCTGAGAGAGACGTGGTGCGTCTACGGACACCGAGGCCTTGGAATTCGCCCGGTCGTCCGTCTTGTCCTTGGATTTGGTGGCGCCGTGAGTCTCCTCGCCGGCGACCACCCTTCCGCCGGCGTCTCCTCCACCAACCATTGGTTCTGGTGGCGGTGGGATCGACGCAGACAGGCCTCCGACCTCCGAAGCCTTCTTCTTCGGAGGCATGTCGTTGTAGCTGATGAAGTTGACGAAGCTGGAGAAGTTGATGAAGAGTGCGCCCGCGTGAGCGCCGGATCAGGTTGGCACAACCTCGACGCCCCCTACCTGGCGCGCCAAAGATGTCGGGGGAAACTGTCCACCACGAGCACCTATGGGACCGGAGCCCCTTCTACGTTGCGGTAAGGGAGCGGAGGGAGCACGGAGAGCAGATCGAGGAACGCACGCGGGCAGTTTTACCCAGGTTCGGGCCGCGCGGACGCGTAAAACCCTACTCCTGCTTGGATTGTATTGAGTTTTTGAGCTCGGGAGCTTGAAGAGTTAGCTACACCGAGCGGAAGAGTTGTCTAGGTTTCGAACCCTTTCTACGTTGTGCATGGGCCTCCTTTTATAGCTCAAAGGGGTCACCGACAGGTGTCAACGTAGACGAGGGTAAAAGTGTAAATTTGGTGGTAGTTGTAACAGTGCATGAACAGTGGATGAACAGTGGATGAACAGTGGTCTTCACCTAACCTTGACAGTGGGGGACAAGGGCATTGAATGCCCGTCGCCGTCGACCCCAAAAGCGCCCGTCCATGCTTCTCCGTTCGCCACGGCGGTAGCCTCGTCACCGTGGCCTGCCACCGTGTCCCCCAGGCTGCACAGCCATCCGCCACGCGTCCCTGGAAGGGCCCCAGGGCGACGCGTGGGCAGATGAGCTGGAGCGCGGGCACACAGCGCAGGCTTCCCCGGCAAGCACCTTGCCGGGGTCTTGATCTTGCCGGGCCCGGAAGCTTGTCGCTCTCCGGGTCCTGCCGGGGCGCAGGGTGCACCGAGGCATCTTTTGAGATACGCATTCCTTGGCTTTCCTGGCAAGCTCCTCTTGCCAGGGTTCTGCGTTTAAGTGACAATCTTGAGCCTGGTGCGGCCTTCCCGGCAAGCTCCTCTTGCCGGGGTCTTGACTTTCTGTCTTGTATACTTTGTTCTTGAATGGCTTCATAAGGACCCGAAAGGTACTTGGCGAGCACGTGGTAAACCCTGCCGCGGGAAGCTGCTACTGCCCGTGCACAAGTTGGGGTACTAAGGTACCCCTATCTTAGTACACCGACACCCATGCTTTGAACCTCAACCTTTTTTGCAATGTAGTCAGCATTGGTTTGCGTTCGTGATCCTGTCAATTGCCCAGCTGTAATTTGTTTACCTCACATAGTTGTTTTATCGTCTTTTGGGAGAGAGACATCGCTAGTGAACATCATGAGACTCCGGTCCATATTACCATCATTGATCACATCCATTAGTTACTTTTCGCTATTTACCTACTATTGCAAAAACTATCTATCACTACTATCATATTGCTTTTAACCCTTTGTGAACTACAAGGCCGGAGAGATTGACAACCTCTCTGTACTCGTTGGGAGCAAAGTTATTTGTATCTGTGTGCAGATCCACGTTGATTGCTAATTGCGCCGTTAGCAATTGACACCTACTTGTTGAACCTAGGAGTCTCTGGGGATTCGATCCTTGGCATCTTTGCTAGGGGAAAACACTTCTACTTACTGCATCTTACACCTTCCACTTGGGGTAACCAACGAGGGGTTCGAGGCCCATCAAGTGGGCATGGGAATCCATCAGGTGTTTGCTTTTCCATCGTTTAGGCTGTGAATCCATCAGGTATTTGCTTTTCCATCAGTAGATGCATGCCCTCGAGTAGGAAACGGTAGAGGCGACTCAACAGCGATTCGAGGCAGAGGCACGAGGCCATAGCAGAAGTGGCCGTGAGACCGGGTGGCTCAGGAGGTCGCGATGCACAGAGACGGCGAGTGCTGCACCGACGAGGGCAGCTTACCACGAAGGCCAGTCATGATGGCTTAAAGAGGCGGCTCAAGGCCGCGGCGGCGTGGCAGCTCAACGCAGGGGTGAGACGGCAACGGAGGCGCGAAGCGCCAGGCTTCGCAGGCGTACGGAGGCAGGTCGTTGACAACTCGGGGACGCGCTCCGGCGACCATGGCAGCGGCGACTCTCCGGAATAGCGTGCGAAACGGATGGTGGATTGAGGCAACGCCGGTGATGGAGGCAGCTCACTGGTGCGGCCACGGCAGGAGCGTGCCGGCGCGAGATGAGGCAAATGCGACTGGGAGTGAAGTCGCAGAGTCGAAGGCAATTCAGATCAGGCTGGCTCCCTGGAGAGTTAGGCGAAGACCGTGGCATTTTGGAATCGATCAAGTTTGGAATCCATGCATGGAGCTTTGCACATAGGAGTTGGGGTAATCTGACCGCACCAATCTCTCTCAAAAATCTGACCGTATCAATATTATGAATTCCCCGGACAGAATCAGATACCTGTACGGCGGCCCTTTCCACGGCATTTTGGAGTAGTAACTTGGAGTAGAGGTCACGGCGATGGAGGCAGGCTGGCTCGGAGGCAACGGGGCCGCGGCGCGTGAGGCGTCTTACTGCGGTGGCGGCGAAAACCGGCTCGGCGCGGAAGAGTGTGACTCGCCATAGAAGGGGAGGTGGAGGCGCGTCGGTCTCGGCACGGACCGGAGGTGGCGTCCGTACCAGCCACGGGTCGTGGCCGTCTTCTACGGACGTAAGACGTAAGGCTTAGTCAATTTCCAAACCATGTCCAATCCTTCATCTGATCCAATAACTTGATGGGGACTTGGTCTTGCACGCGTTGGCGGCTTGAGCAAAACAACGAGGACGGCGACTGTTGTAGTGGAAATCAACTTTGTTTTCGGATTCGCCGGATTGCCGGTTTGTCTGCCGTACAATACATAACCCTAGACTTCTTTTGAACACAAAACTTGCACTGCTAGCTTCATAGTCGACCAGCAAATTTAATTAACCCGACTACAGCTCTGTGCAATACTGCTGCTCTACGCTAGTTCTTTTTCTTCCGTAAATTGCAAACTTCTTGATCCTTAATCCCTGAGATGGATCCCTCCAATAACTCATCACCACCGTGCGCTTGCCCCACGGTGGGCGCCAACTGTCGTGGAATTGTCACGATAGATGTCCTAGTGTGAGGACTTAGTCGTGAGGCCAGCACATCTATGTGGTAGCTTGAGAGGGGTTGAGCGGAATCGAGAGACGCAACACACAAGACACGGATTTTGTAACGCCCCGGACACACCCGCCGGTGGTCGTTACTCCTGGCGGGATCTAGACTAGCCTCACATATCAATACTAGTCTTTTCTGCGCACTTTGTCCTCACTCGTGATCTAGACTAGCCTCACATATCAATACTAGTCTTTTCTGCGCACTTTGTCCTCACTCGTGCGCACCCGGGAGCAACTTCCCGGTTGGTCACCCATCGTGAAACTACTCCAAGCTGAGCACGCTTAACTTTGGAGTTCTATCCGAATGGGCTCCCGGAAAAGAAGGAATTCCTTATTGATATGAGTAGTCTATCATCCCTAATAAGCCAGGCTATCACATACACCCCTGCTATCTCTTGAGCTTGCGTTGCATTCCCTCGAAGAGGAAAGGGAGATGCATCACAGTAGCGTAAGTATTTCCTTCAGTTTTTGAGAACCAAGGTATCAATCCAGTAGGAGACCACGCGCGAGTCCCTCGCACCTGCACAAACAAATAAGAACTTCGGAGCCAACGCGATAAGGGGTTGTCAATCCCTTTACGGTCACTTACGAAAGTGAGATCTGATAGAGATGATAGTTTATATTTTTGGTATTTTTAGTTTAATAAAACAACAAATAAAAGCGGTAAAAGTAAAGTAGATGTAGATTGATATGTTGAGAATAGACCCGGGGGCCATAGTGTTCTCTAGTGGCTTCTCTCATGATAGCGATATTCTACGGCAGGTAAACAAATTACTGTCGAGCAACTGATAGAAAAGCGAATAATTATGAGACTATCTAGGCATGATCATTGTATATAGGTATCACATCCGAGACAAGTAGACCGACTCCTGCCTGCATCTACTACTATTACTCCACACATCGACCGCTATCCAGCATGCATCTAGTGTATTGAGTTCATAAGAACAGGGTAACGCCTTAAGCAAGATGACATGATGTAGAGGGATAAACTCAAGCAATATGATATAAACCCCATCTTTTTATCCTCGACGGCAACAATACAATACGTGCCTTGCTGCCCTTACTGTCACTTGGACAGGACACCGCAAGATTGAACCCAAAGCCAAGCACTTCTCCCACTGCAAGAACTATAGATCTAGTAGGCCAAACCAAACCAATAATTCAAAGAGACTTGCAAGGATATTATGAGCACACATAAAAAGTTCAGAGAAGAACCAAATATCTTTCATAGATAACCTTGATCATAAACTCACAATTCATCGAATCTCGACAAACACACCGCAAAAGGAGATTACATCGAATAGTTCTCCTCGAAGACCGAGGAGAACTTTGTATTGAGATCCAGAGAGAGAGAAGAAGCCATCTAGATACTAGCTATGGACCCGAAGGTCCGTGGTAAACTACTCACAACTCATGGTGAGGGCGATGATGATGATGATGAAGGCCTCCATGATGGATCCCCCTCCGGTGGAGCTCCGAAACAGGCTCCAAGATGGGATCTCCATGGGAACAGAAGGTACGGCGGTGGAATTAGGATTTTCTCTCTGTTCACGGAGTTTCTGGGGTACATGGACTTATATAGGAAGAAGGAGGGCACCGGGGGCCACTCGAGGGGGCCTCGAGGCAGGGGGGCGCGCCCTGGGAAGGGGGGCATGCCCCCCACCCTCGAGGGCGGCTCCTCGATCCTCTGACGTGGTTCTCAAGCTTCCTGTGCGTGATTTTCTCCAAATATATCTCTCGCAAAGGTTTCATTTCGTTTGGACTCCGTTTGATATTCTTTTTCTGCAAAACCCTGAAATAGGCACAAAAACAGCAATCTGGACTAGGCCTTTGGGTTAGTAGGTTAGTCCCAAAAACGATATAAAGTGAATGATAAAGCCCATTAAACATCCAAGACTTCATAAATAATATCATGGAACAATCAAAAATTATAGATACGTTGGAGACGTATCAACCCCCACTTAGAGGAACCGACGTCCTCGTCGGGCCATAGGAACGTTCCCTTTTGGCACAAACGTCTGTGCATCCAGTCCGATACATGTGCCATGTCGTGTGCCACGACGGGTCACAAATGTCATGAACAACATGACCGAGCACCTGTCCGCAAACATCCGTGTAACCGCGAGGGTCGGCTCTGATACCAACTTGTAACGCCCCAGACACACCCGCCGGTGGTCGTTACTCCTGGCGGGATCTAGACTGGCCTCACATATCAATACTAGTCTTTTTTGCGCACTTTGTCCTCACTCGTGGTTACCCGGGAGCAACTTCCCGGTCGGTCACCCATCCTGAAACTACTCCAAGCTGAGCACGCTTAACTTTGGAGTTCTATCCGAATGGGCTGCCGGAAAAGAAGGAATTCCTTATTGATATGAGTGGTCTATCATCCCTAATAAGCCAGGCTATCACAGATTTATACAGCTTCAGGCCCCGAGAAACATCATCCGGTAATAACCCTACATGCTGTTTGAGGCTAGATCTCATTATGACCCTCATGGAGTCGCCGCATAAGCCGGCTCTCCTTATTGTGTCTAGCCCTAGAGATTATTTTCTGTCCCCCTTTGGGGGGCCTTGCCCCTCCTTATATATGTTGAAGGGGCGGGTTACATGACTAGTCCTAGTAGGATTAGGAGTACTCTATTACAAGTGGAGTCCTAGTCTTGCTTCCTTTGTAGGAGAATATTCCTTGTGCTTTCCTCATAAACCGGCCCACCATAACATGAACCGGCCTTCCATAAACCACCTTCTGGGCCACCGGGTCTTGTCGTTCCTCTGACCCGCTCGCCGGGTCACCCATGAGTCACCAGGCTCGGGCGGGTCACTTAGTGAGTCGTCCAGTTAGGGCAGGTCATTAGTGAGTCGCCAAGTCCGGTCGGGTTATACTTCCGGCTGGGTTACGCCGTGGGGTATATCCCCGACATTATCCGTATACCTTTTCTTTTACATATCACACAAATCCACAAAGTTGTTTAGATGGGTAGCGGCATCTTCACTAGGAAGGCCGGAAAATTGATCTTTCATAACAAGATTCAGCAGAGCAGCATTGATCTCACAAGATGCAGCATCGGTAATAGGAGCAATCGGAGTGCTAATAAAATCATTATTGTTGGTATTGGAGAAGTCACACAATTTGGTATTGTTCTGAGCCATAGTGACAAGCAAGCAATCCAACACACAAGCAAACAAAAAGCAAGCGAACGATAAACACACGGCAGAAGAAGGGCAAATAAAACAGCAAGGGTGAAGTGGGGGAGAGGAAAACGAGAGGCAAATAAATGTAATGCGAAGGATAAGGGTTTGTGATAGGTACTTGGTATATGACTTTTGCATAAGCCTCCCCGGCAACGGCGCCGGAAATTCTTCTTGCTACTTCTCGAGCTTGCGTTGTATTCCCTCAAAGAGGAAAGGGTGATGCAGCACAGTAGCGTAAGTATTTACCTCGGTTTTTGAGAACCAAGGTATCAATCCAGTAGGAGACCACGTGCGAGTCCCTCGCACCTGCACAAACAAATAAGAACTTCACAGCCAACGCGATAAGGGGTTGTCAATCCCTTTACGGTCACTTACGAAAATGAGATCTTATAGAGATGATAGTTTGATATTTTTGATATTTTTTATTATAAGAACATAAAGTAAAAGCGGAAAAGTAAAGTAGATTGTAGATTGATATGTTGATAATAGACCCGGGGGCCAAAGTTTTCTCAAGTGGCTTCTCTCATGATAGCGATATTCTACGGCGGGTAAACAAATGACTGTCGAGGAATTGATAGAAAATTGAATAATTATGAGACTATCTAGGCATGATCATTATATATAGGCATCACGTACGAGACCAGTAGACCGAAACAATTCTGCATCTACTACTATTACTCCACACATCGACCGCTATCCTGCATGCATCTAGTGTGTTAAGCTCATAAGAACGGAGTAACGCCTTAAGCAAGATGACATGATGTAGAGGGATAAACTCAAACATAGTGATATAAACCCCATCTTTTTATCCTCAATGGCAACAATACAATACGTGCCTTGCTGCCCCTACTATCACTGGGAAAGGACACCGCAAGATTGAACCCAAAGCCAAGCACTTCTCCCATTGCAAGAACTATAGATCTAGTAGGCCAAACCAAACCAATAATTCGAAGAGACTTGCAAGGATATTATAATCACACATAAAGAGTTCAGAAAAGAACCAAATATTTCTCAAAGATAATCTTGATCATAAACCCACAATTCATCGGATCTCAACAAACACACCGCAAAAAGAGATTACATTGAATAGATCTCCTCGAAGACCGAGGAGAACTTGGTATTGAGATCCAAAGAGAGAGAAGAAGCCATCTAGATACTAGCTATGGACCCGACGATCTGTGGTAAACTACTCACAACTCATGGTGAGGCGATGATGATGATGTAGAAGCACTCCGTGGTAGATCCCCCCTCCAGTGGAGCTCCGGAACAGGCCCCAAGATAGGATCTCACGGGAATAGAAGGTTGCGGTAGTGGAACCAGGGTTTTCTCCTTTCTCCTGATAGTTTTGGGGTACGTAGGTATATATAGGAGGAAGGAGGGCACCGGGGGCCAGACGGGGTGCCCACGAGGCAGGGGGCGCGCCCGCGCCCCCCACCCTCGTGGACGCCACGTCAGCCCTACTCCGTGGTTGTCAAGTCTCCCGTGTGTATTTTGCTCCAAAAATATCTCTCCTGAAGGTTTCATTCCGTTTGGACTCCGTTTGATATCTTTTTCTGTAAAACCGTAAAACAGTCAAAAAACAACAATCTGGACTGGGCCTTTGGGTTAGTAGGTTAGTCCCAAAAATAATATAAAAGTGTATAACAAACCCCATTAAACATCCAAAACATCATAAATAATAGCATGGGACAATCAAAAATTATAGATACATTGGAGACGTATCACCCCCGGATGTTGTCGATCTAAGTCACGTCATCAAACAACCCGGGGAATTAGCCCGCAAGCTTTGGAATCGGTTTCTCACTAGAAAGAACCAAATCGTCGACTGTCCGGACGCCGATGCCTTAGCGGCCTTCAAACACAGTGTCCGGAATGAATGGCTAGCAAGACACCTCAGACAGGAAAAGCCGAGGACAATAGCAGCCCTAACTACACTCATGAACCATTTTTGCACGGGCAAGGACATCTGGTTAGCTCCTAGCAGCACGAGTGACCCTGGAACATCTGAAGTCAGGGATGGCAATGGAAAGCCATAGCGTAACAAAAACAAACGTCCAAACAACGCTGGAAGCCTAGATGATACACCGGTAAACGCCGGATTCAGCGGCTCCAGACCCGGTCAACCGAAGAAGCCATTTAAAGGCAACAAAGATGGTCCATCTAGCCTGGACAGAATTTTAGATAGGCCCTGCCAAATCCATGGCACCCCAGAAAAACCTGCAAACCATACCTACCGTAATTGTTGGGTCTTCAAGCAGTCCGACTAGCTCAACGCCAAACACGAGGGAAAGGGACCTCAGAGCGAAGACGAGGATGAACCTCGCCAGCCGAACACAGGGGGACAGAAGAAATTTCCATCGGAGATCAAAACAGTGAACATGATATATGCCACTCATATCCCAAAGAGGGAGCGCAAGCGCGCACTCCGAGATGTCTACGCTGTCGATCCTGTTGCCCCCAAATTCAACCCATGGCCAGCCTGTCCTATCACTTTCGATCGCAGGGATCATCCGACTAGCATCCGTCATGGGGGTTCGGCTTCCCTAGTGTTTGACCCAATAATCGATGGATACAATCTCACCCGAGTCCTTATGGACGGCGGCAGCAGTCTCAATCTGATATATCAGGACACTGTCCGCAAGATGGGGATCGACCCGTCAAGAAACAAGCCAAGCAGCATGACCTTTAAAGGAGTGATACCGGGCATGGAAGCCCGCTCCACGGGTTCTTTAACATTGGAGGTCGTATTCGGCTCTCCTGATAACTTTCCAAGAGAAGAGCTAATCTTCGACATAGCTCCGTTCCGAAGTGTCTATCATGCACTACTCGGAAGAACGGCCTTCGCCCGCTTTAATGCAGTCCTGCATTATGCTTATCTAAAGCTTAAAATGCCCGGACCATGTGGCGTCATCACGGTTAAAGGAAATATGGAGCGCTCTCTCCATATAGAGGAAGACACTGCGGCCTTAGCAGCCGAAGTCCAAAACGGCCTATTCAAGCTGGACATCCTATCGGTCGTTAAAACCGCGGACACAGCTAAACATGTCCGGCATATGCCTTAGCACGGTAGCTCAGATGAACCTGAGCTAGATTAGCAGTTACGCCCCCATCAACTGCCCCATAAGGCAATAGCATACGTGCCTCGTGTACATAATTATGCCCTCAAAATCCCTTGGGTGACGCTGGGGGCACACTGCATACACATAGTCCATAGCTCGGCTCGACCCTATTCGGACTATAAAATTATCGTTCAAGGTTCACTAAACGAACCAGTTCTATTTATGGCCACACTGGATCTATTTTCTTTTCCAGTTTTTTTTACAGATGGCCATCACATTCCCCCCTTCAAGGACACATTACAAAGGAGGAAACGACGCAGACGTGCAGCAGGGGCCCGCGCTAAGGTTTCTTTTTAGATTAAGACCCTGTGTAAACCTTTTTTCTCTTTTTGTTTTCTACTTTTCTGGCATGTAAAATCTCCAAGAAAGTCATCGGCATTATCTGTAAGCTTACGGCTCACCGTACTATAATGAGATATTATAAGAAACAGTTTGGTTCATATTATGTTTGGAGTCTTATTCACTCACCATCTATGTTTTCTCCCCACGTCAGATTGCCACATCTGCTTGTCAACAGGGTCCATTACCAGGGGCTGTTTTCAGCCCGGTATATGTCGAAACGTCCGAACACCTACAAGGAGTGTTCGGCGTCCTGGATGTTTGCCCTATATGCATCATTCTGAATCATGTCTTGGGTCAATAGTTGGGTTGCCCGGCTCCGGTGCTTACCCCTACGTTCCCGATTGTTCGGCTAGGGTGTAAAGGGAGAACAACTGCGATTGTACTTCTGGCTCGTCCGGTCAAGTACCTCAGTAGAGAAAGCCGAAAACTGACTGTCATGGTAGGTGAGAACCTGATCCGCAATCCGATGACTTAGTTTTATACTATGATCGATAGAGATCTACCCCGTGTTATACGAAGGGTTTGTTTTTTCGCCCAGCCGGGTGCAATTGGATACCTTAATTCGGAAATATCATATCCGCACCAGGGGCTAGTACCTAGCCCCACTTGTCAAACTCCTATGGCTAAGTGACAGCAATAACGCCGCATAGTCTGATTGCCTGGTTCGCTCCGCATACAGCTCCTACACGGACCAAGACATTGGATAAAGAGTGTCTACGCATATGACCGAACATCCCAGTACTATGTACATGGGGGCTGAAGCCGACGAGTGGAAACTTTTAGATTTATATAAACAGCCACACAGGAGGTAATCGTCGCTCACATTATAATAGCGCAACGGTTGTATACATCGGTTCATAAGCTCAAGTCTTTACAACCGGATACAATTACTCAAAGATAACATCTTTTGAGCACTGGCCTTCTACAAGGTGGGCGCCTTCTATGACGTCCTCGAAGTATTTCTCCGGCTTGCGGCGCTCCTTGCCCGCGGGTGGGCCAGCAGTAGCTATATCTCGCGCCTTCATCTTCGCCCAGTGCACTTTTACACGAGCGAAGGCCATCCAAGCACCTTCTATGCAGGCCAAACGCTTCACTGCATCGACCCACAGACTCGCCTCGATGAGCCGCTTCACCAATCCAAAGTAGCTACTTGGGATTGGATCAGCGGGCCATAGCTGGACTATCAAGTCCTTCATGGCCGAACCCGCCATATTGTGCAGCTCGACCAGCTGCTTCATCTGGTTGTTGAGGGGCACCGGATGTTTTGGCGCATAGAACTGCGACCAAAGCAACTTCTCCGTGTTGTTCCCCTCCTGGGCTAGGAAGTATTGGGCGGCGTCAGCACTGCTCCTCGGAAGATCAGCAAACACGCCTGGAGAACTCCATAACCGTGTCAGCCCAAGATACTTCCGCCCTCCAAAGATGCTATGTAGGAGAAAGGTCTTACCATATGCTATCTGCCGCGCCTGCTTGATTTCTTCACAGGCGCTGCGCGACTCGCTTCGCGTATCCTGGGCAGCCTTAACTGCCGCATTCAGCTCAGACGCTTGTTCCAAAGCCTTCAACTCCAATGCTTCGCATTTGCGAGTAGCATCTTTGAGTTCTTCCTCGACTTCGGACACCCGAGCCTCGTGCTGTTGGCACATGGCCTTTTCGGCTTCTAGTTCGGCAACCGCTTTGTTAGCGATCGCATTGCTCGCCTCGGCCTCCTTCCTGGCTTTCGCGAGTTTTCCCTTGAGGGCCTCGAGCTTAGTGGCGCCAACTTTTTAATATAGAATATCATAAAAGAGTTTATACCCATACTCAATTAATATTATTAGTCTTCTTGACATCTTAATTTTTTAAATCTGCATACCTTGCGTTTCATCTAAACGTTGGTTGACGCGGTCGAGGTCCGCGTTGGCCAACAAGAGCTTATGATTTAGTTCGGCAACCTCTGCATCTCGTGCAGTTGCCGTAACTAGTGAAGCCTATTCAAATAACAGAAGCATAACAGTTCAACTCTATAAGCATGCTATACTATGGATACTTTGTCCGATTATGTTCAGAATCACACAAAGGATCAGGGGCTACTAGCTATATACGTGCATATAAAACAAATAAAAGTTCCATTAAAACATTACATTGCTTACCTCAAAGCCTGTTAACACGCTGTTGAAGGCTTCGTTCAGTCCGCCATTGATGGACTGAATCTTCTTCATCACCACACCCATCATGGTGCGGTGCTCCTCCACGACAGAAGCACACTGAAGTGCTCCCTCCAGAGGGTTCAGCGCCTCCGGATTGACCCCGGGCGCCGTAGTATCCTCCCCCGCCTTGGGGGTCTGGTCTTCGGACCCCTGAGCCGCGCTAGGCTCCGGGTCAGTGTTCGGCGGGGCCCCAGATTGTTTGGGCCCCCCGTCTTTGGTCTCCATGGGGATTGTTTCCCGATGGTCAGCGGTAGCCGAGGTGTTACCCTTGGTTGCCCTGCCACTTGCCCCTCCCCCATCTCCTTGAGCAGAAGACACCCGCTAGGAGGACACTTCGGTGTCCCCGCCGATCACGAGCGATGGAGCTCGGACCAGTGGGTCACTCTCCGTCTCTCCAGGTGCTAGAGAGTTCCCCTCCGATAAGGAGGCATCGGGCTGTGCTCGGGGAGGGTTGTAGGTTAGCAGGTGAGAAATACTAAGTAAACATCAAAATGCTAAACAAACAAGGTGCACCAATTAGTATATCCGGAAAAACTTACATTTTGATTGGGGGTTTCTCCCTAGGCTTCACCACAGAGCTATGTTCAGATGATGAGTCCTAACGAGCAGAGAGGTTCAGCTTCCTCCGGTGTGTGGCCGTACCCGCATCAGCGACAGCCGCCCTATTCGTTCCCCTGCCTTGCGCATGGGGCTCTTCTTCTTCTTCTTCTTCTTCTTCTTCTTCTTCTTCTTCTTCTTCTTCTTCTTCTTCTTCTTCTTCTTCTTCTTCTTCTTCATCATCATCATCCTCATGCTCTTCAGAGGAGAGGATGTTGATCTCCTCGGACTTCCCGTCTGTAGGGCGGGGGCCACCTTTGCCCTCCTTGCTCTTCTTCTTGGGCTTCTTGACCAGCGCCTTGTACGGTGTCGGGACCAGCATAGCTGTCAGTCGAGGCGTTTCTCGGTCTTCGGGCAAAGGCGTCGGTCACTTAATTTGGATTTCCTTCTTCGTCCAGCCCTGTATATCACGCAAAACACCAATTCCTGTTATCATTAAATAAGAAAGGAGATATATGTTCGGCAGAATTTTCTATTACCAGTGGGACAGTGAACGCGGTACTATAGCCCGCGTCCTTGGTTTCCTTCGGCTACTCCTACTGGCTCTTGAAGAGATGCTTCTAGATCTCTTTGTGCGTGAAGCTAAAGAGATGCTTCAGAGGCTGATCTCCTGCCGGATCGAACTCCCATAGGGAGGAGTCCCGGCTTCGGCAAGGAAGGACAAGCCGGGCCAGCATTACCTGGACCACGGTCGAGAGCTGATAGCCCTTGGAAATCACGCCAGACACACGGCCCTGGAGTGCCGTCACCTCAGCCTGAGACCCCTAGTTCGGACTCTTACCGGTCCAGGAGGTCAACCTCTCTGGGGGTCCAGATTTGAAAGCAGGTTCCGTCGCCCATTTAGCGTCGCGGGGTTCAGTGATATAGAACCACTCCTGCTGCCAGACCTTGTTCGTCTCCACGAATGACCCTTTTGGCCAAATCGCATTCGGGAGCTTGCTTATCATAGCACCCCCGCACTCTGCGTGTTGCCCGTCCACCACCTTCGGCTTCACGTTGAAGGTTTTGTGCCATAGGCCAAAGTGTGGAGGGACGCGGAGGAAAGCTTCAGTCACCACTATAAAAGCGGAGATGTGGAGAATTGAGTTCGGGGCTAGATCGTGGAAATCTAGACCGTAGAAAAATAGCAAACCCCGAACAAAGGGGTGGAGCGGGAACCCTAGCCCCCTAACAAAGTGTGAGAGAAACACGACTCTCTCACCTACCTCTGGGACGGGAACCACCTGGCCCTTGGCGGGGACTCAGTGCGCAATGTCAGCAGCGAGATAGCCCGCGCTCCAAAGATCGCCCATGGTTTTCTCGGTAACCGTGGAGGCCTCCCACTTGCCCCTGGCATCAGATCCGGCCATTGCTGGGGAAGGAAGTAGTGGTTGAGGAACGAAGAACGACGGGCGCAAGAGATGGGGATGCTGGGGCTAGGAAGATTGGAGAGCTCGAGCTTGAGGAAAGCGTGGGGCTGATGAAAGGGATTGGTATCCTTTTATAACACCATGAAAATAGAACGTCCCCCCACTTTAGCCATAAACCTCGCCGGTTCCCAAAGCGGTCGTGCGTAATGCGCGGTTTGGATGCTCACATCACATTCATAAGGATCCCATAATAAGCGGGCACGATCTCTACTTTGATAAGATGTTTCAATGGGGTTGTACCTCGAAACGCGAAGCTAGGACCAAGTAAAATGGTTCGTTAATGGGATGGACGCGACACTTCACCAAAAAGTTGTCAGTAAAGACACAATATTCATTTTCTTTCAAGGCCTTGCCTTCGAGGCTAAGGGTTGTACTAACCATGCAGAGCCGAACACAATACACCTTTTGCAGAAGATATATTCGGGAGAAGGAACCTGCCTTGCAATGTCGAAGACAGTACGAAAGCCGAACTCATCGTCATCGAAGACAGGTTCAGGGGCTACTAAGGGAGTCCTAGATTGAGGGGTCCTCAGGTGGCCACATAACTCGTGGTGGTCCGTGAAGATCATTGTTGAAGATCGTCTCTCGTATCAGGATAGGACTCATGTATTCGTATAATAGCAGGTTTTAGGTTCGGGTGTAGTATTTCCTTCCTCTGCAAGATGGTTATGTACAAACCCTAGGCCCCTTCGGTGCATATATAAACTGGAGGGTTTAGTCCGTAGAGGCTAGAGATCATAACATCCTCATAGGCTAGACTTTAGGGTTTAGCCATTACGATCTCGAGGTAGATCAACTCTTGTAATCATATTCATCCATATTAATATAGCAGGAAGTAGGGTATTACCTCGATCGAGAGGGCCTGAACCTGGGTAAACATCGTGTCCCCAACCTTCTGTTACCATCGATCCTCAGATGCATAGTTCGGGACCCCCTACCCGATATCCGCCGGTTTTGACACCGACACCCACATGTACCAATCTGAGGTTTTGAGACAAAGATTGAATACAAGAGATGAACTAGGGTTTGAGAGGAGATGGTGCTGGTGAACATGTTGATGAATATTGACCCTCCCTCAATGAGAGGATTGATGGTGATGACGATGGCTTCGATTTCCCCCTCCCGGAGGGAATTTTCCCCGGCAGAATCGCTCCGCCGGAGACTGATACGTCCATTTTGCATCATGTTTTCTTGCTGATATTTATGTTGTTATTATGTATAATAATGCTTTTTGGAGTAATTCTAATGCCTTTTCTCTCATAATTTGCAAGGACCAAGAGGGATAATTCCGGCAGCTGGAAATCTGGACCTGAAAAAGCTACGTCAGGCCACCTATTCTGCACAACTCCAAACAAGCTGAAACTTCACGGAGATTTTTTATGGATTATTTAAGAAATACTGGAGCTGATAACCACCAGAGGAGGCCCACCAGGTGGGCATAGCCCACCTGGGCGCGCCAGGGCCCCTAGGCGCGCCCTGGTGGGTTGTGCTCACCTCGGCCCACCTCCGGTGCCCCTCTTCTGGTATATAAGTCATTTTGACCTAGAAAAATTAAAGAGAGGACTTTCGGGACGGAACACCGCCGTCTCGAGGCAGAACTTGGGCAGGAGCACTTTTGCCCTCCGGTGGAGCGATTCCGCCGGGGGAACTTCCCTCCCGGAGGGGGAAATCATCGTCATCATCATCACCAACAACTCTCCCATCTTGGGGAGGGATATCTTCATCAACATCTTCACCAACACCATCTCATCTCAAACCCTAGTTCATCTCTTGTGTTCAATCTTGTTACTGGAACTATAGATTGCTGCTTGTGGGTGACTAGTAGTGTTGATTACATGTAGTTGATTACTATATGCTTTATTTGGTGGAAGATTATATGTTCAGATCCATTATGCTATATATTACCCCTCTGATCTTGAGCATGTTCATCACTAGTGAGCAGTTACCTTTGTTCTTGAGGTCACGGGAGAAATCATGTTGCAAGTAATCATGTGAATTTGATATGTGTTCGATATTTTGATAGTATGTATGTTGTGATTCCCTTAGTGGTGTCATGTGAACGTCGAATACATGACACTTCACCATATTTGGGCCTAAGGGAATGCATTGTGGAGTAGTAATTAGATTGTGGGTTGCGAGAGTTATAGAAGCTTAAACCCCAGTTTATGCACTATTCCGTAAGGGACCGATTGGATCCAAAAGTTCAATGCTATGGTTAGAATTTATTCTTAATACTTTTCTCGCAGTTGCGGATGCTTGCGGGAGGGTTAATCATAAGTAGGAGGTTTGTTCAAGTAAGAATAACACCTAAGCATCGATCCACCCACATATCAAATTGTCAAAGTAGCGAACACGAATTGAACCAACATGATGAAAGTGACTTGTTGAAAGTCCCGTGTACCCTCAAGAACGCTTTGCTTATTATAAGAGACCGTTTTGGCATGTCCTTTGCCTCGAAAGGATTGGGCTATCTTGCTGCATACTTGCTACTATTATCGTTACTTGCTCGTTACAAAATTATCTTGCTATCAAACCACTCTGCTACTTATAATTTCAGCACTTGCAGACACTACCTTACTGAGAAACACTTGTCAGTTCCTTCTGCTCCTCGTTGGGTTTGACACTCTTACTTATCCAAAAGAGCTACAATTGATCCCCTTTACTTGTGGGTCATCAAAGACCTAGATTGCTTTTGCCCAGGTTCTGCCTCGAGACGGCGGCGCTTTGTCCCGAAAGTTTCCTTCATTTTTTCTAGGTCAAAACCCTTAATTTATATAGTAGAAGATGGATACGGAGGGCTGGCTAGGGGGCCCACAAGTTCGGAGGGCACGCCCTGGGGCTAGGGCGCGCCCCCAGCCTTGTGGTCACCTGGTGGTCCCCTTCTGTCCTTTCTTCACCCTATATATTTTATATATTCCAAAACAATTCTCCGTAAAGTTTCAAGATATTTGGAGTCGTGCATAATAGGTATCTCAGATTTGCGCCTTTCCTGTCCAGAATTCCAGCTGCCAGCATTCTCCCTCTTCATGTAAATCTTGTAAAATAAGAGAGAAAAGGCATGAGAATTGTGTCATTAAGTGAAATAACAGTCCATAATGCAATAAATATCAACATAAAAGCATGATGCAAAATGGATGTATAAGGGAGCACACCATGCGGCTGATAACATCGCTGGTACTTGATCCACCTAAGTTGGTCAATGAGCTTATTCTGCAGTGATGGAGTGTGATCAGGCGAGGATCTCTCAAGTTATCCTGCCTACAGACGCTCAAGCAATTTTGTCCATCCCGCTTTGCACACGACAACTCGATGATTTCTGGTCATGAGTACATGAGCGAAACAGTGCTTTTTCCGTACGCTCCGCATACCGCATGCTGGTATCAACTAAACTCCGTCGAGAAGCATGGTTGGAAGGTTGTGCCGACAACTCAAATTCTGAGGGAGAAATAAAAGGATGGACGAAAATGGGGAAGATTGATGTTTCATCAAAAATGAAAAATAAATTATGTGGAGGCTAGTGCAATAGTCCTTGCCAACTTTAGACTTGCTCAAACACCAGAAGATGGCAGTACAATTAGAGTGTGGACTTGGTGACGCTGAAGATTCCTGGTGGCATTCTTTGATGGAGTGTAACATGGCAAGCCGCGTTCTTGTGGAAGTTGTGATGCAGTGTAAAGAACCAGATGCAAAACGCTTCATTTTCTCACCGACAGAGTCTACACCGCATGAGGTTTCATCAAGATACTTGTAATACTATGAGAGATTTTGCATGCTCGGAGAAAGGCTATCCATGAGCATGTATTTTAGGGTCGTTAGCTACTAATCAGTTTGTCAAGAATTATTTGAAGGAGTTTCAGATTTGCAAACCCTTGAAGCAACATGTAGTTGTTCAAACACCTCTGAGACAACATCACATATGGATCCCTCCGCATCCAGGAACTACAAAAAATCCGTGTTGATGGTGTCGTGTCACGCGACGCAATGAAAGGGACTTACAAAGCAGTTTGCAGGGATTCCACTGGAAAAGGTCTAGGCTCTTCGGCAATAAAATGTAAATGTGTGACTGACCCAACATCATTGGAGGTTTTGGCTTGTCGAGAAGCGCTCTCACTTGCTCTTGACTTATCACTTGCAGACATATAGATAGCTTCACACAGTTAAGGTGTGATCAAAGATATCCATGAAAATAGGGGTGGGCTACACTCTAGCATTATTAAGGAGATCAATCTTACACCTCAGCAGTTCTCTCGCTGTTCCTTCATCTTCAAAGGAAGAAAAACTAATCTTGAGGCACATAGACTCCCTAAACATGCTCTAGGCCTTTCTTTAGGACGCCATATGTGGCTTCTTAATTCCCCGGATCTACATTGTATTCCTATGAACTTCTATAATCAATAAAGTGGAGTGTGTTTAGACTAAAAAAAGCCCTAAAATGTACTGGCTGTATAGGCTAAACATAAATTTCACTCGGTGTCCTCTGACATCGGTTGGGCTAACGCGGGTCCGCCCATGAGCACAAGGAGACCTTTGCAAAGACTTTTGCGTATGATGTTTAATACTTTATCGCGACTGCGTATTGTTAATTGTGCGTTTACAACTTTGGTTTATCTGTTTATGCTATATCTTTTTATATATGTTGTGTTTGTGAATGCGTTAGTAACCTCACCACTCCAAAAAAAAAGGTTAGCAGACCACATGTGTTGGATGTAACCAAACACCACACAATATGCATCTACCTACAATAAGTCTCCAACCAAACATCGCGCATGCAAACAAACTAGGTGCACACATATAGTCCCTCCCTCCGAAAAACTTATCATCAAAATGAACAAAAATAGATGTATCTAGAACTAAAATACATCTAGATACATCCCCTTTTATTCATTTTGATGGCAAGTATTTCCGGACGGAGGGAGTAGCTTTTGGTATTCACCCAGCAAAGCCCAACTTAGTCACATAAACAAGAGGGCAAAAATCAATGCAGGCTATCAAACACGCCCTTAGTGTGAGGCATCCGTGTATGTCTATTATCATGTTTGTCTAGGATTTTCGACCAAAAAATCAGAATGATATGATTTTATTGTGTCATGTTTTTCATACATACTCCCTTCATTCCGAAATATTTGTCTTTCTAAAGGTTTCAACAAAACAAGTGACATACAAAGCAAAATGAGTGAATCTACACTCTAAGAGCATCTCCAACAGCCGCGCTATACTAGCACCGCGCCCTAAAAAAGGCAGTTTTAGCGCGCGCGCAACGCGGCGGGCAGCTCCAGCGGGCGCGCAAAAATGGCGCGCGCGCCATTTGCAATGCAGCGCGCTGGCCGAAACGCAATCCCGCGCCTATTATTTGCTGCGCCGGCTCACGCGCGCGCGACTCTCCCGCGCTCGCTCGTTCCTTTCTCCCGCGCTCGCTCGCTCCCTCCTCTCTCTCTCGCGACCGCGCTGCTGCCCCCATCCAGCCGCGCCGCCGCCGCCGCTCGCGCCTCCGGCGACCTCAGCGCTTCCCCGGCCTATCCCGGCACCGCCTTCACCGCCCGCGCCCGCCGGCGACTCGCGCTTCCCTGTCTGTCTCCGCTGCCGGCCGCCGCCCACGCCCGCCGGCGACCGTTCAGGCGCTTCGCCGGCCTCCCCGCGCCGCTGCGCTTCCGCCCCACCCCCTCCTAGTCCGACCGGACCTCGCGCGCCTCCGACGTCCGAGGAACAGCGCCCGAGGGCTCGCTGCCGCGACGCGCCCGCAAGGTGTTCGACAAAACACCTACAAGGTATGTATTGTTCCAAACTGAATTTGGTGCATATTTTGAATTGTAGTTTTTGATAGTATAGTATTGAACATTGTAGATGAGTTCGTCGCATGATTCTTCCGAAGATGAATTTGATATGGAAGAGGAGGAGGATCTTGCAATGATCATAGCTATGCATATCAATAAAAAACCGAAGCACGGTGGTTCGGTTATGGATCGGGATTTTTTTTGGAGAGATATGATTGATGCCCATAACAGATTGATGAAGAACTATTTCGTGGAGAATCCCACATACCCGGAGTCGTATTTTCGTCGCCGGTTTAGGATGAGCACAGACTTGTTCAAGCGCATTGCAGAGAAACTAGCGATTCATGACCGGTTTTTTCAGCAAAGGAGGAATGCTGCTGGAGAGCTCGGGCATAGCACCTTTCTGAAGGTGACAACCGCTTTGCGTATGTTGGCATACGGTATCCCGGCCGATCTAGTTGATGATCACTTGGCTATGGGTGAGAGCCAAGCCATCATGTGTGTCAAGCGCTTTGCAGTGGGAATTGTGCAAGTGTTTGACGAGGAGTATTTGAGATCTCCCACTGCTGAAGACGCCGCAAGGCTATTGGCGATGAACAAATCTCGCGGCTTTCCTGGCATGCTTGGCTCAATAGATTGCATGCATTGGAGTTGAAAGAATTGTCCAAAGGCATGGCATGGGCAATTCCACGGCCAAAAAAAGGGTTCCACTATAATCCTTGAAGCGGTGGCCGATCAGGAGACTTGGATTTGGCATGCATTCTTTGGAATGCCTGGATCTTTGAATGACATCAATGTTGTGAACCGGTCAGCACTGATGAATAAGATTGCGAATGGTGAGTTGCCACCGGTGCAGTTTGTAGCAAATGGCCATACGTACAACTATGGCTATTATCTAGCGGATGGCATCTATCCAAAGTGGCAAACCTTCGTGAAGCCGTTGAAAAAGCCAGAAGGTAAGAAAAATCTTGATTTCCACAATGCTCAGGCGGCTGCTAGAAAAGATGTGGAGAGAGCATTTGGGATTTTGCAAGCCCAATTTGCTATTGTGAGAGGACCGGCTAGATTTTGGGATCAAAAAAATGCTTTGGTACATCATGCACGCTTGTGTGATCATGCACAACATGATCATCGAGAATGAGCGTGGCCAAGATTTAGACTACTCACAGTATGAGCTCTTGGGACATCCCGTGCGAGTGCGACGGAGGGCTGAAAGGGTAGACCGTTTTGTTGCCTCCTATCATGCCATTCGGCGTCCCGCAACGCACAATGATCTTCAGAAGGATCTGATTGAAGAGTGGTGGGCATGACATGGGCGACAAAGAGCATGATTTCATTGCATTATGTATTGTATTGTTCATGAATTATTGGTTGTGTTTATTGCATTATTTGTTGTATTGAACGATAAACTATTTGTTTGAGTTGTAATAACTATTTATTGTTGATTTATTTTGTTTGTTTGATCGTTTTTCTTCTATTTGTTGAATTGTATATGTGGTTTGTGTTTGCTGCGCGCGCTGCATTTTTGGGCACCGCTGGAGCGGCGCGCGCGCGCTGCATTATAGCGCTGCTGCTGGAGACAGCGCTGCGCGGCGCGGCAAATGCGTTTTTTGGGCGCGGCGCGTAGCGCGGCTGTTGGAGATGCTCTAAAATATGTCTACATACGTTCGTATGTTGTAGTCCATTTGAAATGTCTAGAAAGACAAATATTTGAGAACATAAGGAGTACTTAACTAACGAATTCTGTCCTTTCATGCTTTACGAATCAATTTAGCAGCTCTGCTTTAATTAAAAATATATTTTTAACATGTCTACTCCTGACTGCTGAACCCCCGCCGTTCAAGTTCCATCGTCACGGCCATTTCCTGAACCACCCCCCAAAATCAATTCATGTGTAGAACTACTTACACATCAGACACATCAAACAAACCACATGGTCTACATGGTTCTTTGACATTAGAATTCTGAAGCATATTATTACCATTTCCCCAAAACCGATCCCGGAACAATTAATTTATCCTTAACTTTGCTCTTCTTCTTCCTCCTCATCTTCCTCCTCGCGGTCGTCGTCGTCATCCGAAGAGGACGACGAGCTTGAGTGACGCGATCCGTCGTCCTTTTTGGGTGCCGGCTCGGGGGCTGGCTCAGGGGCTGGCTCTGGGGCGGGCGGATCCGGCGGCAGCATGATGAGGAAGCCTAGCGTCATGACGACATCCCCCATCATTGGCCGGACGCAGTCCTCTTCTTGCAAGCACATGGAAGCCATGGCCACCACTTGGTTCAACGCTTTGGCCGGGTACTCCCTCTTGATAAGCGGGTCCACCAGCTCATGATATCTCTTCTGGTCTTTGAACTTCGGTTGTGCCTGCAACGATCGCACCGCGGATCCCACAACTTTAGCAAATATTGTCGACACCGATCGATGGCCGTACGTGGTGATGGATGCGGTGGTGAATTACGTACCCAGGTGACGACGTTCTGCTCCTCGTCGGGCTTGCTGGTGTCGACGGTCCGCCTGCCTGAGATGAGCTGCAGCAGCACGACCCCGAAGCTGTACACGTCGGACTTCATGCTGACCTGGCCGCCGCGGTCGTACTCCGGCGCGAGGCACCCGAAGGCGCCCATCATCGGCGACGCCATCGGCATGTTGCCACCGCCGGACTGGCCGAGCTGCTGGAGGCCGAAGTCGGAGAGCTTGGCCGTGAAGCTGGCGTCGAGCAGGACCTGGGAGGCCTTGAAGTCGCCATACACCACCGGCGGGTTCGCTTTCTCGTGCAGGTACTCGAGCCCCTGGGCGGCGCCGTAGGCCACCTTCATCCTTGTCATCCAGTCCATCGGCTTCTTCTCCGGCGGCAAGTCTGTCCAATTGGTGGGAAATTTTGATCAGCAATTTATAACCGATTGATGAGTTGACGGTTCACAACCGGCCGGACAATTTATCACGAGCGGGCGTAGAGTACCGTAGAGGTGGTCTTCCAAGGTGCCGCCGTCCATGTTCTCGTACACGAGGAGCCGCTGGTCGCCGTCGGCGCAGTAGCCGATGATGTCGATGAGGTTCTCGTGGTGAAGCTTGCTGAGCTTGGAGACCTCGGTGAGAAACTCCATGTTGCCTTGGAAGCCATGCTTGTCCATCTGCTTGATGACCACGCTCTGGTCCACCCATCCAACGCACAAGCGAATCAGTGCATGCAATGCAAGCACATATCTGTTGCGATCCTATATGCCCGTGATTTAGTGCGAGCATGCATGCCTACCTGCCCGTCCTTGTCTAGCTGGCCCTTGTACACCCTGAAGAAGCCTCCTTCTCCGACGAGGTTGTACGGCGTGAAGTGGTCGGTGGCCGCTGCAAGCTCCCGGAACGCAAACGCCTTCACCTCGATGGCCTGCCGCAGCGCGTCCTCCGGGTTGGCGTCGCTCTCTGCATTAATCGATTTCATTTCATTCAGCACTGAATTAATTTGCAGGAGCGACGTCGCGAGGAAATCTGAATCAAGCAGAGGAGGCAGGCTCTGACGCACCGCCGGCCGGCTTGGTCGGCGTCACGCTCGCCGGAGCTGCCACGGCGACGGGCGCGTGAGCGGCCGGGGCGTGGTAGGACGCGGGTGCGTGCACGGCGGGAGGCGGCGTCATGGGCCCCGCCCCCGCCTGCTCGTCGCCCCCTCCCTCGTTGTTGCCATCCTTCTTCTTCCCGAAACACGGCAAGCAGCTCATCTTGCCGCTCCGTCCACGCCGTGCTGCGACCTCGCGGGGGCCAAGAACGCCAAGGTACACGCAGGGTCGACGACCGAGGAGTCGCCGCCGCCGTCACTGCGTGCCGGCGATCATCGAGCGTCAACTCAGCACCGCCGCGGCGCCTCGACCTCATGGAACGCCATCAATTCCACCGCGCCGCACCGTAAATGTATGTATGATATGATACACGTACGTACGCGCGCGTGCGCAGGCAGCAGAGCACCCACCGGAGGACGGCCGGCTCGTACGTGTCCCTCGATCCGTCAGAACGACGAGACGGGACGGCGGAGGAGGACGCGTGATCACCGGGGAGAATGAACGGATCGAAGAAGGGTGTGCGGGGTTCGACCGAGATCGACGGAGACGATGTGGGTGGTGGTGGTGGGGCGATACGGCAGTCCGAGGAGAAGGAAGGCTCTGGAGATCGAGGGATCCAAAGCCTTCCCACAGAGGAGAGATGGAGGAAGGAGAGGGTAGGAGAGGGAGAGGGGGAGGCTAAGTTTGGCGCGCGCGAAACCAGGGGGGCAGGGTTGGACGTGCGGAGCACCACGTACTTTTTAAGCCGCGAGGGAGGGGAAGGGAGGCGTCGTGGAGGGGGCGTTTCGGCCATTCTTGCTGTCCACCACCACCTCCATGATCGTCACCTGCATGTTTATGTTTCCGCAGGATACGAACCGATTCGTTGCGCTGGCTGTGAATTAATTTCGTGTAGACCACGAACTTGCTAAAGTAGTAGAGTAGTGTCTTTGGAGTAGGGAATGTTAAGACCTTGTACAATGCAAGTTGCTTAACAAGGTGTTTAGAAAAATAAATCAGCCACCCAATTGTGTCGTCTTGAATCTACGTACATTTTTTTTTTTTTGAGACGGTGTAGTTTTTGCTTGCAAAAAAAAAGGACCGAATTAACCAGCGAACGTTTGTTCGAAGCATGGAAAATGCGAACACGTGGCAATTGTGTTGGCCGAGGATGACAAATCTACCATTCTTAATAAGTTGCTCCCCACTATGGCAATTCTCTCTACATGCGCATTGTCCACATCAGCATGATGCCACGTCAATGTTCTTTCAACATGCAACCTCCACGTCACCGATCCAGTCAAATCAGCAATTCTGTACATGCATAACGGCATGCATGTCCACATTATCAGTCCCGCGAAAATACATCCTACATAACTAGAGCGCACGACTATGATCACAATGAATGTTAGTGGTTTGTTGCTTTCCTATCACTTTAATTCCCAGCCGTTTCATCCTCCCATAAGCATGTAGGATGTAGCCATGTAATCAACGCAGCAGTCCCCGTCGGTTCCAGTCCTGTCCCATCACCTCTCTCCCTGCCTGAGTCGCTTGCTTTGTGCAGTTACGGTGTAGCGACCAAACAATCCCTTTGAATCTCACGACTTCATAGCACAAGTACTGGAAATCAAGAGTCCATCCATGGCAGAACTCATCTTCTGATTGTCTCCCGGTTAGGATATAGGGAGTACCTAGAACTCATCTAGATGAGACATAATTTGGTCTCATTCACGTTTTATAGCCATTAGATGTGATGCTATAAGATGCGTGTGTGCTGACGTGGGTTGTGTCTGTTCACATCTAATGGCTATAAAACATGAATGAGACCAAATTATATCTCATATAGATGAGTTCTAGCAAAACTGTAGGATATATATATATACATCTATCGAAGCCGTCCCCAAATTCAAAGCATTCAATCTCTTTTCATTATTGCTGCTATGTTTGCGAGTGCTCTCGAACCCTCTCGGTTTCTACATTAAATCCTGTAGAAAATAAGACGACTTGGGATGGGCACTTCGGGCGGCCAAACCTGTCGGTCTCCCTCGGCTCCACCGGCTGTTTTCGGCAGCCGGGGTTGGGGGAGATGATGGCGGTAATGTGATAATGGAGAGTATCGTGTAAAGTTGTCCTGGCGAGTAGCGAATAGGGTGTCAACTGGTGGCGCATCTCGGTGGAGGAGGGTGCCCTGCATAGAAATAAAGACATCTGATTGCATCCTTGTGGTTGTCGCGCGAGCTCCGGCGAGGCCTGCAGGTGTTGCCAGTGCCAGGTATGTGGGGGAGTAGGGATACTATGTACATTAGTCCTCTATCTTCCTGTAGGTGGGGGGCGGCTGTAGGGATTGTGGTGAAGTAGTGGGTGGCTCCTCATCTATTTTCCAATGCTGTTTTCTGATGATCAATGGAGCAGGGCAAGGTTAGAGGAGCATGGGTAGGCTGTTCTTTGTGAGAATGGCTTTGGACAGTTGTTCTTCATACTTATACTACGCATGGGTACTGTTCGGATGATTTGGTGTATGCTAGCTAGCTCAGGGTGATATGATAAATTGGTAATGAAATCATGGGGTACTACTTTTCTCAAAGAAAGACAATTCTATTGTTGTTCTTTTGGAAATGTGACGATGCCTCTCTTGGTTTGGTTGTAGGTCAATTCACCAGCTGCTTCTCTTAGTTACACCGCATGTGATTAATTTTCCTTGGCTCCATGGTCTACTGTCGCACTGCTGCTGCACTAAGTACGCAACACAGGTAACAATGGTTCGATCGACTCATTCTGATGGTGTACATCTACCCATCTTTTGTGCCCGAAGATATTCAAACAAGTAGTTTGCATCCTTTCTGAGATTCATACGAATTTTGGTCCATGGATTCTATCAAACTAGATAATTCCCCGCGCGTTGCTGCGGGATACAATGAGACTTTTAGTTCAATTGACATGTACTGTCTGGAGAGTGTATTGATACATAGCATAGATGGCTCCACGTGAAAAAGGATCTAGCACGAACAAACATCTTGTTTGCTCCAATGTAACATCGTCAAACAAAACCAACGAACTCCATCAGGATATTCGCAACATAAAACATAATAAGGTAATATAATTGGCACCAAAAGATTCAGTATGAAATGCAGTGGAGAGTAAAGTAAGAGAGAGTAGTGAGCGACCACCAGACACCATATCTAAATGTATAATGTGAGATTCATTTATTAGGTTTTGATAGCTTGAAGGAACATCTGAAGTATTCCTTATCCAGCTATCTTGTATTAATTAATGTATTGCAAAGGAAGGCTGGAAGCAAAGTAAACAATTATCTGTTTTAGTTATAACATTTACTTTCAATTATGCAAATGAGATGATTTATTTTCTGCTTTGAAGGTAGGCCAACTCTGGACGGTGAAACATAATGAAAAAGAAGCTCAAAATTACTACAGAAATGCACAAACATAAAGGATGGATGATCAGCACAATCCTTTTTACAGAGGTTTTGTGAAGGATAGAACATGAGATTAATGTTATGTGAAATATATTAACAAAATATGAAGGATAATGACGAATTCATTCCTGAATGATCCTTTAAACCTATTGTTTTTTTTCAGGTGTAAGAGACAATAGAATGTACTTTTTTTTACAAAAAAAGATGATAGATGTATTTTTTTCAAATAATAATATAATGTAGATGCGCATGAGGGATCTGATTTTATGTTGGAGATGTGCATCACTGTGAATGAACTGTCGGATTCCACATGATGCATGGGTAAAATAATATCATTATTCAGAGCATTGCATACCCTGACTAAAAAGGAATGGACATAATATGCAAGATGTAAAACACATGCAACCAATTTCGCATGTAGTTTCTGTGTAATATAATTAGTATAAGATCTGAACAGAAGGGGTTGTGCTACTTCAACTATTAACACCATACTGTAATCAATTAATTTGGGGGCATTCAAAGTCATATTTCTACAGTTAACGGAGCGAGTAACTCAAGAAAATGTCGAAGATTGACAATTTATGAAGTAGTTGATTGAACTTACCTTCTGAAATACCCAACATCCGTAGTAGCCCATGGGATTAGAGAGTTGCGTCGATAGTGGAAACTTGCAGTAGTAGTGGGTTAGCAAGTGTAATCCCGTGAGTGGTTGGGAGTGGTGCTACCGCAACTATGGCCTGTACTTGTTAACTCTCCTGTAACACTATTTCTGCGTGTACCTGAATATAAGAATTATCATGCGCAGAGCTCCTATCGATACTTTGGATTTTTTTGCAAACGAAACCAAGAAATGACTTGATAGTTGGTACAACATATATCTTCATCTATATATAATTAAGTACGATATAATAGATAAAATGGATGCATGTTGGCCAGAGATGATAAGATAAGTAGAATAACACGCAATCTTATTTGGATAAAGAAACAGAGAAAACACATTGCGAGAGTGCATGCTTTCATGGCAGAACAGATCTGCACGGACATGTGTAGATCCAAAGGTTTGACAAATACAGTATCCAACATTAGCTCGTGAATCATATATTCTACGTTGCCAACCAATTAGAGGTGGTACTGAATCCCATTGAAATAAGTTGGTACAAACAATTCATTGCCAATTTTATGCAAGAAACATATTTTCCTGGGATGCGCAATAATGACAATACATGACCAGCTAAAACGCATTTTCATATTTCAGAGAGCAAGAGACATCACATGATAAAATAAATATAAGACATCTGCATCTCCAAAATATTCAAGGAAAATGACCATCCTATATCATTACCAAACCTTGTTGAAAATAGAAGCCTATAATATATACCTCCTCGATTCCAGTAGTCTTGTACGGAAACAGTTCCTGCAACTTTGATAGTATTGATCTTGATCGTAGCTGATTGCACATGACCTTGATCACATAACTGTGATATTAAATCGGACATGCTTGCCTTGGATCATGTAATGCCCCGGATGTAATACTTTCTCTTTTGGGCAATATATA
>LR738709.1:568978492-568997114 GCA_902687465.1 Secale cereale
ATATATATATATATATATATATATCTGGCTTCATCAATTTCATTCCGGGTTCTTCGTCTTTCGGGTTTTCGTCGTTTTGTTGTGTGCGTGTGTGGCATTCATTCATATCATGTAGTCATGTGCATCGCATTGCATTTGTGTTGTCATTTGCATCCGGTCCCACTCGTTCCTTTCTGTTGTCCGTTTCGAGTTCCGGAGCTCTCTCACGTGTCCGTGGCATCCCCGAGGCCTACTTTGGAGTTTGGCAGTGTAACGTTTCCGTTTTAGCGTGAGACTTGTCGTGCGATGTTGTTTTGGTATGTGTAACCCGCCTGTCAAATCTCGTCGCGTTTGGAGTTCGTTTGCTACTCCAACAGTTATTCTCGTGGGCTGAAAGTACCTCCTCTTTGAGGCCCAAGACACCCCTCCAACAGCCCACCAAACCAACCCAAACCCCTCCCTTCATCTAGGCCATCCAATTGTGATCGCGTGGCCGAAAACCTCACCTCATTTGGACAACCCTAGCTCCTTGTGCCTATATAAACGTCCATCTTCCCCAAATTTTTTGCGTCTGAAACCCTAATGCTTCCACAGTTCACCGCCGGTGCTTCCATCGTTGAGCCACCGTGTTTCCGACCTCTCTGAGATCGTGCTTCCACCGTGCCGCGTCCGCGCTTCCGAAGGCCGCCGCCCGTGCTTCCGATCTAACGCGCGGGCCCGCGAGGCCGTCTTCCACCTCTAACTGCCGCCGCCGCCGGAGGAGCTCGCCACCGCCGCCGGACTTCTCCACCTTCCCCTCGCCGCAGGCCTTCGCCACCGCCGCCGGGCCCCTCCTCCACCTCGCCGGCCAGCCCGCGCCGGAGCTCCGCCGCCTCTCCTCATCAGGCCGCGCCTCCGCCGCCGGCCCCCCTCGACGACCCCGCCGGCTCCCTGCTCCGGTCCGGCGCCGCCGCCGCGTCGTTCGAGGGCGCCGCCCCGATTCCCCCCGTCGCCAGCCGCCGGCCCTCGCCAGGGCGCTCGAAGCCCCCGATCCCGATCGGATCTGCCTCCCGCTGGGCCTAACGGGCCGAAGCCCGTTAACCGCTCAGATCCGCCGCTTCGGGCCGCGCCCGATCCGCCAGCCCGCGCCCGCGTTGACTTCTCCGCCCGGGCCCGTTTGACCAGATCCGTTGACCCCTGAGGTAGTCTCCGTTTTCACTAAGTCCCTGTTAGTTTCAGTTTCAGATGATGTTTTGTATTGATGATAACTTTTTGTGTGATTGTCCGATTTGAGCAAATGATATGTCAAAATGATCGTGGTGACTTGTACTACGTTTTTTTTCCATTGTGCCATGCATGTTTGAGGTCATCTAGATGCTTAAATATCTGTTGCAAGAGTGCTACTTGTTATAAACTGCTGTTAGTAGTTGTTTTCATGCCATCTTTGCAATGTGATATCTTGTTGCATGGTTATCCAAATGAAGCAAATGATATGTCCACGTGTTCATCATGTTATGCTCTACATGTTGGTTGCTTTAGCTTGCATGATAGATTTCATCTTGCCATGTTTATCTCCTTTGCAAAGTGCTATGTGGCTGTTATGTCGTTAAACTTGTTACGAGATGCCTCGGAGAGGAGCTCGTTGCTATTGCCGTGTTTGTCCTCTTGTTGCATGCTTAGATGTTTTGGATTCACCATCATGTGTACTTTGCTGTGGTGCTTACCACTTGCCATGCCATGCTTTGAGGTGACTTAAACTTGCTCACAAAGATGCCATGATGTTACTACTGTTTTAACACTTAGTGAAATTTCACTAAGTCTGGAATCTGTAATTTCCAGATGCCATGTTTGCTTGTTGTTCTAGGCAAATCCATGATAGTTTTGGGGTGACTCTTGATGATTCCTTGTTGTATATATTGTTGGCTATCCATTCATGCTCTCACATGCTTATTTGGGTGGCTGTAGCATATTTAACTCTTGCTCCCAAGTTGCAACAAATTACTGCTGTCAGGATTTTGTTGTCAAGTTCCAAATGTCATAGCTTGTTGCTACTGATCCATGGCTCCTTTGGGGATGCTCCAATGGACTTGTTTGCTGTAGGATATGTCTAGTTTATGTCCATGCTCCTTGCCATGATGTTTGAGTGTTGTAGACTATTTATTTATTGCCCCGAAGTTGCTATGTGGCTGTTATTTTCAGCTTGTGCATGTTTATTGTTTCGGGTGTAACTTTTAGCCCGTTGCTCCGTTTTGAGCAAGTCCTATATGTAACTTGTGTGATTTTGCATGTAGATTCATAATATCCTCATGTTATCATGTTTTGAAGTATTTTTGCTCGATGCAAATTGCCATGCTCCTTGTGCTGTAACACTGTGCTTCCTATGTAGGCTTTCTGTGCTTCCTAAGTGCATCTGCATTGCTTCCATAGTGCATCAGCCATGCATCCAGTAGTTTTGTGCATTGCATCTTGTTGATTTCGTGTCTTGTGTGTTTGTGTTGAGTAGAGCTGGAAGCTGAGTACGAGTACGAGCACGAGGTTACTACCGAGGTTGAGAACGAGGAGCCCACTTACGATCCCATCGACAACTCTTCAGGCAAGATGACCGAACCCGGATATCATTACTATCTTTGCCTATTGCTAGAAGTATCGCTCTATAGTTTTGCCTCGATGCCCATGTTTTCCTGTCAGCCTCCTATTGTAACCATAAACCTGTCTAACCACCCTACCTATGCAAACCATTGATTGGCCATACGTAGGCTTCGCTCAGCCCCTCTTATAGCATTGTTAGTTGCAGGAGAAGATTGAAGATTCTTGCTTCTTGTTGAAGCTTGTTGGGATATCACACTATATGAATTATTAAATGAAATCATCTATATATTGGTAATGGGTGGAAGGCTAAGCCTTTTGCTTGGTGATTTGTTCCACTCATGCCGCCTTAGGAACCGTATAAACCGGCGTTATGTTCCTTGATTATGCGTTCCTCACACGGTTGGGGTTATGGGACCCCCTCGATAAACCGCTAAGTGCTAAGTCTTTTCCAGCAAGTCCCAACATTGGTACTATTTGCCTAAACAACTAAAAAAAACTTGCATAGGGTCTTGCAAACCCGAGTTCTTAATCAACAACCCCGGGCCAGTGCTCCACATGAGTGTTGGTCCAAACTGGGGGTTATGCGGGGCCACCACGGGGAAACTCGAGGATTGGTTTTACCTGTAGGATCACCCATCCGGTCGTCGCCTGAGACTAGATAAGCGCGGCTACTGTCAGGGTGTCGACACGCCGGGAGGATTTGCTGGATTAGCCTTACCTTAGTCGGAGTATCTTGAGCACGGGATTCCGAGGATACTCTGGTCTTCCCACTTTGGAGTTGCGACTCCGCGGATCGTGGGCTTGTCATGGGCCAAGTTGGAACACCCCTGCAGGGTTATGAACTTTCGAAAGCCGTGCCCGCGGTTATGTGGCAGATGGGAATTTGTTAATATCCGGTTGTAGAAAACTTGACACCATGTTCCAATACACTACCAGCGTGAGTACCATGACGGTCATTTTCCGAAAGGGATTCGGGAAGTGAACACGGTGGGGTTATGTTTGACTTGCTAGTTAGGATCACTTCGTGATCATCTCTCGACCGAGGCACTTCTCTTCTCGCTCTCTTTTGCGTAAGTTAGTGCTAGTGCTGCTGCAGACTCTTGTTCTTTCTTCAGCCTTGTTCCACACCCAAGGCTTGGATAGTTGTGTTACCCGGGAACGGGATTGCTGAGTCCTCTCTGGCTCACAGTTACTTCACCACACCAGATGCAGGTACTATGGTGAGCTACACAGGCGATGGTACCGAGCTAGACTGGGAGTACGACGAGGAGCGTAGCCGTTACTATGTGAACTATCCAGTTGATCAGTAGAGCTTCTACTAGGATTCGATTCAGACCTGTGGTTTAATGTTATGTTTGGTATCTTGTCATTTGGATCTTTACCCTTAGATGGGCTATGATGTTTATTTGAATGATGATTGGACATGTAATGTTTTGTGTGACGTGGCGAGTGTAAGCCAACTATCTTTTCAGCTTTCATCCCTATTTTTACATGAGATGTGCAAAGGTACCAAACTTGTGATCATTCCAGAATGGGCTTATATCTTTAAGTCGTGCCTCGACACGTAGGAGATATAGTCCCATCCTGGGCATTACAAGTTGGTATCAGAGCCTTCTCCAACCTAGAAGCCCCCACTGATTGATCGAATCGTTGACGGTTGAGTCTAGGCACACACTTAAAATGTTTTGAGTCCTATATTTATATCGAAGAGTAGGATTTCTTTGCTCCTCATCTCTTTTCATTCTGGTGAGGACTCCTCACGACTACTCTTGCCTCTTCTACTTTCAAAATTGCACCAGATTTTTTTAGGAATCTCGCGAGTATTGTTTGGATTGTTTCGATGTCTTTGTGACGAGAATATTGTTCTCGATGCCTCCTGACATTAGGGGTTGTGGCAGTGTCCCGGGGAGTTGAGCTTCGGGGTATTGTCGTCACAAGCATATCGCGGCAGTTCTAGAGTACTTAAGACGGCCGACATCGAAAACTCTCCTATACGGTTAGTGGCAAGATAACCCCGACGTCACCCAGTACTGGGGAGGTAGTTCGGGAGTATTGCCATAGCTTGTATAGTAGATGCGTTTCGAAGGTCCGAGGTAGACGGTTTCCGAGAACAACTAGTTATGTGTTGAAGGATGGATACAGCTGGATGTAGGATTAGAGTTGATTACGCGGTGCTTCCCCTGTATCCCCAACACCTGATTGCATAACTGGAAATTTTCGGAAATTCATAGGTGGGTTCATCTAGTAGATCGTAGGCATTCTTCCAATGAATGCAGGTTACGGAGTTCGGGGTTCTACATTGAGTGAAGTGGTTTTATGGCCGATATTCCGATCGGGAGTTGCATCTTAAAGGGTCCTTGGCTATGCTGATCCGGGGATTGCAAAACCCTTTCGTAACACGTTCCATAAGCTTTCAGCACAAAGATGTCGAACGAAGCTCCTATCTTGTGTTTGTTCCATCTGTACCTTGTTGTTTTTCTTATTTACCTTTTGTCTCCCAGTGGCTTCTCGTGAAGATTGTTGTTATCATTAAACTGAGAATTTCATTCGTTCCTCTTGTTCGAATGATTCTTGTGAAGACTATGTTGCATTTCTATTCGTTGCTTCAGCTTATATCTTCGTTCAATCAAATTGCTGATTGGTGGTCATCTCTTTCAGGATGGCTCCGAAATGGGTTCCCAACGCTAACCCAGAGGGTGAAGAGGTTCCAGATCGTCCTCCTTCCCCTCCTCCTCCGTCTGAGGCCTGGAGAGCGATTATGCAAACTATGAACCAGAACACCCAGATGTTGATGCAGATGATGCAGCAGATGCAAGAAAATCAAGCAAATCAGGGTGCTCCAGGGAACCAAGGCAATTTCTTCAACCAACAGCACCATGCTACGCTCAACCAGTTCTTGGCTAATCAACCAAAGGCTTTCACTTACTGTGTCGACCCTCTCGATGCTGAAGATTGGATTACTGATATCAAGAAGCATTTTGAGTGCAGTAACGTCAGGCCCGAGGACTATGTGAAGTTTGCAGCCTTCCAACTCAAGGACCAAGCAGCTGATTGGTGGCAGCAGTACAAAGACTCCAGAGAAGGGCGTGTGATCTCTTGGGATGATTTCTGCAAGGACTTTCGCTCTCACCACATTCCAACAAGTGTCATCGAGGGTATGAGTGAGCAATTCCGCAACCTGAAGCAAGCCTCTATGACTGTCTACCAGTATAATGTCAAGTTCCAAAACCTTGCCCGCTATGCAAAGCAAGACATCCCAGATGCTAAGAGCAAGATCTATCAGTTCCGTGGAGGTCTGAAGGATGAACTTCAACTTGCTCTCACCTTGTTCGAGCCTGATGAGTTTGACAAATTCTATAACATGGCGCTTAAGCAAGAGGCAGCCCAGCTCAAGATGGAGGCTTCCAAAAAGAGGATCCGAGATGCTGTTCACTCCTCCTCATCTTCTCAAGTGGTCGCGAAGCAACAAAAAATTTGGCTTCCACCTCCTCCAGTGATCCGAGCTCCCTACAACAACAACAACAAGAACTCTGCTGGTCGTGGTTTCTCCCACCCACACAACCAAGGCAATCAGTCCAAGTCGCAGTTCCAAGCTCCAGGACCAAGTGTTCCTCCTACTCGTCCTCTTTCTGAGGTCACTTGTTACAAGTGTGGCCAGAAGGGTCATTATTCCAACAAGTGCAACAACCCAAGGCGCCTTCCGCCTCCTCCACCTGTCAGCACAGCTATTGTCAAGCATAATCCAAAGTCTGCAAGGGTGAATTTGATGAATGCAGCGCGAGCGGAGAATTCTTCTGATGTCATTTTGGGTAATCTTCCAGTCAACCTTAAACCTGCTAAAGTTTTGTTTGATTCGGGTGCTTCATGTTCTTTCATGTCTCAACCATTCGCATCCAAGCATAATGTTGACATCAAAAGTTTGCCAAGGGAATTATCAGTTGTTTCTCCGGGTAAATTGATGCATTCTCGTATATATGCTCCGGATGTTTCTATTCGCATGGGTGATTATCGATTTCTGGTCTCTCCGGTGGTTCTCGGCAATTCCGACATTGACCTCATCCTCGGGATGGACTGGCTTTCTCAGCATGATGCTCACATTGATTGTGCAAACAAGGAAGTCAAGATTACTCATCCTGATGAAGATGTGATTATCTTCGCCTCTCGGGATAACACAATCAGGCTTTTCTCTCTCAATGACAAGGGCGAGATTAATGCCATCTCTCAAATTCCGGTGGTTAACGAATATGAAGACGTCTTTCCTGAAGAACTTCCAGGCATGCCTCCACACCGTCAAGTGGAATTCGTCATTGAACTCGAGCCTGGTACTGAGCCAGCATGCCGGCGTCCGTACAAGCTCTCTCCTGGAGAATTGAAGGAGTTGAAGAAGCAGCTTGACGAACAAGAGCGTTTGGGTCTGATCAGGCCTAGTACGTCTCCTTGGGGCTGTGGTGTCTTATTTGTCAAGAAGAAGGATGGCACGGAGCGCCTTTGAGTCGATTACCGGCCATTGAACAAGAAGACAATAAAGAACAAGTATCTGCTCCCCAACATCAATGAACTGTTCGAGCAGCTCAAAGGAGCTAAAGTGTTCTCAAAGCTCGATCTCCGAATGGGCTACCACCAAATTCGCATTCGCGAAGAAGATATCCACAAGACTGCCTTCAGAACGAGCTACGGCTCCTATGAGTATACAGTCATGTCTTTTGGTCTCGCTAATGCTCCACCTACCTTCTCGAGAATGATGCACTACATTTTCAACCCCTACACCGGCGAGTTTGTGCTTGTGTATCTGGATGACATTTTGGTATTTTCCAAGAATGAAGAGGATCACGAAAAGCACCTCCGTCCGGTTCTCGACAGACTCCGTGAACATAAGTTCTATGCCAAGTTCTCCAAGTGTGAATTTTGGCTCGATAAGGTCTTGTATCTGGGCCATATCATCTCCGCTGACGGTATTGCGGTAAACCCTGAGAAAGTTGAAGCCATTGTCAACTGGGAACCTCCTCAGAATGTCAAGCAACTCCGAAGCTTTCTTGGTCTTGCCAGCTATTGCAGAAGGTTCGTTGAGAACTTCTCCAAGATTGCCAAGCCTCTTTCCAACTTGCTACAGAAAAATGTCAATTACTACTGGTCTCCAAATTGTGAAGTGGCATTCAAAACTCTCAAAGAAAAGCTCGTCTCTGCTCCAGTTCTTACTCCTCCAGATGAGTCCAAGCCCTACGAAGTATTCTGTGATGCTTCTCTTCAAGGACTTGGTGGTGTGCTAATGCAGGACAAGAGAATTGTGGCATACACTTCTCGTCAACTAAAGCCAAGTGAGAAGAACTACCCCACACATGATCTTGAACTAGCAGCTGTGGTACATGCTTTGATTATGTGGAGACACCTTCTGTTGGGCAGAAAAGTCGACATCTTCACCGATCACAAGAGCTTGAAGTACATCTTCACACAGTCGAATCTGAACCTCCGCCAGACTCGTTGGGTCGAAATGATCCAAGAGTATGATCCCAGCATCGAATACACACCTGGCAAGGCGAATGTGATTGCAGATGCTTTGAGCAGAAAGGCATATTGCAACAGCCTCCTTATCAAGCTGTTCCAGCCTGAGCTTTGTGAAGCATTCAGGAAGCTCAACCTCCAAGTTGTTCCGCAAGGCTTTCTTGCAAATCTTCAAGTTGCTCCTACCTTGGAAGATCAGATCCGTGAGGCCCAACTCAATGATGCTATGGTGCAGAAAGTGAAACATGGTATTGCAAAGGGTACTCCCAAATACAAGTGCTATCGCGTTGATGAGAGAGATACCTTGGTCTTCGAGGACAGACTCGTGGTTTCCAAAGGTGATCTCAGGAAGCTCATAATGGACGAAGCACATGATTCCCTCCTTTCGATTCATCCTGGCACTTCCAAGATGTACCAAGACCTCAAGCAATCATACTGGTGGACACGCATGAAAAGGGAGATTGCCCAATTCGTGAATGAATGTGATGTCTGCAGAAGAGTGAAGGCAGAGCATCAACGTCTAGCCGGTCTTCTCCAACCTCTTCCTATTCCCGAATGGAAATTCGACCACATTGAAATGGATTTCGTCACTGGCTTTCCTATGTCCAAGATAGGGAATGATTCTATCTTTGTGGTGATTGACAAGCTTACCAAAGTCGCTCACTTCCTTCCAGTCAAAGAATCCATCAATGCAACTCAATTGGCAGAGTTGTACACTTCCAGAATTGTGTCTTTACATGGCATTCCTCAAGTTATCTCCTCAGACCATGGAAGTTTGTTCACTTCTAAGTTCTGGGACTCCTTTCAGTCTTCCATGGGCACTAAGATTCGTTTCAGCACTGCATTTCACCCTCAGACTAGTGGTCAAGTCGAGAGAGTGAATCAGATTCTAGAAGACATGCTCAGAGCCTGTGTCATATCTTTTGGCATGAAATGGGAAGATTGCCTTCCATTTTCCGAGTTCTCTTACAACAACAGCTTTCAAGCAAGTGCAGGCAAAGCTCCGTTTGAAATCCTTTATGGCAGAAAGTGCCGTACCCCTCTCAACTGATCCGAGACGGGTGAACGTCAACTTCTTGGCAATGACTTGATCTCAGAAGCCGAAGAAATGTGCAAAGTCATACGTGAGAATCTCAAGGCCGCTCAGTCGCGTCAGAAGAGCTACTATGACGGCAAGCATCGTGATTTGGCCTTCAACATCGGGGGATCATGTCTATCTCCGTGTTTCTCCTATGAAAGGCACCCAAAGATTCGGTATCAAAGGAAAGCTTGCTCCTAGATACGTCGGGCCTTTCAAGATCCTTGGCAAAAGAGGCGACCTAGCCTATCAACTTGAGCTCCCTTCCAACTTCGCCAATGTTCATGATGTGTTTCACGTGTCTCAACTCCGCAAGTGCTTCAAGACACCTGAACGCACCATTCCGTTTAAGGAGATTGATCTTCAACAAGACTTGTCTTACCGAGAGCATCCCGTTGCTATTCTCGAAGAAACCGAGCGCAAGACCCGCAACAAGTCCATCAAATTCTTGCAAGTCAAGTGGTCACACCATACCGACTGAGAAGCTACGTGGGAACGAGAAGATCGCCTTCGTTCCGAGTACCCTTCCTTTTTCCAGTCCTAGATCTCGGGACGAGATCTTTTTGTAGTAGAGGAGAGTTTGTGATGCCCCGGATGTAATACATTCCCTTTTGGGCAATATATATATCTCTGGCTTCATCAATTCCATTCTGGGTTCTTCGTCTTTCGGGTTTTCGTCATTTTGTTGTGTGCGTGTGTGGCATTCATTCATATCATGTAGTCATGTGCATCGCATTGCATTTGTGTTGTCGTTTGCATCCGGTCCCACTCGTTCCTTTCCGTTGTCCGTTTCGAGTTCCGGAGCTCTCTCACGTGTCCGTGGCATCCCCGAGGCCTACTTTGGAGTTTGGCTGTGTAACATTTCCGTTTTAGCGTGAGACTTGTCGTGCGATGTTGTTTTGGTATGTGTAACCCGCCTGTCAAATCTCATCGTGTTTGGAGTTCGTTTGCTACTCCAACAGTTATTCTCGTGGGCTGAAAGTATCTCCTCTTTGAGGCCCAAGACACCCCTCCAACAGCCCACCAAACCAACCCAAACCCTTCCCTTCATCTAGGCCCTCCAATTGTGATAGCATGGCCGAAAACCTCACCTCATTTGGACAACCCTAGCTCCTTGTGCCTATATAAACGTCCATCTTCCCCAAATTTTCGCGTCTGAAACCCTAATGCTTCCACAGTTCGCCGCCGGTGCTTCCACCGTTGCACCGCGGTGCTTCCACCGTTGAGCCACCGTGTTTCCGACCTCTCTGAGATCGTGCTTCCACCGTACCGTGTCCGCACTTCCGAAGGCCGCCGCTCGTGCTTCCGATCTGACGCGCGGGCCCGCGAGGTCGTCTTCTACCTCTAACCGCCGCCGCCGCCGGAGGAGCTCGCCACCGCCGCCGGACTTCTCCACCTTCCCCTCGCCGCCGGCCTTCGCCACCGCCGCCGGGCCCCTCCTCCACCTCGCCGGCCAGCCCGCGCCGGAGCTCCGCCGCCTCTCCTCATTAGGCCGCGCCTCCGCCGCCGGCCCCCCTCGCCGACCCCGATGGCTCCCTGCTCCGGTCCGGCGCCGCCGCCGCGTCGTTCGAGGGCGCCGCCCCGATTCCCCCCGTCGCCAGCCGCCGGCCCTCGCCAGGGCGCTCGAAGCCCTCGATCCCGATCGGATCTGCCTCCCGCTGGGCCTAACGGGCCGAAGCCCGTTAACCGCTCAGATCCGCCGCTTCGGGCCGCGCCCGATCCGCCAGCCCGCGCCCGTATTGACTTCTCCGCCCGGGCCCGTTTGACCAGATCCGTTGACCCCTGAGGTAGTCTCCGTTTTCACTAAGTCCCTGTTAGTTTCAGTTTCAGATGATGTTTTGTATTGATGATAACTTTTTGTGTGATTGTCCGATTTGAGCAAATGATATGTCAAAATGATCGTGGTGACTTGTACTACGTTTTCTTCCATTGTGCCATGCATGTTTGAGGTCATCTAGATGCTTAAATATCTGTTGCAAGAGTGCTACTTGTTATAAACTGCTGTTAGTAGTTGTTTTCATGCCATCTTTGCAATGTGATATCTTGTTGCATGGTTATCCAAATGAAGCAAATGATATGTCCACGTGTTCATCATGTTATGCTCTACATGTTGGTTGCTTTAGCTTGCATGATAGATTTCATCTTGCCATGTTTATCTCCTTTGCAAAGTGCTATGTGGCTGTTATGTCGTTAAACTTGTTACGAGATGCCTCGTAGAGGAGCTCGTTGCTATTGCCGTGTTTGTCCCCTTGTTTCATGCTTAGATGTTTTGGATTCACCATCATGTGTACTTTGCTGTGGTGCTTACCACTTGCCATGCCATGCTTTGAGGTGAATTAAACTTGCTCACAACTATGCCATGATGTTACTACTGTTTTAACACTTAGTGAAATTTCACTAAGTCTGGAATCTGTAATTTCCAGATGCCATGTTTGCTTGTTATTCTAGGCAAATCCATGATAGTTTTGGGGTGACTCTTGATGATTCCTTGTTGTATATATTGTTGGCTATCCATTCATGCTCTCACATGCTTATTTGGGTGGCTGTAGCATATTTAACTCTTGCTCCCAAGTTGCAACAAATTACTGCTGTTAGGATTTTGTTGTCAAGTTCCAAATGTCATAGCTTGTTGCTATTGATCCATGGCTCCTTTGGGGATGCTCCAATGGACTTGTTTGCTGTAGGATATGTATAGTTTATGTCCATGCTCCTTGCCATGATGTTTGAGTGCTGTAGACTATTTATTTATTGCTCCGAAGTTGCTATGTGGCTGTTATTTTCAGCTTGTGCATGTTTATTGTTTCGGGTGTAACTCTTAGCCGCTCCGTTTTGAGCAAGTCCTATATGTAACTTGTGTGATTTTGCATGTAGATTCATAATATCCTCATGTTATCATGTTTTGAAGTATTTTTGCTCGATGCAAATTGCCATGATCCTTGTGCTGTAACACTGTGCTTCCTATGTAGGCTTTCTGCGCTTCCTAAGTGCATCTGCATTGCTTCCATAGTGCATCAGCCATGCATCCAGTTGTTTTGTGCATTGCATCTTGTTGATTTCGTGCCTTGTGTGTTTGTGTTGAGTAGAGCCGGAAGCTGAGTACGAGTACGAGCACGAGGTTACTACCGAGGTTGAGAACGAAGAGCCCACTTACGATCCCATCGACAACTCTTTAGGCAAGATGACCGAACCCGGATATCATTACTATCTTTGCCTATTGCTAGAAGTATCGCTCTATAGTTTTGCCTCGATGCCCATGTTTTCCTGTCAGCCTCCTATTGTAACCATGAACCTGTCTAACCACCCTACCTATGCAAACCATTGATTGGCCATACGTAGGCTTCCCTCAGCCCCTCTTATAGCATTGTTAGTTGCAGGAGAAGATTGAAGATTCTTGCTTCTTGTTGAAGCTTGTTGGGATATCACACTATATGAATTATTAAATGAAATCATCTATATATTGGTAATGGGTGGAAGGCTAAGCCTTTTGCTTGGTAATTTGTTCCACTCATGCCGCCTTAGGAACCGTATAAACCGGTGTTATGTTCCTTGATTATGCGTTCCTCACACAGTTGGGGTTATGGGACCCCCTCGATAAACCGCTAAGTGCTAAGTCTTTTCCAGCAAGTCCCAACATTGGTACTATTTGCCTAAACAACTAAAAAAACTTGCATAGGGTCTTGCAAACCCGAGTTCTTAATCAACAACCCCGGGCCAGTGCTCCACATGAGTGTTGGTCCAAACTGGGGGTTATGCGGGGCCACCACGGGGAAACTCGAGGATTGGTTTTACCTGTAGGATCACCCATCCGGTCGTGGCCTGAGACTAGATACGCGCGGCTACTGTCAGGGTGTCGGCACGCCGGGAGGATTTGCTGGATTAGCCTTACCTTAGTCGGAGTATCTTGAGCACGGGATTCCGAGGATACTCGGGTCTTCCCACTTTGGAGTTGCGACTCCGCGGATCGTGGGCTTGTCATGGGCCAAGTTGGAACACCCCTGCAGGGTTATGAAGTTTCGAAAGCCGTGCCCGCGGTTATGTGGCAGATGGGAATTTGTTAATATCCGGTTGTAGAAAATTTGACACCATGTTCCAATACACTACCAGCGTGAGTACCGTGACGGTCATTTTCCGAAAGGGATTCGGAAAGTGAACACGGTGGGGTTATGTTTGACTTGCTAGTTAGGATCACTTCGTGATCATCTCTCGACCGAGGCACTTCTCTTCTCGCTCTCTTTTGCGTAAGTTAGTGCTAGTGCTGCTGCAGACTCTTGTTCTTTCTTCAGCCTTGTTCCACACCCAAGGCTTGGATAGTTGTGTTACCCGGGAACGGGATTGCTGAGTCCTCTCTGGCTCACAGTTACTTCACCACACCAGATGCAGGTACTATGGTGAGCTACACAGGCGATGGTACCGAGCTAGACTGGGAGTACGACGAGGAGCGTAGCCGTTACTATGTGAACTATCCGGTTGATCAGTAGAGCTTCTACTAGGATTCGATTCAGACCTGTGGTTTAATGTTATGTTTGGTATCTTGTCATTTGGATCTTTACCCTTAGATGGGATGTGATGTTTATTTGAATGATGATTGGACATGTAATGTTTTGTGTGACGTGGCGAGTGTAAGCCAACTATCTTTTCAGCTTTCATCCCTATTTTTACATGAGATGTGCAAAGGTACCAAACTTGCGATCATTCCAGAATGGGCTTATATCTTTAAGTCGTGCCTCGACACGTAGGAGATATAGTCCCATCCTGGGCATTACAGATCAGTACCTGTGTCAAGCCGAAACGGAGAAGTAATAAACAATTTGAAGTCAGCAAAGTTACCAGCAGCTGCGCTGATCTTGGCTGAGCATCAATCCTGATAAAAAGAGACAACGGATGATCAGATGACCATAGCCAGTGGCCGATTCAGGGTGTGGCGACAAACTTGATGTTAGGTGATTAGTACGAAACAAATCTACATAGAGATTGCCAGAGTTGATGCAAGATTGACCTACATACTTTTGTATACACGAATGTGAAAAAAAATATAACCAAATATGACTTCCCAGCTTCCAGAACGGGGCACTTCCATCTTCCACACGGGCAATGGAGAGATGATGGCACCGGCGACGACTCCTCCGGGTAGGGCGTGGCTGCGCGTTCAGGATCTATTGCGCAGGCTCATCCAATGGCGCGGCGATAGATCGTCGGCAATCACCCACGGAAAGGCACAACGGGGCATGAGAAGGAGATGAGAGCGGAGGCACGGTGCGCCACTAGGCAGCCAGCGATGTGAGAAGAGGAGGTAGAGGGACTGGTGGAGGGATCACACATATCCGGTTAATTAGAAACTACACATGCAAGTATTATTGGATAATTTCACCTAATCACACGATCTGGGATTCTGAGAGGCAGACCTTGAAGTGGGGGATGGGTGAGCTCGATAGGTGTCTCCTATCCACCGCTCAACAGCCGACACTCCATATGGCCCTGGAGGGCACGTCAGTCTACGGTGGCCACAGAGACGGCAGGTGGTTGGCTGAGCTGTGGAGCGGCGAAAAGATTAGAGATTGAGCCATCAGCAAGCATGTCTGCCAAATCTCCTTCATCCCTGGAAAGCCCCCGTTCGTCTCAACTCTCAAGCGAGAGAGGAGGAGGAGAGACAGGAAAGTAATAACTCGTGGAAGAGAAAAAGCCAGATTGGCTCATCTCACGGGAGGCTGAAGAGGAAGCGGCAAGGAGGAGAATCGATTCGGAGGGGAGGCATCTAGTGGGACAGTGTGAGGAAAAAAATACAGGATGACGTGGCTTCATCACACGCTAGGAAAATAGCTGATGTTGCATGAATGCTGAGATGGAATTGTTGTATGTTAAGATGAGGTGGATAACTTGCATGTCAAGAGAAATAAGTTAGTGGGGATGAACTATTTAGGTATTATAGATTAGCTCACACACCAACAATGATTTTCTTCTCATATTTAGCTACACTCTATAATTCAAATGTAATTAGGACTATAATAGGTAATGCATTATATAACTATTGATAACAGGAAAATAGAAAATCTCACTTTCTTTATTCACATTCTGTCGGGGATATACCCCGCGGTATGAACTGGCCGGAATTATGACCTGGCCGGACTTCGCATTCTACTTAAGACGGTTTATATTTGGCAAGTTACTGATGATCCAGCAGGCGGATCATGGATGACAAGGCCCAAGGCCCAGAAGGCCGGTTCATATTAATAGTGGGCCGGTTTATGAAGAAAGCATAAGAAATATCCTCCTACAAAGGAAGCAAGACTAGGACTCCTTGTAATAAAGCAATCCTAATCCTACTAGGACTAGTTATGTAAACCCGCCCCTTCAACATATATAAGGAGGGGCAGGGCTCCCCAAAGAGGACAAGTTCTGACAAGTTAGACAAGAGACAAGTTTAGAGGAGAAGTTTAGACAAGTTTCTAGGGTTAGACACCGAGAGCCGGTTTACCGGCGACACCACGAGGATCATAATGAGACCTAGCCTCAAACAGCACGTAGGGTTATTACCGGATGATGTTTCCCGGGGCCCGAAGCTGTCTAAATCCGTGTCTTGCATCGCATCTCTCAATTCCGCCCAACCCCTTCAAGCTACTACATAGATGTGCGGCCTCACCACTAAGTCCGCTAAACCGGACATCTGCCGTGTTAATTCCACGAAAGTTGGCGCCCACCGTGGGGCCTGCGCACGGTGGTGTTGAATTCTTGGAGGGATTTTTTCTAGGCTTCGAGAAGTTTGCGACCATCCGGACCGAGAAGTACATCGACTGTGGATTCATCAACGAAGTTTTTGGCAGCAGTATAAGTCGGACCAGAATCAGAATAGTAAATCTCCGTGGCAGGCAGGAGGATGGAGACAAGTTTGGGAACGGGAGGATTGCGGTATGTTCCGCCGCCGCCATCTTGAAAAGTCGACGACACCATTGGGAGTTCGATCGCGTATACCGATTGGTTCAAAATATTTGCTCAGAGTTATTTCATGTTCAAGTGTAACGTCCACGCTGAAGATCTATTAGCAAAAGTTGCGTGGAATTTTTTGAAGGCGTCAGGCGTGAAGATGCACAAGCTCGTTGACCAAAGCAATGGTAGCACTGCTAATCCGAGTATGGATCAAGGAATCGTATGTCTCTGAATATTAAAATCTGAGTATATCAACATCATGGGTCGGGCCGGTCTCCGCATCGGTCTCCACTTCGAGTGACCTCTGCCTCGACTACTACGACTCGATCTCGGTTTCAAGCCGCCTCGCCGGCCCTCAGTGACATTACAGGGTACTACAAGTCAGAATACTACAAAAATTAGATACTGGAAACTGATTTGAGGGGTGAAGCAGTTAAAGTTGCATGGACCAGCGATTGAAAAAAAAAACCGGTTCTTGATGGTAATTTGCGAACTGCTGCTACTTCAAATACAGCTGTTCGAATCCGTCGCGACTCGGGGACTCGGCAGCAATCACGTGTCGAGCACGGCGGCGGTTAGCGGCTTCAGGAAGTCTCCGGGTCGGCCTAACCCATGCACAGGCACGGTTCGAGTATTGTTCGAGGCAAAAGCAAACTCCGATGGATTCCCCAGCTCCTGTGCATGAATAGACATCAACTAGTGCAAACATTGGACAAGCATAAATTAACATCGACCAGGATGAGGATTTGGTACGGCCACTGCCACTGCATCAATCAAGCCGTCCTAGCCGTTCAAGTTGCACCTACTGCTCATTCACTGTCCAGGAGGGGGGGGCTGCTCCACATTCCACATCATCACGCAAAGGAAAATGCTACATTACTACTGTGGTGGTTGAGCTAGCTACAAGGATCAGAAGCAAAAAGCAACTAGTATTAAAATACTAGTAGAGGATCATATGGTCAAGGAATTAATTAATGGTACTGGCAGTACTCCAGGAAGACTAGAACGCTGGTACATCTACACTGATATTCGGTCCGATCAAATTCTAGCACGTGCAACGATCATCTGTCGTCCGGACAAATCCAGGTGATATATACCTTATTTATTTTAAGCACATGTTAAACTCATCCGACGACAATTACTCTTGCACGTGATATTTTTTCTTTACGCAGGACGACTATTAAAAAGAAAAAGGTTGGTGGTATGCCGCGGGTGCACGAATATACGTGTCGCGATCCGGTTTAGCTCAACACGCCGGCCGACTCGTCTGTCCGCGCCCATGTGTGTTGGTCTCCAACACCGCGGCCGACTCCTTCGCCAATGGACGTACGCACGCCACCGCTTCAGCGGTCCGGTCTACATTAAAACGCTAGTGCCGCACCCATCCTCATAAACCGGCCCGGCGGATACGCGTCTCACCGGTTAAAATGCCACGGCCAACTCGTCCATTGTCAAGGCGAACCAGGTGATATCTATCCTATTTATTTTTAAATACATATTAATTCGTCCGAGCAAAAGTTCCTCGCCCTGCTGTATTTTATATGCAGGAAAATTACTCATTATAAAATGGTATTATACCACGAAGACGGAGGCACGCCAAATATTGTTCGACACAAGTGATCGTCGTTATTCCACGGATTCAAGCACCGGTTTACAATGCTGTGACCGTCTCTCGCGACCACACCGGTTTACAACGCCGTGACCGTCTCTCACGACTACGCCGGCTCACAACGAGGAAGGCAACTAGCCCGTCGGCGCCGGCCGACCTATCTATTCTTCAAGCAAATCAGCCGGTTCATGCATCCGCACCGTTTTCCGACACGGAGGACAACTTGCTCATCTCCGCTGGTTTACAACCCCACGGCCAGTTCATCTGTTTGAACCGCTTCTAATGCTGCGGTCGTGTTACTGTCCACCCTGTGATCCGGTCTATTCAACATACCGGTTCAAATTCATTCAGGTGATATCCATCCAGAATATTATTTCTCTTATTATATATTATTTTTTTAAGAAAATAAGATGCTTTGATCAGTCTATCTGATTGTGCAGGGCAACTCCCACATATATACTCAAAAGCAGTAAAAACTCTCTAAAGAACATGAGATCATATCCGGTTCAAAGAGAGGACGCTTCAAGATTTACCCACAGGTTCGAGGAACCATGGAGGCCCTCTGGACAGTCGGGTTCACCCGCATTCAGTGATTGGCTAAAATTCTTATGGACAGTCAAATTTACCCACAGGTTCGAGGAACCATGGAGGCCCTTTGAAAAGATGGATAATCCACATTCAGTGATTGGTTTATATTTACCCACCGGTTCGGAGGAACCATGGAGACCCTCTGAAAAATGGATAATCCACATTCAGTGATTGGTTTATATTTACCCACCGGTTCAAGAGGAACCATGGAGGCCCTCTGAAAAGATGGATAATCCACATTCAGTGATTGGCTAGGCCCTCTGGAAAGATGGATAATCCACATCCAGTGATTGGCTCAATTTTTTACGTGCGGTTCTATCGGCCCTCTGAAAAGATGGATAATCCACATTCAGTGATTGGCTAGGCCCTCTGAAAAGATG
>LR738709.1:568997542-569013272 GCA_902687465.1 Secale cereale
TTCAGTGATTGGCTAGGCCCTCTGGAAAGATGGATAATCCACATCCAGTGATTGGCTCAATTTTTTACGTGCGGTTCTATCGGCCCTCTGAAAAGATGGATAATCCACATTCAGTGATTGGCTAGGCCCTCTGGAAAGATGGATAATCCACATCCAGTGATTGGCTCAGTTTTTTATTTGCGGTTCTATCGACCCTCTGAAAAGATGGATAATCCACATTCAGTGATTGGCTAGGCCCCCTGGGAAAGATGGATAATCCACATCCCATTGATTGGTTGAACCTTGCTTTGAGCCTGGCATCTCTTAAAAAGCCTCCACTACATGGTCTTATTTGCAAAATTTGCATTTTTTGGTGTTTGTGTTTTATAACCCTTTAAACCGGAGTGGAACAGCTACAGAAGCTGACCACATATCTATACAGTGAAAAGTCTGGGTCATGAATACCAGCATGAATAAACCGGTGTTCATTATAACCCGGATCATCTATCAGGCAACAAGCCAAGTATAAGCTACAAATTTCTGGACAAAAGTTTCAGCGTGATGTAAACCGGTGTCTTTTATCAAACCCGGAATTATTATTGGGTCTATCAAAGGCTCCCTCAGAAAACTGCAAAGTTCGCCGGATTAAGAATATCAAGCATACTTAATCGCAGGTAAGAAGTTATTTCTGATACAAACATACACTTGTTTGATATATTTTGTGAGCAATATAATCCGTCCGGTGGTAAACCGCCAGGACATCTTTTAGCGTTGTTTTATGCAGAAGCAGGTAAGATAATGAATAGTGTTCATTAAACCGGCCTGGCTTTGACTATAAGTCACCAGTATGAGACGAAATAATGACCGGTGTTTATTAACCCGGCCTGGTTGTGATCAAATATCACTGGAATTGGTCTTCAAACCGGATTATATTCTTCAATAGCCAACATGGCTGGATTCTTATTATGCTTATAAATATTATGATTGAGGTCTTCAAAGTCGCTTTAAAGCGCAATGGATATTATTTCAACGATGGAAGTGATTTATTCTACAAAGGAATAGTCCCGAGTTGCTGCAGGCTTACAACCCGGCACTTGGGGGCTACATTAATCAAATTAAGTTTACATCAAATACACAAGTCTCATGTCGCTGCAAGCATGCACCATGACACTTGGGGGCTAATGGGCAGTTGAAGCAGTAAACAGCAGCAATTCAAAGACAAAGTCTCAAGCACACAAGCAAGTTGTCTACTTGACACTTGGGGGCTAATGGAAAGATCATTTGCTTCATCTGGAAGTACCGGTTCACCTTCTAAATGTAGCTAAACCGGAACTTGGGGGCTACCAATCGCTCCTGTCAACAATTCAAGGTACACAAGTATTCATCCATTATATTGAAGGGTCCACTGCTCAGTTGGTAAAGCACAAAGCTCTTAACCTTGTGGACGTGGGTTCAAACCCCACGATGGAAGTTACATTATATAGTGTTATTTTCAATGATTATATTTCCAAAGTCCCTGTTCATTATTGCATAATAACCCGGCACTTGGGGGCTACATGTTGCTATTCAAATTTACATGATCATATTTTCAAAGTCCCTGCTCATTATTGCATAATGACCCGGCACTTGGGGGCTACATAATATGGAATATTCAGTTTCATAGTGATTGGGATGAATGATCCGGATTTCTTCAAGATTATACAAGGCTATGTTCAATGAAGTATATACAAAGTCACTGCTCATTATTACATAATGACCCGGCACTTGGGGGCTATAGGTAATATGCATATAAAGGAGGAACATCTTCAAATTTTCAGTTCTGGCAAATCAGATTAATTGTGTGACCCGGCAATTTTGGCAATCATAAACCGGCAAGTTCTACATCTTCAAGCCGGCTGGATATCAGTTGAATATTTCAAAGACCAATATTTTTGTCAAGTCAGAGCATTAAAGGCCGATTCAAATGGAGTCTTTATTTACAATATTTCTTATGCAAGCAAATTGATTATGAAGTTGGTCTGTTGACCCGGATTTTCTAGAAGAAGGAAGGACAAGGACTTAAAGATGATCAGGTGCCAGTTTACAAGAATTCTTAACTCGGAGTACAACCTATCAAATGTGTTCTTGTGTTTGTTTTGGAGCATAAGTTTACCATGGACACATCCAAGCTAAACTTGGGGGCTAATGTCGGGGATATACCCCGCGGTATGAACCGGCCGGAATTATGACCTGGCCGGACTTCGCATTCTACTTAAGACGGTTTATATTTGGCAAGTTACTGATGACCCAGCAGGCGGATCATGGATGACAAGGCCCAAGGCCCAGAAGGCCGGTTCATATTAATAGTGGGCCGGTTTATGAAGAAAGCATAAGGAATATCCTCCTACAAAGGAAGCAAGACTAGGACTCCTTGTAATAAAGCAATCCTAGTCCTACTAGGACTAGTTATGTAAACCCGCCCCTTCAACATATATAAGGAGGGGCAGGGCTCCCCAAAGAGGACAAGTTCTGACAAGTTAGACAAGAGACAAGTTTAGAGGAGAAGTTTAGACAAGTTTCTAGGGTTAGACACCGAGAGCCGGTTTACCGGCGACACCACGAGGATCATAATGAGACCTAGCCTCAAACATCACGTAGGGTTATTACCGGATGATGTTTCCCGGGGCTCGAAGCTGTCTAAATTCGTGTCTTGCATCGCATCTCTCGATTCCGCCCAACCCCTTCAAGCTACTACATAGATGCGCGGCCTCACCACTAAGTCCGCTAAACCGGACATCTGCCGTGTTAATTCCACGACACATTCCTCGGTCCTATTTTTCACATTCTTTTCTCTTATTATAGAGGATTGATCTTATAGACTTAATTTCTCATATGCAGCTCCATGTAGAAGATGCAATGTCCCATGTTATTTCCTTATGGAGAAGACACTTTCAATAACGACTTCCCATGCTACATCGTCAACCACGCATGCAAGCTTCTCATAAACTGCACATAGTTTCTACCTAAAATTAGTAATAATGTTACTTAAATTTAGGATTTGTTATCTATAGAGTGATCATGTCCATTTGTAATAGAGTAGAACTTTCATTAGTACTCTTCCGGACAGTTCATGTTCCATACCGAAATATTGAGTACATTAATATCTCCCTTTGTCTACTACATGCTATCGATCGATCAACTTTCTATGAATTATTTTTTAAATAATTGTGTGATATAGACATTTTGTTCAAAAGTATATATTCTTTGGAAGCTAATTCTATATATTTATTCTAACTATGCAGGTGATCACACTAATCTATTTCTCTTAACATGTAACCATGCAACCTTAACATACAACCATGGATGTGTAAAACCTCTACATGCAACAATGCACGGAAAATAATACTTATATTCATTAAATATTATGTAACTATGAAATATTCAGATACAATAAATTGTATGTAACTTTTGTTTTAGATCTCATATTATTAATCCAAATGTTCCCGTTCCATCTAGCTGAATTTCAAATATGTTGCAATAGATTCCCGCAGCAACGCGCGGGGTATCATCTAGTTTAATTGACAAGCATGACAACTCTGTCTCAATTCAATAGTTTGTTAGGATTTACCGTGTGTGCCAACCTATGTGACAATATAAATCGTTGTATGTCAGCACAATAACATTATCAAAAAATATCTCAATACAGGTTTTCGCCCAAAAACAACGATCAAACTACACGGCCGAACGATACAAGATGGAGAGGTAGCCCTTTTACAAAGCAGATCCTAGGATAACGGGGTCATGCAGAACTCGCGAGACTAGGCTACCGAAAGGACGTGTTTGGTAGCCCGCGTAGAGGCCAGCCAGACCCGGGCGGGAAGAAAATTGGTTATTCGGTTTCCTACGTTCATTGGGTGTGCATTGCACGGACCTCAAAGCACCTCCCAACCAGGCCCGCTAGGAACGCTCAAATCGGCAGTTTTCCATAGCCAGGCCCGCTGGGAGCGCTCAAATCGGCAGTTTTTTCATAGCTAGGACCGCTGGGAACGCTCAAATCGACAATTTTTCCATAGCCAGGTCCGCTGGGAACACTCAAATCGGCAGTTTTTCCATAGCCAGGCCCGCTGGGAACGCTCAAATCGGCAGTTTTCCATAGTCAGGCCCGCTGGGAACGCTCAAATCGGCAGTTTTTCCAAAGCCAGGCCTGTGCGATGCACGTCGACGACGACGGCTGCATGCGACGGGCCTCGCTCGAGAAGCCGCATTGCTTCCCGAACCGCCAGAAATAATTACCCTCACCTTCCCTCACTGCTCTCTCGTCCTACTCTCCCACTCTCACCGGCGGCGGCGTTCGGCAGATCAGAGAACAACTAGGTGACCACCGGCCTTCATAACCGGCATCCAAACCGCAACATCACCCTCAGCACTTTGGCAATGGCGGTAAGCACTTTTTTCACCCTCCTCACTTACTACTTCGCATTCGATTTGCATTTAGTTTGATCTGCTTTCTAGAGAATGGGGAATCGGGGTAAGTAGCCATAGCACTGATCATAAGTTCCATGAGTTCCTAGTAGCGATGGGTTTTTGGGTTCCGATTGATACGTCTCCAACGTATCTACTTTTCCAAACCCTTTTGCCCTTGTTTTGGACTCTAACTTGCATGATTTAAATGGAACTAACCCGGACTGACGCTGTTATCAGCAGAATTATCATGGTGCTGTTTTTGTGCTGAAATAAAAAGTTCTCGAAATGACCTGAAACTCCACGGAGATTTATTTTGGAAAATATAAAAAATATCTGCAAGAAGATCCATACCAGGGGCCCACACCTTGTCCACGAGGGTGGGGGCGCGCCCTCCTGCCCAGGGCGCGCCCCCTGCCTCGTGGGCCCCCTGGTGCTCCACTGACGTACCCCCAGATCCTATAAGTTCACTTTCGGGGAGAAAAAAATTAAGGAGAAAGAATTATCGCGTTTCACGAGACAGAGCCACCGCCAAGCCCTAATCTCTCTCGGGAGGGCTGATCTGGAGTCCGTTCGGGGCTCCGGAGGGTGGAGATCGTCGCCATCGTCATCATCAACCTTCCTCCATCACCAATTCCATGATGCTCACCACTGTGCGTGAGTAATTCCATCGTAGGCTTGCTGGACAGTGATGGGTTGGATGGGATCTATCATGTAATCGAGTTAGTTTTGTTAAGGTTTGATCCCTAGTATCCACTATGTTCTGATATTGATGTTTCTATGACTTTGCTATGCTTAATGCTTGTCACTAGGGCCCGAGTGCCATGATTTCAGATCTGAACCTATTATGTTTTCATGAATATATGTGTGTTCTTGATCCTATCTTGCAAGTCTATAGTCACCTACTATGTGTTATGATCCGGCAACCCCGAAGTGACAATAATCGGGACCACTCCCGGTGATGACCATAGTTTGAGGAGTTCATGTATTCACTATGTGTTAATGCTTTGGTTCGGTAGTCTATTAAAAGGAGGCCTTAATATCTCTTAGTTTCCAATAGGACCCCGCTGCCACGGGAGGGTAGGACAAAAGCTTTCATGCAAGTTCTTTTCCATAAGCACGTATGACTATATTCGGAATACATGCCTACATTGCATTGATGAACTGGAGCTAGTTCTGTGTCACCCTAGGTTATAACTTCTACATGATGAATTGCATCCGACATAATTTCCCATCACCGATCCAATGCCTACGAGCTTTTCCTATACTGCTTGCTGCTTATTTACTTTTCCGTTGCTACCATTGTAGGTGAACGTAGCAAAATTCAAAAAAATTCTACGCTTCACCAAGATCAATCTAAGGAGTCATCTAGCAACGAGGGAATAAGGAGTGCATCTACATACCCTTGTAGATCGCGAGCGGAAGCGTTCAAGAGAACGTGGATGACGGAGTCGTACTCGTCGTGATCCAAATCACCGATGATCCCAGCGCCGAATGGACGGCACCTCAGCGTTCAACACACGTACGGTGCAGCAACGTCTCCTCCTTCTTGATCCAGCAAGGGGGGAAGGAGAGGTTGATGGAGATCCAGCAACACGACGGCGTGGTGGTGGATGCAACGGTATTTCTGCAGGGCTTCGCCAAGCGCTGCGGGAGGAGGGAGAAGTGTAACGGGAGGGAGAGGGAGGCGCCAGGGGCAAGGGGTGCAGCTGCCCTCCCTCCCCCCCCCCCACTATATATAGGGGCCCAGGGGGGGCGCTGGCCCTGGGAGATCCAATCTCCTAGGGGGGCGGCGGCCTAGGGGGGAACTTGCCCCCCAAGGCATGTGGGGCGCCCCCACCCCTAGGCGCAGGGGGAAAGCCCAAGGGGGGCGCTCAAGCCCACTATGGGCTGGTTCCCCTCCCCCTTCGGCCCATGGGGCCCTCCGGGATAGGTGGCCCCACCCGGTGGACCCCCGGGACCCTTCCGGTGGTCCTGATATACTACCGGTGACCCCCGAAACTCTCCCGATGGCCGAAACTGGACTTCCTATATATAATTCTTTACCTCCGGATCATTCCGGAACTCCTCGTGACGTCTGGGATCTCATCCAGGACTCCGAACGACATTCGGCTTACCGTGTGCATATATCTCTACAACCCTAGCGTCACCGAACCTTAAGTGTGCAGACCCTACGGGTTCGGGAGACACGTAGACATGACCGAGACGACTCTCCGGTCAATAACCAACAGCGGGATCTGGATACCCATGTTGGTTTCCACATGTTCCTCGATGATCTCATCGGATGAACCATGATGTCAAGGATTCAATCAATCCCGTATACAATCCCCTTTGTCTATCGGTATAGTACTTGCCTGAGATTCGATCGTCGGTATACCGATACCTTGTTTAATCTCGTCATGGCAAGTCTCTTTACTCATTCCGTAATACATAATCACGTGACCAACCCCTTAGTCACATTGAGCTCATTATGATGATGTCTTACCGAGTGGGCCCAGAGATACCTCTCCGTCATACGGAGTGACAAATCCCAGTCTCGGTTTGCGCCAACTCAACAGATACTTTTGGAGATACCCGTTGCGTACCTTTATAGCCACCCAGTTACGTTGTGACGTTTGGCACACCCAAAGTATTCCTACGGTATCCGGGAGTTGCACAACCTCATGGTCTAAGGAAAAGATACTTGACATTGGAAAAGCTTTAGCATTACGAACTACACGATCTTGTGCTAGGCTTAGGATTGGGTCTTGTCCATCACATCATTCTCCTAATGATGTGATCTCGTTATCAATGACATCCAATGTCCATGGTCAGGAAACCGTAACCATCTATTGATCAACGAGCTAGTAACTACAGGTTTACCATGGACACGTTGTGGTCTATGTATTCACACATGCATCACTGTTTCCGGATAAGAAAATTCAAGCATGAATCACAGACGATTATCATGAACAAGGAAATATAATAATAACCATTTTATTATTGCCTCTAGGGCATATTTCCAACAGTCTCCCACTTGCACTAGAGTCAATAATCTAGTTACATTGTGATGAATCAAACACCCATAGAGTTCTGGTGTTGATCATGTTTTGCTCGTGGAAGGGGTTTAGTCAACGGATCTGCGACATTCAGATCCGTATGCACTTTACAATAACTATGTCTCCATCTTGAATATAACTCCGGATGGAGTTGAAACGGCGCTTGATGTGCTTGGTCTTCTTGTGAAACCTGGGCTCCTTGGCAATGGCAATAGCTCCAGTGTTGTCACAGAAGAGAGTCATCGGGCCTGACGCGCTTGGTATGACTCCTAGGTCGGTGATGAACTCCTTCATCCAAACTCCTTCCTGCGCCGCTTCACAAGCAGCTATGTACTCCGCTTCACATGTAGAATGCGCTACGACGCTTTGCTTGCAACTGCACCAGCTGACTGCCCCACCATTCAAAATATACATGTATCCGGTTTGTGACTTGGAGTCATCCAGATCTGTGTCGAAGCTAGTATCGACGTAACCCTTTACGATGAGCTCTTCGTCACCTCCATAAACGAGAAACATATCCTTAGTCCTTTTCAGGTACTTTAGGATGTTCTTGACCGCTGTCCAGTGTTCCATACCAAGATCACTTTGGTACCTCCCTACCAAACTTATGGCAAGGTTCACATCAGGTCTGGTACACAGCATGGCATACATAATAGAACCTATGGCTGAGGCATAGGGGATGACACTCATCTTTTCTCTATCTTCTGCCGTGGTCGGGGATTGAGCCGTGCTCAATCTCATACCTTGCAATACAGGCAAGAACCCTTTCTTGGACTGATCCATATTGAACTTCTTCAATATTTTTTCAAGGTATGTGCTTTGTGAAAGACCAATGAGGCGTCACGATCTATCTCTATAGATCTTGATGCCTAATATGTAAGCAGCTTCTCCAAGGTCCTTCATTGAAAAACTCTTATTCAAATAGGCCTTTATGCTCTCCAAGAATTCTACATCATTTCCCATTAGCAATATATCATCCACATATAATATGAGAAATGCTACAGAGCTCCCACTCACTTTCTTGTAAATACAGGCTTCTCCCCAAGTATGTATAAAACCAAATGCTTTGATCACATCATTAAAGCGAATATTCCAACTCCGAGATGCTTGCACTAGCCCATAGATTGAGCGCTGGAGCTTGCATACCTTGTTAGCATTCTCAGGATCGACAAAACCTTCTGACCGCATCATATACAGTTCTTCCTTGAGGAAGCCATTAAGGAATGCCGTTTGGACGTCCATTTGCCATATCTCATAGTCATAGAATGCGGCAATTGCTAACATGATTCGGACGAACTTCAGCATCGCTACGGGAGAGAAAGTCTCATCGTAGTCAATCCCTTGAACTTGTCGATAACCTTTAGCGACAAGTCGAGCCTTATAGATGGTCACATTACCATCCGCGCCAGTCTTCTTCTTAAAGATCCATTTGTTTTCTATGGCGTGCCGATCATCGGGCAAGTCCACCAAAGTCCATACTTTGTTTTCATACATGGATCCTATCTCGGATTTCATGGCTTGAAGCCATTTGTTGGAATCCGGGCCCACCATCACTTCTTCATAGTTCGAAGGTTCACCATTGTCTAACAACATGATTTCCATGACAGGGTTGCCATACCACTCTGGTGCGGAACGTGTCCTTGTGGACCTTCGAAGTTCAGTAGTAACTTGATCTGAAGCTTCATGATCATCATCATTAACTTCCTCCCTAGTCGGTGCAGGCACCACAGGAACATCTTCCTGCGCTGCGCTACTTTCCGGTTCGGAAGGTGTGACTGTCACCTCATCAAGTTCCACTTTCCTCCCACTCACTTCTTTCGAGAGGAACTCTTTCTCCAGAAAGGATCCATTCTTGGCAACGAAGACCTTGCCTTCGGATCTGAGGTAGAAGGTGTACCCAATAGTTTCCTTTGGGTATCCTATGAAGACGCATTTTTCCGATTTGGGTTCGAGCTTTTCAGGATAAAGTTTCTTGACATAAGCATCGCAACCCCAAACTTTTAGAAACGACAGCTTAGGTTTCTTGCCAAACCAAAGTTCATACGGTGTCGTCTCAACGGATTTAGACGGAGCCCTATTTAAAGTGAATGCGGCAGTCTCTGAAGCATATCCCCAAAAAGATAGCGGTAAGTCAGCAAGAGACATCATAGATCGCACCATGTCCAACAGAGTACGATTACGACGTTCGGACACACCATTATGCTGAGGTGTTCCCGGCGGTGTCAATTGTGAAACAATTCCACAGTTCCTTAGGTGCGTGCCAAATTCGTGACTTAAATATTCTCCTCCACGATCCGATCGTAAGAACTTTATTTTTCTGTCACGTTGATTCTCAACCTCATTCTGAAATTCCTTGAACTTTTCAAAGATCTCAGACTTGTGTTTCATTAAGTAGACATACCCATATCTACTTAAGTCATCTGTGAGGGTGAGAACATAACGATAGCCTCCGCGAGCTTCAACACTCATTGGACCGCACACATCGGTATGTATGATTTCCAATAAGTTGGTCGCTCGCTCCATTGTTCCGGAGAACGGAGTCTTGGTCATCTTGCCCAAGAGGCATGGTTCGCACGTGTCAAATGATTCATAATCAAGAGACTCTAGAAGTCCATCTGCATGGAGCTTCTTCATACGTTTGACACCAATATGACCAAGGCGGCAATGCCACAAGTATGTGGGACTATCATTATCAACTTTACATCTTTTGGCATTCACACTATGAATGTGTGTAACATCACGTTCGAGATTCATCAAGAATAAACCATTGACCAGCGGGGCATGACCATAAAACATATCTCTCATATAAATAGAACAACCATTATTCTCGGATTTAAATGAGTAGCCATCTCGCATTAAGCGAGACCCAGATACAATGTTCATGCTCAAAGCTGGTACTAAATAACAATTATTAAGGTTTAAAACCAATCCCGAGGGTAGATGTAGAGGTAGCGTGCCGACGGCGATCACATCGACCTTGGAACCATTCCCGACTCGCATCGTCACCTCGTCCTTCGCCAATCTCCACTTATTTCGCAGCTCCTGCTTTGAGTTACAAATATGAGCAACTGCACCGGTATCAAATACCCAGGAGCTACTACGAGCGCTGGTAAGGTACACATCAATAACATGTATATCATATATACCTTTGACGTTGCCGGCCTTCTTATCTGTTAAGTATTTGGGGCAGTTCCGCTTCGAGTGACCCGTTCCCTTGCAATGAAAGCACTCAGTTTCAGGCTTGGGTCCATTCTTTGGCTTCTTCCCGGCAACTGGCTTACCGGGCACGGCAACTCCTTTGACGTCCTTCTTGAAGTTCTTTTTACCCTTGCCTTTCTTGAACTTAGTGGTTTTATTCACCATCAACACTTGATGTTCTTTCTTGATATCCACCTCCGCTGATTTCAGCATTGAATACACCTCGGGAATGGACTTCTCCATCCCTTGCATATTGAAGTTCATCACGAAGCTCTTGTAGCTAGGTGGGAGTGACTGAAGGATTCTGTCAATGACTGCTTCGTCTGGGAGATTAATTCCCAACTGAGACAAGCGATTGTGCAACCCAGACAATTTGAGTATGTGCTCGCTGACAGAACTATTCTCCTCCATCTTACAACTGTAGAATGCGTCGGAGACGTCATATCTCTCGACTCGGGCATGAGCTTGGAAAACCATTTTCAGCTCTTGGAACATCTCATATGCTCCGTGGTGCTCAAAACGCTTTTGGAGCCCCGATTCTAAGTTGTAAAGCATGCCGCACTGAACCAGGGAGTAATCATCACAACGTGACTGCCAGGCGTTCATAACGTCTTGGGCTGCCGGGAAAACGGATGCATCACCTAGCGGTGCTTCAAGGACATATGATTTCTTGGCAGCTATAAGGATAATCCTCAAGTTACGGACCCAATACGTATAGTTGCTACCATCGTCTTTCAGCGTGGTTTTCTCTAGGAACGCGTTGAAGTTGAGGGCAACATGAGCGTGGGCCATTGGATCTACAAGACATATTGTAAAGATTTTAGACTAAGTTCATGACAATTAAGTTCATCTAAAAAAATTTAATGAACTCCCACTCAGATTGACATCTCTCTAGTCATCTAAGTGATACATGAGCCGAATAAACTAGCCCGTGTCCGCTCATCACGTGAGACGGACTAGTCATCAACGGTGAACATCTTCATGTTGATCGTATCTGCTATATGACTCATGTTCGACCTTTCGGTCTTTCGTGTTCCGAGGCCATGTCTGTACATGCTAGGCTCGTCAAGTGAACCCTAAGTGTATTGCGTGTGTAAATCTGGCTTACACCCGTTGTATGCGAACGTTAGAGGCTATCACAGCCGATCATCATGTGGTGCTTCGGAACAACGATCCTTAGCAACGGTGCACAGTTAGGGGGAACACAATTTTTGAAATTTTAGTGAGAGATCATCTTATTTACTACTGTCGTTCTAAGCAAATAAGATGTAATAAACATGATAAACATCACATGCAATCAAATAAAGTGACATGATATGGCCAATATCATTTTGCTCCTTGGATCTTCATCTTCGGGGCTCCATGATCATCTTTGTCACCGGCATGACACCATGATCTCCATCATCATGATCTCCATCATCGTGTCTTCATGAAGTCGTCTCGCCAAACATTTCTTCTACTACTATAGCTAACGTTTAGCAATAAAGTAAAGTAATTACATGGCGTTATTCAGTGACACGCAGGTCATACAAAAAATAAGACAACTCCTATGGCTCCTACCGGTTGTCATACTCATCGACATGCAAGTCGTGATTCCTATTACAAGAACATGATCAATATCATACATCACATATATCATTCATCACATCTTTTGGCCATATCACATCACATAGCACATGCTGCAACAACAAGTTAGACGTCCTCTAATTGTTGTTGCAAGTTTTTACGTGGCTGCTATAGGTTTCTAGCAAGAACGTTTCTTACCTACGCCAAAACCACAACGTGATATGTCAATTTCTATTTACCCTTCATAAGAACCCTTTTCATCGAATCTGATCCTACTAAAGTGGGAGAGACTGTCACCCGCTAGCCACCTTATGCAACTAGTGCATGTCAGTCGGTGCAACCTGTCTCACGTAAGCGTACGTGTAAGGTCGGTCCGGGCCGCTTCATCCCACGATGCCGCCGAATCAAGATCAGACTAGTAGCGGCAAGAGAATTGAACAAATCTACGCCCACAACTGCTTTGTGTTCTACTCGTGCAAGATACTACGCAAAGACCTAGCTCTGATACCACTATAGGTGAACATAGCAGAATTCAAAAAAAATCTATGCTTCACCAAGATCAATCTAAGGAGTCATCTAGCAATGAGGAAATAAGGAGTGCATCTACATACCCTGGTAGATCGCGAGCGGAAGCGTTCAAGAGAACGTGGATGATGGAGTCGTACTCATCGTGATCCAAATCATCGATGATCCCAGCGCCGAACGGACGGCGCCTCCGCGTTCAACACACGTACGGTGCAGCGACGTCTCCTCCTTCTTGATCCAGCAAGGGGGAAGGAGAGGTTGATGGAGATCTAGCAGTACGACGGCGTGGTGGTGGATGCAACGGTATTTCTGCAGGGCTTCGCCAAGCACTGCGAGAGGAGGGAGAAGTGTAACGGGAGGGAGAGGGAGCCGCCAGGGGCAAGGGGTGCGGCTGCCCTCCCTCCCCCCCCCCCACTATATATAGGGGCCCAGGGGGCGCCGACCCTAGGAGATCCAATCTCCTAGGGGGGGCGGCGGCCTAAGGGGGAACTTGCCCCCCAAGGCATGTGGGGCGCCCCCACCCCTAGGGTTCCCAACCCTAGGCGCAGGGGAAAAGCCCAAGGGGGGCGCACCAGCCCACTATGGGCTGGTTCCCCTCTCCCTTCGGCCCATGGGGACCTCCAGGATAGGTGGCCCCACCCGGTGGACCCCCGGGACCCTTCCGGTGGTCCCGGTATACTACCGGTGACCCCCGAAACTCTCCCGATGGCCGAAACTGGACTTCCTATATATAATTATTTACCTCCGGATCATTCCGGAACTCCTCGTGACGTCCGGGATCTCATCCGGGACTCCTAACAACATTTGGGTTACCGTGTGCATATATCTCTACAACCCTAGCATCACCAAACCTTAAGTGTGCAGACCCTACGGGTTCGGGAGACACGTAGACATGACCGAGACGACTCTCCGGTCAATAACCAACGGTGGGATCTGGATACCCATGTTGGTTCCCACATGTTCCTCGATGATCTCATCGGATGAACCACAATGTCAAGGATTCAATCAATCCCGTATACAATTCCCTCTGTCTATCGGTATAGTACTTGCCCGAGATTTGATCGTCGGTATACCGATACCTTGTTCAATCTCGTCATGGCAAGTCTCTTTACTCGTTCTGTAACACATAATCCCGTGACCAACCCCTTAGTAACATTGAGCTCATTATGATGATGTCTTACCGAGTGGGCCCAGAGATACCTCTCCGTCATACGGAGTGACAAATCCCAGTCTCGGTTCGCGCCAACTCAACAGATACTTTCAGTCGTTGCATACCTTTATAGCCACCCAGTTACGTTGTGACATTTGGCACACCCAAAGTATTCGTACGGTATCCGGGAGTTGCACAACCTCATGGTCTAAGGAAAAGATACTTGACATTGGAAAAGCTTTAGCATTACGAACTACACGATCTTGTGCTAGGCTTAGGATTGGGTCTTGTCCATCACATCATTCTCCTAATGATGTGATCTCGTTATCAATGACATCCAATGTCCATGGTCAGGAAACCGTAACCATCTGTTGATCAACGAGCTAGTAACTAGAGGTTTACCATGGACACATTGTGGTCTATGTATTCATACATGCATCACTGTTTCCGGATAATACAATTCAAGCATGAATCACAGACAATTATCATGAACAAGGAAATATAATAATAACCATTTTATTATTGCCTCTAGGGCATATTTCCAAAAACAATTACAAAAACTACAAAAACACTATCGTTACTTTTATTGCCGCTACCGCCACTATCAGATTACTTTGCTACTAAACTATCTTGCTGCAGATACTAAGTTTCCAGGTGTGGTTGAATTGACAACTCAGCTGCTAATACTTAAGAGTATTCTTTGGCTTCCCTTATGTCGAATCAACAAATTTGGGTTGAATACTTTACCCTCGAAAACTGTTTCTATCCCCTACACTTGTGGGTTATCAAGACTATTTTCTGGCGCCATTGCCGGGGAGCATAGCTCTATTATTTAAGTCACTTGGGATTTATATCTGTTGATTACTATGAAGAATTTGAAGGACTCAAAAACCAAGATCTTACCCTCAACTATGAGGGGAGGTAAGGAACTGCCATCTAGCTCTGCACTTGATTCTCCGTCTGTTATGAGTAAACTTGCGACACCTACTCCTGCTATTGAATCTGATATGTCGTATGTTCTTGATGATCTTACTTCTGCTATGTATGATGAAACTACTTCTATGCCTGATACTGTGCCATTAGGTGAATTTCTAGATGAACAAATTGCTAAGGTTAGGGAGGATGCAAATGTTGAAACTGGTGATATTTATGAATGTGATGATGAAGCTACTCCCAATAGATATGAATTGCCTGTTGTTCCTGAGGGTTATGTTATGGATGAAGAAACCGCTAGAGACTTTCTTGCTTGCAATGATAGATACTAGGGGTTGGGGCGCGCCATGGCGCGCCACTTGAGCGGTAGCTCGGCGGTGCCAGATGGGTAAGCGCCCCTTTTCTTTTCTTGTTAGCGACATGTTTCATACAACTGCATGCAATGCATAGCGTTACTGCATCAAAGGCAGTGCAGAGTAAGCTGCGCATTAGACAGTCAACCCTTTCAGTTTCATTTTTCCGTTGTTAGTAGCAAGCAAACATGCAAGTGATGAAAGTCGCATAAATGTGTTACATTGCCCTTTCATTTAAGAAACAATTAAAAATGCCATCACATGATTACACAACTATGTATTACAGCCATGAGACTTTGCCAGTTGCCACTACAGAGCAGCTGCTCATCTGCGGCATGGTCTTCAGGCTTATCCAGGCCATACTCTGTCTGCTCGGCGTCGTAGCAGTCAATCCACACAGTCCACGCCCTACTCGCGGGCGCCGCCGGTCATTACACCTGCCACTGTGGCTGTGTCACAGCACCTTGAGCAGGCGCGGGGGATGGGGGGATAGTGAAGCCAACCTACAGCCACAACACCTTGAGCAGGCGCGGGGGGATTGGGGGGGG
>LR738709.1:569013373-569046301 GCA_902687465.1 Secale cereale
GGGGGGTAGTGAAGCCAACCTGAACAATACTGACCCTCTTAATGCGCTCGATCCAGTCTCCTCCGAATCACACATGTAGAGTGCACATTTCCATGAAACCAGACTCACACCATAAAAGGGAAGATGTATGGAAAAAAGGGAAGTCAAAGCTATCACATAAAAAATAAATATGTTGATGCATCTATCATGCGTCATGCATGTGTGTGAGTATGTGACGCCCGAAGACCGACGTCCCAGAAGATTCCAGAGATTCCAGATTTTCCGGGTTCTTCCGTGTGTTTCTTTTGTGCTTGTGTTATTTATTTTTTGCATTGCATCTTGTCATCATGCCATCATGTCATTAATCTTTGCATCTCAACTTAAATAAATCGTCTGGACCTTCGGTCCATTTAAATCGAGGGAAGGATGACTACTCTTTATAACATATCCTCCTGGTATTATGGAGCTATTATTAAATTATTCCATTTGTTGGAAGTAACCATAACACACTTGCATATTTTCCCCATGCCTTCTCTTTCTCTTTCCTTGCCTCAAACCTTGCCAAGTTTTCCTTTTCCTTTTATCGAGGTTCCTCCAAAAATTCGAACATTTTTGGACACTTCAAAAATCAAGTCTTAGTTCAAACCCATTTGAATTAAATTCAAATATGTTTGAATTATATTTTTTTCGTTCATGCCATTTCTATTTTTCTCGGACCGCGCTCATTTTATGAGCCCGAGAAAAATAACCTCTTGTTCAAACTCTGTCGTAACCCTTCCTTCTCTGTTCTCTTCTTGCTATTTTTTTTTCCCTTTTTCTTCTTTTCCTTCTGTTTTTTTCTTGGTAATAAGAGAGAGAGGAGCTGAGGCCTAGCTGGCTGCCCAGCTAGGCCGACTGCGGCCTCCCCCCAGCCGGCCCATCAGGCCACTCAAGGCCCGACTCCAGCGCTAACCCTAGCACCGCTCCTCTCGCACCCCTCTCCCTCTCGTTTCCTTCCTGCGCCTCCAGGGAGCCAGTGATCCCGTGCCCGAGCCTCTCCTTCGATCTCCCCCCTCTCCCTCTCGTCTGCTCCCTACTGCCACCATCCCTCGCCGCTCTCCATCTCCTGTTGTCGCGCGCCTCTCTCCTCCGCGCCAGGAGCCCCAGCGCCGGGCGCCCGTCCTCGCCCCTGCCTCCCCGAGCGTCTCGTCCTCCCGCGCTAGAGCAACCCGACCGGCCAGGGGTCGCCACCGTCGCCGCCAAGGCTGCTGCCCCGCTCGTGCCTCCTCGCCAAGGTCGCGGCCCCGACGCGCCCCGGCCTCCCGCCCCGCGCAGGCCAGCCTCCACCGCAGCTCCTCCCCGCCGCCAGCGACGGCCTCCAGCCCCGAGCTCTGCGCCTCTCCTTTTGCACTCGCCGAAGCGGCCGGCCAGAGCCGCCATCTCCTGTCGACGCGCCGAGCCCGCTCCTCCCGTCCTCCCCGCTGGCTCGCCTTCTTCAACAGCCCCGCCGACCCGCGGCCTCCGCCTCACACGCTTCGTCAGTGCCATCGAGCCCGAGTGCTTTGCCTCTGGCCTCAAGAACCACCACCAGAGCCCTGGTGCCTGCGCCTCGCCGTCTCAGCCGTGGACAGAACCACCAAGTCGGCCATGCCTTGCTGCCTTCTGTAGGTGCCATGACCAAGTCCAAAGACTATCTGTTTTTGCCAAGTACACCACAAGCAAGTACCCACAGTGACGCGACAAGTACCACTACGAACCGCCAAGTACCTCGACACCCGATGTCAAGTTCGACTACAAGGAGAAACGCCAAGTTCCACTACCGTCGACCTCGGAGACCCTCGACGTCAAGTTCATCTTCGAAACGAGAACACCTACACGGCGACACGACAAGTACCACTACCGTCGCGAGAACCCAGTCCGGCAAGTCCGAAGACCCTCAAGTACCTCTACGAACGTGTACCACGACTCGCGAGAACGACTACTTCCACTACGTCCCTCGATGACTCGAACCCCTCCGAGAACGAATGTTCCGAAGGTATAACCCCGAGACGATGACCCGTGGAATGCATGTGTTGTATGAGATGCTCCACTTGTGTGCACCGTGCCCGTTTCGACGTTTTTCATGCTCCTCGGTTGCCTCGTCGCCGACCCGTGGGAACCCGATGATGGGATCACCCCACCTTTCATCTTGTTCGACTCGCTCACGCCACCTTTCTTTTGCACCGGTCTCTCAACGGGTTACCGGAACCGAGATGTTGCCGTTGCATCATTTTCGGATCGTTGCCGTGGCACCTTTTCCTTCCACCACGGTGACAATACTCCTTATCATCTTCATGTCAACTTTTACTAAAAAATTGCATAAACATGTTCATGTCATCCGCATCATGTTAACAACATTTAAAATGTGTGAATTGTTGTTTGCTTAAAATTGCTAAACATGCACATGGGGATTTTTCCGGAATTGTTGTTGTAATTTTCGGCCTCATTTAAAGTGACTAAATAGGTAGTTTGCTCTTGCCTCACCTCTTGCCATGTTAACAAACATTTAATCTTGTCTTGTAAATAAACGAGAGTCAATTAAATAATTAAAATGTGGTGTTTTGTCAATATGCAACTCGTTGCATATTGAGCTCCACTTAACTTGTAGTACTTGTTTGTGCACTTTGCCATGCCATGCATAATTAAACCGGACATGCATCATACTTGGATGTGCATCGTATGCCATGTTTATGCTTGTGTGTTTACCGTGTTGTTTGTTCCTTTTCCGGTTGCTTCTCTTGTTAGCTTCGATTTCGTTCCGGAGTTGTGAGGATTCGCTCGTCTATGTTGCTCCGTCTACTTCATGGACTTGTTCTTCTTCCTTGCGGAATCCCAGGCAAGATGATCATACCCTTGGATACCTTTACTACCATTGCCATGCTTAGTTGTCTCGATGCTATCGTTACATGTCGCGCTACCCATCTTTTATGTCAGCCTCTCCTTGTTGCCATGAAACCTCTAACCTTTGGCACCTTCCTAGCAAAACCATTGTTTGGCTATGTTACCGCTTGCTCAGCCCCTCTTATAGCGTTGTTAGTTGCAGGTGAAGATGAAGTTCGTTCCAGGAGGGAACTTGTTGTTGGAATATCACAATATCTATTATTATTATTAACACACCTATATACTGGGCATGGGTGGAAGTCTTGGCCTTTTGCTCGGTGTTTTGTTCCACTCATGCCACCTTAGGCGCCGATAAACCGGCATTATGTTCCTTGATTTTGCGTTCCTTACACGATGGGTGGATGGGGACCCCTTGACAGTTCGACTTTGAATAAAACTCCTCCAGCAAGGCCCAACATTGGGTTTTAATTTGCCTCATAATAATAACTTAATTAATTAATTAAATTTGCATAGGGGGTCGCGTCCCCGGGTTCTTAATTCTACATAACAGGGGGGGCCAGTGCTGATGGTGTTGGTCCCAAACTAGAGCCACTTGCGGTGCCACCCAGTTATCTGGGGTCTTCGGTTACTGTACGTAGCGCTCATCCGGACGTGGCCTGAGACGAGATGCGCGCGGCTACCATCAGGGTGTCGGCACGCCGGGAGGTCTTGCTGGACTTGTTTTACCATTGTCGAAATGTCTTGTGCACCGGGATGCCGAGCCTGATCGGATTTCCCTAAGATAAGGGGTGATGATATTATATTTATCACTTCAGCTAATTGTGAGAGCTTGTGATGGGCTAAGTTGGGACACCCCTGCAGGGTTATAATCTTTCGAAAGCCGTGCCCGCGGTTATGTGGCAGATTGGAATTTGTTAATGTCCGGTTGTAGAAAACTTGACAGGGGATCCGAAGTAAAACACACAACTGTGTGAGTAACCGTGACTGTCTCTTTTCACTTTGAGAAGAGAACACAGTGGGGTTATGTTTGACTCGTATCTAGTTCAGGATCTTTAGCGATCACTACTAGTTTGCGACCGTCTGCGTAGATGCTCATCTTATTCTTGTACTCGTAAGTTAGCCACCATATTACGCTTTGCCGCTGCTGCAACCTCACCACTTTACCTCTTCCTACCCATAAAGCTTTGCTAGTCTTGATACCCATGGTTATGGGATTGCTGAGCCCTCGTGGCTCACAGATGCTACAACACCAGATGCAGGTTCAGCCGAGATTGATGCAGAAGATGGATCAGTACTTCCGGGAGTTCCATGAAGAGAGTGGCCGTATGCTTGTGACGTTTTCGACGATCAGTAGTGGTTTCTACTAGGGGTGATTCTGACCTGTGGCTTTATGCTTTTGGTATCTTTCTTTTGGATCTTCACCCGTAGTCGGGTTGTGATGTTTGGAATGATGATTTGCTTATGTAATGTATTGTGTGAAGTGGCGAGTGTAAGCCAACTATCTCCTTTTGCAATTTCATCCCTCTTTTACATGAGTCGTGCAAAGATACCAAACTTGAGATCATTCCAGAATGGGCTTATACCTTTAAGTCGTGCCTCGACACGTAGGAGGTATAGTCCCATCCTGGGCATTACAGAGTAGCTTCTCGTCTTGACTGAAAACCTGGCAGGCAATCTTGAGCACAACAAGGGGAGACCAGGCAAACAGAAAATGAGAAATACAATAATGTCTACTAATCCAGAAAATTATCAATTCCATACATGTGTTTCAATAGGAACATCGCCGTCGTCATGGACCAAAAAGAGGGTACGAATGACAAACGATATTTAGGAGTGATGCTCGTGCAGACAGTAATGAAGCAAATCACCTTAGAAAAGAAATTCGTCTAGGTTCATTTCTTATGCGCACGCTCCAATGAAATGTGAAACCATTGTGCTTATGCCCATGATCAAACCTGTTGCACATAAAAGTTACAATGAGAGCTAAAGGGAGGGAGGCTAGAGGAGGAAAAAAGAAAGATAAAAAGTGCCACGAGGCTCCTGTAGTGCAAGCAGTCGTCCTGGCACACTATGGCCAGTGTTCACATTATACTGTCAACTCTTGTGAGAGTCGTTCAGAGTAATCCAAGCTCCTAAAAGAAGTCTTAGGAATAATCCAAACTCATACATAACAATACATAAATTGTTTGCTTCAGTATGTGTGATCCTTTCAGTTTCAGAAGCGTTCAAAACTATTATACAAATTATTGCAAGTCTTCCTACTCTACAGTACTAATCCAAAGCAAAATGAAATTATACTAAGTTTGTTCATCATCATAGAAGCAAATAATTTAGATAATACTAAATCTAACTAAAAGGAGTAATTTTACTTATTTGGCTAGGCGGCTCATCGAAAGAATTTTTTCCATAAGAAGCGGACCTTGCAAAAACTTGGGATGAGTCGGGTTGATCTGAAACGACGCATGTTCTCACATCCTCCTGCAGTCCTTGTCCTTGCCTTCGTCTAAAAAACATCTCAAAAAAATTCCCACCTTCAACTAAAAAAAGTAAAAAAGTAAAAAAAAAAAATACCAGCGCAGCCTACCAATGCCACTTTGCATAACCCTCCATTTACAAAATACCAGAGGTCCTGACCTCCATCTAAAAAATATACATTTGAAAAATAATCCACACCTTTATTTAAAAAAAATCAAAAGATTTCTCACTGCGGAGCAACACAAAAAAAGTGTAGATTCTACTATGTTCTTATCCAATTACACGGTCAAGCCAACAAGAACAGTTACCAATATTAGTAAGGAAACAACAGTCAGATTCAAGTGCCTAAAGGCCTAATTATATAGCCAAGCGAACAAGAGCAGTTACTAATACAAAGGAAATAATAGTCAGATTACAGTGCCTAAAGGCCTAATTAGCACACATAGGGTATCAGATCATATGATTAAGAATTGTAGCCTTGTTCAGTACAAGAAACCTAGAAGGCTAGAACCTGCACCTTATAGGTTAACCATTGTAGCTTCATCTAGTAAGAACAGAACTCTAACTGGGGTAAGTGAAACACCAAGTAGGCAAGTACACACACACACACGCACACACACTACAAATTTGCACAAGATGCAGCTTGCAGACGTGGCACCATGTGCTATACAAACAAATCAGACCGACTAACCAAACCTGTTTTATAATTAAGGTATTCAGCAAAAAAGTAAACATCAATGACTTAAACCAAAAATTGGTGCAAAAAGGTAAATTTTGCAAGTTTTGATCTGGAGATTGTTGCCTGCTAGCTTTTTGTGACAGTGAATCTGGCTTCCAAAGCTTAACCAGAATGGAAATTCACCAAAATCACAACATTAGAAAATTAGGTCCACCAACAATCCATGCACCAGTTATCATTGACAGTGACTTTTCAAACATAAGTAGTTATGAGTTATGACCCGGTTCCAAAGCTCTGAATACCAAAGAACTCATGCAGCATCAACCTGAACATCCTCTAATATATCAAACCTTGTTCCCATCAAAATCCGATAAGGAGTGACACTTTCATGCAATTCTACGGGGAGTATTTTCATGTATTTCTACTAGCGTCAGTGATGTATTGACAGTCAGTTGGTACTAAGTGGACTATTTTCAGGCATTCCTATCAGTAAATACAGCAAGCAGCAAAAGTGAAACCCAAAATGTACAAAGAATCATCAAATCAGACCGTACACAGTTGCCCCTAATTCCACATGTATTTAGGTACCTGGCATTGGAGCACTCACCCAGCACACACTTTCGTTCGGCCTTGACGCGCGCGACCTCCGCGATGGGGGCGCGCAGCTCTTTGCGTTGCCTCTGCATGACCCCGCGTAGCCGCTCCGGCTCCTCGACGGCGAGGTCGCGCCCCCTGGCCCTTCCTCCCCCTCCTCTGCCACCACCATCGCAGCCGGGTGGAGGGCACGCCTTGCCGCGAAGAGGAGACCTTGCCTTCTTCAGTGGCCAGTGTTGGAAGAGCCGGGATGAGGCGGGTGTGATGGCGGAGGCACCGACGGCGACGGAAACCCTAGCCACCAGTTTAGGGCGAAAAGAAAGCGAGACAGGAGGGGCGGCGATTTTGGCGGCGGCAGCGGCAGGAACCCCCTAGCAGGGAGGAGAGAAAGAAAGAGGGAGGCTGGGTGCGAGGGGTGAGAGACAGCGAGCGGTACAACGCGAGCGACGAGCGCGGACGCCCCTGCATGTCGCTTTTCTCCACCGCGCACTGCTTGCCACGTGGACCATGCGAGCGGACGCTCCTTGCGCATACCTTAATGTGTTTAATGATCTTAAGAAGTTATTAGCTAAGTTGAAAGAAAAGTCCTTAAATGCTAGAATGAAACATGACCCTGCTTTTGCTACTTCACCTATTTGTGTTACTGATAAGGATTATGAATTCTCTGTTGATCCTGAGTTAATTACTTTGGTTGAATCTGATCCTTTCCATGGCTATGAGTCTGAAACTGTTGTGGCACATCTTACTAAGTTCAATGATATAGCCACCCTGTTTACCAACGATGAAAAGATCCGTTACTATTATATCCTTAAGATTTTTGCTTTGTTGTTAAAGGGTGATGCTAAGACTTGGTTTAATTCTCTTGATCCTAGTTGTGTGCATAGTCCCCAGGATATGATGTATTACTTCTCTGCTAAATATTTTCCCGCTCATAAGAAACAAGCTGCCTTATGGGAAATATATAACTTTGCTCAAACTGAAGAAGAGAGTCTCCCACAAGCTCGGGGGAGGCTTCTCCAGTTGCTTAATGCTTTGCCTGATCATCCTCTTGAGATGCATGATATACTTGATGTCTTTTATAATGGACTAACTGATACTTCCAGAGACCACCTAGATAGTTGTGTTGGTTGCGTTTTCAGGGAAAGGACAGTTGAACAAGCTGAATCACTATTGAACAATATGCTAGCCAATGAAAATAATTGGACACTTCCTGAACCAGCCCCTAAGCCAACTCTGAAGAAAAGAGGTGTTATATTTATCAGTCCTGAAGATATTCTAAGAGGCAAGAAAATCTATGAAAGAAAAAGGTATTAAAGCTGAAGATGTTAAGAATTTACCACCTATTGAAGAAATACATGGTCTTGATAACCCGACTGTTGGGGAACGTAGTATTTTAAAATTTTCCTACGATCACGCAAGATCTATCTACCAGATGCATAGCAACGAGAGGGAAGAGTGTGTCTACGTACCCTCGTAGACCGGAAGCGGAAGCGTCAAGTGACGCGGTTGATGTAGTCGAACTTCTTCGCGATTCAACCGATCAAGCACCGAACGTACGGCACCTCCGCGTTCAGCAGACGTTCAGCTTGATGACGTCCCACGAGCTCTTGATCCAGTTGAGCTTCACGGGAGAGTTTCGTCAGCACGACGGCGTGGTGACGGATATGATGTATTCACCGGCGCAGGGCTTCTCCTAAGCACCGCGACGGTATGACCGAGGTGTGTTTCTGTGGAAGGGGGCACCGCACACGGCTGGAACAATTCAACTTGTGTGTCTTTGGGTGCCCCCCTGCCCCCGTATATAAAGGAGCAAGGGGGGAGGCCGGCCGGCCCTTGTTTGGTGCGGCTAGGGTTGCAATCCTACTAGGAATAGGATTGCAATCCTATTCCTAGTAGGAATCACCAAAAGAAGAGAGGGAAAGGAAAAAGGAGAGGTGCCCCCCCCCAATCCTAGTCCAACTAGGAACCCTAGGTGGGGCGCCGGCCAGCCCTATGGGCTGCCTCTCTCTTTCCCTTCAGGCCCACTATGGACCATCCCCCCTCGTAGGGGGTTCCGGTAACCCCCTCCGGCAATCCCGTTAAATCCGAAACTTTTCCGGAACACTTCCGGTGTCCGAATATAGTCGTCCAATATATCAATCTTTATGTCTCGGACATTCCGAGACTCCTCGCCATGTCCGTGATCTCATCCGGGACTCCGAACTACCTTCGGTACATCAAAACTCATAAACTCATAATACCGATCGTCATCAAACGTTAAGCGTGCGGACCCTACGGGTTCGAGAACTATGCAGACATGACCAAGACTCATCTCCGGTCAATAACCAATAGCGGAACCTGGATGTTCATATTGGCTCCTACATATTCTACGAAGATCTTTTATCGGTCAAAACCGCATAACAACATACGTTGTTCCTTTTATCATCGGTATGTTACTTGCCCGAGATTCGATCGTCGGTATCTCTATACCTAGTTCAATCTCGTTACCGGCAAGTCTCTTTACTCGTTCCGTAACACATCATCTCGTGACTAACTCATTAGTCTTTTGCTTGCAAGGCTTATTGTGATGTGTGTTACCGAGAGGGCCCAGAGATACCTCTCCGACACTCGGAGTGACAAATCCTAATCTTGATCTATGCCAACACCACGAATACTTTCGGAGACACCTGTAGAGCATCTTTATGATCACCCAGTTACGTTGTGACGTTTGATAGCACACAAGGTGTTCCTACGGTATTCGGGAGTTGCATAATCTCATAGTCATAGGAACATGTATAAGTCATGAAGAAAGCAATAGCAGTAAAACTAAACGATCATAGTGCTATGCTAACGGATGGGTCTTGTCCATCACATCATTCTCCTAATGATGTGATCCCGTTGATCAAATGACAACTCATGTCTATGGCTAGGAAACATAACCATCTTTGATCAATGAGCTAGTCTAGTAGAGGCATACTAGGGACATACTGTTTTGTCTATGTATCCACACACGTACTAAGTTTCCGGTTAATACAATTCTAGCATGAATAAAAGACATTTATCATGATATAAGGAAATATAAAATAACAACTTTATTATTGCCTCTAGGGCATATTTCCTTCAGTCTCCCACTTGCACTAGAGTCAATAATCTAGTTCACATCGCCATGTGATTAACACCAAAAGGGTTTACTAGAGTCAATAATCTAGTTCACATCTCTATGTGATTAACACCCAAAGAGTACTAAGGTGTGATCATGTTTTGCTTCGTGAGAGAAGTTTAGTCAACGGGTCTGTCACATTCAGATCCGTATGTATTTCGCAAATTTCTATTTCTACAATGCTCTGCATAGAGCTACTCTAGCTAATTACTCCCACTTTCAATACGCATCCAGATTGATACTTAGAGTCATCTGGATTTAGTGTCAAAGCTTGCATTGGCGTAACCCTTTACGACGAACTCTTTATCACCTCCATAATCGAGAAACATTTCCTTAGTCATCCAGTTACTAAGGATAATTTTGACCGATGTACAGTGATCTACTCCTGGATCACTATTGTACCCCCTTGACAAACTCATGGCAAGGTACACAACATGTTTGGTACACAGCATGACATACTTTATAGAACCTATGGCTGAGGCATAGGGAATGACTTTCATTCTCTCTATATTTTCTGTCGTGGTCTGGCTTTGAGTCTTACTCAACTTCACACCTTACAAGTCAGGCAAGAACTCCTTCTTTGACTGATCCATTTTGAACTACTTCAAAATCTTATCAAGGTATGTACTTATCGAAAGTCTTATCAAGTGTCTTGATCTATCTCTATAGATCTTGATGCCCAATATGTAAGCAGCTTCACCAAGGTCTTTCTTTGAAAAACTCCTTTCAAACACTCCTTCATGCTTTCCAGAAAATTCTACATCATTTCTGATCGACAATATGTCATTCACATATACTTATCAGAATGGTTGTAGTGCTCCCACTCACTTCTTGTAAATACAGGCTTCACCGCAAGTCTGTATAAATCTATATGCTTTGATCAACTTATCAAAGCGTATATTCCAACTCCGAGATGCTTGCACCAGTCCATAGATGGATCGCTGGAGCTTGCACATTTTGTTAGCACCTTTAGGATTGACAAAACCTTCTGGTTGCATCATATACAAGTCTTCTTTAATAAATCCATTAAAGAACGCAGTTTCGTTATCCATTTGCCAGATTTCATAAAATGTGGCAATTGCTAACATGATTCGGACAGACTTAAGCATCGCTACGGGTGAGAAAATCTCATCGTAGTCAACACCTTGAGCTTGTCGAAAACCTTTCGCAACAAGTCGAGCTTTGTAGACAGTAACATTACCATCGGCGTCAGTCTTCCTCTTAAAGATCCATTTATTTTCAATGGCTTGACGACCATCGGGCAAGTCAACCAAAGTCCATACTTTGTTCTCATACATGGATCCCATCTCAGATTTCATGGCTCAAGCCATTTTGCGGAATCTGGGCTCATCATCGCTTCCTCATAGTTCGTAGGTTCATCATGGTCTAGTAACATGATTTCCAGAACTGGGTTGCCGTACCACTCTGGTGCGGAACGAACTCTGGTTGATCTACGAAGTTCAGCAGAAACTTGATCCGAAGTTTCATGATCATCATCATTAACTTCCTTACTGATTGGTGTAGGAATCACTGGAACAATTTTCTGTGATGTACTACTTTCCAATCCGGGAGAAGGTACAATTACCTCATCAAGTTCTACTTTCCTCCCACTCACTTCTTTCGAGAGAAACTCCTTCCCTAGAAAGGATCCACTCTTAGCAACAAAGACCTTGCCTTAGGATCTGTGATAGAAGGTGTACCCAACAGTTTCTTTTTGGGTATCCTATGAAGATTTACTTCTCCGATTTGGGTTCGAGCTTATCATGTTGAAACTTTTTCACATAAGCATCGCAGTCCCAAACTTAAAAAAATGACAGCTTAGGTTTCTCATCAAACCACAGTTCATACGGTGTCATCTCCACGGATTTAGATGGTGCCCTATTTAACATGAATGTAGCTGTCTCTAATGCATAACCCCAAAAGTGATAGTGGTAGATCGGTAAGAGACATCATCGATCGCACCATATCTAATAAAGTACGGTTATGATGTTCGGACACACCATTACACTATGGTGTTCCAGGTGGCGTGAGTAGTGAAACTATTTCACATTGTTTTTACTGAAGGCCAAACTCGCTAACTCAAAATATTTTACCTCTACGATCATATCGTAGAAACTCTTATTTTCTGTTACGATGATTCTCCACTTCACTCTGAAATTCTTTGAACTTTTCAAATGTTTCATACTTGTGCTTCATTAAGTAGATATACCCATATCTACTCAAATCATCAGTGAAGGTCAGAAAATAATGATACCCGCCGCGAGCTTCAACACTTATTGGTCCGCATATATCAGTATGTATGATTTCCAACAACTCTGTTGCTCGCTCCACAGTTCCAAAGAACGGAGTTTTAGTCATCTTGCCCATGAGGCATGGTTCGCAAGCACCAAGTGATTCATAATCAAGTGATTCCAAAAGTCCATCACTATGGAGTTTCTTCATGTGTTTTACACCAATATGACCTAAACGGCAGTGCCACAAATAAGTTGCACTATCATTATTAACCTTGCATCTTTTGGCTTCAATATTATGAATATGTGTATCACACGATCGAGATCCAACAAACTATTTTCATTGGGTGTATGACCATAGAAGGTTTTATTCATGTAAACAGAACAACAATTATTCTCTAACTTACATGAATAACCGTATTGCAATAAACATGATCAAATCACATTCATGCTCAACACAAACACCAAATAACACTTATTTAGGTTCAACACTAATCCCGAAAGTATAGGGAGTGTGCGATGATGATCATATCAATCTTGGAACTGCTTCCAATACACATCGTCACTTCATCCTTTAACTAGTTTATGTTCATTATGCAACTCCCACTTCGAGTTACTACTCTGTAGCAACTGAACCAGTATCAAATACCGAGGGGTTGCTATGAACACTAGTAAAATACACATCAATAATCTGTATATCAAATATACCTTTGTTCACTTTGCCATCCTTCTTATCCGCCAAGTATCTAGGGCAGTTCCACTTCCGGTGACCATTTCCTTTGCAGTAGAAGCACTTAGTTTCAGGCTTGATTTTAGTTTTGGGTTTCTTCATGGGAGTGACAACTTGCTTGTCATTCTTCTTGAAGTTCCCCTTCTATCCCTTTGCCCTTTACTTGAAACAAGTGGTCTTGTTAACCATCAACACTTGATGCTCTTTCTTGATTTCTACCTTCGCCGATTTCAGCATCGCGAAGAGCTCGGGAATTACTTTCGTCATCCCTTGCATATTATAGTTCATCACGAAGTTCTACTAACTTGGTGATAGTGACTAGAGAACTTTGTCAATTACTATCTTATCTGGAAGATTAACTCCCACTTGATTCAAGCAATTGCAGTACCCAGACAATCTGAGCACATGCTCACTGGTTGATCTATTCTCCTCCATCTTGTAGGCAAAGTACTGTCGGAGGTCTCATACCTCTCGACACGGGCATGAGTATGAAATACTAATTTCAACTCTTGGAACATCTTATATGCTCTGTGGCTTTCAAAACGTTTTTGAAGTCCCGGTTCTAAGCCGTAAAGCATGGTGCACTTAAACTTTCAAGTAGTCATCATACCGAGCTTTTGTCAAAAACGTTCATAACGTCTACATCTGCTCATGCAATAGGTATGTCACCTAGCGGTGCATCAAGGACATAATTCTTCTGTGCAGCAATGAGGATAATCCTCAGATCACGGAACAATTCCGCATCATTGCTACTAACATCTTTCAACTTAGTTTTCTCTAGGAACATATCAAAAAATAAACGGGGAGCAACATCGCGAGCTATTGATCTACAACATAGATATGCTAATACTACCAGGACTAAGTTCATGATAAATTAAAGTTCAATTTAATCATATTAATTAAAGAACTCCCACTTAGATAGACATCCCTCCGGTCATCTAAATGATCACGTGATCCAAATCAACTAAACCATGTCCGATCATCACGTGAGATGGAGTAGTTTCAATGGTGAACATCTTATGTTGATCATATCTACTATATGATTCACGCTCGACCTTTCGGTCTCCAGTGTTCCGAGGCCATATCTGCATATGCTAGGCTCGTCAAGTTTAACCCGAGTATTCTGCGTGTGCAAAACTGGCTTACACCCGTTGTATTTGAACGTAGAGCTTATCACATCCGATCATCACGTGGTGTCTCGGCACGACGAACTTTCGCAACGGTGCATACTCAGGGAGAACACTTATACCTTGAAATTTAGTAAGGGATCATCTTATAATGCTACCGTCGTTCTGAGCAAAATAAGAAGCATAATAAGATAAACATCACATGCAATCAAAATATGTGACATGATATGGCCATCATCATCTTGTGCTTTTGATCTCCATCTTCAAAGCACCATTATGATCACCTTCGTCACCGGCGCGACACCTTGATCTCCATCGTAGCATCGTTGTCGTCTCGCCAACTATTGCTTCTACGACTATCGCTACCGCTTAGTGATAAAGTAAAGCAATTACATGGCGATTGCATTTCATACAATAAAGCGACAACCATATGGCTCCTGCCAGTTGCCGATAACTTTACAAAACATGATCATCTCATACAAAACCGTATAACTCATCATGTCTTGACCATATCACATCACAACATGCCCTGCAAAAACAAGTTAGACGTCCTCTACTTTGTTGTTGCAAGTTTTACGTGGCTGCTACGGGCTTAGCAAGAACCGTTCTTACCTACGCATACAAAACCACAACGATGTTTCGTCAAGTATGTGCTGTTTTAACCTTCACAAGGACCGGGCGTAGCCACACTTGATTCAGCTAAAGTGAGAGAGACAGACACCCGCCAGTCACCTTTAAGCAACCAGTGCTCGTAACGGTGAAACCAGTCTCGCGTAAGCGTACGCGTAATGTCAGGCCGGGCCGCTTCATCTCACAATACCGCCGAAGCAAAGTATGACATGCTGGTAAGCAGTATGACTAGTATCGCCCACAACTCATTGTGTTCTACTCGTGCATATCATCTACGCATAGACCTGGCTCTGATGCCACTGTTGGGGAACGTAGTATTTTAAAATTTGCCTACGATCACGCAAGATCTATCTATCAGATGCATAGCAACGAGAGGGAAGAGTGTGTCTACGTACCCTCGTAGACCGGAAGCGGAAGCGTCAAGTGACGCGGTTGATGTAGTCGAACTTCTTCGCGATTCAACCGATCAAGCACCGAACGTACGGCACCTCCGCGTTCAGCACACGTTCAGCTTGATGACGTCCCACGAGCTCTTGATCCAGGAGCTTCACGGGAGAGTTTCATCAGCACGACGGCGTGGTGACGGATATGATGTATTCACCGGCGCAGGGCTTCGCCTAAGCACCGCGACGGTATGACCGAGGTGTGTTTCTGTGGAGGGGGGCACCGCACACGGCTGGAACAATTCAACTTGTGTGTCTTTGGGTGCCCCCCTGCCCCCGTATATAAAGGAGCAAGGGGGAGGCCGGCCGGCCCTTGTTTGGTGCGGCTAGGGTTGCAATCCTACTAGGAATAGGATTGCAATCCTATTCCTAGTAGGAATCACCAAAAGAAGGAAGAGAGGGAAAGGAAAAAGGAGAGGTGGTGCCCCCCCCCCCAATCCTAGTCCAACTTGGAACCCTAGGTGGGGCGCCGGCCAGCCCTATGGGCTGCCTCTCTCTTTCCCTTAAGGCCCACTATGGACCATCCCCCCTCGTAGGGGGTTCCGGTAACCCCCTCCGGCAATCCCGTTAAATCCGAAACTTTTCCGGAACACTTCCGGTGTCCGAATATAGTCGTCCAATATATCAATCTTTATGTCTCGGACATTCCGAGACTCCTCGTCATGTTCGTGATCTCATCCGGGACTCCGAACTACCTTCGGTACATCAAAACTCATAAACTCATAATACCGATCGTCATCAAACGTTAAGCGTGCGGACCCTACGGGTTCGAGAACTATGTAGACATGACCGAGACTCATCTCCGGTCAATAACCAATAGCGGAACCTGGATGTTCATATTGGCTCCTACATATTCTACGAAGATCTTTTATCGGTCAAAACCGCATAACAACATACGTTGTTCCTTTTGTCATCGGTATGTTACTTGCCCGAGATTCGATCGTCGGTATCTCTATACCTAGTTCAATCTCGTTACCGGCAAGTCTCTTTACTCGTTCCGTAACACATCATCTCGTGACTAACTCATTAGTCTTTTGCTTGCAAGGCTTATTGTGATGTGTGTTACCGAGAGGGCCCAGAGATACCTCTCCGACACTCGGAGTGACAAATCCTAATCTTGATCTATGCCAACACCATGAATACTTTCGGAGACACCTGTAGAGCATCTTTATGATCACCCACTTACGTTGTGAAGTTTGATAGCACACAAGGTGTTCCTACGGTATTCGGGAGTTGCATAATCTCATAGTCATAGGAACATGTATAAGTCATGAAGAAAGCAATAGCAGTAAAACTAAACGATCATAGTGCTATGCTAACGGATGGGTCTTGTCCATCACATCATTCTCCTAATGATGTGATCCCCTTGATCAAATGACAACTCATGTCTATGGCTAGGAAACATAACCATCTTTGATCAATGAGCTAGTCTAGTAGAGGCATACTAGGGACATACTGTTTTGTCTATGTATCCACACATGTACTAAGTTTCCGGTTAATACAATTCTAGCATGAATAAAAGACATTTATCATGATATAAGGAAATATAAAATAACAACTTTATTATTGCCTCTAGGGCATATTTCCTTCACCGACACAGGTAGTAAAGGTAAATTCTATTTATAGATTTGATGAAGGTGATATTCCTCATTATAAGTCTGCTAGCCAATGCTTAGATGAGTTTGACAATTTTATTGTGAAACAAGAAAAATTCAATGCTTATGTTGGTAGACAATTGCAACACAATGCTTATATGATTGAACGCTTGAGTGATTATCTGTCTAGAGCTAAAGGTGAACTGAAACTCATTAGTATACATGCTTCTATGGTCACCACTCAAATAGAACAAGTACTTAAGGCTCAGAATGATTTGCTCTATGAATTAAATAGCAAGAATAATGACTATGCTGTTAGAGTTGCTACTAGAGGTGGTAAAATGACTCAGGAATCTCTGTATCCTGAAGGCCACCCTAAGAGAATTGAGCAAGATTCTCAGAGAGCTAATTTAAATGCACCTAGTTCTTCTAAGAAGAAGAAAAGAAAAATGATAGGACTTTGCATGCTTCTAGTGAACCTGTAGTTGACACACCTGAGAATCCCAATGATATATTTGTTTCTAATGCTGAGACACAATCTGGTAATGAACATGAACCTAGTGATAATATTAATGATGATATTCATGATGATCCTCAACCTAGCAATGATAATGATGTAGAGATTGAACCTGCTGTTGATCTTGATAACCCACAATCAAAGAGTCAACGTTATGATAAGGGAGACTTTGTTGCTAGGAAGCACGGTAAGGAAAGAGAACCATGGGTTCAGAAACCCATGCCTTTTCCTCTGAGACCATCCAAGAAAAAGGATGATGAGGATTTTGTGCGCTTTGCTGAAATGATTAGACCTATCTTTTTGCGTATGCGCTTGACTGATGTGCTTAAAACAAATCCCTATGCTAAGTATATGAAAGATATTATTACCAACAAAAGAAAGATACCTGAAGTAGAAATTTCCACCATGCTTGCCAATTACACTTTTAAGGGTGGAATGCCTAAGAAATTAGGAGATCCAGGAGTACCTACTATACCTTGCTCCATTAAGAAAAACTATGTTAAAACTGCTTTGTGTGATATTGGAGCCAGTGTTAGTGTTATGCCTCTCTCTCTATATCATAGAGTTGACTTGAGTAAGTTGACACCTACTGAAATATCCTTGCAAATGGCTGATAAATCAGTTGCTATACCTGTCGGTATTTGTGACGATGTGCCTGTTGTAGTTGCAAATGTTACTATTCTAACGGACTTTGTTATACTTGATATTCCCGAGGACGATAGTATGTCTATTATTCTTGGAAGACCCTTTTTGAATACTGCAGTGGCTGTTATTGATTGCAACAAAGGCAATGTCACTTTTCATGTCAATGGTAATGAGCATATGGTACAGTTTTCGAGGAAACAACCTCAGGTCCACAGTATCAATTATATTGGAAAAATTTCAACTATCACTATTGGAGGTTTTGAATTTCCTCTTCCTACTATCAAGATGACATATGACATTCTTATTGTTGGGGACATACATATCCCCATTGAGGTAACCTAGTGTTATTCGAAAATTCTCCGGTTTCATGTTACTCGGAAAGAGTTTATTAACAAGACCTGATCAACCTTGTTAATGGATTCCTTTTGATGAGCATGGGATAGGTGAATCTAGATAGCACAACCTTCTGTACCCTCTTTTTACTTTCTGTTAATTAGGATAAATAAAGCAAAAATAGTATTTTATGTTTGTTTCTAGACTTATCCGTGCAATAAAAAATATCCCGAAAATAAAAGTTCTCCAAATGCCATGAAAATGAAATATGATTTTTCTAGAATATTTGAGAAAATATGGCATAGAACACACAGCGAGGGGAGCCAGCACCTGGCCACGAGGATCCAGGGCGCGCCCCCTGCCTCGTGGGCCCCACGTGGCTCCCCTCCACTTATTCCTGCACCCATGCTCTTCTTCTTCCTCCCAAAAAATCACCAACTAGCTCAAACCCGAGTTCTAGCTCATCTTGCTGCCATTTTCGATCTCCTTGCTCAAAGCACCATTCACCAAACTGTTTGGGGAGATTGTTCCTTGGTATGTGACTCCTCCATTGGTCCAATTAGTTTTTGTTCTAGTGCTCTATTTATTGCAAATTTATGCTGCTGTGGTGACCTTGTTCTTGAGCTTGCATGTCAAATTTTCTTGGTCCCAAGTAGTTCTAATGCATGATATAGTCTCTAGGCACTTATAGGAGTTGTTGCTATCAATCTTGTTGAGTTTGGTTAACTTTTATTTTGATTTACTAAAAATTTCAGAAATTTTCAGAAAAGGAAAATGATAAAAAAGATTTTTGAGGGGCTCCTCCAGCAAGAGCTCAGAGGAGAAGAAGAAAGAAGAAAATAAGAAGCCCAAGTATAATCTTCCTCACATGGTGGAAGTTCGACCGTGCGAATGGCCTTGTAATGATTTCATGATGTCCATCGGGATTTACGAAGACTTTTATTGGTTGGCAAATAATGCAGGCCTCACCGACTTCCTCCACGACCAGAAAGAACAGTATCTCTTACTCACCAATATTTTCACGCAAAGTTTTCATTTTCATGCTAAGAAAACACCACCTACGGTGGAGTTTCGTTTATATGATGTGATTAAGGCGATATCACTCTTAGATTTTTGTGAAATATGCAAAGTACCCTTTGGAGGTAGACTTGATGAACCACGTCGTGAAGATGTTGAAGGGTTTATTGACATGATAGCTGTAGGGGAAACTAGACAAGTTTCAGGGGCAAGAATCACTAGTATACACTTCCCTGTTCTGCGCTACTTTGCTTTATTTGCTAGTAGATGTCTAATTGGTCGCGGGAACAATGGAAATCTTAGTGTCCCTGGCATTGTCTTTCTACGCCATGCTTTTTTTAAGACACAACTTTTAGCTTGGGTGTCATCGTTGCTAAACGACAGAGTCTGAACCGCTCAAAGGGGGCCGTCTTTGGAGGCATCTTTGCTTCTCGCCTTGCTGAACATTTTAGAATACCTATTAGGCACCATGATACGGAAGAAAAATTGATTGCCCCTGTTTATCTAGACTACAAGAGCATGTTAGCTCATGATTTTATTGTTAAGGACAAGAATAGGCAGCTTAATTATAAATTAATGTTTGATGAAATATACTATGAAATTGTTACCTTGCCTGCACCATCTTTGTTTGATCTGTCCACAGGCGTGTACCTCATCACATCAGATGCCTTCTACAAGTACCAAGGCCAGGCACAAGCTTCGGAGCCTGAGCCAGAGCCACCACTTGATCCTTACCGTCAGTCTGTTTATGGGTGGGATCTGGATGAGCTCGCCAACCAGTGGCACCCAGAGGATACATCTCAGTACACTGGAGGGAGTAGCTTCGATCCGTGGCCATAGACCAACTAAGGCCAAAAGCCTAAGCTTGGGGGAGTACGTGTTTCTCACCGACTTTACATTCATATTCACACACTTATTCTAGTTGTCGGTGCTCACACTCTTTCACTGTACCATCCATGTTTAGTTTCAATTTCTTTTTCTTAGTCTTTTCCTTGTGTGCTAGAAAAAACCCAGAAAAACAAAAAATATTAATTGCATCTTCTAGCTAGTTTACTTTCTTTGCTTGTAGTAGTAGTAATTAAAATGAAAACCCAAAAAGATTTCTCGTTCTTCTTTTGCTTGTTGGGAGCTTTCCCGTGTAAATAGTTTCTTTTCTTTTCTTTGGGGGATAAGAGTAGAAGACCATGATTAAAATGCTTAGTGGCTCTCATATGCTTTGTTGTTGATTTAACCTTGAGCCATATTACCTTGTCTTCTCTCTTGTATTAAATGTCTGCAGATTCCAGCTTAGTCCAATGCACGTGCACTATTACTATTATCCACACCGTTCGATCGTGCGAGTGAAAGGCAATAAGGATGATATATGATGAACTAATTGAGATGAGAAAAGCTGGTATGAACTCGACCTCTCTTGTTTTTGTAAATATGATAGTTCATCGTTCCTGATTTAGCTTGTTATGAATGAAACATGCTTGCAATGACAATTAGAGATCATAGCTTCTTATGCCATGCTTAATTAGCTGAGAGTTTATAATGGTCTATCTTGCGTGCCAACATGATATTAAAATGGTTGTGATGCGGTATGATGGGCGGTATCCTCCTTTGAACGATTTAAGTGATCTGACTTGGCACATGTTCACGCATGTAGTTGAAACAAATCAGCATAGCCTCCACGATATTTATGGTCATGGTGATTTATATCCTACTCATGCCTGCATTCATTGTTGATTAATTTCAATGCATGTTCATGACCGTTGTTGCTCTCTAGCTGGTCGCTTCCCAGTCTCTTTCTAGCCTTCACCTATACTAAGCGGGAATACTGCTTGTGCATCCACTTCCATAAACCCCAAAGTTGTTCCATACGAGTCCACTATACCTTCCTATATGCGGTATTTACCTGCCGTTCCAAGTAAATTTGTATGTGCCAAACTCTAAACCTTCAAATGAAATTTTGTTTTGTATGCTCGAACAGCTCATGTATCAACTAGGGATGTTTATATCTTCCATGCTAGGTGGGTTATTCTCACGATGAGTGGACTCCGCTCATCATTCATGAGAAAATGGCTGGTTGATGTCTACTACGCACCCTTCTTCTTGTAGACGTTGTTGGGCCTCCAAGTGCACAGGTTTGTAGGACAGTAGCAAATTACCCTCAAGTGGATGACCTAAGGTTTATCAATCCGTGGGAGGCGTAGGATGAAGATGGTCTCTCTCAAGCAACCCTGCAACCAAATAACAAAGAGTCTCTTGTGTCCCCAACACACCCAATACAATGGTAAATTGTATAGGTGCACTAGTTCGGCGAAGAGATGGTGATACAAGTACAATATGGATGGTAGACATAGGTTTTTGTAAAAGGAAAATATAAAAACAGCAAGGTAGCAAGTGGTAAACGTGAGCATAAACGGTGTTGCAATGATAGTGAACAAGGCCTAGGGTTCATACTTTCACTAGTGCAAGTTCTCCCAACAAGGATAACATAATTAGATCATATTACTAGCCCTCAACATGCAACAAAGAGTCACTCCAAAGTAACGAATAGCGGAGAACAAACGAAGAGATTATGGTATGGTACGAAACCACCTCAAAGTTATTCTTTCTGATCGATCTATTCAAGAGTCCGTAGTAATGTTCAATCTATCATAGAGTTCGTGCTAGAATAACACCTTAAGACACAAATCAACCAAAACCCTAATGTCACCTAGATACTCCATTGTCACCTCAAGTATCCGTGGGCATGATTCTACGATATGCATCACACAATCTCAGAAACATCTGTTCAACCAACACATAGAACTTCAAAGAGTGCCCCAAAGTTTCTACCGGAGAGTCAAGACGAAAACATGTGCCAACCCCTATGCATAGATTCCCAAGGTCACGGAACCCGCAAGTTGATCACCAAAACATACATCAAGTGGATCACGTGATATCCCATTGTCACCACAGATAAACGCATGCAAGACATACATCAAGTGTTCTCAAATCCTTAAAGACTCAATCCGCTAAGATAACTTCAAAGGGAAAACTCAATCCATTACAAGAGAGTAGAGGGGTGGAAGCATTATAAGATCCAACTAGAATAGCAAAGCTCGCAATACATCAAGATCGTGTCATCTCAAGAACACGAGAGAGAGAGAGAGAGAGAGAGAGAGAGAGAGAGAGATCAAACAGATAGCTACTGGTACATACCCTCAGCCCCGAGGGTGGACTACTCCCTCCTCGTCATGGAGAGCGCCGGGATGATGAAGATCGCCACCGGTGAGGGTTCCCCCCTCCGGCAGGGTGCCGGAACAGGGTCTAGATTGGTTTTCGGTGGCTATAGAGGCTTTCGGCAGCGGAACTCCCGATCTAGGTTAATTTCCGAAGGTTTCAGTATTTATAGGAATTTTTGGCGTAGGTCCCACGTCAGGGGGGCTTCTGGGCTGTCCACGAGATAGGAGGGCGCGCCCCCGACCCAGGGCGTGCCCCCCACCCTCGTGGGCAGCCCGTGGCTCTCTTGGCCCAACTCTTTTACTTCGGGGCCTTCTTTTGGTCCAGAAAAAATCATCAAAAATTGGCACGTCAATTGGACTCTGTTTGATATTCCTTTTGTGTAAAACCCTAAAACAGGAGAAAAAAAAACTGGCACTGGGCTCTGGGTTAATAGGTTAGTCCCAAAAATGATATAAAAGTGTATAATAAAGCCCATTAAACATCCAAGACTTCATAAATAATAGCATGGAACAATCAAAAATTATAGATACGTTGGAGACGTATCAAGCATCCCCAAGCTTAATTCCTGCTCGTCCTCGAGTAGGTAAATGATAAAGAAAGAATTTTTGATGTGGAATGCTAACCAATATAGTTTTTCAATGTAATTCTCTTAATTGTGGCATGAATGTTCAGATCTGAAAGATTCAAGATAAAAGTCTATATTGACATAAGAAACAATAATACTTCAAGCATACTAACAAAGCAATCGTGTCTTCTCAAAATACTATGGCTAAAGAAAGTTATCTCTACAAAATCATATAGTCTGGCTATGCTCCCTCTTCATCACACAAAATACTCATATCATGCACAACCCTGATTTCAGCCAAGCACTTGTTTTCATACTCTGTTCTTTCAAACCTTTCAACTTTCACGCAATACATGAGTGTGAGCCATGGACATAGCACTATGTGGAATAGAGTGGTGGTTGTGGAGAAGACAAAAGGGGGGGAGATAGTCGCTCATCGACTAGGCGTATCAACGGGCTATGGAGATGCCCATCAATAGATATCGATGTGAGTTAGTAGGGATTGCCATGCAACGGATGCACTAGAGCTAAATATGTATGAAAGCTCAACAAAAGAAACTAGTGGGTGTGCATCCAACTTTCTTGCTCACGAAGACCTAGGGCATTTGAGGAAGCCCATCGTTGGAATATACAAGCCAAGTTCTATAATGAAAATTCCCACTAGTATATAAAAGTGACTAAGTATGAGACTCTCTATCATGAAGAACATGGTGCTACTTTGAAGCACAAGTTTGGAAAAAAGATAGTAGCAATTGTCCCTTTTCATTTCTTTTCTTTTATTTTTTTTGGGCCTTTCTTTTTTTCTTTGGACTTTTTTTCTTTCTTTCTTTTTTCTTTTTTTTTTGTGGAGGGGCTTTGTTGATTTAGCCTTTCCTCCCATGGGACAATGCTCTAATAATGATGATCATCACACTTTCATTAAAACTCGATATTACAACTCGATATTACAACTCGATACTACAACAAAGTATGACTCTATATGAATGCCTCCGGCGGTGTACCGGGATGTGCAATGAATCAAGAGTGACATGTATGAAAAATTATGCATGGTGGCTTTGCCACAAATAAGATGTCAACTACATGATCATGCATGGCAATATGACAATATGATGTGTGTCATTTGAACGGAACGGTGGAAAGTTGCATGGCAATATATCTCGGAATGGCTATGGAAATGCCATGATAGGTAGGTATGGTGGCTGTTTTGAGGAAGATATATGGTGGCTGTTTTGAGGAAGGATATATAGAGGGTGTATGGTACCGGCGAAGGTTGCGCGGTACAAGGGAGGCTAGCAATGGTGGAAGGGTGAGAGTGAGTAATATCCATGGACTCAACATTAGTCATAAGAACTCATATACTTATTGCAAAAATTTATGAGTGATCAAAACAAAGCAATCAACGCATGCTCCTAGGGGGGAGGTTGGTAGGAGTTAACCATCGCGCGCCTCCGACCTCCACACAAAGGTTGACACTTTACAAATACCTCATGCTCTAACTTCGTCACATAGCGGTTCACCATACGTGCATGCTAGGGGAATCACTAACCTTAACACAAGTATTTATCAATTTCATAATAACTCCACTAGCATGACTCTAATATCAGTATCCTCATATCTCAAAACAATTATCAAGCATCCAACTTCTCATCCTATTCAATGCACTTAGTGTGAAAGTTTTTGCTACATTGATATTGGATGTCTATCATGTGAAGACTAGTTTAATAGACTAAACACATTACCATGCTGTTTTAATAGACTCTCAAAAGGATATAAGTGAAGCCTGAGAGTTCATCTATTTCTTCAAAATAAAATCACCGCCGTGCTCTAACAGATATAAGTGAAGCACTAGAGCAAACAACAAACTACTCTGAAAGATACAAGTGAAGAACAACGAGTAGTTGAATAATTATGTAACTATGTGAAGACTCTCTAACATTTAAGAACTTCAGATCTTGGGATATTATTCAAACAGCAAGCAAAACAAAATAAACTAAATTGACGCTCCAAGCAAAACACATATCATGTGGTGAATAAAAATATAGCTACGAGTATAGTTACCGATGGATGAAGACGAAAGAGGGGATGCCTTCCCGGGGCATCCCCAAGCTTTGGCTTTTGGTTGTCCTTGAATTTTACCTTGGGGTGCCATGGGCATCCCCAAGCTTAGGCTCTTGCCACTCTTTGTTCCATAGTCCATCAAAGCAATACTCAAAACTTGAAAACTTCACAACACAAAACTTAGACAAAAATCTTGTGAGCTCCGTTAGTATAAGAATACAAACCACTACTCAATGGTACTGTAATGAACTCATTATTTGTTTATATTGGTGTTAAACCTACTGTATTCCAACTTCTCTATGATTCATACTTCCCAATACTACTCATAGATGCGTTGAAATAAGCAAACAACACACGAAAAACAGAATCTATCAAAAACAGAACAGTCTGTAGTAATCTGCAGGTTTCGCATACTTCTGTAACTCCAAAAAATTCAAACTAAATTGGTAAACGTGAGTAATTTGTCTATTAATCATCTGCAAAAAGAATCAACTAAATAGCACACTCCAGTAAAATCTTATGAGTATTCTCATGAGCGCTAACGTTTCTGTTTTTCGCAGCAAGATCATATAAACTTCACACAAGTCTTCCCAAAGGTTCTACTTGGCACAAACACTAATTAAAACATAAAACCACATCTAAACAGAGGATAGATGCAATATTTATTCCTAAACAGAAGCAAAAACAAAAAAAAACAAAAAATTGGGTTGCCTCCCAACAAGCGCTATCGTTTTACGCCCCTAGCTAGGCATAATGATGCTCACATAAAAGATAAGAATTGAAACATAACGGGAGCATCATAAAGCATATGAATAGCACATTTAAGTCTAACACACTTCCTATGCATAGGGATTTTGTGAGCAAACAACTTATGGGAACGATAATCAACTAGCATAGGAAAGCAAAACAAGCATAGCTTCAAAACTTTAAGCACGTAGAGAGGAAACTTGATATTATTGAAATTCCTACAAGCATATGATCCTCTCTCATAATAATTTTTAGTAGAATCATAAATGAATTCAACAATATAACCAGCACATAAATCATTCTTTTCATGATCTACTAGCATATAAATTTTACTACTTCCCCATAAGCAAAATTCTTCTCATTCGGAATAGTGGGAGTATCATAAGAGACTTGGATACTATAGATTGTTTCCACATTAAAAGAGTAATGTTCAGAGATAGGGTAATCATAATCATGACAAGTTTGATTATAATCATCACTACTTTTTATAGCATAAGTGTCATCACAATAACCATCATAAATAGAAGGCATGCTTTCATCATAATAGATTTGCATATCAAGACTTGGGAGGCTAAAAAGATCATCTTCATCAAGCATAGCATCCCCAAGCTTGGGACAAACATTAATTGCAGCAAATAAATTCTCAAATATATCATTCTCATCAAACATAGCAACCCCAAGCTTGGGCCTTTTCATATCATAGGCATAATCACTCTTATCATTAATAGTATGGATAGCACCGATAGCATAGCAATTATTATCATCACAATGAGTAATAGGAGCAACATCATTTGGGAGGGATACCTTTTTATCTTTGCCTCTCCGTCTTTTCTTTTTCTTCTTCACATTAGGTATGGGTTTAATCTTCTTATTTGGAGCTCCTTATAAATGAGATTGGTAGAATAGAAGGCTCCTCCTCGTTACCTGGTTCATCATAAGAAAGAATAGGAGGATATTGGGAAATCTCTTCCCTTTCATTAGTATTCTCTTCATCTCCTATTTGTTTTCTTGACTGTATGTAATTGGCAATATAAGGATTTTCAATGCAATTCACAGCACAATACATATAAATTTCCTCTAGATCAAAATCAAGAACTTTATCAAGGACAAATTCTGGAAGATCCTTAATTAAACGTTTTATCTCTTCATAACCCACAAGAAAACTAAGTTCATTATGATGTGCAAGGGATATCAAGTCATCACAATTTTTGGCCACGATTCGATCATGAAACAATTCACATTGGGGATTTAAATGATCACGTTCATTGCAAAGTTCACAAGGATGGCAAAGATATTTTAAATTTTCAGCACAATCATCTAGCCTCTGTAGCAACCATTTAGTTTCTAAATACTTATGCCTCTTGCAAAATCTATCTTCCCTATTTCGTATGTACTTGCAAACTCTATGCACTCCACAGAAATCAACATGCTTATATGAGATATTTTCATCATGACTAGTTCAATCATCATTAGTACCATGGATATTCAAAGGATGCACACTAACAACATTGCAAGCATGCTCATCATTCAAGTCTTTAGTGCCAAGCATTCTTCTAGTACTTGAGCACAATTTTCCTTCCCATCATTTTCACGAAAGATATTAAAAAGATGAAGCATATGAGGTAACCTTAATTCCATTTTTTTGGTAGTTTCCTTTTATAAACTAAACTAGTGATAAAACAAGAAACTAAAAGATTCTATTGCAAGATCTAAAGATATACCTTCAAGCACTAACCTCCCCAGCAACGCCACCAGAAAAGAGCTTGATGTCTACTACGCACCCTTCTTCTTGTAGACGTTGTTGGGCCTCCAAGTGCAGAGGTTTGTAGGACAGTAGCAAATTTCTCTCAAGTGGATGACCTAAGGTTTATCAATCCGTGGGAGGCGTAGGATGAAGATGGTCTCTCTCAAGCAACCCTGCAACCAAATAGCAAAGAGTCTTTTGTGTCCCCAACACACCCAATACAATGGTAAATTGTATAGGTGCACTAGTTCGGCGAAGAGATGGTGATACAAGTGCAATATGGATGGTAGATATAGGTTTTCGTAAAAGGAAAATATAAAAACAGCAAGGTAGCAAGTGGTAAACGTGAGCATAAACGGTGCTGCAATGATAGTGAACAAGCCTAGGGTTCATACTTTCACTAGTGCAGGTTCTCTCAACAAGGATAACATAATTGGATCATATTACTAGCCCTCAACATGCAACAAAAAGTCACTCCAAAGTAACTAATAGCGGAGAACAAACGAAGAGATTATTGTAGGGTACGAAACCACCTCAAAGTTATTCTTTCTGATCGATCTATTCAAGAGTCTGTAGTAATGTTCAATCTATCATAGAGTTCGTACTAGAATAACACCTTAAGACACAAATCAACCAAAACCCTAATGTCACCTAGATACTCCATTGTCACCTCAAGTATCCGTGGGCATGATTATACGATATACATCACACAATCTCAGAAACATCTATTCAACCAACACATAGAACTTCAAAGAGTGCCCCATAGTTTCTACCGGAGAGTCAAGACGAAAACGTGTGCCAACCCATATGCATAGATTCCCAAGGTCACGGAACCCACAAGTTGATCACCAAAACATACATCAAGTGGATCACATGATATCCCATTGTCACCACAGATAAACACATGCAAGACATACATCAAGTGTTCTCAAATCCTTAAAGACTCAATCTGATAAGATAACTTCAAAGGGAAAACTCAATCCATTACAAGAGAGTAGAGGGGGAGAAGCATTATAAGATCCAACTAGAATAGCAAAGCTCGCGATACATCAAGATCGTGCCATCTCAAAAACACGAGAGAGAGAGAGAGAGATCAAACACATAGCTACTGGTACATACCCTCAGCCCCGAGGATGGACTACTCCCTCCTCATCATGGAGAGCGCCGGGATGATGAAGATCGCCATCGGTGAGGGTTCCCCCCCTCCGGCAGGGTGCCGAAACAGGGTCTAGATTGGTTTTCGGTGGCTACAGAGGCTTTCGGCGGTGGAACTCCCGATCTAGGTTAATTTCCGAAGGTTTCAGTATTTATAGGAATTTTTGGCGTAGGTCCCACGTCAGGGGGGCTTCTGGGCTGTCCACGGCGCGCCCCCACCCTCGTGGGCAGCCCATGGCTCTCCTGGCCCAACTCTTTTACTTCGGGGGCTTCTTTTGGTCCAGAAAAAATCATCAAAAATTGGCACGTCAATTGGACTCCGTTTGATATTCCTTTTCTGTAAAACCCTAGAATAGGAGAAAAACAGAAACTGGCACTAGGCTCTGGGTTAATAGGTTAGTCCCAAAAATGATATAAAAGTGTATAATAGCATGGAGCAATCAAAAATTATAGATACATTGGATACGTATCACTAGTAACCGGGATGCCCAGTCCCATGCTCAAAATAATAATAATTAAACAAAACTCCCCCAGGGCTGTTGCTGGTTTGGACGGTACCCCGTGGATTCGGATGGCCGTGGAGTGTGCTTGTTGGTGGTTGGGGGAGTATAAACTTTACCATTCTGTTTGGGAACCGCCTATAATGTGCATAGCATGGGAGATATCGAGATTCTTAGTTGTTATGTTGACAATGAAAGTATACCGCTCAAAATGTTATTCATCTCTATTTAAAAAATTGAGCTCTCGCACCTCTACAAATCCCTGCTTCCCTCTGCGAAGGGCCTATCTATTTACTTTTATGTAGAGTCATCATCCTCTTATCAAAGAGCACTAGTAGGAGAGCACCTCTGTCGTTGCATGTATTACTATTAACTTGCATTGAGTATGATCATGACTGGATCTCTTTTACCATGAATTACAATGTCTAGTCAGTCCTTGATCTTTAAAGGTGCTCTGCATTTATGTTTTGCGGTCTTAGAAAGGGCTAGTGAGATACCATCTTGTCATATCATATCATGATTGTTTTGAGAAAGTGTTGTCATCCGAGGTTTATTATTATTGCTCGCTAGTTGATTATGCCATTGATGTGAGTAGTCTTGGGACCTGAAAGTTATTGTGAATGTGGTTAGTTCATGATCTTGTTGAAAACCTGAATGCTAGCTTACATATTTACAACAACAAGAGCAAACAGAGTTTATCAAAGTTTTTCTTTATCACTTTCAGTTTATCAACTGAATTACTTGAGGACAAGCAAAGGTTTAAGCTTGGGGGAGTTGATACGTCTCCAACGTATCTACTTTTCCAAGCCCTTTTGCCCTTGTTTTGGACTCTAACTTGCATGATTTGAATGGAACTAACCCGGACTGACGCTGTTTTCAGCAGAATTGCCATGGTGTTGTTTTGGTGCAGAAATAAAAAGTTCTCAGAATGACCTGAAACTCCACAGAGATTTATTTTGGAAAATATAAAAAATATCTGCAAGAATATCCATACCAGGGGGGCCACACCCTGTCCACGAGGGTGGGGGCGCGCCCCCTGCCTCGTGGGCCCCCTGGTGCTCCACCGACGTACCCCCAGATCCTATAAGTTCACTTTCGGGGAGAAAAAAATTAAGGAGAAAGAATTACCGTGTTTCACGAGACGGAGCCGCCGCCAAGCCCTAATATCTCTCGGGAGGGCTGACCTGGAGTCCGTTCGGGGCTCTGGAGAGTGGAGATCGTCGCCATCGTCATCATCAACCTTCCTCCATCACCAATTCCATGATGCTCACCGCCGTGCGTGAGTAATTCCATTGTAGGCTTGCTGGACGGTGATGGGTTGGATGAGATCTATCATGTAATCGAGTTAGTTTTGTTAGGGTTTGATCCCTGGTATCCACTATGTTCTGAGATTGATGTTGCTATGACTCTGCTATGCTTAATGCTTGTCACTAGGGCCCGAGTGCCATGATTTCAGATCTGAACCTATTATGTTTTCGTGAATATATGTGTGTTCTTGATCCTATCTTGCAAGTCTATAGTCACCTACTATGTGTTATGATCCGGCAACCCCGAAGTGACAATAATCGGGACCACTCCCGGTGATGACCATAGTTTGAGGAGTGCATGTATTCACTATGTGTTAATGCTTTAGTTCGGTACTCTATTAAAAGGAGGCCTCAATATCCCTTAGTTTCCAATAAGACCCCGCTGCCACGGGAGGGTAGGACAAAAGATGTCATGCAAGTTCTTTTCCATAAGCATGTATGACTATATTCGGAATACATGCCTACATTGCATTGATGAACTGGAGCTAGTTCTGTGTCACCCTAGGTTATAACTTCTACATGATGAATTGCATCCGACATAATTTCCCATCACCGATCCAATGCCTACGAGCTTTTCCTATACTGCTTGCTGCTTATTTACTTTTCCGTTGCTACTATTACAAAAACTACAAAAACACTATCGTTACTTTTATTGCCACTACCGCCACTATCATATTACTTTGCTACTAAACTACCTTGCTGTAGATACTAAGTTTCCACGTGTGGTTGAATTGACAACTCAGCTGCTAATACTTAAGAGTATTCTTTGGCTCCCCTTGTGTCGAATCAACAAATTTGGGTTAAATACTTTACCCTCGAAAACGGTTGCGATCCCCTACACTTGTGGGTTATCACCGATCCGGATTGAGTACAGGGGGAATGGGGATTGTGGGGTAAATCCTACATGGTACTTTCTACTATTAGCCCCGCCTACCCTTGAGGCGGTTGGAGCGGCGGATGGCCTTGTTATTTTCCTTGGGATGGACCACCATCTCGTCGTCCTCGCCTGAGTCCAGATCGATTGGCAAAGTACGGTTGGCTCCGGCGTCCTGACAACCATATCCACCGCTTCTTCTTCTTCCTCCTTTGACTCCCAACGGATTGCCTCCGACGCCACCAAAGTCCTACTCCAGTACACTGCGGCACACTGGTCATGAGGAGCCATGTACTCCCTGTACTTGTCCCACCTTGCCCTCTGTCCAGCATCACCGGAGTCAGCCTGATTCATGGCCCAACAAAGGATGTCAACTGACATAGCGCCCTTCGTCGGGTCAGGAATCAGGGTCTTCAACTCCTCCGTCATTGCCTTCTTCACTATAGCGTCTGCCTCCTTGTGCATGTCTTCGATGTTGCTGAAGTTCGAGCACACTTCCATGGTGTTCTCGAACTTAGTGAGGTCACTGAGCGAGCACCCGAGGAAGAAAGCCCTCCATCCATTGCCCCAGGGAAAGGGGATGGGGTTGGAGTTGGAGTCCATGGCGGTGGATAGGAGGAAGTGTGATAGGCAGAGAAGAGAGAGGGTTAACTAAGTGTGGTTGTGGGTAAGTAGTGATCGTCAGGGTGGGTAAATATAGGAGCTTTGGATGGTAGGTTTTAATGTCGATCAACCTTTGAACTTTGTGTTGTTCATAACGCCATGAACTTTGTGTTGTGCAGATCGAGACATAGAGCAATGAAAAGGGCAAGGAGGTGGTGTGATAGCCTGGCTTATTAGGGATGATAGACTACTCATATCAATAAGGAATTCCTTCTTTTCCGGAAGCCCATTCGGACAGAACTCCAAAGTTAAGCGTGCTCAGCTTGGAGTAATTTCAGGATGGGTGACCGACCGGGAAGTTGCTCCCGGGTGCGCACGAGTGAGGATAAAGTGCGCAGGAAAGACTAGTATTGATCTGTGGCGTGCTCAGCTTGGAGTAATTTCAGGATGGGTGACCGACCGGGAAGTTGCTCTCGGGTGCGCACGAGTGAGGATAAAGTGCGCAGGAAAGACTAGTATTGATCTGTGGGGCTAGTCTAGATCCCGCTAGGAGTAACGACCACCGGCAGGTGTGGGTGAGCATTACAAGTTGGTATCATAGCCGACCCTCGCGGTTACACGGATGTTTGTGGACAGGTGCGCGGTCATGTTGTGCATGACATTTGTGACCCGTCATGGCACACGGCATGACACATGTGCCGGACTAGAAGCACAGACGTATGTGCCTAGAGGGAATGTTCATGTGGCCCGATGAGGACATCGGTTCCTCTGAGTGGGGGTGTATGTGATAGCATGGCTTATTAGGGATGATATACTACTCATATCAATTAGGAATTCCTTCTTTTCCGGAAGCCCATTTGGACAGAACTCCAAAGTTAAGCGTGCTGAGCTTGGAGTAATTTTAGGATGGGTGATCGACCGGGAAGTTGCTCCCGAGTGCGCACGAGTGAGGACAAAGTGTGCAGGGAATACTAGTACTGATGTGTGGGGCCATTCTAGATCCCGTCAGGAGTAACGACCACCGGCGGGTGTCTCCAGGGCGTTACAGGTGGTGCTGCCCATGGAGAAGGGCATGCAGGTGGTGCCGCCCTTGGAGGTGGTGCCAACCATGCCCTAGGATGTGCCAAGCACGGACGACGATGTGGTGCCGGAGGAGCCCCCCCCCCCCC
>LR738709.1:569046442-569060219 GCA_902687465.1 Secale cereale
GGCCCCCCCCCCCCCCCCCAGCGGCAAGCGCCAGAACTACGGGCACTACCATGATGAGGGTGGGCCAACTCACTTATGCAAGGTCATCGTTGCCCCGAGTCTCGAGCGCATTATAATGCCCCTGGAATTCACCAAGCACTTCCCAGCCGTGCCGACGGAGTTCAAGCTCAAGACGAACACAAGCTGCTCATGGAGGGTCACTATGAGGCTAATGAACGGCAGGGCCACCCTCGATCAGGGTTGGACCACCTTCATCGTTGTCCATCAGATCAAGATCAGCTACATGGTGACCTTCAAGTTGTTGACACCCGACACGCTCAAGGTCATCATCTTCGACGACGATGGCATTGAAGTGGTGACCAAGTGTGGAAGGCACGACAAGGCCTTCACCACAAACATCTCGGACAGCTCTTCGTTGCTCCAATTGGTTTAGTATCGACTATATCGTACTACTTTCCTTGAAAACTACTACGTTTAAGTGTGGTACTATGTTTAAAACTGCTTGCTATGGTTTAGAACTATGTTTAAGTGTGGTAGTTGCTATCTTTTGTGTGTCTTTGGGTTCTTGTACACACCCATGTGTGTTGGTAACCTCAACACCTCGCCGATGAGGTTGCCAAACAATAGGCATTGCATGAAACCAAACATTGTGCCTTGTCGTGCAAGGGCGAAGGCGCGGAACGCCGCTGAGGCCGAGTCACACCTCGCCGCTTTAGACAAGGCCTCGGAGGCCAAGGCCACCAAAGATGCCCGTGCCCACATCTGGGCGAAGCGAGAAGACCGGGCCACACATGCCCTCAGACTGGAGAAGGCGAGCAATATGTGCCCTCTCTGGCCATCAAGGAGGAGGATGGTGGTGTTACATCTGACCCGTTAGCTCCAACAGCGGTCATATCCGCCTTGACTTGTATTGTGTCTTCAACCGCTAAGATGACAAAGTGGATAAGGGCAAGGGGAGACGTGGGTGAACTTTCACCATAATTCTAGTTTAGAGCATAGGATTTTTTGGTAGTGTGATGGCATGTATAATGAACTACGCATATGCTATGTGTGTGATCTAGTTGAATTACATATGTTTATTATACGGTGCATGAGATTGTATGGATTTGCATATTTGAGGAGCTGGGAGGACATGTGCGGTCATCTGAGATCCCCTATGCTTCGAAAGCCTCGACAGATATCTTTGGTAACTTCCCTAGGTCACCATCAGATTACTAATTAAAGGATCGATATGGTTGACTAGTGCAAGCAAAGGATACAACACAATAATAGCTTGCACAAAGTAAAGGTAAGAAATAATCACAAGTGGAGTCGGTGAAGACGATGATGTGTTACCGAAGTTCCTTCTCTTTAGGGGGAAGTAAGTCTCCATTGGAGCGATGTGGAGGCACAATGCTTTCCAAGAAGCCACTAAGGCCACTGTATTCTCCTCACGCCCTCACACAGTGCAATATGTCGTGATTCCATTAGTGGTGCCCTTGAAGGCAGCGACTGAACCTTTACAAATAAGGTTGGGGCAATCTCCACAACTTAATTGGAGGCTCCAACACCACCATGAAGCTTCGCCGTAATGGATTGTGGCTCCGAGGTGACCTCTTCCGTCTAGGATGGTGTGATAAACTTGCTATGGTAGACGTGGGTATGTGTCGAGTGATCCATGAAAGTGCTTGGGAGGATGAGAGGTAGGTCTTCTTGGGGAAGAAGACCCCCTATATATAGTTGGGGGAAATCCAACCGTTTTCTGCCCTCCGTCCGCAGCTAAGCGGTACTACCGCTTAGGCGGTACTACCACGCACACGCTAGGGAGTACATTAGGTATAGGAGCGATAGTGCCGTCGGAGCGGTACTACCATCGTCCCCAGTGGTATTATCGCTTAGGGTCTCTGGACTAGGCGAGGCAGCAGTAGTAGATGGTACTGGGTGGAAGTATCGCGCCAAGCTGTACTACCTTGCTAGTGTCGCTCTACTACCGCTTAGGGAAAAGGGAAACATAGAGTTGCACAGAGGGATTTCCGCAAGCGGTACTGGCAGTGGTAGTAGCGAGCGTAAGTACCGCTTAAGAAGTACTAGCATCAACTACCGGCAAAGGGAAAAAGGCAACAGAAAGTTGCACGCGCAAGAATCCCTAGTCGGTATTAGCGCGGCAGTACCCAACGGTACTACTGTCGGAGCGGTATTACCGTCGGTACCAGCAGTACTACAACTTGTGTGCTACCACACTGTCCATAGAAAACACATAGATGGCTCTGGGTTGTGGAAAGGGGAATGTGGGTGCAAAGGAGGTTGTGTACGTGTTGATCCCACTCATACCTTTCCAAAGCTGACCCGTTCTTAATAGTACGGTTATCCTACGACTCAAAACCACCGAAAAACAAATCGATAGACAACCGTCTTCAGTCTTTACCAGCGAGAGGAACAAACCATCTCGTGCCATGACACCATATTTGAAACGCTCAAAGCACACAGTTAGTCCGCAAAATGTATTGTCATAAAACATCAAAACCGCTAAGGGAGAAGTACGCCCTAATAAATTGTTGTATCTGACTAACTGAAGGTTAATTTTTTAAACCCCTCCCATATATTAATTAATAGAAAATGTTCATGCAGTCATCCGTTACAACTTCAACAACGCGGGCGGAACACTATTAAGAAGCACACCATCAAACCTAATAACAAAATTGAACGTTGCAATCTCGTGTGCCACCCTATTGGCCCTTATGTTAATCTTGGAATGTTGAAATTTGTTTTTTTTACAGAAAGACTGTAAAGGAACCCCCTACAATATAATTGGTACAACAAGCCCAAATTGTAAGTACCGTGCCTTGAACCTGGGTGGGTGGGAAGGCATCAATCCCTTCCCACCACTAGGCTATGCCTTAGTCGGCAATGTTGAAACTTGTCATCATCCTAGAAATGCTCAATGCTTCCATCTTAAGATCAACTAGAGAAAACATGTCCAAATAATCGTTTCCAAGAAAGTAAGCCACAAAAGAACAATCAGTTTCTAAAATGATGGATTGTGGAGAGTAATACCGATGTAAAGCCATGCTGGGGTCGCTCTAACTTCCGCTTCATCCATGCTGTTGCAAACCCCAATATAATCCCACGAAGAAATGATAAATTTTCCCAATATGGTTCCTGGCAACCACACCCATGCAGAAGTAGTTCCTCCAAAGCTACAATAATATTTCTTGAGGAGTATTATTGTAGCTTTGGAGGAGCTACTTCTAGACCGAAGAGGATGGCAATTTTTGGTTATTGTGTCGACCTTGTGATGGGGAGTAGGGACTGTTCAATTTTCACATTGTTTGCATGAAGCCAATGGCGTAGCTGCATCTCGTGGCACATGAGATTTCTATAACTAGTTTGAAGATGTAAGTCTGAAGTACAATCTTGAGCTCGTGCTCAAGTGAGATCTAATGAACGGTAAAATTGAAATAAAATTCATAAAATTCATAATCTTTTTTGTGGTAAACTTTGACGAATGTTCTATGTGTGTGCAAATTTTCATGAGATCGCATTAGTAGAAGCTGTGGCAACAAAATAAAATCAGCGCTCCAAAATGCTTTCGAAAGTAGCATCTTTGGAACAACGATATTTTTGTCACGCATTCCATGAATGTGAATTCGTGATGAAAAATTGCAAGCACTTTCAAAGTTTACCAAAAAAATATTTTAAAAAATAATAATTTTATTTTAACGTTCACCCAAGCTTATTTGAGCTCGAGAGCTCAGATACTCCGCGTCTTGTGCGATTTATTTGACCAATAAAGTAACGCATGACGATGTTCCAAAAAAGTGTAGAGGCAACTCCCTTGCAACAAAATCGATATAAATGAATTACATGCCCACATTCTATCTTTGATTTGACTACCGATAGAGAGCAGAGCTAAAGACAAGATGCCTAGGACCTGGAGGAGATCCATAAGAACCAAGTAGAGAAGATAGCATCAAAGTGGAGATAATAAACCAAATTCTCTGTGCTTTAATCGATAATGGATACAAGTACATCGAGCAAAACTTAGAGGGTGTTTTGTTTACAGGGACTTTTTGGTGTAGGGACTGTCCCATCTAAACCAAACACGAGGGACTTTTAGGGACTAAAAGTGGGCATTTGGGACTAGAGACAAAAGACCCCGAGGAGAGTCTTTTTGGGACTTTTTCCAACAGTTGCCCCTGCTCCGCGCCGCACCTTATCTCTATTAGTTCATTACTAGGGGTAACATGGTGTTTTAGCATGTCATTTAATAACCACTAGTCCATGTTTAATTCCTGGAATCAAACAGGTAGGGACTAAGGACTTTTTATTTGGGACTAAAAAAAGTCCTAGGACTTTTTAACCAAACAGGACCTTATATTATAGGGTAGACCTACCTTGTTTTGTTGACTTATTGAGGCTTCACTTCCTCCCAATGTCCCAATGTACTCCCCCACTAACAAAGCATCTCGAGTCTTACAGTGTGTCTCACTAACCATTTGGCTGTACGTTTTGGTTGTACAAAGAAAACATATAACACTTTAGTTTTCTTATGGTTTACATAATTTTATATGGAAATTCTAAAGGACAGAATTGTTATAGGAAGTCTTTTGGTTTGTCAGAATGAATTTTCATAAACGAAAACATTGGTATACTCAATTAATTCCTTTCTAAAATATGCATCAAATGGTATCTTATTCCATTAGTAATTTTATCTTGGTACATGTAATTTGAGTTTGTGGTCTTGTATATTAAAATGAAGGGGTACTATTCTTCTTACATCTTGTTCAAGATTGCATTAAGTTACTAGTGCAAGTTAAGTTACTAATGCAAGCAAAGGAAAAAAAGAGGGCCCAATCATGCCGCTCTCAAGGGTGGCATGGCAAAACCCCAGCCGTCACCAGCCCACACCCTCCCCCACCTTCCCCCTTGCCTTCACTAGAGAGCACGAACCGCCCGATCAGCGTCAATGCCTGCATCAGAGAGGCCTCTTCCCTCCCTCAGTGTCGTCCGCGACACGAGACATACGGATCTGATGTGGATGGCGACACTCTCCTGGAACACAGTGGCGACCCAGTAGGTCAAGCCGATGGCACATCTGTGCGGTGGAGCAGTGGCGGGTACGTGTCAACGGTGAGGGTGTAGTCGGCATGGTCGATGTCGGCACCAGAGAGGCCTCTTCCCTCCCTCAACGTCGTCCGCGACACAAGACATACATATCTGATGTGGTTGGTAACACTCTCCTGGGCCGCAATGGCAACCAAGGAGGTCAAGCTGGTGGCACATTTGTGCGGTGGAGCAGTGGCGGCAACGTGTAGACGATGGGGGTGTCGTTGGCACGGTCTGTGACCTGCGTGCAAGCGATGATGGAAGACTGAAGGATACAAACGTGGCGTTGTGGGAGCTCGCCTGGGCCAATGCTTGGAAGCGCTGACCCAGTTTCGATAGAAGATGCCAGGCTAGGACTAGATGGCAAGGCCTTTTACTATGGAAGGTGTGTCATGAAGGGTGTTGTTGAGTATAATGTTTATTAGGAAAGAAGAGATAGACATCCCTTGTACTCCAAGTAGATCATTGTACTCCTATATATATGCCCACGGGGCTCAAGCAATACAACAACTATTCCACCAAACATCTTTCTCCCTTCTAACAGGTGTGTTTGGTTGAAGGCCTGGGTGCTTTGCCTGAGAAAAAAGTGGCGCGTGGATAACGCCTGGGACGAAGGAAATTTATGCCTGACCAGGCTAGCCTCGCGGGTGCACGTTTGGTTCCTGTCCTGGCTGTCTGCTCTGTCGTTGAGTGTTTACAGAATTTTTAAATAGCAGGTCTTTGCATCTACTGGCTCCAATTAGTTCCAGGCCGGCGCAGAAGCACGTCCAGGCATATGGGACGGGACGCCTGGACCAGGCAAATCACTCTGCCTGGGCTAAGTACCATCCTCTTTCTTTTACTAGCCAGGCTAATCACACTACAGGCACAGCCACACCAGGCATGTATTTTTTTCTCAGGACCCCAACCAAACAATCACCAGGCAGGTTCCAGGCACAGCTCAGGCCAGGCATGCAATGACAAGGACATCAACCAAACACACCCGAAGTGTGTGGTTGGCGGTGTCTTGAGTCTTCGACGCTAGGGAGTCGGCCTTGGATGGTGGACCACATATTTGTTTGAAGTCATAATCTGAACGAGGCCTTGGATGGTGGATCACATATTTGTTTGAAGTCATGATCTGAACAAGTCACACATAAAGACCTCTTAAAACCACGGCCCGTATATAACTGTTTTAATGGCCGAGGAAAACGCATTATAAGGGGCGATTTTGGCTGCGGCCAAACAGAGCCCATAAAATCAATCCGAAAAAAAACTTTAAATATACCAGTTTCTTCCTCACGTCCTTCCCATCTCGACCTCCATCCCCTCGGCGTATGCACATCCTACCTCCATGAACGCCTCCTCATGCTCGCGACCGAGCTGGGGCCAACAGCAGTGCCAACTGCAGCAGCAGCAGCCGCCGCCAAGGCATACGTGGCCAACTCGCATGAAGCTAGCTAGCAATTCGAGCTAGCTTCATGCGACGGTTGGGCATGGCGGCTAAGGGGGCAGCCGGGATTCAGCCCGCGGGCGCGGTGGTCGAGACGAGCACGGCGGCCAGGGCAGCCAAGGACGGGAGCGACTCATGAAGGTTTCAACGACAGTTGGATTCCCGCTAATTACAAGTCGTAGTTGTTTATGGGTTCTATTTCAACCTTTTTTTCACCTAAAACTGTGAACTGACGATTATTCTGCTAAAGATGTTGTAAGCGCGGTCGTTTTTCGGTTCTCCAACAGGCGTTATGGCAAGTGTCGTAGCATTTTTCTGCCTAACTTGTGAACTGGCGGTTATTCTACTAAAGATGTTGTAAGCGCGGTCGTTTTTCAGTTCTCCAACAGGCGCTATGGCAAGGGTAGTAGCATTTTTTGCGTCTGGCAAGGGTGGGCCATTTTTCGATTCTCCAACGGTCGGTATGGCAAGGGTCGTGTGGATGGGGGTTCATGCTCTGTCGCTTGCAATGTGACTACTGTTGGAAACCGGGTCCACCACGAAGGGTGGCGACGGCTACGTGTGTGGCGCACGGGAGGGGCTTTGCAGGAAGAGGATTGTACCAGGAGAGAAGCACAGAGGTCGACCCACTTCAAATATGGAACATGGATTCTGGCAATGCAACGGCGTTGGGTCCTCATATCGATCTGAATGAATCAGTCCTTCTAGGTCAATCTTTGCCTATTAGGCAAGAGGACAGCAAGTTCTAAATTCTGTTTCGGTAGGACATGGATTTCTATTACTAGCTACTTTATTCGCTTCCCTGTTACAATGTTCAAAACTGGTTTGAGGAAAATCAAGCCATAAAAAAACAATCCTCAAAAATTGCAACAGCCGCTCCCGCAGACTGTCCTCTGTTCTTCAGTGTGTCGATGACCTCCATATTATCAGAATTGATGATTAGACGATTGCAGCCATTTTTTGTGCCAACAGTAAACCAAATCTAAGTGCTACTGCCTCTGCTGTCAGGGCATCCGCACAGTAATGGAAACCCCTAGGAGGTCTGCACCATCCTTCATTATTTCTCTTCGCTTTAGGAGAAGGGAAACGTTTATACACGGCGCACCGGCCGAACCGTTGCGCTGGACGCGCGCGACGCGTTCGATGAAGGAGCGATCCTATGGCCCAACGCGCTCGTCCCCCTGTAGGCCCACCTTATCCCCTCCTGGTTGTCTTCCTCCTCAGCCCGTCTTCTTCCTTTTTTGCATCTCCATGGCCTGGTCTCAGCCATCGACGCCGCACCCTCAAGCTTGACCTATCCCCCTCCTCTATCTCTACCTCGCCACCAGAACCACGGTTTTGCACGCCCTCATGTCGGGGGAAACTGTCCTCCCACAAACACCTATGGGACCGGAGCCCCTTCTACGTTGCGGTAAGGGAGCGGAGGGAGCACGGAGAGCAGATCGAGGAGCACACGCGGGCAGTTTACCCAGGTTTGGGCCGCGCGGACGCGTAAAACCCTACTCCTGCTTAGGTTGTATTGAGTTCTTGAGCTCGGGAGCTTGAAGATCTACAGTACTAGCTACACCGAGCGAGAGAGTTGTCTAGGTTTCGAACCTCCTCTACGTTGTGCATGGGCCTCCTTTTATAGCTCAAAGGGGTCACCGACAGGTGTCAACATAGAGGAGGGTAAAAGTGTAATTTTGGTGGTAGTTGCAACAGTGCATGAACAGTGTATGAACAGTGTATGAACAGTGGTCTTCACCTAACTTTGACAGTGGGGGACAAAGGCATTAAATGCCCGTCTCCGTCGCCCCCAAAAGCGTCTGTCCATGCTTCTCCGTTCGCCATGGCGGTAGCCTCGTCACTGTGGCCTGCCACCGTGTGCCCCAGGCTGCACAGCCGCCTGCCACGTGCCCCTAAAAGGGCCCCAGGGCGACGCGTGGGCAGATGAGCTGGAGCGTGGGCACACAGCGTAGGTTCCCACGGCAAGCACCTTGCCGGGGTCGTGATCTTGCCGGGCCCGGAAGCTTGTCGCTCTTCGGGTCCTGCCAGGGCGCATGATGCGCCGAGACGTCTCTTGAGGTATGTGTTCCTTGGCCTTCCTGGCAAGCTCCTCTTGCCAGGGTCTTGAGTTAAAGTGATAACCTTGAGCCTGGTGCGGCCTTCCCGGCAAGCTCCTCTTGCCAGGGCCTTGATCTTCTGACTTGTATACTTTGTTCTTGAATGGCTTCATAGGGACCAGAAAGGTTCTTGGCGAGCACGTGGTAAGCCCTGCCACGGGAAGCTGCTACTGCCCGTGCACAAGTTGGGGTACTAAGGTACCCCTATCTTAGTACACCGACAGGAGCCCCCGGGCCTGGGCCACACACGGTGCCGAGCGCTGTTGGGCCAGGCCCAAGACAGTGCACGGGCACACGCGGCCCACGGCAAGCCGTATCTCCTTCCGCATCCGCCGCATCCCTCCCTAACGGCACGCGTCGATTGTGGCGTCATGGGAGAGATCGTGGCATGTTCTTTAATGGGAAATGCGGAACGTCCCCCACCCCCCCCCCTTAAAAGCAGAGGAAGCAGGGGCAGTTCCCTCCATCGTCTTCATTGCGCCTTGATTCTCCAGAAACCCCCGTCGCCCTCCGCCTCCCAAAGGTCGACAGAGAGCCAAGCCCCTCCCTTCCTCCGCCGTCTCCCGCATCCGCGGCACCGTCGATCTCCTCGCCTCTTTCCTCGCCGCCCCCGCCATGGCTCCGAAGAGCGACAAGGCGAAGAGTGACAAGGCCAAGAAGGAGAAGTCCGAGCAGGCGGCGAAGCTGGCAGCCCTGCGGAAGAAGTGCGTGGTCTTCGTGCCGAGGCTTGGCGCGAGGGAGCTGTGGGACAAATACTATTTGTTCTGGGCGAGGGAGACCAAAGCTCATCCCCGCACCAGAGTCCTCCCCGCCGTCGCCGCTGACATGTTCCCCGGCGGGTACTTTTTCTTTGCCGCGTTCTTCCATTGTGGTTTGTGCCCTCCGTACTCGGAGTTCTTCTGCGATGTAATGAATACGTATGGCATCCAGCTCCTAGATTTCACCCCCAACGCCATCCTTACGATGGTCGTTTTCGCACATCTGTGCGAAAACTATGTTGGGGTTCATCCAAATGTAGCCCTTTTCCGCCACTTCTTCATGCCTAGAGTAGAGTCTGGTGCTCCCCTCTCCGGCGGCATCTCCTGGATCTTCAGGCTGAACAAGAAGGATTAGTACCTGAAGGGAGAGCTTCGCGGCAAGTGGGAGGAGCGGAGAGCCGATTGGTGCTGGGTGCTGGAAGCTAATCCTGAGCCCTTTACCTCGCCGTGCAAGACTGCCATAGTGCGCGGCAGGGACTGGAGTGAATTGGCCCCGGAGGACAGCAAGCTTCAGATCGCCCTCATTAGGATCATTCGTCTTCGGGTCGCCAATCTGACTGTTGGAGAAGTTGGAGCAGATTTCCTCCGCCGCCACATCGCCCCTTTACAAGAAAGGAAGAGGCCCGCCTGGGAATTCGGCAATGCGGCAGACATCATGAGGCTGCGCACTGGATTGAACTACAACTTCACCGTCTTGGAGTTGAAGGGGATGGTTCGGGAGCTCTTCAAGCATGACCCCGCCCATCCGGAGTGGTTCCGACCTTCCCGGGGAGTGGTGCCGCTGTGCAACAGTACTGCCCGAGACTCTATACGCGCGATGATGCTCGAGTGCGACTCCCATGGCGTCGTCCCCACTTGGATAGAGCCTCCAGCGGAGACCGTGCTGACCTTCTTCGACAACTTGGTCGAGAAGCCCCGCAACGCCGAGGAGAAGAAGGGCCTCATCCGGGATACTACTGAACGGGATGTAGCTTATATTGCCTCCAGGATGGAGGAGGCCGCCGCAGCTGCGGCTGCGGGCGAATTTGCATACACAGTGGAAGAGGCAGAGGCCGCGGACGCAGTGAGTCAAGCAGAGGAGGCGGAAATCCTCAAGCTGCTGAAGATTGCGCCCGAGGAGTTTGCCGGGGAGCCTTCCGTGAAGCTTGCCGGGACGAGCGAAGCTGCCGGGGGGAGCGAGGCTGCCGGGCATGGCACTGAGTCCTGCGGGCCTGCCGAGGAGGAGGAGGACGCCGAGGCTGGAGATTCCGATGAAGACTCCGGTGGATCTCTGAATCTTGACGACGATGCCTCCTCATCCTCGGAGAACTCTCCGCCTCCGCCAAGCCCTCCGCAGCAACCGAAGACGCGCCTCCGCAAGGCAGCTGAGACGGCGAGGCCACAGGTGCTTCGACAGCAGCCGGCGCGCTGTGCGACGCGCGCCACCAAGACGAGCGAAGTCGTCAAGGAGGCGCCCCGTGCTCGAGCGCCAAGCGGAGGGGGATCTTCCCGGAGCGGAACGGGTGCTCCTTCTGCCCCTCGGTCCTCGGCGACGACGGGGGCCGGGTCTTCACAGCCCACAGCCCCGGAGACCGCCAAGCGCCCGAGGGAGCCTTCTCCTCCTGCTCCTCGCGCGGAAGCGCACCAGGCGGAGTTCGACTTCTCCGCCCTCAGCTCCGACGAAGAGGAAGAGGAGTAAGTACTTGCAATTCTTTTAGTTTCCTTGATTTTGTCTTGATTTTCCTTGCTTGGTTCTGATCTTGCTTTTGTTTTGCTTCGCAGGACCTTGGCCCAGCGGATGGCGAAGAGGGCCAAGATCCCTGTGGTCAACGTCGAGGACGACGAGCCCGTCGCGGCGACGAGCGACGCGCCGGCGACGAGCTTGCCGGATCAGCCTGCTGCTCCGAGGAGCAGCCCCCAGCGTAAGTCTGGTATTTATCTTTCTGCTTGACGGGTGCGCTTGAGGTTATCATCTTGGTTGATGTCTTGTTGTCTTGTGCAGAAGTGGAGCCGCAGCCGCAGGAGCACCAGGAGGTCGCCCCCGACGAGCCACTTGCTCCACCCTCCCCGCCAAGGATGAACTCCCCGGCAAGGGAGAACGCTCCGCCAAGGACGGGCACTCCGCCAAGGGCGAGTACCCCGCCAAGGGTGAGCAGCCCGACAAGGGTGAGCACCCCGCCAAGGGAGGGCGCTGGCGGCCCTCCGCCAGCAGGGGCTACTGCTCCGCCGCCAAGGGAAAACTCCCCGGCGAGGGACCCCGTCGTCGAAGAGATCCGCGAAGGTAAACCTTGCAGCTTTTTTTTCTTGGATTTGTATTTTTGGATATTTGCTTGATTCTTTCTTTTCTTTTTCTTCTGCTAGACCCTCCTGCCCCAGAGCCGATGGAGACGGAGGCCACCGCTGAGGAGGAGGTGCACGGCGACGGCGGCAACGCCACTGCCACGAAGGGGATGGTAGGAGCCGACGAGCCCGCCGCTGAAGAGACCGCCCCGACCGCAGACGCCGCGGCTGGGGAAGGGACCGGCGACCATACCGCTGGCCCGGAGGCTGCGGGAGCGCCGGACGCTGCACCGGCCGCCGACCCCTCCGCCTCCGCGGACCGGTCGGGCGTCTACTTGGAGGCCGCCAACGGGGTCTTTATTCGAGTCCCGTGGGCGTCCTCGTCTCGAGCACCCGCGGAGGGAGAGACCTTCGACGGAGAGGTCCTCACCTCCGCTGGATTGAAGGTTGTTGAAGCGCCTGGCAGCAGCGACGAGCCCGAAGAGGAGAGACTCCTTCGTCGGCTCCTGGCCTTGTATCGGGCCAGGCAGGCGAAGTTGGAGTCTCGGGAGGCTCTGGCTGCCAAGGCTGGAGCTGATCTGGAGAAGCGCGTTGCGGAGCTCCGTGCCGCCAACCAGGCGGCCCTCCGCAACTTGGCGGAGGAGCGTGAAGAGCTTGCCGGGGCGCAGCAAGCCTTCCTCCTGGAGAAGGCTGAGGCCGAGGAGCAGCAACGATTGGCCGCCGAGGAGCTGTCTCGGCGGGAAGGAGTACTCAACCAGCGGAAGGTCGACCTCGATGCCCACGAGGACGACCTCGCCGCCCGGGAGCAGGCCATTGGCGGGGCTCTGAAGGAGGCGAGGAACGCCGCAGCCGCCGCAGAGACCGCCAAGAAGGACCTGGAGGCCAAGGTAGCGCAGACGGAGCTGTACTTGAAGGCGAGCGAGGAGAGGGTCACTGCGCTCAACGTGGAGCGGGAGAAAGATGCCCACACCAACTCTGAGCTGCAGGTACGTCTCTCTGAGAAGGGCAAAGAGCTCTCTGACACCAGGAACTCCATCGCTGACTTAGAGCTGAAGGTCTCCACCCTGACTGACTCGCTCGACAACGCCCGGGACCGCGAGACGAAGATGAAGGACGAACTCCGCAAGGAAAGGGCCTTGGTGGAGAGCGCCGCCGTCTCGGCGAACAACTTCAATCGGGCAGTGGAGCAGTGGACTGATGAGCTGGTCACCTCCACTGCCAATATTGACATGGAGATGATGGCGCTGAGGGCGGAGCATCTCGTGTACTCCCCGGACGAGAGTCTCCCCCACAGCGCCAAGTTGAGTCTGTTCTTTAGGGGAATTGCACCGGCGCTTGCGCGGCTGCGGGAGAAGATCCCCGTGCAGCTGGCCGACGAGGCGCGTCGGCTCTACATGGGCACCATGGAGCGGGTCTTGTCGAAGATCGTCTACCGCAACCCCGGCATCAACCTCGTCAACGTCCTCCGCACCTTGCCGCCCGAAGCTGACCAGGAGGCGTTGAAGGCGCAGGTTGCCCACATCGTCGCCAAGGTGGGCAAGATCACGAGGCGTGAAGGCGACCGCGTAGATTAGATTCCTTTCTTTCTGCTTCCTTTGCCGCTGCAAAGCATGTTACGGACAAGAATCTATTAGTATTGTGGCAAGTTATCTTTGTAATATACAATCTTATTTCGAGCAACCAATGCAGTGTTATCTCCCTTGCTTTGGTCCTTTCACTTTGTATGCATTCCACCCTACGTTTTTAGGGAACTTGCCGGCAAAGGACCCTTGCCGCGAGCGCTGAGTGCTGGACTCTTTAGCAGCCTGCTGGCAATACCTTCGCCGACAAGAAACCTTACCGTAGCTAGTCGCAGCACACTTAGCTTGCTGAGCGAACTCGAAAACGAAATAAGGGCGCGACACTTGTTGCAGCTCACTTAAGCCGTTGAGCGTGCTCGAAACAAAGTAAGGGTGCGGCTAGCCACAGGTAGGTTCCTCCGCGCACAGGTTTTCCATACAAAGTGTGGTTGTTCAAGGAAGACAACTAAAAATTTGAAAAATTTGAATTACTCAAACTTTGGTAACTTAGCTTTCATAGATTGTTTGCTCCCCGACAAGGCTTCTCTTTCTTGAACAGCACTTGGTTCATGCCTCCATCTC
>LR738709.1:569060324-569161281 GCA_902687465.1 Secale cereale
CCCCCCCCGGCAAACTTGTGTGTGAGGAATACTCCTTCTGCTTAAGAGGGGAAAAAGAGGAGGAAAAACAAGTATAGTGCCTTATGGCTTGCTAGTGCTTACCGGGGACGTGCGTTGCACAAGGTGTCAGATGATGCATGCAAATAACAAAGAAAAGCATGGAAATGACAAATAGTGCGAAGCACAAGAGCTTTACTGATGCACGGGATCTGCGCCCGGCTTTGTACAAAGGTTTACATGCAACAGCGGCAAGACTTGTACAAAAGGTGGTTGCCAGAGCGGATCACGGCAACCGCGCCTTACGGGTGAAACTTGCGAAGATGCTCTATGTTCCAGGAGTTGCTCACCGGTAAGCCTTCTTCGGTCTCAAGGCGGACAACGCCGGGCCTTGTGACTTGTCTCACTCGATAAGGGCCTTCCCACCTCGGCGTCAACTTGTTGGAATTCTTGGCGGACTGAACACGCCGAAGAACAAGGTCGCCTTCCTCGAGACTCCTGGCCTTGACCTTGCGGCTATGATAGCGACGCAAGGCTTGCTGGTATCGAGCAGCTCGTACAGCAGCCTGGAGACGTTCCTCCTCAAGGAGCAATGCATCATCTTGTCGCAGTTGCTCTGGCTCGAGCTCATCATAAGCGAGCACTCGAGGAGATCCGTATACGAGTTTCGTGGGGAGAACTGCCTCTGCTCCATAGACAAGAGCAAAGGGTGTCTGTTCGGTGGCTCGATTTGGTGTCGTCCTGATTGACCAAAGAGCCGCCGGCAACTCCTCTATCCAGTTTCTTCCGCACTTGTGCAGCCTGTCGAAGGTTCTTGTCTTGAGTCCACGCAGCACTTCAGCATTGGCCCTCTCCGCTTGACCATTGCTCCTCGGGTGAGCAACAGAAGCGAAGCAGACCTTGGCGCCAAGGTCTTGGACGTACTGCATGAATGTGTGACTTGTAAACTGTGTGCCGTTGTCGGTGATGATCCTGTTAGGGATTCCGAAACGGCAAACAATCGATCTGAAGAACCTGACTGCTGACTGTGCTGTCACCTTTCTCACTGGTTCCACTTCTGGCCACTTTGTGAACTTGTCGATTGCTACGTACAAGTACTCAAAGCCCCCGACTGCGCGGGGAAAAGGGCCGAGAATATCAAGCCCCCAGACCGAGAAGGGCCAGGACAAAGGGATCGTCTGGAGAGCTTGAGCTGGCTGGTGAATTTGCTTGGCATGGAACTGGCACGCTTCACACTTGGTTACTTGTGCAGTTGCATCTTGGAGGGCTTCTGGCCAGAAGAACCCTTGCCGGAACGCCTTCCCGGCAAGTGCCCTTGCGCCAATGTGGTGGCCACATATGCCTCCATGTATCTCCGCCAACAGCTTCTGTCCATCTTCCCTGGAAATGCACTTCAACCTGACACCATTGAGTCTTCTTCTGTACAGTTCATTGCCAACGAACTAGTACATACTTGACTGCCTGGTTATTTTCTCTATCTCTTCTGGCTCGTCGGGAAGTTCTCCAGTTTGCAGAAAACGGACGATTTGCTGTGCCCATGCCGGAGCCTGAGGCTCAATAACAAGGACTAAAGGCATGAGGGCTGCTGCGGGAACCTCAGCTTCTACGGCAAGAACCTACGGCTCTGCCGGAGCTGATGGTCCCCCGGCAAGCCTGCCGGGGCAAGGCTTGTCGGGAACGCCTGCTTCAACTGTACAGACCCTTGGATCTGCAGGAGCAAACTGTTCCTTAGCATCTTGGCTGTTGATCTTGGGGACCTTGGCGGCGGCTTCGGGAAGATCCGCCGGCAAGTAGTCGCCGGAGACCAACTTCCTCTTCTTGTTTTGCCCAACTGATAGTGTAACGGATGGCTGAGTTAACTTGAGCACGAAGGTTCCTGGTTCCACAGGTAACTTCATTGCAGCACACTTTGAGAGGCCATCTGCAATATCATTCTGAGCTCTTGGGACGTGCTCCATTTGCAGACCTTCAAAGTGTTCTTCAAGCTTCCTCACTTCATCAACATAAGCTTCCATCAAGGGGCTCTGGTAACTCTTATTCACTTGTCGGACCACCAACTGTGAATCTCCCTGCACAATCAACTTCTTGATCCCAAGCTCGGCCACAATTCTGAGGCCGGCAAGCAATCATTCATACTCAGCAGTATTGTTTGTTGCTTGCTCCTTGGGAAAGTGCATCTGGACAACATACTTGAGGTGCTCTCCGGTGGGCGCTATGAGTACCACGCCGGCACCGGCGCCTTGCAGCGAGAAAGCACCATCAAAGTACATTATCCACTCGCTGCTTGCTTCTTGGACGGGGACGTTTGTCTCTGGGACTTCTTCATCTGGCGTTGGGGTCCATTCGGCTATGAATTCTGCCAAAGCTCTGCTCTGTATGGTTGAAGTACTCTCAAACTTGTGACCAAAGCTTGACAGCTCCAGTGCCCACTCGACGATCCTGCCTGTTGCTTCTGGATTCTGCAATATCCTTTTCAACGGAAAGCGAGTGACCACTATTATCTCATGTGCTTGGAAGTAATGGCGCAGCTTTCTTGAGGCCATGAGGAGGCCGAAAAGCAACTTCTGCACCCCAGAGTATCTTGATCTAGCCCCCTGCAGCAGGGAACTTACGAAATACACTGGGCGCTGCACCATCTTCCTTCGCACTTCTCCTTGTTCCTGCGCAGACTTGTCCTTGTCGGGGCCAGAGCTTGTCGGGGAAGCCCCCTGCTTGTCGCTGGGTTCGCTTGCCGGGGATGTGGGTTCCTCATCCGCCTCCCTCTCCGCTACCAACGCAGCACTAACCACTTGATTGGTTGCCGCTAGGTACAGCAGCAACTTCTCTTGTGGCCTAGGTGCGACAAGTATCGGAGTGGAGGACAGGTATCCTTTCAAGTCTTGCAGCGCTGCCTCCGCTTTCGGAGCACATTTCATAGGTCCTGCCTTCTTCAAAATTTTGAAGAAAGGCAGGGCGTGCTCTGCAGACTTTGAAATGAACCTGCTGAGGGCAGCCACACAACCAGCAAGTCTTCTTACGTCCTTGACGCGCTTCGGGGCTTCAATCTGCTCGATGGCTTTTATCTTATCGGGATTGGCTTCAATCCCCCTCTGGGACACAAAGAACCCGAGAAGCTTGCCGGAGGGAACTCCGAAGACGCACTTCTCGGGGTTCAGCTTGAGTTGGATCTTGCACAGATTCTCAAAGGTTTCCTCTAAGTCCTGTATCAGGGTATCTTTGCTCTTGCTCTTGACCACTATATCATCCATGTAGGCTTCTATATTCCTGTGGATCTGTGGCTCAAAAGCAGTGTGCACCACCCTCGCAAATGTGGAGCCTGCATTCTTCAATCCAAAGGGCATGCGTATGAAGCAATATGTGCCGCATGGAGTAATGAATGCAGTCTTCTCTTCATCTTCCTTGGCCATGAATATCTGGTCGTAACCTGAGTATGCATCAAGGAATGAGAGCAACTCACATCCAGTTGTGGAGTCAACAATTTGGTCGATGCGCGGCAAGGGAAAGGGATCCTTGGGACAAGCTTTGTTCACGTCGGTGAAGTCTATACAAAGTCTCCACTTTCCATTAGCCTTTCGCACGACAACTGGATTGGCCAACCACGTGGGATGTATTACGCCTCTAACCAGGCCTGCTGCTTCTAACTTCTTTATCTCTACAGCTATGAACTCTTGGCGCTCCATGGCTTGCTTCCTGACCTTCTGCTTGACGGGCCGCGCGTGAGGACAAACAGCAAGCTTGTGCTCCATTACCTTCCTGGGAACGCCGGGGATGTCAGACGGTTGCCATGCAAACACGTCGACATTCGCCCGTAGGAAGGCAATGAGCGCGCTTTCCTATTTGTGGTCGAGTGTAGCACTGATGGTGAAGGTACCACCAGTGCCGTCCTCCTTGGCGGACACCTTCTTGGTTGCCGGTGGAGCTGCCATTCCTTTCTTGCACTTGCCGGTGGAGCTCGATGGCGCGTCCTCGACGGCAGCGCAGCACTCCGAGGAGGTGCGTTTGCCGGAGTGGGCTCCAGAGTTCTTGCCGGACTTGGTCTTGTTCTTCCCCCCGGGAGCTTCAGCGGCAAGTGTGTTGCTTTCTGCCGCGGCTGCTGCATCCCGGTAGATCTTGTCGGCGCAGATAAGCGCGTCCTTCTTGTCGCCAGGGACAGAGATGACACTTATCGGCCCCGGCATCTTGAGCATGTTGTATGCATAGTGGGAAGCTGCCATGAACTTGGCGAGGGCAGGATGGCCAAGTATCCCATTGTATGGTAATGGGATATCGGCAACATCAAACGTGATCCTCTCTGTCCTGAAGTTGAGCTCCCCGCCAAAGGTCACTGGCAGCGTAATCTTCCCCTTCGGCTTGCTCCTTCCCGGGTTGATCCCTTGGAACGACCCGGTTTCCTCGAGCTCGCTGTCTGGGATCTGTAGCTTCTTGATCACAGCTGAGGAGATCAAGTTCAGGCCGGCCCCGCCGTCAACCAACATCTTGGTGACCTTGAGGTTGCGGATAGTTGGTGAGACCAACATCGGCAAGCACCCGACCGCAGTTGTGCGGTCAGGGTGGTCCTCAAGGTCAAAGATGATGGGCGTGCCGGACCACTTCAGCAGCCTGCGTGACTCGACGGGCGGCTCAGCTGCATTCACTTCTCGCACCCACTGCTTGAGCTGGCGGTGGGAAGTGTGCAGAGAGGCACCTCCGTCGACACACAGAACCTCTGTGGCCTTCTGGAACTCCTGCTCGCTGTTGTCTCCTTCTTCCATGTCATCATCGTCGTCTTCATCCTCATCCTTGTCGCGGCCCCGGGGAGGTCTGTCACCTTGCCGCTGCTTGGCCTTGCCGCGGCGTCCTCCCCGGCCGTTGAACGGCCGCTTCTTGCTGGGCTCTCCTCCGCCTCCTTGGGCCTTCTCCTTGTCACGTCGCTCGTATTCAGCCTTCTGCTGCTCTACGAGGTACTCGACTCTTTTGCAGTTTTGGAGATCGTGGCCCTTGGTGCGGTGGATCTTGCAGTACTGCTTGTCGGAGCCGTCCTGCTTGTCGGCTGCCGCTACAGGGGCGGGCTCCTTGCCGGAACCGCCAGCATGTGCCTTCTTGGCGGGAGCCTCCTTGCCGGACTGCTCGACAACCAGCACCTCCTTGCTCCTCTTCTTTCTGTTATTCCGCCGCCGGCTTTTCCTTGCCGGGGCGGCGTCTTCACTGTCGCTTCCTCCTGCGCCAGTATCCTCTCCGGGGAGTCTCCTCCCCTCTTCGGCGCGCGCACACTTGTCAGCCAGAGCGTAGAGCTCGCTGACATCCCGGATCTTGGTCATGGACATCTCCTCCCTCATCCGGCGGTTACGCACGTTCTGGTGAAACGCGCTGATAACCGCGGCAGGGTGGACGTCGGGAATGTTGTGCTGGACGCGGCTAAATCTTTGGATGTATTTGCGCAGGGACTCTCCCTCCTTCTGGGCGAGGATGTGGAGATCGCTCTCCTGGCCGTGGGGTTTGTGGCCGCCCGTGAAGGCGCCAACAAACTGGTGGCACAGATCTGCCCATGAGGAGATGGAGCTCTCCGGCAAGTGCATAAGCCAAGACCGGACGTTTGGCTTAAGCACTAGCGGGAAGTAGTTGACTAGGATCTTCTCGTCGCGTCCCCCGGCATCCTGCACCGCGATGGTGTAGATGCTGAGGAACTCCGAGGCGTGTGTCTTGCCGTCGTACTTCTCGGGTACGTCGGGCTTGAAATTCTTCATGCTGGGCCACTGGACTTGCCGCAGCTCATGGGTGAACGCAGGGCAACCTGCCGCGTACGGCAAGTCGCCTGGTTCACCGGGCGCGTGCGTGTCGACAGCGGTCCCAGCGCGCTGATCTGACTGTCTTCGGGCTTCTCGTCGACGCTCGATGCGAGTCCGAGCGTCCTCTTGCCGCCTGTCATCTAGGACTTGGCGTTGATCGCGGCGAGCCCGCGGATCCGACGACGCCGTAGAGTCGTCGTCAACGTTGATCCGGCGGGGTGGCGATTTCTGCTTCCGCGGCGGGGAGTGCACGGTAGTTGCACCCCCGGCGGTCTTGTCTCCATCGGCCTTCGTCTGGTCGACTTGCCGCGGCCGCGATGTCGCCGGCTGCTGCAGCGTGTCGTTGTTGGCGAAGGCGATGAGGCTCTGGATCGTCGCCCTCCAGTCTTCGGCTTTATCTGCCGCTGGAGGGAAGTCGAGGAGCAGCTGTGCTCTTGCTAGAGCTTCTGCTGGAGAGGAGGGGAGCGGCGGCGAGCGGTGCGAGGAGCGGGATATGCTCGGACTTCTAACAGGGTTAGAAGGAGCAGTTTCTCGCCCTGGCGACCGCGCCTTGCTCGTACCAGCGCGCTGGCCTTGAGCATCCCGCGATCCTCCGGCTTGGCCACGCCCCAGCAAGCGTATGGTACCTCCAGTACCACGCCGCTGCGGGTCTTGTACCTCCTGAGAGGGACGTGGGGCGTGTACTGACACCGAGGCTTCGGAGTTCGCCCGGTCGTCCGTCTTGTCCTTGGACTTGGTGGCGCCGTGAGTCTCCTCACCGGCGGCCACCCTTCCGCCGGCATCTACCCCACCAACCGTTGGTTCTGGTGGTGGCGGGATCGACGCAGACGGGCCTCCGACCTCCGAAGCCTTCTTCTTCGGAGGCATGCTGATGCTGTCGATGAGGTTGATGAAGCTGGTGAAGTTGGTGAAGTTGTTGAAGGTTGCGCCCGTGTGAGCGCCGGATCAGGTTCGCACCACCGTGTGAGCGCCAAAGATGTCGGGGGAAACTGTCCTCCCACGAACACCTATGGGACAGGAGCCCCTTCTACGTTGCGGTAAGGGAGCGGAGGGAGCACGGAGAGCAGATCGAGGAGCACACGCGGGCAGTTTACCCAGGTTCGGGCCGCGCGGATGCGTAAAACCCTACTCCTGCTTAGGTTGTATTGAGTTCTTGAGCTCGAGAGCTTGAAGATCTACAGTACTAGCTACACCGAGCGAGAGAGTTGTCTAGGTTTCGAACCTCCTCTACGTTGTGCATGGGCCTCCTTTTATAGCTCAAAGGGGTCACCGACATGTGTCAACGTAGAGGAGGGTAAAAGTGTAATTTTGGTGGTAGTTGCAACAGTTCATGAACAGTGTATGAACAGTGGTCTTCACCTAACTTTGACAGTGGGGGACAAAGGCATTAAATGCCCGTCGCCGTCGCCCCCAAAAGCGGCTGTCCATGCTTCTCCGTTCGCCACGGCGGTAGCCTCGTCACCGTGGCCTGCCACCGTGTGCCCCAGGATGCACAGCCGCCTGCCACGTGCCCCTGGAAGGGCCCCAGGGCGACGCGTGGGCAGATGAGCTGGAGCGTGGGCACACAGCATAGGTTCTCCCGGCAAGCACCTTGCCGGGGTCGTGATCTTGCCGGGCCCGGAAGCTTGTCGCTCTTCGGGTCCTGCCGGGGCGCATGATGCGCCGAGACATCTCTTGAGGTATGTGTTCCTTGGCCTTCCTGGCAAGCTCCTCTTGCCAGGGTCTTGTGTTAAAGTGATAACCTTGAGCCTGGTGCGGCCTTCCCGGCAAGCTCCTCTTGTCGGGGCCTTGATCTTCTGACTTGTGTACTTTGTTCTTGAATGGCTTCATAGGGACCAGAAAGGTTCTTGGCGAGCACGTGGTAAGCCCTGCCACGGGAAGCTGCTACTGCCCGTGCACAAGTTGGGGTACTAAGGTACCCCTATCTTAGTACACCGACACCTCACCACCGCTGATGCACGGCCCACCCCTGCTACTACTCCAAGCTTTCTTTGTCGTGCTTCTGCAGCCGGCGATGGCGCTCGAACGACTTTTTTTTTGCTTCAACCGAACGGCGGCTGTGAAACGAGACTTGGGCAGTGCTACAACCGGCAACATTGGAAGCTACAACCGAAGAGTAGAAAGTTGGAACCAGAGACAAAAAAGCTACAACCACCTATTCGAGTGTTACAACCATTGACAAAAAAAGCTTCAAGCCTATATAGAAAAGCTTCAACCATCAACAAGGGAAGCTTCAACCAGCCACTATCAACTGAAAAAGCTGCAACCGTTAAGAAAAAAGCTTCAACCTTAGGTGAAAAAAGATTCAACCGAAAGACATACGAAGTTTCAACCGGGCACTGCAAGACGAAAAAAGTTGCAAGCATTTACAAAATAAGCTTCAACCATAGTTGAAAAAAGGTTCAATCGAGATGATGAAAAGCTTCATTCTACGAAAAAAGCTTCAACCGGCATGAAAAAAGCTTCAACCAGTGTGATAAAAAGCTTCAACCGGCGTGCCAATGGTGCGAGCGGTGGCGTTGATAGATGCGATCGGCGGCACGACAATGCAGCGACGGGGTGTGGTAAGACTGGCAGTTGCTAGGTGCCGCAATGACAGCAGGCGTCGGCGTGCTTCAAGGGGGCGTCGTTTTTTGCTACAAGGGGAGTGACGACTTCCTGCTGGACCGGCCGCGACGAGGACGGCGACCAACGGCGACAAGGACGGCGAGCACATCCAGCAGCGTGGGGTGGCGGAGGGAGGACATCCAGGTGAGGGGGTGGTGGCCGGCGGACAGGAAGACGTTAGACGACTGGAGCTGCGCGCAAAGAGGAAGGAGATGAGGGAAGTCAACGCGAGCAGATCGAACAACTGGGACTCGATGCATCGGGCGGTTGGGACGCGACCGGCCGAACTATTGGGCCGGCACATCGGCGCCTAGCACCCGCCTTAGGAGAATGGGCACGCTTTGCGTGTTCGATTAATAAAGATAGTCTCCTCCTTACTTTCTTTAGTTAATCTACTTTGCGTGTTCGATTACTCATAGCTCGCTCTCGCTCCACAACCTCCAAACTCGCCGGTACTCGCCAGTGGAGTTGCGAAAGACGTTATCAGCACAATTCGATCCATCAAGCCTGCATCACACTCTTTCGCAAAAATGAATTCCTCATGTCATCACGATTCCATTTTTATGATTAGTCTATTTTTACATCACCGACCAATGTTGATGTTCTTGGATCAAGAGAGATTTGTGAAGACGGTGATTACATGCATCATAACATCCCAAAGACGCACAATTTTAACACCCCGAGATAGACGTCCAGATGAGATCGACTTCCCCCCGAGATAGACGTCCAGATGAGATCGACATCCGGATGACGCTGGGCCAAGCCACCGACGGCGTCGTCATGGCCCTGCTGGCCGTTCCCATTGCTTAAAGGAGATTTTTCCAACCGGGCTCACACCCCTTTCCATTAATTTTTCAATCAACGGAAATACATCAGTCTGTTTTTGTAGCAAACAAGGACCCTACAGCATACCAACAAATGAGACTGAAAGGGGGGGAGCGAGTTGGGGCATTATCAGGAAACCCATTGTATGATAACCCTGGAACGGATTATCTACTACGGGGAGAAAACCTGATAACACTACAACCTCTACTGCCCAAAACGTAACCTGACAAGTTTAATGAGATAGTATCCCATCTAACATACTTCGCCTCGCCAAAAACTACTGCGAACAAAGAAACCAGCGGGCATCAGACCCCAGTGGTAAACGACCTCAGCCAACTGATTATAAAAAAGGACCCATCTTTTGATTTGTCACCCAGAGAGGAGCCTGCCACGATGAGTCGGCCTATCAGCCAAGAAAGCCGCAACACGAGCGAGTCTCTTCACTCCTTCCTGAAGCTTCATCCTATCATCTTCTTTTAGCAAACCTGCCCAATATAGCATAAAAGAACAAGCAATGAAAATAGCCTCCAAAGGAGTGCGAGTAACATGTTTTTCAAAAGTGACTTTATTGCGGAGGTTCCAAATCCCCCAGCATATAGCCGATATAATCATCATGTAAAACTGCTTTCCTCCTGGAAAGAACTTATACAGCCAGACCCAACATTGCCAAAGAGATCGCGGGCAACAAAAGCTCCCAACTGTCACCCCCAACACCCCCCAAACTGTACGGGCAAGCGAACATCCAAAAAATAAGTGATTTGATGTTTCCATATCATAACAAAAGGAGCAAGTGGGATTGCCAGGCCATTTTCTTTTGCGCAGGTTGTCCCTTGTAAGTATCGCATTCTGGAACAGTTGCCACATGAAAATTTTGATTTTCAAAGGAATATTAGCCTTCCAAACCCATTTATAGTTAGGACCCGATATGTTTCTTTCCAGCCACTCATATACTGATTTAGTGGTAAATTTCCCCCTACTATTTAACGCCCAGGAAATCGCATCTGCATTATCATTTAGATGCAACCTTTTGGCTTCAGCTACCATCCATGCCCACTGGTCGCTCAGCATACCAAACAATCTTCGCCTGAATATCAAATCATAATTTTTCATGACCCAAGACGCAATAGTACACTCTTGGTCTTGGCAGATATTATATAACTCTGGGAAACGATCACATAAGATCGTATTTTCAACCCAAGGGTCATGCCAAACTCTAACCAGATTACCACTGTTGATATTGATCTTCCTCCCAGCCATATAAGTTCCTTTGACTTTCATGATAGCTTTCCAGCACGGAGAATCAGAGAATCTACTTCGAATATTAGCCACAGGTTTATTCTTAAAGTACTTGGCCTTAACAATACGTTGCCACAAGCCATCACTCGTTTCAAGCTTCCACCACCATTTCACTAGCAGACTAATATTCTGTTTATGAAGATCTTTAATCCCGAGACCCCCAATCTTTTTGGATCGACACACTCTCGACCACTTCACCATGTGGTATCCATGATTCTTATTTTTTTTCCTCCAAAAAAATCTTCTGCGATGTTTGTCCATCTTTTCAATAAAGGTTTTATTGAAAAGGAACATTGACATGAGATAAGATGGTATACCATCCAAACTAGAACCAACTAAGGTAAGCCTGCCCCCCGAGGATGCCGCATAAGCAGCCCAGGCATCTAGTTTTTTAACCATTTTACCATCCAGGAAATCCAAGTCCACGTTCTTAAGATTAGAATATGTAACTGGAACTCCCAAACATTTCATAGGAAGGGCCCCCACCTGACATGTGAACATGTCAGCATAAATCTTATCAATTTCATTATCCCCTCCTATGACGATAACCTCACTCTTATCAAAATTGATCTTCAGCCCAGACATGATTTCAAACAGATATAGCAACAGTTTGACATTAACAACTTTATCAACATCATGCTCAAAACATAACACCGTATCATCCGCATATTGCAGCACACCAACACCCCCCTCTATAAGATCAGCAGCCAAGCCTGTTACTAACCCATTTTTTTGAGCTGAGAGCATCATTTTAGTTAGGCATTCAGCCGCCATATTAAAGAGGAAAGGGGAATGTGGATCACCTTGACGCACCCCTTTTGCGCTTTGGATGTATGGGCCAATTTCATCATTAATTTTAACACTCACCATGCCATTCCTAAGAATTTGATCCACCCACCTACACCATTTAGGACTAAAACCTCGATTTTCATGACAGTCAATCAAAAAGTCCCAGTTGACTTTATCATAAGCTTTCTCGAAATCAAGTTTCAGGATCACACTAATTTGTTTTTTGACATGAGCATAATGTATAACTTCATGCAAAGATAGAATGCCATCCACAATCTGCCTGCCCTTAATGAATGCATTTTGCTGGATACTGAACAGCTTATGAGCATATTTACTAGCTCTTATATCCATAACTTTTGTAATCAGCTTATAGGGACAGTGAAGCAAACAGATGGGCCTATATTGCTGGATTTTTCTAGCGTCTGCAGATTTGGGTAGGAGGGTTATAATCCCATAGTTCAAGCACTGAACATCTAGTTTATCCTCATAGAACCAATCAAACAAGCTTAATAGGTCCTGAGCCACCACATCCCAGCAATGCTGATAAAATTCAGCAGGAATATCATCCGGACCAGGAGCCCGATTCGACCTCATATCAAATAGGGCTTTTTTAATCTCATCAAGAGAAAAGGGTCGAGTCAAGTCTTCGTTATCCGAAGAGCTGATGTTTTCTCCTTGAGACCATAAATTTGCATCAACGCGACACAAATTGCCTGGAGCGGGGCCAAACAGATTCTTGTAATACTGAGTAGCATGAGCTAACAGATTATTGGTCCCAGCAATGGTTACCGATCCGTATTCCAGGGATTTCATCAGATTCTTTCTACGACGCCCATTCGCCACTTTATGAAAGAAATCGGTATTATTATCGCCTTTCAACAACCATCTTTCATTGGACCTTTGATGCCAATGAAGCTCCTCTTCGACATATAAATCATTAAGTTCAACTAGAATATCCAGCTTCCTCGTATATGCTTCCCCACAAAGACCCACTGACTCCTCGAGCGCTTCCAACTCCTGAAGCTCGAGCTTGATGAGTTTTTTCCTGGTCTTATTATGCCCATAAAGGTTGGATCCCCACCCTTTGAAGAATTTCTTAAATCTCTTCAACTTGATATTGATAATATCAATTGGGTTGCTAGAAAAAATTGGTTTCGCCCAAATACTAGCCACTAGAGGAAGAAATTCTGAGTTGTTCAACCAAGCACTATCAAACTTGAAACATCTGCTACCACCAATCCTGGGAGAGGCCACACCCCCATCCAAAAGTAACGGATTGTGATCTGACAACTCTTTAATCAACTTATGCACAGTGACCAAAGGAAAAAGGTCTTCCCACTCAGGAGACATCAGAATCCTATCTAACTTCTCAAGGGTGGGATTGTTTTGTTTATTGGACCAGGTATAAAAACCACCTGCCATATGGATCTCCCTTAGTCCAAGCAAGTGAATAACAGAGTTAAACACATCTGAGAAATGCGAAAGGGGTTTTTTTTGTTCTTCTCCCCCCATGACGAATTATATTAAAATCCCCTCCCACTAAATAAGGCATGTTGGTTTTGTGGCATAAGGAGGATAATTCTGCAATGAATTCAGGTTTATGCTCATCTTGTGCCGAGCCATAAACAATCATAAGGGACCAGCTGCAGTTTTTCCTCTTATCTAGAAGGTCTATCTGCAGAATATATTTTCCTCGGATCACCCCCAAGATCTCAAAGTTATCTTTACTGAGGCCACAAAGGATACCACCAGACTTACCCCTAGAAGGAGTCCACTCCCAACAAAATTTACTATATGGGTCTAGCTTCCTAAAAAAGGAAGGCTTATAATTCTCCTTCATAGTTTCTTGCAAACCAATAAAATCCACTTCATTGGCATTAATCATATCTGTGAGACAGGTAGACATGCCCTTCTTACCTGCCCCCCTACAATTCCAAAAAATACCTTTCATTTATATCTTATAGGTTTCTCTCTCACCCTGGTGAGCCTGCCAGGATCCATGGCAGCTCTACCCTCTTTATTTTTCTTTTGACTTCTCGTCATAGGTCTAGTCGATTTATCAGGAGATATAGTTACTGAATTTCTACCTGAAATTTTTTTTTCTACGCTTTGACTGAACAGGGATAAAAGGTTCTTCCTCTTCTTTATCCTCTTCCTCCCAATCTAAAGACAAAGGAATATCATTTCCAAGCCCATCATTAATGGTAATACTAGGGCTGGGAGTAGCAATATTTTTTTCCCTTAGGAGATTTCTAGATAGCTCTAATTCACGAAGGATATCTATGGCAGCAAAGTTATCATCAGAAATTTTAACTCCCATAAGAGAGGCACGTAATACAATGGCAGTATCAGACAAAGCAGAAAACTGATTTTTAGTGTTGGGCATTTTCATACCTTCAGAATCACGCTTCTTCATCCTGTTGGTAGCCACTTCTTCCACGCGCGCCAGTTTTTGCATTTGTCTCCTGGGGGCATTTTCCTCATGGGCCCTAGCAACATGAATAGGAGACCCAGAAGGAGATTCAACAGTATAAGTGCTATAAGTCCCCCCCCTTCCATGGTCCCCTCATCAAGAGGCACAATATGAGGCAGGGAGGGCCAAGCTACATAATCTGACAAAGGAGAACATATGTCACTGTATGTTTTTTCATCTTGGCAGAGAAACAATGGTGAAGGAGGAATAGGGGTGATAATCCCCCAAGCACCTTTCTGTGTGTTTAGCTCAGAGGTAGGAGTTTCATTCATTTCTTTCCTTTCTATCCCTTCAGGGTTCTTCTCACTCATCATAACCTCAGCCTGAATATCACAATGGGATATATTGCTAGTTTTATGTTCTCTGGCCATTGTTTCAATAAGCAGTTCAGTATGATTTCCCTCATCACTTTCCTACTCTTCCTCACTTTCAACAACAGCAGCAAGTCTCTGTCCACTTTTTTCATTGTGCTGAGCATAGTTTCCAACTATAGAAGTACTAGTCTCACCCTGTCCATTAGAAGAAGCTGGATATGAATCCATCCTAGCTTTCTTATGGAATGAAGGAGATGCACTGCTATCAACTGCAATAGAGGATTTGTTTTTTTCACCCCCAATACTCACAGCTTTTTCCACTTCATAAAAGAAGTCATAATATTGCTCACCCAACATCCCTTCAGCAGTTGGAGGAATTTTCTCAACTTCTCTGCATCCCAACAGGATTCTGGCATACTCATGTTTATGCAAGGTTGCCTCATCCACCTCCAGAGTTATTCCAACCAACCCACCAGCATATGCCACATGTTCCATGCATCTTTTTTCAATAGGAATATTTCTGACCCTAACCCAAGTTTTTTCCATAATACCCTTGGCTCCTATAGAAGCAGTCCAAGGAGTAATACAGACCACAATTTCACCTTCTTTTAAAGGCATACGTTTCCCATAGCAACAAGCTCTCTCAACTTCACTAGCATTAGGGAAGCGCATGACAAATTGAACAAGGCTAATAGATCTAGCAGTACATCTCCATTTTTCCTTTCCAAGTTTCATAACAAATATGGCATTAAACTCTTGTTCAATATCTTTCACAGTAGCAGAACCCTCCACAATAGTAATCACTACGTTATTCGTTTTCTCAGTGTTTTGTTTAGCAGCACAGAAGTATGGAATATAGAAAAATCCCTGCCCAGGGGATTGAAATCCACACATGAAAGGGACACATTCCCAAGGCCTCAGAGTTTGGCATAACTGAGCCATATGACCCAACTTGTTGCACTTTTCACACCGAATAGTAGGGCAGCGAGGAGCGAAATGACCTGGGAGGGAGCAGTTGAGGCAAATCTCGTCGGTAGCCGCAGCCCGCCCTGTAGCTGGATGTAGTGGCGCCGATTTGGCCGCCGTCGTCTCCTTGGCCGCCCGAACCATCACACGCGCCGTGGCTTCCCACCTATCGACTCCATCTCCGCCTCCAGATCTCGCACCTCCAGCCGCCACTGGTGGCGGATCTGGCCGTTGCCAAACCATATTTCTGGTTCGGCATCGAAGGCTGGCGCCCTCCGCCGAAGCCACCCCTCGCCGTGGAACCGCGCCATGCTCCGGATCTCTCTGGTCCTCGATCTCCCATCTCCGTATGTGAACGCCTCCTGCGCGCCCCTCCGCCGCTATCTGAGCGAAGGAGCGCTCGTCACCACCGGCCTTGCCGCGCCACCAGCCGAAGGATTCCGGCGAAGATGTGGTAGGAGAGCAAACCCTAGGTTTCTCCCATAAGTGGTGGAATAAATGAGCGAGATGTGCGTCGCGAGTGTTCGCCGCGGATATATGCGAGGGAGACGGTGCGACTCCTCTCCTCTCCTGCGCACTAGTAGGCACACTCCTAAGACTGCAAGTGGGGTCCTCCTGTCGGTCAGGCCCCCCACTCCGCATCTCCACGTGCTCCACCATTGGCGGCTGGTGGGTGGGGTTCGGCTCCATTCCGATGTGAACCGGGTCGCCTCTTCTCCCGCGAACCGCTCCATGGACCGGTTCGCAGGGAATGTTCACCGTGTCCAACCTCACCGCCGGCAACCGATCTCGAATCTTCACAAAATGACATGATAGCGAAACCACCTCCCCAACGTCGATGAATTCCCCCTCGCGAAGGAACCTCGCGTCGATCGTGACTCCACGCTCGTCGAATAGGATGAGCCGAAGCGCATCTCGTCGCAGAACCAGCACCCCGTCGTTGAACGAGAGAGTGCACGCCAGCACGTCGGCGGCGAAGGAAACTCACCAGCGAACATCGCCGGTGATGGCGATGGTGGAGGGAGCGGAGCGACAGGGAGTCGTCATCCCGGAATTCATAGTACTCAGGCAATCTCTCTCGTCTCCTCCCTTGCCTGGGTTGGCATCTGTTCAAAGTGTTTGGTTCGCTTAAAGGAGATTTGAGCACACGTTCTCGGTTCTTCTCATGTCACGTTCCAGATGTGAAAACTGTAAACGCTTCACGCCGTTTTTAGGTGTTATGCTACCTCTACAAATTGGAAACAAACCTGTTTCAAAGATTTCTGTTCAATTAATCAAATTTGAGTACCACTTTTAGATGTAATGCTGCACAACACGTTTCTGTGTAGTATCATTGATCTAAAGCACTTTTAGTCACATTACAAAAACAAAAACATTCGATAGTTCAGCTATTCAATCAATGAAAGTATATTATATTCAGATCTGTCAAGTCTTCGCATGACAAAGCACCGCTTAGACTGGCGTTCAACAGTCTGTCAAAAATTGCACGGCTGGGTTCGTTCATCACACAGGTTTTTGTAACACCAAACCAAATATCAAACAGATTTGACACATCACAAAACTCTAACAAGATTATAATATGCAAAGATTTTTGGTAAAACAGTTGAAAAGGCTGCAAGAACTAGGAGTACATTAGAGTGACCAAAAACTGTCGGACAAGTGGATGCACACGCCATACAAGGGACGGCGCACGCATGATAACCTGTTCGGGCATTGCTCTTGGCAACGTACAGCACCGAAGTCGCTACGGAAATCAGCGCATCAGAGACTCTAATTTGTTGCCTTGAACACTAAAGAGACCAAGAAACAAAACTAAAACAGAACAGAAGTCGAATAAAAGGGCCTCAGAGACGCATTAGCAAATGTGAATCATCAGATGTATCAGATGGTACGGACAAATTGTTGAAATCACAGGCCCCCACGGAAACAAAGATCGAGACGACGAGATCCAGCTAGCTGACGCGTTTTCATGCAGAGTCAGATTAGATAACATATGTCAATCAGCACAGGTCCGGCGAGCCGGATCCTAAGACTGGGGCGACAAAAATCCATGTCATCACGCTCCGTGGTTACATCAGCGAGACGGGAGTTGGGGGAAAAATCAGAGATCTACAAGAAAAGTCGACTGGTGGATACAGAGTTTTGCTACAGATGTGCGTGCCGCAGGGGAGAACGCCCCGGCCGGAGATGGCGGCCGGGGTGATGCATCTCGCCCCCTGCGGCACAGCGGTCGATCTGCGCCTCCAGAACAAGGCCGCCGAGACTGGAATTGCTCTCGCAGCCGAAAGAAGAGGCGACGGAAACACACGCACGATCTCCATAAGATTGCTTCGAAAATAAGGCAAGGCGGAAAAAACAAAAGAAGAAAGGAGATGGGCAACTTTGTTCCGGCGAACTTGCTCGCAGGAAAACACGAGGAGATGGAGGGCGGCGGCGGGCGGCGGGATGATTTGCTGAGGGGACGTCTCGTGCGGTTATAAAGGCGAGCCAGGTGGGTAGGTCTAGAAGCCGCCGTGGTGGGGAACGTGTGGGCCGGTCTGGAGGCCCAGGTCGTTGGTTCCGGCCCGGCATGTTGTCTGTTTACCCCTTCAATTGAGTCCGAGCAGGCCGCCTTCGGGCCAGTTCTTTTGGGCTCCAGTTTATTTTAGATTAGAATCCCAACCTGTAACATATTAATTCAGAAGCCAGCCATATACACAAAAAGAGCTGGCCTTCATCGCGAAATCACTAATTGAGGAGTACTCGCTGCAAAGATCACCCCAAACTTTTAGGTTGCGACAAATGATGCGTTGCATATGCGTCACTTGTCGCAACTTAGGCGTTTTCCCTTTTTTCGTAGATCTGTTCATTCAAAACATTTTATCTCTTAAACCGTGCGTCCAAATCTCGAACCGCTTTCACCGTTGAATTCCTCGCGTCGAGATATTCAAAACTAGATCCCGTGTTGATAGTTTTTGACGAACTTTTTTCACAAAAAAATCAGACGAAAAAACCAAACCAAACGCACTCGTATTTTCCCTTTCCGAAAGAGTCAAGCCCGTGCCTTTCGCGAAATCACAACCATGCCTCTGGCGGAAGCAAAACCGTGACTCTCGCAGAAGAAAAAAAAAAGAAAACGCGTTTTTTTCGTTTCCGAGGAGGCACGTTCGTAACTCTCGTGAAAGCAAAACCGTGACTCTCGCGAAAGAAGAAAAAAAAACAGAAAACGCGTTTTTTTTTTCGAAAGGCACGGCCATGACTCTCTCGAAAGCACAACCGTGCCTCTCGCGGAAGCAAAACTGTGACTCTCGCGAAATAAAAAAACAGAAAACACGTTTTTTTCGTTTCTAAGAGGCACGGTCATGACTCTCGCGAAAGCACAACCGTGCTTCTCGCCGAAGCAAAACCGTGACTCTCACAAAAAAACGTGTTTTTTCGCAAAAAAAAATTCCCACATTTTTTTTATCGAAAAGCTAAGGAAACCACTGGAAAACCAAAACGTCAAAAAAGACAAAAAACAGTGTAAAAAGCCAAAAACGCGTGCGAAAAAATAAAAAAAAAACGAAGGGAGCGCCCAGAGCGTGACACGTGGCGAATGGCTGAGAGCGCGCCAAGCGACGTTGATCGTTGCGAGGCTCTCGAATGAGCGCTCGTTAACTAGTTGTTCCCCCTTCATCGTGGTTACCATGTTATACAAGCACGTGTTATTCGTCGTGTTATCTCCGACACTCGAGCCCAACACAAAACCTCACCCCACGACTCATCCGTTTCTTTTTTCTGTCGGACCCTCTCCTTTCCTTTCAATTTTCCGCCGTAGCGAGATATTTTTCACTCGAGCCATCTCTTTTAAAATTAGATGACAACCGCATCCCCTTCGTCGTGCATTGCAACAACGATGAATTATTTACAATATAATAAAGTGGGTTGAAGTAACACGTATTATCGACACAAAACAACAAATTACTATATAAATCATTTTTATAGGTTTATTTCAGCCCTGCAAATGCGCACTAACATTGGAGGCGAGTGACAACCCGAACGTATACCTACAGCCCACATACCATTCACTGCTAGAAGTGATAATTGTTGTTATTCTCTTCCTCGTATTTCCCTACATCTTATATTCCTAGCCTTTTCGCCAACTTGTTTCGTTGGCGTTAACCAGCACCACGTTAACATCAGTACATTTGTCGGCGACTCGTCATCTTCTTCTTCCTCCTTCCTCGCCAATTTTACTTCTCATTCCTACTTATTTTCTAGAATAATCTTTTTTCTTTATATTTTTCGGAACACTCTTTTCTTCTCCAACACCATGGACCATTTGGTGGTTTTAGTTCCTTTTTTACTTCTTATTATTGGAACACTTTTTCTTTCTACTAAAGCATGAACCACATGGCCAATGTTGTGTCGCGTTGTCCTCCCCCGCGAACGTTTCGGCAACCATTAGCATGTGTACATCCTATAGAGCATGGTCGTCATCCATCTTGGTGAATACTAGGTCGCTCATGTTGCGAGCGCAAGGTGACCATTGTCCATGTTGGCAGACGGTGCTCGGCCACGTCGTTGAGAGCCTCTTGGTCAAACTATTGCCACAAGGGCTTTCAAAATGATTCATCGTGATTAACTGCTTACATGATTTAATTAAGTACATAAAAAATTAACAGCCTACCTACTTCTCTGCATGCCTAAATAATTAGCAACCTAATCAATTAATTATCCGCCTAATTGGGAACAAATCCCTACCTCTATTTATCTGTAGACATAATTAAAAGTTGAGAGATAGTGGATGTCGCATAGAGGATGGGTGAATAGGCGTTTTAAAATAATCACAATTTAGGCTTGAACAAATGCGGAATAAATTAGCGTTTAATTTGATAATCACAAAACCTAAAACAACTATGCTCGCCTATGTGCATCAACAACGTATTCTAAGCAAGATAAACAACTAAGTGATAATAATATATATCATGAAACACTATGGCTATCACAAAGTAAAAGTGCACAAGTAAAGAGCTCGGGTAAGAGATAACCGTGGCACGCGGAGACGGTGATGTATCCCAAAGTTCACACCCTTATTGATGCTAATAACCGTTTAGAGCTATGTCGAGGCACAATGCTCCCTAGAAAGCCACTAGGGTCACCGTAATCTCCTCACGCCCTAGCACAATGAAATATGTAGTGATTCCACTAAAGGACCCTTGAGGGCGGTCACCGAACCCGTACAAATGGCAACCCTTGGGGTGGACACCGGTCCCCGTACACTTTGACAACCCTTCGGGGCGGTCAGTGGAACCCGTACAAATTGCTCAGGGCAATCTTCACAATCACTAATTGGAGACCCCGACGCATGCCCGGAGCAACAAAAGTTATGGAGGACTATGAGAGAAAGAACAAGGAGATCACCAATAACTCCAAGATCAAGATCCAAGGGATTCCACTCACATGGCATGGACAATTTCACGGCCAGAAAATACGTTCCACTATAATCCTTGAAGCGGTGGCCAATCATGAGACTTGGATTTGGCATGCTTTTTCGGAATGCATTGATCTTTGAATGATATCAATGTTCTTCAACGGCCACCACTCCTGAATAAGATTGCAAATGGTGAAACTCCACCGGTGGAGTTTGTAGCAAATGGTCATACATACAACTATGGCTACTATCTTGCGGACAACATCTACCCAAGGCGGCAATCATTTGTGAAGCCGTTGTCAAAACCGCAAGGTAAGAAAAATCTTGATTTCCACAATGCTCATGCGGCGGCTAGGAAAAAAGCGAAGAGAGCTTTCGGGATTTTGCAAGCCCAGTTTGCTATTGTGAAAGGACCGACTAGATTTTGGGATCAAAAAATCCTTTGGTACATCATGCACGCCCGTGTGATCTGCTACTTCTCGAGCTTGCGTTGTTTTCCCTCAAAGAGGAAAGTGTCACATCCCTAGATCAACCCCTGTGGTCTTTGCCTGATCATCATGTCATCATGTTTAAATTTTTGCTAAACTTGAATTGGGGAATGACCAAACCCTAGCACCAAATGAACTCAACTAGGTTCAAACTAAAATCTTTTTCAATAAACCTAAAAATGCCTTCATCAATGTTTGATAATTTTGGCAAGGGTTTTGATCCAAACCAAAAATATTGAACATTTTTAGGGAATTATTTGGGCTTTGAATTAAATCAATAAGTATTTGATTTGGAGCCATTTAAATACTATATATATATATATATTTAAATGGTCCAAATATTCTGAAGTTATTTGTGGAGCCCTGAAATAATTCAGTTAACCTCCAAAATAATTGTCAGAATTATCTAAAATGATTTAGTCCCTAAACTAAATCAAAACAAAGAAAACAAAATAGAAAAGGAAAAACATGAAAAGGAAAAGGCTTACCTGGCCTTACCCGCGGCCCAGTTGGCGGTCCAGCCCACCTGGGCCTCCCCTGCCAGTCATCCATGTCCTCGCGCCAGGAGGACAGTGGAGCGTGCTCGCTGCGCGCTGGCCACGCGCCACGCCACCTCCTGCTTCCCACCGCTCCCCCGATGTGCCTGGAGACGCCACGCACCTCTCTGCCTCGCTCTCTCACTCTCCCTCGCTCTCACCCCGTTCCCTGGATCTCTCCCTCTCGTCACCGAACGCGCCTGAGAGCGCCGCTTGCCGTAGCCATGACCACCGGCCACCCCTCGTTCCGTGACCATGTCCAAGAGCTCCCTCTCCTCACGTTGAAGCTCCTCGCCGATCCGCCCGACGCCGGGAGCCCCTGGAGCAGCGTCTTCGACCTCTTCTTCCTCCTACGGCCGCGGAGATCGCCGGCGACCGTGTGCCGCTCCGACGCGTCCCCGAGCCCCCTGAGCATCCCGTCCGCCTCCTTGTGAGCTCCTGCGTCGAAACCCCCTCTTCCCCGCTTCTTTTTCGTGTCGTAGCCGCCGCCCCGCGAGCACCCGACGCCGTCGTCCGCCATGGCCGGCGAGCCCCGTGCTCTCGAGCCCCTCCGCTCGAACCCGTGGCACCAGCGTGCTTCTGATGACCCGCAGGTGCGACCTAGCCCATTAGCTCCTCCCCTAGCACACCGCAACCCCGAAACCATCTGCTCCCGAACTCCGGCGCCGCCAAACCTCGACGCCACGCTCGCTTCCGGCCACCCCAACCGCGGCACAAACCGTGGCCTGTAGGCGAAACCCGAGCCGCTCCAGCGTGCCTCCGCCGCGTTTTTGGTCGCCACCGGCGTAACTCCGGTGACGCCGACGTGGCAAGTCATTAGCCACTAATGACGCCCTAACTAACCCCCCTAGAGCCACTGCCATGTGGGCCCCTGTACATGTTTAGGTTAGTTTAATTTTCTGTTTAGATTAATTCTTAAATAGCGGGACCCACCCGTCAGCTTTGACTCTCTGACGTGGCTGTTGACCTGACCCCACCTGTCGGTGACCCAGACAGCGCTGTGTGACTGACCAATGGACCCCACTGGTCAGGTTTGACCCGGGGCATCCCTTTGACCATACTGACGTCATGCTTACTCAATGCTGACGCAGTATCTATTTTCTGGGATTTTAAATAAATCAGAAATGATTTAATTATTTCAGAAAATAGTTAAAACTTCAAAAAAACCATAGAAAATAATCTATAACTCCAATGAAAATAATTTATATATGAAAAATGATCAGAAAAAATTCAAGGAATCTGTTTATGGCATTTCCATGCATGTTTGAACAAGTTAAACCTGCTGATCAGGTCAAATAAATTAAATGGCATTTAAATAGTCACATATGGAGTTTGAATTTGAACCTTGGGTTCAAACCAACTTCATTTAATATGGTTGCTAGTTGCATTAGCTCAATCCACATCATATTGCCATGTCATGATCATGCATCATATTGTCGCATTGCATTGATTGTGTTCTTTCTCTGTTGCCGGTGTTTGTCCCCTCTTAGTAGACGACGTTCCGGCGATGAGTTCGATGACACCGATGAAGAACTATTACTATCTTCAGAAGTGCCAGGCAAGCAAACCCCCATTGAGCATTCCGATAAAATCCCACTCTCTCGCTCCTGCTCTCCTTTACTTCATTAGGAGAACAACGATTGAACTGCTTTTGCTGCGGTAGCTGAACCCCTTTCCTCTGCATGACCTGTCATTGCCACAGTAAATAGTTGAAACCAACTAGCATGAGTAGGAGTTGTTTGAGCCCTGTTGTGCCTACTCATTCATGTTTTCTGGTTATGCCTGCTATTGCTTAGAGTTGTGTCAGGTCTGATTCATCGGGGATGAATTTGAAAGTTATGAACATGTCCTACCGTTGAGAGCTAAGTGTGTGAACACGTTTTGGTAAAGGTAGCGGTGAGAGGCCATGTAGGAGTACATGGTGGGTTGTCTCACTGGAACCGTCCTTAAGAACTAAGTTCTGTGTAAGTTGTCCAATGACTAGCTACTACCACACATTGGGTTCCGGTAACTCGACCCCTCTCGACTTATTAATCAACTAGATCTCTGTCCAGGAGTTGCAACTAGTTTCTGGTGTTTGTAGGTAGTGCTAGTAGTCTACCAAGTGGCACACGGTACATGTGGGCTTGGGACATACTAGGCACCATGGCACGGTGTACCAAGCGTAGATCCATCCGCCGAGGTGGGCTTGGAACCCTGCGCACATCATTTGGGGCCGTGAGCGACACCCCGGCCGGATCTCCTTACGGATGGAACCCGAATAGGCGATAAACCTGGACTAGAGTCTTGTGTGGTTAGTCAGGTCGTGGCCGACACCCTCGCCAGGCTTCCGCTTGAAGGTTGCCGAGATACACGACGTGTACATGGCGGTAAGTGGCGAGAGCGTGTGTGAAGAAGTACACCCCTGCAGGGTTAACATGATCTATTCGAATAGCCGGGTCCGCGGTTATGGACTTCTTGGATGCTTACGTGCTACATAGACAAGTGAAAGTGGATACTTCAAAATGCTCAAGACAAGTGTGAGTACTATGGATGACCTTCTTGTAGGTAGACGGGAATGGATCCATAGTGGTGTATTGATTGGTGCATATGTGGACTCGTGTGCGCCACCTCAAAAGAGTTACTTACAGTCGTAGTTCAGGATAGCCACCGAGTCAAAGCTGGCTTGCTGCAGTCAAACTCCACCACCCCTTTGTTGATACTGTTGCATATGTAGTTAGTTATTATGTAAGTCTTGCTGAGTACCTTTGTACTCACGTTTGCTTAATTTTTGTTTTTGCAGAGAGACTTCAGTCTAACTAGTGGTTCCGCGTGGACTTCGATGTTTAGCTTGTTACCTCAGCTACGATCTTGTGCCCTTGGGAGGGTCTTGTAGATAGTCAGGCTTCTCAGCCTTTTTCATTTGTAGTTGTGTGTACTCAGACATGTTATGCTTCCGTTGCCTGTATGCTCTGTATGTTGGGTCATGTGACCTCTGTTTGTAATAAATGCTATGATGGCTCTTCTGGGCCTTTATCTATATGAGTTGTTGAGTTATGTTGTGATGCCATGTTGTACAGCACATACTTGCATGTTATTTGTACGTGTAATGTGTATTGCTATGTGTGGGATCCGACACCTAGTTGTTTACCCTTGGTAGCCTATCTTACAGGGAAATGTCTCCTAGTGCTTCCACTGAGCCTTGGTAGCTTGCTACTGCTCCGGAACACTTAGGCTGGCCGGCATGTGTCCTTCTTCGTTTATGTGTCTGTCCCTTAGGGGAAATGTCACGCGTTGTTCCTTTAAGTCCTTGTAGCTTGCTACGACTTGGGTTCATACGTTGATGACCGGCACGTTCGTTGCTGGGTCATGTATGCCTATCTCTATAATTTAGCGCCACTTTTGGTTTATAACTAGTCATGTCGGCCCGGGTTCTCTGTCATATGGATGCTATCGACACTATCATATACGTGTGTCAAAATGCACAAACGATCCCGGGCCAGGTAAGGTGGCACCCGTGGGGATACCGTGCGTGAGGTCGCAAAGTGATATGATGTGTTACATGCTAGACCTGTATGACTTAGGATCGGGGTCCCGACAGCTTTGGTATCAGAGCATGACTGCCTGTAGGATTAGTAAGCCAAACTGGTCGTAGTTGTGTCTAGAAACTCTTTAGTTATATTAAGGGAATTGATTGTGGAAGGGAACGTAAGGCTCTTTTTACTCCTTTACCTTATGACCTTCTGATCTGAGTCACCTTCTTCTTTTCTACGGGGATTAAGGAACTAGGCTTTCTCTTCTGTCTATCAGGATCACGTTAATCGTGGATTCAACCCTCAGTTCAGTTTCTTCTACCTCCGTGTGTTGATAGTTGGTCTCGGAATCTTGTTATTGTGATGTTGAGTGGTTATGCCACCATTTTGCAGGATCTCTCAAAATCTTTTGAGCATTTACAACCGTTATGCTGTCCGAGTCATCCCAGGTTTCTAAATAGTCTGATGCATTTGCAAATCCACTCTTATTGTTTCCGATGCTCCTTTGGGTCAGGTTAACCACACTAATCACCGAGTTGAGGTACTCTGTTGCCTCGACATATATGTTGGAGTTATTATTATGACCCTAGGTGTCCTAGATAATCACCCCGTAATCTAGCAATACTCTATATTCCCAGTGTGATAATTCTGGCCGTCAATCTCGAAAGCATCCCGTGATGCCATTTAGTTAGTAGGTATTATATTCCTGGGTTCTTGAACCCGAGATTCACCCTACCTACTTCATGTTGATAGTGTTTGCTCGTTCCTTTAGGATATTAGTAACCTTGTGATAGTCCTCGAGGTCCGTGGTTATCGTTTTTCCAATACCATGAACCATCATGGCAAAAGTTCTTCTGGGCCAAAAGATCACAACCAGAGTGCTTTTGATGAGTTCCCCATCCCACGTTGTGACTCTGCCAGTCCTATCTTTCTGCATAGGTTATCTGGAAGAAATATGTTGAACTAGTTCGACACGCTAATCTGCGCATCCACAACTCAGAAAGTTATATGTTCCTTTGAGTTGTCCCTTTTTAGTCGTATTATGATCTCGTCTATCAGTTGATAGTCAAAAGTAGTTGTGCATTCGTGTTCATCGATGCCTTTTACTCTTATGGTCCGTCAAGCCATTCTATTCTGGAATGACTAGGAGAAATAAACTCCAGTACCTTATCCATATCTAGGATTGGGTCAAAGCAGTTGTACTCCGCAGATCAAAATGACATTCCAGCTTTTGATTCTGTTCTACCTTGGAGTATTACCATCTTTATATCAAGAATGACATGGGAATTGCACACCATCCTATGAACTCTTGATACAGTGATACTTCTCGCCCTCATTATTCATTTCTCGGTCCCCATGTTATTGTAACTGGAACGCCGACAAGTGAATCATGATGTGTGAATCAATACCCCTAGCAACCTCGTTGCTTGGTGGTTAAAGGACTACAATTTCATTCTTAGTGTGTTGGTTACTGAACCACCATTCTAAGATTGATCGTGCTACCTAGTCCATTTTTCTGGTGCACTCTTTGATCAATGAGTTAGGATTGCATAAATCCCTCACTCTTGTGATCATATAATCTTGCCCTGAAAAGCGAGATTGTTTGCGAGCTTAGTAACATATTGGTGGTTCATGATTTTCCGAATATCTTCTCGGAAGTATCACCAGGTTGTCACCTGACCGCTATGTTGAGCTCGTGATCAAGTTGGTATTCTTGTAAACCATCCTTTCTCCAAGAATCTGTGTCAGATACCCTGAGCAAGTTGGTTAAGCTAAACAACAACTTGGAGAGTTGGAAGATAAAGGCTTAACCCACATAGCTCACTCCAAAGGGATATCTTGTGTGTGTATTGAAGATAGATGATATCTTCTTCAATTGATCTCCGTGATCATTTGTGGATCTATTGTCTTGTCCAGACTTTGATTTGAGTATGGGTTATCGTCAAGTCAAATCAGAACCAACGATATTCGTAATGTTGTCTTACTCGTGGTTGATTCCTCGAGCATGCACCGTTATATCTCTTGGTCTGACCAATGCTATCACCATGTTCACTTAATTGTGGAATTCCACCTATATGGAAGCCTGGATGGATTGTTGTTGAGCCCATTGACAACATTTTTTTGTCTCCTCAATGATTTGTGTTGAACATCCAGCTGGTGTTGGAAACTTTTTAAGCATTGCCTTCATGTTCCGCTCATGAGGTATACGTTTGGATGAAAGGAGTGATTTTCTTTAATTCACGTGCACTTGATGTAAGTTGTCGCCGTGAATTCGAGAAATCTTGTTTTTGCTTCCTCTGGAATCATCCCAAGTTAGTCACGCATATGTGCGAAGTACTCTATGGTTTGATAGGTTGGCCGCCTCCATTCTATATGTGTTTCCTAGCACACCAAGCCACTGATTGATTTGTCAAGGAGAGGAAGTTCCTTCATAAGAGCTAATCCGGACTTATGAAAGGACTTTGATATCCTCGATGATGATTCCCCACCTGAAATCGGTAGTGTTTTATTATAAGACTACTACGTGGTCATGCTTGTCTGCGACATCGTGTTCACATGTATGTAGCAGAACCAACTCATGTTTTGGAGCTTGCTATCATAGTTCATTTCTCGAGAATCTTGCAACGTCTTCTCGTCGATTTGTGTTGCAAACTTTCATTTTTCTTCCTAGACTTGATGGGTCTGGAATATCCTGACACCAACCAGATCTGAATCTCAGGCATATATTATGGTTGAACGTTTCCCAAGAACTATAATAGTGGTCTCTCTGTAACCCGGTAAGTGGATGTTGTGGCCAACACACCCAGCCGGAAGACCTATTGTTGTCGTATCTTGATTGAAGAAGTTGGCCATCTCCCCATAAGGATTTCATAGGATTTACTCCCTAGTTGTTCCTTATGAATTCTTGTACTCCCGAAGTCTGACCTTTACTTGATGTCCAAGATACCAAACATATCTATGAATGGATTACGCTAACACATCAAGGAGAACATTAGAAGTGGAGTGCTAAATGTCTCTCGGTCGATCATCCAGTTTTTGCTTCCTTGGCTCCGCCAAGGTGAAATCTGAGAAAGTGTTTTCTTCCTTTGCATTTGCATCGTCCATCATTATTCATCATGGTAGTATGTGGTGTTGCCAGAATCCTTGACATGGATATTGGTAAAACCTTGATGAATATGGGAATGCTCAAGTTCTTGAGAGCACGCACAAGCACTAGGTGTTATCACCGACACTAACCGAGATTGCTCCCAGTGTTCTTGGTTATGCTATAACCTCTCCAAGAGTAGATTCACTCTCTGCTGTTGGGTTTCTTCCCAGTTACCAGAATCATTCCCAGCATTTGCTTTTTGTTCCTAGCTTGCACCGCCAATGTGCCATTTCACCATGGGTTCCATCCATTTCCGATGATAAGCAAAATCATTCCTTGCATTGCCTTCAACAAGGTAGTCCACATCATTCATTCTAGTCCAAGTATGTCATTCTACCGAACTCCTCCAAATGATCGTTTGTGATTGCCCTAGGCTGGTATAAAGAATTTCAATGATCTCGATATCAAAAGTAATTCCTTTTGCCACTTAAGGGAATAACTCTACGAGTCACCTTCTCCAAGGTGCCCCGTCTGGTGTCATCGATCACCATCTTCTTAGGTGTGGAGTTATTGCCTACCAAGTGAACCTTCATCGTTTGTCTCACTCCATCTCTCTGGATGGGTGTTCCGTGTCTCAGCTCAAGGGATGTTTCGACGTCTCAATCCATGAGTTGATCTTGAATTGCTTGATCTTCGACAAGATCAAATCCTGTAGAGTTCCTGTTCTTTTGTTGTCGTGTTGGATGAAGTTTTGGAATCAAAGATGCCAAGATCTACATGATGCAATGAATCAGCAACTTCGAGGAAGACAGTTGAATCGAGAAGATTGTGATGGCTTTGTGTTCCCTCTGTTTTCTTACCTCACGTCTTGAATCTCGGGACGAGATTCTTGTTTTAGCGGGGGTGAGTTGTCACATCCCTAGATCAACCCCTGTGGTCTTTGCCTGATCATCATGTCATCATGTTTAAATTTTTGCTAAACTTGAATTGGGGAATGACCAAACCCTAGCACCAAATGAACTCAACTAGGTTCAAACTAAAATCTTTTTCAATAAACCCAAAAATGCCTTCATCAATGTTTGATAAATTTGGCAAGGGTTATGATCCAAACCAAAAATATTGAACATTTTTAGGGAATTATTTGGGCTTTGAATTAAATCAATAAGTATTTGATTTGGAGCCGTTTAAATACTATATATATTTTTAAATGGTCCAAATATTCGGAAGTTATTTGTGGAGCCATGAAATAATTCAGTTAACCTCCAAAATAATTGTCAGAATTATCTAAAATGATTTAGTCCCTAAACTAAATCAGAACAAAGAAAACAAAATAGAAAAGGAAAAACAGGAAAAGGAAAAGGCTTACCTGGCCTTACCTGCGGCCCAGCCCACCTGGGCCTCCCCTGCCAGTCATCCCTGTCCTCGCGCCAGGAGGACAGGGGAGCGTGCTCGCTGCGCACTGGCCACGCGCCGCGCCACCTACTGCTTACCACCGCTCCCCCGATGTGCCTGGAGACGCCACGCACCTCTCTGCCTCACTCTCTCACTCTCCGTCGCTCTCACCCCGTTCCCTGGATCTCTCCCTCTCGTCACCGAATGCGCCTGAGAGCGCCGCTCGCCGTAGCCATGACCACCGGCCACCCCTCGTTCCGTGACCATGTCCAAGAGCTCCCTCTCCTCACGTTGAAGCTCCTCACCGATCCGCCCGACCCCGGGAGCCCCTGGAGCGGCGTCTTCGACCTCTTCTTCCTCCTACAGCCGCGGAGATCACCGGTGACCGTGCGCCGCTCCGACGCGTCCCCGAGCCCCCCGAGCATCCCGTCCGCCTCCCTATGAGCTCCTGCGCTGAAACCCCCTCTTCCCCGCTTCTTTTTCGTGCCGTAGCCGCCGCCCCGCGAGCACCCGACGCCGTCGTCCGCCATGGCCGGCGAGCCCCATGCTCTTGAGCCCCTCCGCTCGAACCCGTGGCACCAGCGTGCTTCTGGTGACCCGCAGGTGCGACCTAGCTCATCAGCTCCTCCCCTAGCGCACCGCAACCCCGAAACCATCTGCTCCCGAACTCCGGCGCCGCCAAACCTCGACGCCGCGCTCGCTTCCGGCCACCCCAGCCGCTGACTCCGGTCCCTTTGGATGCGGAAGAGCGCTAGCTACGCGTAGAGACCAACCGCAGCTCAAACCGTGGCCTGTAGGCGAAACCCGAGCCGCTCCAGCGTGCCTCCGCCGCGTTTTTGGTCGCCGCCGGCGTAACTCCGGTGACGCCGACGTGGCAAGTCATTAGCCACTAATGACGCCCTAACTAACCCCCCTAGAGCCACTGCCATGTGGGCCCCTATACCTGTTTAGGTTAGTTTTATTTTCTATTTAGATTAATTCTTAAATAGTGGGACCCACCCGTCAGCTTTGACTATCTGACGTGGCTGTTGACCTGACCCGAGCTGTCAGTGACCCAGACAGCGCTGTGTGACTGACCAGTGGACCCCACTGGTCAGGTTTGACCCGGGGCAGCCCTTTGACCCTACTGACGTCATGCTTACTCAATGCTGACGTAGTATCTGTTTTCTGGGATTTTAAATAAATCAGAAATGATTTAATTATTTCAGAAAATAGTTGAAACTTCAAAAAACCACAGAAAATAATCTATAACTCCAATGAAAATAATTTATATATGAAAAATGATCAGAAAAATTCAAGGAATCTGTTTATGGCATTTTTCATGCATGTTTGAACAAGTTAAACCTGCTGATCAGGTCAAATCAATTAAATGGCATTTAAATAGTCACATATGGAGTTTGAATTTGAACCTTGGGTTCAAACCAACTTCATTTAATATGGTTGCTAGTTGCATTAGCTCAATCTATAGCATATTGCCATGTCATGATCATGCATCATATTGTCGCATTGCATTGATTGTGTTCTTTCTCTGTTGCCGGTGTTTGTCCCCTCTCAGTAGACGACGTTCCGGCGATGAGTTCGATGACACCAATGAAGAACTATTACTATCTTCAAAAGTGCCAGGCAAGCAAACCCCCATTGAGCATTCCGATACAATCCCACCCTCTCGCTCCTGCTCTCCTTTACTGCATTAGGACAACAACGATTGAACTGCTTTTGCTGCGGTAGCTGAACCCCTTTCCTCTGCATGACCTGTCATTGCCACAGTAAATAGTTGAAACCAACTACATGAGTAGGAGTTGTTGAACCCTGTTGTGCCTACTCATTCATGCTTTCTGGTTATGCCTGCTATTGCTTAGAGTTGTGTCAGGTCTGATTCATCGGGGATGAATTTGAAAGTTATGAACATGTCCTACCGTTGAGAGCTAAGTGTGTGAACACGTTTTGGTAAAGGTAGCGGTGAGAGGCCATGTAGGAGTACATGGTGGGTTGTCTCACTGGAACCGTCCTTAAGAACTGAGTTATGTGTAAGTTGTCCAATGACTAGCTACTACCACACATTGGGTTCCGGTAACTCGACCCCTCTCGACTTATTAATCAACTAGATGTCTGTCCAGGAGTTGCAACTAGTTTTTGGTGTTTGTAGGTAGTGCTAGTAGTCTACCAAGTGGCACACGGTACATGTGGGCTTGGGACAGACTAGGCACCGTGGCACGGTGTACCAAGCGTAGATCCATCCGTCGACGTGGGCTTGGGAACCCTGGGCACATCATTTGGGGCCGTGAGCGACACCCCGACCGGATCTCCTTACGGATGGAACCCGAATAGGCGATAAACCCGGACTAGAGTCTTGTGTGGTTAGTCAGGTCGTGGCCGACACCCTCGCCAGGCTTCCGCTTGAAGGTTGTCGAGATACACGACGTGTACATGGCGGTAAGTGGCAAGAGCGTGTGTGAAGAAGTACACCCCTGCAGGGTTAACATGATCTATTCGAATAGCCGGGTCCGCGGTTATGGACTTCTTGGATGCTTACGTGGTACATAGATAAGTGAAAGTGGATACTTCAAAATGCTCAAGACAAGTGTGAGTACTATGGATGGCCTTCTCGTAGGTAGACGGGAATGGATCCATAGTGGTGTATTGATTGGTGAATATGTGGACTCGTGTGCGCCACCTCAAAAGAGTTACTTGCAGTCGTAGTTCAGGATAGCCACCGAGTCAAAGCTGGCTTGCTGCAGTCAAACTCCACCACTCCTTTGTTGATACTGTTGCATATGTAGTTAGTTATGATGTAAGTCTTGCTGAGTACCTTTGTACTCACGTTTGCTTAATTTATGTTTTTGCAGAGAGACTTCAGTCTCACTAGTGGTTCCGCGTGGACTTCGACGTTTAGCTTGTTACCTCAGCTACGATCTTGTGCCCTTGGGAGGGTCTTGTAGATAGTCAGGCTTCTCAGCCTTTTTCATTTGTAGTTGTCTGTACTTAGACATGTTATGCTTCCGTTGCCTGTATGCTCTGTATGTTGGGTCATGTGACCTCTGTTTGTAATAAATGCTATGATGGCTCTTCTGGGCCTTTATCTATATGAGTTGTTGAGTTATGTTGTGATGCCATGTTGTACAGCACATACTTGCATGTTATGCGTACGTGTAATGTGTATTGCTATGTGTGGGATCCGACACCTAGTTGTTTACCCTTGGTAGCCTATCTTACAGGGAAATGTCTCCTAGTGCTTCCACTGAGCCTTGGTAGCTTGCTACTGCTCCGGAACACTTAGGCTGGCCGGCATGTGTCCTTCTTCATTCCTGTGTCTGTCCCTTAGGGGAAATGTCGCGCGTTGTTCCTTTAAGTCCTTGTAGCTTGCTACGACTTGGGTTCATACGTTGATGACCGACACGTTCGTTGCTGGGTCATGTATGCCCGTCTATGTAATTTAGCGCCACTTTTGGTTTATAACTAGTCATGTCGGCCCGGGTTCTCTATCATAAGTATGCTAGCGACACTATCATATACCTGTGCCAAAATGCGCAAATGGTCCTGGGCCAGGTAAGGTGGCACCCGTGGGGATACCGTGCGTGAGGTCGCAAAGTGATATGATGTGTTACATGCTAGACCTGTGTGACTTAGGATCGGGGTCCCGACAGAAAGTGTCGGTGTCAAAACCGGCAGATCTCGGGTAGGGGTCCCAAGCTATGCGTCTAGAGGATTGATGGTAACAAGAGGCTGGGGACACGATGTTTACCCAGGTTCAGGCCCTCTCGATCGAGGTAAAACCCTACTTCGTGCTATATTAGTATGGATGAATATGTATACAAGAGTTGATCTACCTCGAGATCGTAATGGCTAAACCCTAGGTCTAGCCTATGAGGATATTGTAAAGATGATCCCCTCTACAGACTAAACCCCTCGGCTTATATACACACCGGAGGGGACCTAGGGTTACAAGAGTGACTTGGGGAGGAATTAATAGATACATCCGGACTCTACACCTGACTTTCTACGTATATAGGAGTCCTGACCGAATATGGGGGAGGGCCTTCTGCTTCTTCTTCATGCGGCCCATCAATGCGACCCAGCTTCAACGACCCGGATGACTGAGGACCCCTGAATACATGACTCCCTCATTAGCCCCCAGACTTGCCTTCAAGGACGAGATAGTATCCGGCTTCATGTCTTCGGTCTTGCAAGGTGAGTCCTGATGACCCACAAGTGTAGGGGATCTATCGTAGTCCTTTCGATAAGTAATACTGTCAAACCCAACAAGGAGCAGAAGGAAATGATATGCAGTTTTCAGTAAGGTATTTTCTGCGAGCACTCAAATTATCGATAACAGATAGTTTTGTGATAAGGTAATTCGTAGCAAGTGACAAATAGTAAAAGTAAATAAGGTGCAGCAAGATGGCCCAATCCTTTTTGTAGCAAAGGACAAGCCTGGACAAACTCTTATATGAAGGAAAGCGGTCCCGAGGACACATGGGAATTATCGTCAAGCTAGTTTTCATCACGTTCATATGATTCGCGTTCGTTACTTTGATAATTTGGTATGTGGGTGGACCGGTGCTTGGGTGATGTCCTTACTTGGACAAGCATCCCACTTATGATTAACCTCTATTGCAAGCATCCGCAACTACAAAAGAAGTATTAAGGTGAACCTAACCATAGCATGAAACATGTGGATCCAAATCAGCCCCTTACGAAGCAACGCATAAACTAGGGTTTAAGCTTCTGTCACTCTAGCAACCCATCATCTACTTATTACTTCCCAATGCCTTCCTCTGGGCCCAAACAATGGTGAAGTGTCATGTAGTCGACGTTCACATGACACCACTAGAGGAGAGACAACATACATCTCATCAAAATATCAAACGAATACCAAATTCACATGACTACTTATAGCAGGACTTCTCCCATGTCCTCAGGAACAAAAGTAACTACTCACAAGACATAATATTGTTCATGATCAGAGGGGTATTAATATGCATAATGGATCTGGAAAATATGATATTCCACCAAGTAAACCAACTAGCATCAACTACAAGGAGTAATCAACACTACTAGCAACCCACAGGTACCAATCTGAGGTTTGGGTACAAAGATTGGATACAAGAGATGAACTAGGGTTTGAGAGGAGATGGTGCTGGTGAAGATGTTGATGAAGATAACCCTCCCCAAGATGGGAGAGTTGTTGGTGATGACGGCGGTGACGGTTTCCCCTTCCTGGAGGGAAGTATCCCCGGTACAACAGCTCTGCCGGAGCCCTAGATTGGTTTCCGCCAAGGTTCCGCCTCGAGACGGCGGCGTCTGGTCCGAAAGCCTCCTTATGATTTTTTTCTAGGTCAAAACACCCCATATAGGAGAAGATGGGCATCGGGGGGTCAATGACTGGCCCACGAGGCAGGGGGCGCGCCCAGAGGGGGGGCGCCCCCCACCCTCGTGGACAGGTGTGGCCCCTCCTAGCAAATCTCTTTCGCCAGATATTTTTTTATATTTTCTGAAATGGTGTTTTGTGGAGTTTCAGAGCTTTTTGAGTTGTGCAGAATAGGTCTCCAATGTTTGCTCCTTTTCCAGCCCAGAATTCTAGCTGTCGGCATTCTCCCTCTTCATGTAAACCCTGTAAAATAAGAGAGAAAAGGCATAAGTATTGTGACATAACGTGTAATAATAGCCCATAGTGCAATAAATATAAACACAAAAGCATGATGCAAAATGGACGTATCAACTCCCCCAAGCTTAGACCTCGCTTGTCCTCAAGCGAAAGCCGATATCGAAAAATATGACCACATGTTTAGAGATAGAGGTGTCAATAAAAATAAAATACGGACATGTGGGCATCATGATCATTCTTATAACAACAACACATATATATTGTCATATGATTCTTATGTTAAAGTAACAATTCATTCACAATGTCAAGTATGAAACCTCATTGAAAACCAACAAACTATGATCTCAGTCATTGAAGCAATTGCAATTTATCATAACATCAGAAAGAGTCAATGTAAGAGCTTTTCAGCAAGCCCACATACTCAACTATCATATAGTCTTTCACAATTGCTCACACTCACGCAATACTTATGGGTATGGAGTTTTAGTCGGACACAGAGAAAGATATGGGCTTATGGTATTGCCTCCCAATCTTTTACCTCAAGGGTAATATCAACAGTAATAGACCATGATAACTTATATCCAATTGGGTATATATGTCAGGATCTTTCCAACACAATGTTCTTGCCAAAGGATAAAATGTAAAAAGGAAAGGTGATTTTCACCTTGACTCTTATAAGGCAAGAATAATAGATAGGCCCTTCGCAGAGGGAAGCAGAGGTTGTCATGGGCTTTTATGGTTGGATGCCCAAAGTCTTAGCGCAAAAGAACGTTACTTTATATTGCCACTTGTGATAATGACCTTTATTATGTAGTCCGTCGCTTTTATTACTTCCATATCACAAGATCGTATGAAGCTTATTTCCTCCACACTAATAAATCATACATATTTTAGAGAGCTTGCAACAATGACAACTTACTTGAAGGATCTTACTCAATCCATAGGTAGGTATGCTGGACTCTCATGGCAAAACTGGGTTTAAGGATGTATGGAAGCACAAGTAGTATCTCTACTTGGTGCAAGGAGTTTTGGCTAGCATGAGGGGGAAAGGCAAGCTCAACATGTAGGATGATCCGTGAAAATATACTTTGTTTTGAATATAAGAAAACATAACCCATTATGTCGTCTTCCTTGTCCAACATCAACTCTTTAGCATGTCATATTTTAATGTGTGCTCACAATCATAAAAGATGTCCAAGATAGTATATTTGTATGTGAAACCTCTCTTTCTTTATTACTTCCTATTAATTGCAACGATGACCAAAACTATGTTTGTCAACTCTCAACAACTTTTATTCATCATACTCTTTATATGTGAAGTCATTACTTCCCATAAGATCAATATGATCTCTTTGATACATTTTATATTTTCTATTATTCTCTCATGACCATAACGAGGAAAGCAAGCCCTTGACTCAACACTAATCTTTATTATATAGCTCATGGACTCGATTACAAAGGTAAAAATCGAAAAGCAAAATCTCACAACTAGATCATGCTAACTTTATTCTACCATAGATCAAGATATTACCAAAAGGATCGAACTAAGGAAAACGGTAAAGATAGGAATGTGATGGTGATACGATACCGGGGCACCTCCCCCAAGCTTGGCAGTTGCCAAGGGGAGTGCCCATACCCATATGATTATGTCCCCTTCTTCGGAGGTGGTGACGATGGGGTTGTTGATGATGTAGGCTTGTCGTCCATCTTCCAAGGCATGGGCTCACCATCGTAGAAGGATGATCGAGACTCCGGGATACTCAAATCTGCAGCCAAACTCATCTTCTTGAATCTATATTCCTACTCACAATTTTGGTTTTGCAAGTCATAGATCTAGGCCTGGAGGTGTTCGATTTTCTCTTGGAGATTGGAGATGGCTTCCCCGAAGATCCTTGCGTCCAGCTTGTGGTTGTTGGCGAGCTCCGTGATCATCATGTGGTTGGCGTTGAGTCCTCGTTCCAGCATACCTTGGCACTTGAAAACTTGCTGCTCTGTTGCTTCGAGTCTCGTCTCTACGCTTTCGGTCCTCCTTGTCCCCTCAACATCGTGGATGTGCAGCACCCCTTCACGCAACTCCATGGTTTGAGGGTGATGCAGCACCTCCGCGAGGTAGGGGTTGATGACCTTCTTGAAGAACTTGTCCTTGGGGGTGCTGGAAGACGCCATGATGATCTTGATCTGTCAGAAACAACAGCTCGAAACGAAAGCATAGGATTTTTGCGTGATAAAGTGGTCAAAACCTTCAGGAGAATATATATAATGATTTTTTACCGACCAAAAGAAGTAATGTGCAAGAAATCGGAGTCCGGGAGGCACACGAGGTGCCCACGAGGCAGTGGGGCGTGCCCAGGGGAAGGGGGCATGCCTTCCACCCTCGTGGACACCTCGTGTCTCTTTTGGACTGCCACTTATTTTTCTATTCTTCTAAATATTCCAAAACGGTGAAAAATTGCCATTAGAACTATTTTGGAGTCAGTTTACTTACCGTACCACATACCTCTTCCTTTTCGGAGTCTGAATCGTTCTGGAAAGTGTCCCTTATGTATTCCTCTGGGGTTACGGTTTCAATAACATTGGTTTCAACATTTATAGGGTTACCTGAGATATAATGTTTGATTCTTTGACCGTTCACCACCTTCGGATTCGTGCCTTCGAAGTTGTTGATTTTTATGGCACTGAAACGATAGACCTCCTCGATAACATAAGGACCTTCCCATTAAGAGAGAAGATTTCCTGCAAAAAAATCTTAAATGAGAGTTGTATAGCAAGACATAATCACCTACGTTAAACTCACGCTTTTGTATCCTTTTGTCATGCCATCTTTTAACCTTTTCTTTGAACAGCTTGGCATTCTCATAAGCTTGGGTTCTCCATTCATCGAGAGAGCTAATGTCAAATAACCTCTTCTCACCGGCAAGTTTGAAATCATAATTGAGCTCTTTAATAGCCCAATATGCCTTATGTTCTAGCTTGAGAGGTAAGTGACATGCTTTTACATAAACCATCTTATACGGAGACATACCCATAGGATTTTTGTATGCAGTTCTATAGGCCCATAATGCATCATCAAGTTTCTTGGACCAATTCTTTCTAGACCTATTAATTGTCTTTTGCAAAATTAATTTCAGCTCTTTGTTACTTAGTTCTACTTGACCACTAGTCTATGGGTGATAAGGGGATGCAATTCTATGGTTAACATCTTACGGAAAGCACCATGAATAAAGTGTGAACCACCACAAGTCATTAAATATCTAGGGACTCCAAACCTCGGAAAAATAACTTCTTTAAGCATCTTAATAGAGGTGTTGTGATCAGCACTACTAGTTGGAATAGCTTCTACCCACTTAGTAACGTAATCGGCATCAACTAAAATATGTGTGTACCCATTTGAGGAAGGAAACGGTCCCATATAATCAAAGCCCCAGACATCAGATGGTTCAATAACAAGTGAATAATTCATAGGCATTTCTTGACGTCTACTAATATTACCAATTCTTTGACATTCATCACAAGATAAGACAAACTTACGAGCATCCTTGAAGAGAGTAGGCCAATGAAAACCAGATTGCAATACCTTATGTGCAGTTCTATCTCCAGCATGGTGTCCTCCATAAGCTTCGGAGTGGCACTTGCGTAGGATATGCTCATGTTCATGCTCAGGTACACAACGTCTAATAATACCATCCACTCCTTCTTTATAAAGATGTGGGTCATCCCACAAGTAATGCCTCAAATCATAGAAGAACTTTTTCTTTTGTTGGTATGTGAAGCTAGGTGGTATAAACTTAGCAACAATGTAATTAGCATAATCAGCATACCATGGAGCAATAGGAGAAGTATTTATGACAGCTAATTGTTCATCAGGAAAACTATCATCAATAGGTTGTGGGTCATCAAGAATATTCTCTAGCCTAGAGAACTTGTCTGCAACGGGGTTCTCCGCTCCCTTTCTATGAATAATATGCAAATCAAATTCTTACAGCAAGAGCACCCATCTAATAATTCTAGGTTTAGCATCTTTCTTTTCCATAAGGTATTCGATAGCAGCATGATCAGTGTGAATGGTTACTTTAGAATCAACAATATAAGGTCTAAACTTATCACAGGCAAATACAACTGCTAAAAATTCCTTCTCAGTAGTAGCATAATTTCTCTGAGCATTGTCTAGAGTTTTACTAGCATATTGGATAAAATTCAATTTCTTACCAACTCTTTGTCCTAAAACAACACCTACATCATAATCACTAGCATCGCACATAATCTCAAAGGGTAAATTCCAGTCAGGAGGCTGGACAATAGGTGCAGAGATCAATGCTTTCTTAAGTATTTCAAACGCTTCTACACAATCATCATCAAAGACAAAAGGAACATCTTTTTGTAAAAGATTAGTCAGAGGCCTGGAGATTTTGGAGAAGTCCTTAATGAACCTCCTATAAAACCCGGCATGACCAAGGAAACTTCGTATACCTTTGATGTCCTTGGGACACGGCATCTTTTCAATAGCATCAACCTTAGCCTTGTCAACTTCAATACCTCTTTCAGAAATTTTATGTCCCAAGATGATGCCTTCATTAACCATAAAGTGGCACTTCTCCCAATTCAAGACAAGATTAGTGTCTTCACATCTCTGCAAAACTCGATCAAGGTTGCTCAAGCAATCATCAAAAAAAGTTCCGTAAATGGAAAAGTCATCCATGAAAACCTCAACAATATTTTCACAAAAATCAGAGAATATAGCCATCATGCATCTTTGAAAGGTAGCACGTGCATTACATAGACCAAAAGGCATACGTCTATAAGCAAAGGTACCGAAAGGACAAGTAAAAGTGGTCTTTTCTTGATCCCCTTTTGACACAGGTATTTGAGAGAAACCAGAATAACCCTAGAAAGCAAAAATGAGTATGTTTGGATAACCTTTCTAGCATTTGATCAATAAAAAGGCAAAGGGTAATGATCTTTCTTAGTAGCTTTATTTAATTTGCGGAAATCAATTACCATCCTATAACCTATAACTATTCTTTGCGGGATCAATTCATCTTTATCATTAGGAACAATGGTCATACCTCACTTCTTAGGGACACAATGGACATGACTTACCCACTGGCTATCAGCAACTGGATAGATAATACCTGCCTCTAGAAGCTTTAGTATTTCCTTCCTTACCACTTCTTTCATCTTAGGATTTAACCGTCGTTGATGATCAATAACCGGTTTAGCGTCCTCTTCCAATTTTATCTTGTGTTGGCATAAAGTGGGACTAATGCCCTTAAGATCATCTAGAGTATATCCAATAGCAGCACGATGCTTCTTCAGAGTTTTCAATAATTTTTCTTCTTCCTGCTCTGAAAGGTTAGCACTAATAATAACAGGATATATCTTCTTTTCATCAAGATAAACATACTTGAGATTATCAGGTAATGGTTTAAGTTCAAACACGGGATCACCCTTGGGTGGAGGAGGATCCCCTAGGATTTCAACAGGCATTTTCATCAAGATAAACAAGTTGTTTTTCAAAACGGGTCCCTGCTTAAACATTATTTCATCTATTTCCCTTCTCTCATTCATATACATGTCATTTTCATGGTCTAGCAGATATTGTTCTAAGGGATCATTAGGGGGCACAACAATAGAAGCAAGACCAATAATTTCATCCTTACTAGGCAATTCTTTATCACGGGGTTGTCTACGAAATTTAGCAAAGTTAAAATCATGAGACATATCCCCTAAACCAACGGTAACAATATCTTTTACGCAGTCTATCTTAGCATTAACAGTATTCAAGAAGGGTCTACCAAATATAATGGGACAAAAGTCATCTTGTGGGGAACTGAGAACAAGAAAATCAGCAGGGTATTTGACTTTCCCACACAAGACTTCAACATCTCGAACAATCCCAAGTGGGCTAATAGTGTCTCTATTAGCAAGCTTAATAGTGACATCAATACCTTCTAACTCAGTAGGTGCAATATCATGCATAATTTCTTTATATAAGGAAATAGGTATTACACTAGCACTAGCACCTACGTCACATAAAACATGATAGCAATGATCTCCTATTTTAACAGAAATAACAGGCAAGCCTACAATAGGTCTATATTTATTCCTAGTATCGGGTTTGGCTATTCTAGCAGCTTCCTCTTGGAGGTAAATAACATGTCCATCTAAATTTTCAACCAAGAGATCCTTAACCATAGCAACACCAGGTTCAACTATAATTTGCTCGGAGGGTGTAGGTGTTCTAATATTACTCTTACGAACCACAGTTGAAGCTTTAGCATGATCCTTTATTCTAATAGGGAAAGGTGGTTTCTCAAAATAAGCAGTAGGAACAATAGGATCAACATTATAAGTGATAGTCTCTTCTTCAACTTTAACAGGTTCAACTACTTTTACTTCAATGGGAGGATGGTATTTAAACCACTTCTCCTTGGGGAGGTCATCATAAGTAGCAAATGATTCACAGAAAGAAGCTACTATCTCAGAATCAAATCCATATGTAGTGCCAAATTCACGGAAAACATCGGTATACATAAAAGCTTTAACACAATCAAACTTACGGGTCATACCTGACTCCTAACCTTCGTCAAGATCCCAATCTTCAGAGTTGCATTTAATTCTTTCCAATAAATCCCATTTGAATTAAACTGTCCTCATCATAAAAGAACCAGAACAAGAATTATCGAGCATGGTGCGATTATTGAGAGAAAGCCGAGCATTAAAAATTTGAATGATCATTTTTCTTGAGAGCTCATGATTTGGGCATGAATATAACATTGACTTAAGCCTCCCCCAAGCTTGAGCGATGCTTTCTCCTTCGCGAGGCCAAAAATTATATATATAATTACGATCACAATGAACCTGATGCATAGGGTAGAACTTCTGATGAAATTCCAACTTCAGTCGATTGTAGTTCCACGATCCAATATCATCGCATAGCCTAAACCATGTCAATGCATCTTCCTTCAAAGATAAAGGGAAGACTTTCTTCTTGATAACATCCTCAGGCATACCTGCAAGCTTAAATAATCCACAAATTTCATCCACATAGATTAGGTGTAAATCGGGATGCAGTGTTCCATCTCCTGTAAAGGGATTATCTAGAAGTTTCTCTATCATACCCGAAGGAATTTCAAAGCAAACATTTTCAGTAGGTTCAGTGGGTTGAGGAGCAACTCTTTGCTCTTATGGTTGGGGTGAAGATACCCCGAACAAGCCCCTCAAAGGATTATGAGCCATAGTAACAAGTAACAGTAAATTTCAGCACACTATATAAATTTTTCCTTACCAAAGGCGCTTCACTCCCCGGTAACGGCGCCAGAAAAGAGTCTTGATGACCCACAAGTGTAGAGGATCTATCGTAGTCCTTTCGATAAGTAAGAGTGTTGAACCCAACGAGGAGTAGAAGGAAATGATAGTCAGTTTTCAGTAAGGTATTTTCTGCAAGCACTGAAATTATCGATAACAGATAGTTTTGTGATAAGGTAATTGGTAGCAAGTGACAAATAGTAAAAGTAAATAAGGTGCAACAAGATGGCCCAATCCTTTTTGTAGCAAAGGACAAGCCTGGAAAAACACTTATATGAAGGAAAGCGCTCACGAGGACACATGGGAATTATCGTCAAGCTAGTTTTCATCACGTTCATATGATTCGCGTTCGTTACATTGATAATTTGGTATGTGGGTGGACCGGTGCTTGGGTGCTGTCCTTACTTGGACAAGCATCCCACTTATGATTAACCTCTATTGCAAGCATCCGCAACTACAAAAGAAGTATTAAGGTGAACCTAACCATAGCATGCAACATGTGGATCCAAATCAGCCCCTTACGAAGCAACGCATAAACTAGGGTTTAAGCTTCTGTCACTCTAGCAACCCATCATCTACTTATTACTTCCCAATGCCTTCCTCTAGGCCCAAACAATGGTGAAGTGTCATGTAGTCGACGTTCACATGACACCACTAGAGGAGAGACAACAAACATCTCATCAAAATATCGAATGAATACCAAATTCACATGACTACTTATAGCAAGACTTCTCCCATGTCCTCGGGAACAAAAGTAACTACTCACAAGACATAATATTGTTCATGATCAGAGGGGTATTAATATGCATAATGGATATGAACATATGATCTTCCACCAAGTAAACCAACTAGCATCAACTACAAGGAGTAATCAACACTACTAGCAACCCACAGGTACCAATCTGAGGTTTGGGTACAAAGATTGGATACAAGAGATGAAGTAGGGTTTGAGAGGAGATGGTGCTGGTGAAGATGTTGATGAAGATAACCCTCCCCGAGATGGGAGAGTTGTTGGTGATGATGGCAGTGATGATTTAGTATCCCCGGCAGAACAGCTCTGCCAGAGCCCTAGATTGGTTTCAGCCAAGGTTCCGCCTCGAGACGGCGGTGTCTGGTCCCGAAAGCCTCCTTATGATTTTTTTTTCCAGGTCAAAACACCCCACATAGGAGAAGATGGGCATCGGGGGGTCACCGAGTGGCCCATGAGGCAGTGGGGCGCGCCCAGAGTGGGGGCGCCCCCCAACCTCGTGGATAGGTGTGGGCCCCCCTGACAAATCTCTTTCGCCATATATTTTTATATTTTCTGAAACGATGTTTCGTGGAGTTTCAGAGCTTTTTGAGTTGTGCAGAATAGGTTTCCAATGTTTGCTCCTTTTCCAACCCAGAATTCCAGCTGCCGGCATTCTCCCTCTTCATGTAAACCCTGTAAAATAAGAGAGAAAAGGCATAAGTATTGTGACATAACGTGTAATAATAGCCCATAGTGCAATAAATATCAACATAAAAGCATGATGCAAAATGGACGTATCAAGTCCTCCTGGATGATAGTTCGGCTTCTTCAATTATTATAATCTGCTGATTCCTCGCCGCCGTCATCTCATCTTCCACGTGTACAATGAATGCGAATCATTTGGGCGTCTTTTGCAAATACCCCCTTGACTGTTCAAGGGAGGCGCCTATATAAGAGAATAGATCCAACTGCCTTTCCATCTCATTCCACGCGGAGGAATGAAGGAAATATGCCCTAGAGGCAATAATAAAGTTGTTATTTATATTTCCTTATATCATGATAAATGTTTATTATTCATGCTAGAATTGTATTAACCGGAAACTTAGTACATGTGTGAATACATAGACAAAACAGAGTGTCCCTAGTATGCCTCTACTAGACTAGCTCATTGATCAAAGATGGTTATGTTTCCTAACCATAAACATGAGTTGTCATTTGATCAACGGGATCACATCATTAGGAGAATGATGTGATGGATAAGAGCCATCTGTTAGCTTAGCACTATGATCGTTTAGTTTTACTGCTATTGCTTTCTTCATGACTTATACATGTTCCTATGACTATGAGATTATGCAACTCCCGAATACCGTAGGAACACCTTGTGTGCTATCAAACGTCACAACGTAACTGGGTGATCATAAAGATGCTCTACTGGTGTCTTCGAAAGTGTTCGTGGTGTTGGCATAGATCAAGACTAGGATTTGTCACTCTGAGTGTCGGAGAGGTATCTCTGGGCCCTCTCGGTAATGCACATCATAATAAGCCTTGCAAGCAAAAGACTAATGAGTTAGTCATGAGATGATGTATTACGGAACGAGTAAAGAGACTTGCCGGTAACGAGATTGAACTAGGTATAGAGATAGCGACGATCGAATCTCGGACAAGTAACATACCAATGACAAAAGGAACAACGTATGTTGTTATGCGGTTTGACCGATAAAGATCTTCGTAGAATATGTAGGAGCCAATATGATCATCCAGGTTCCGCTATTGGTTATTGACCGGAGATGAGTCTCGGTCATGTCTACATAGTTCTCGAACCCGTACGGTCCGCACGCTTAACGTTTGATGACGATCGGTATTATGAGTTTATGAGTTTTGATGTACCGAAGGAGTTCGGAGTCCCGGATGAGACCGGGGACATAACGAGGATTCTTGAAATGGCCGAGACGTAAAGATTGATATATTGGACGACTATATTCAGACATCGGAAAGGTTCCGAGTGATTCGGGTATTTTTTGGAGTATATGGGCCTTATTGGGCCATATGGGAATAAAGGAGAAAGGCCAAAAGGAAAGAGGCGCGCGCGCCCCCTCTGTCCGAATTCGACAAGGGCTGCAGCCCCTTTTTCCTTCTCCCTCTCCACCTCTTTCCTTCTCTCCTACTCCAGAAAGGAAAGGGGAATCCTACTAGGACTTGGGAGTCCTAGTAGGACTCCCCACACTTTGCGCGCCCCCTCTAGGGCCGGCCTCTCCCTTGCTCCTTTATATACGGGGGCAGGGGGACACCCTAGAACACACAAGTTGAATTGTTTTAGCCATGTGCGGTGCCCCCCTCCACAGGAACACACCTCGGTCATATCGTTGCAGTGCTTAGGCAAAGCCCTGCGCCGGTAGATACATCATATCCGTCACCACGCCGTCGTGCTGACGAAACTCTCCCGTGAAGCTCAACTGGATCAAGAGCTCGTGGGACGTCATCAAGCTGAACGTGTGCTGAACGCGGAGGTGCCGTACGTTCGGTGCTTGATCGGTTGGATTGCGAAGAAGTTCGACTACATCAACCGCGTCACTTGACGCTTCCGCTCCCGGTCTATGAGGGTACGTAGACACACTCTCCCTCTCGTTGCTATGCATCTGGTAGATAGATCTTGCGTGATCGTAGGAAAATTTTAAAATACTACGTTCCCCAACAGTGGCATCATGAGCCAGGTCTATGCGTAGATGATATGCACGAGTAGAACACAATGAGTTGTGGCGATACTAGTCATACTTCTTACCATCATGTCATACTTTGCTTCAGCGGTATTGTGAGATGAAGCGGCCCGGACCGACATTACGCGTACGCTTACGCGAGACTGGTTTCACCGTTATGAGCACTCATTGCTTAAAGGTGACTGGCGGGTGTCTGTCTCTCTCACTTTAGCTGAAACGAGTGTGGCTACGCCCGGTCCTTGTGAAGGTTAAAACAACACATACTTGACGAAACATCGTTGTGGTGTTTGTATGCGTAGGTAAGAATGGTTCTTGCTAAGCCTGTAGCAACAACGTAAAACTTGCAACAACAAAGTAGATGACGTCTAACTTGTTTTTGCGGGGCATGTTGTGATGTGATATGGTCAAGACATGATGAGATATACGGTTTTGTATGAGATGATCATGTTTTGTAAAGTTATCGGCAACTGGCAGGAGCCATATGGTTGTCGCTTTATTGTATGAAATGCATGTAATTGCTTTACTTTATCACTAAGCGGTAGCGATAGTCGTAGAAGCAATAGTTGGCGAGACGACAACGATGCTACGATGGAGATCAAGGTGTCGCGCCGGTGACGAAGTGATCATGACGGTGCTTTGGAGATGGAGATCAAAAGCACAAGATGATGATGGCCATATCATGTCACATATTTTGATTTGCATGTGATGTTTATCTTATTATGCTTCTTATTTTGCTTAGAACGACGGTAGCATTATAAGATGATCCCTTACAAAATTTCAAGGTACAAGTGTTCTCCCTGAGTATGCACCGTTGCGAAAGTTCTTCGTGCTGAGACACCACGTGATGATCGGGTGTGATAGGCTCTACGTTCAAATACAACGGGTGTAAGACAGTTTTGCACACGCAGAATACTCGGGTTAAACTTGACGAGCCTAGCATATGCAAATATGGCCTCGGAACACTGGAGACTGAAAGGTCGAGCGTGAATCATATAGTAGATATGATCAACATAAGATGTTCACCATTGAAAACTACTCCATCTCACGTGATGATCGGACATGGTTTAGTTGATTTGGATCACGTGATCATTTAGATGACTAGAGGGATGTCTATCTAAGTGGGAGTTCTTATGTAATATGATTAAATTGAACTTTAATTTATCATGAACTTAGTCCTGGTAGTATTAGCATATCTATGTTGTAGATCAATAGCTCGCGATGTTGCTCCACGTTTATTTTTTTATATGTTCGTAGAGAAAACTAAGTTGAAAGATGTTAGTAGCAATGATGCGGAATTGTTCCGTGATCTCAGGATTATCCTCATTGCTGCACAGAAGAATTATGTCCTTGATGCACCGCTAGGTGATAGACCTATTGCAGGAGCAGATGTAGACGTTATGAACGTTTTGACAAAAGCTCGGTATGATGACTACTTGATAGTTTAAGTGCACCATGCTTTACGGCTTAGAACCGGGACTTCAAAAACATTTTGAACGCCACGGAGCATATAATATGTTCCAAGAGTTGAAATTAGTATTTCATACTCATGCCCGTGACGAGAGGTATAAGACCTCTGACAGTACTTTGCCTACAAGATGGAGGAGAATAGCTGAACCAGTGAGCATGTGCTCAGATTGTCTGGGTACTACAATTACTTGAATCAAGTGGGAGTTAATCTTCCAGATAAGATAGTAATTGACAAAGTTCTCTAGTCACTATCACCAAGTTAGTAGAACTTCGTGATGAACTATAATATGTAAGGGATGACGAAGGTAATTCCCGAGCTTTTCGCGATGCTGAAATCGGCGAAGGTAGAAATCAAGAAAGAGCATCAAGTGTTGATGGTTAATAAGACCACTTGTTTCAAGTAAAGGGCAATGGGATAGAAGGGGAACTTCAAGAACAATGACAAGCAAGTTGTCACTCCCATGAAGAAACCCAAAGCTAAACTCAAGCTTGAAACTAAGTGCTTCTACTGGAAAGGAAATGGTCACTGGAAGTGGAACTGCCCTAGATACTTGGTGGATAAGAAGGATGGCAAAGTGAACAAAGGTATATTTGATATACAAATTATTGATGTGTACTTTACTAGTGTCCATAGCAACCCTTGGGTATTTGATACTGGTTCAGTTGCTAAAATTAGTAACTCGAAACGGGAGTTGCAGAATGAACATATACTAGTTAAAGGTGAAGTGACGATGTGGGTTGGAAGTGGTTCCAAGATTGATATGATCATCATCGCACACTCCTTATACTTTCGGGGTTAGTGTAAAACCTAAATAAATGTTATTTGGCATTTGCGTTGAGCATGAATATGATTTGATCATATTTGTTGCAATATGGTTATTCATTTAAAGTCGTAGAATAATTGTTATTCTGTTTACATGAATAAAACCTTCGATGGTCATACACCCAATGAAAATAGTTTGTTGGATCTCGATCATAGTGATACACATATTCATAATATTGAAGCCAAAAAATGCAAGGTTAATAATGATAGTGCAACTTATTTGTGGCACTGCCGTTTAGGTCATAATGGTGTAAAGCGCATGGAGAAACTCCATAGTGATGGACTTTTGGAATCACTTGATTATGAATCACTTGGTACTTGCGAACCATGCCTCATGGGCAAGATGACTAAAACTCCGTTCTCCGGAACAATGGAGCGAGCAACAGATTTGTCAGAAATCATACATACTGATGTATGTGGACCAATGAGTGTTGAAGCTCGCGGGGGTATCGTTATTTTCTGAACTTCACTGATGATTTGAGCAGATATGGATATATCTACTTGACGAAACACAAGTCTGAAACATTTGAAAAGTTCGAAGAATTTCAGAGTGAAGTAGAGAATCATCGTAACAAGAAAATAAAAGTTTCTACGATCTGATCGTGGAGGAGAATATTTGAAGTTACGAGTTTGGCCTTCATTTAAAACAATGTGGAATAGTTTCACAACGCACGCCACCCGGAACACCACAGCGTAATGGTGTGTCCGAACATCGTAATTGTACTTTATTAGATATGGTGCGGTCTATGATGTCTCTTACCGATTTACCACTATCGTTTTGGGTCATGCATTAGAGACAGCTGCATTCACGCTAAATAGGGCAACATCTAAATCCGTTGAGACGACGCCTTATGAACTGTGGTTTGACAAGAAACCAAAGTTGTCGTTTCTTAAAGTTTGGGGCTGCGATGCTTATGTGAAAAAGCTTCAACCTGATAAGCTCGAACCCAAGTCAGAGAAATGTGTCTTCATAGGATACCCATAGGAGACTGTTGGGTACACCTTCTATCACAGATCCGAAGGCAAGATATTCGTTGCTTAGAATGGATCCTTTCTAGAGAAGGAGTTTCTCTCGAAATAAGTGAGTGGGAGGAAAGTAGAACTTGATGAGGTAATTGTACCTTCTCCCGAATTGGAAGGTAGTACATCACAGAAACTGGTTCCGGTGATTCCTACACCAATTAGTGAGGAAGCTAATGATGATGATCATGAAACTTCGGATCAAGTTACTGTTGAACTTCGTAGATCAACCACAGTTTGTTCCGCACCAGAGTGGTACGGCAACCTGGTTCTGGAAGTCATGTTACTGGACCATGATGAACCTACGAACTATGAGGAAGCGATGATGAGCCCAGATTCCGCAAAATGGCTTGAGGCCATGAAATCTGAGATGGGATCCATGTATGAGAACAAAGTGTGGACTTTGGTTGACTTGCCCGATGATCGGCAAGCCATAGAAAATAAATGGATCTTCAAGAGGAAGACTGACGCTGATGGTAATGTTACTGTTTACAAAGCACGACTTGTTGCGAAAGGTTTTCGACAAGTTCAAGGAGTTGACTACGATGAGACTTTCTGACCCATAGCGATGCTTAAGTCTGTCCAAATCATGTTAGCAATTGCCGCATTTTATGAAATCTGGCAAATGGATGTCAAAACTGCATTCCTGAATGAATATCTTAAAGAAGAGTTGCATATGATGCAACCAGAAGGTTTTGTCGATCCTAAAGGTGCTAACAAAGTGTGCAAGCTCCAGCGATCCATCTATGGACTGGTGCAAGCATCTCAGAGTTGGAATATGCGCTTTGATAAGTTGATCAAAGCATATAGATGTATACAGACTTGCGGTGAAGCCTGTATTTACAAGAAAGTGAGTGGGAGCACTACAACCTTTCTGATGAGTATATGTGAATGACATATTGTCGATCGGAAATGATGTAGAATTTTCTGGAAAGCATAAAGGAGTGTTTGAAAGGAGTTTTTCAAAGAAAGACCTCGGTGAAGCTGCTTACATATTGAGCATCAAGATCTATAGAGATAGATGAAGACACTTGATAAGTTTTATCAATGAGTACATACCTTGATAAGATTTTGAAGTAGTTCAAAATGGATCAGTCAAAGAAGGAGTTCTTGCCTGATTGGTAAGGTGTGAAGTTGAGTAAGACTCAAAGCCTGACCACGGCAGAAAAATATAGAGAGAATGAAAGTCATTCCCTATGCCTCAGCCATAGGTTTTATAAAGTATGCCATGTTGTGTACCAAACATGTTGTGTACCTTGCCATGAGTTTGACAAGGAGGTACAATAGTGATCTAGGAGTAGATCACTGGACAACGGTCATAATTATCCTTAGTAACTGGATGACTAAGGAAATGTTTCTCGATTATGGAGGTGATAAAGAGTTCGTCGTAAAGGGTTACGCCGATGCAAGCTTTGAAACTAAATCCAGATGACTCTAAGTATCAATCTGGATGCGTATTGAAAGTGGGAGCAATTAGCTAGATTAGCTCCATGCAGAGCATTGTAGACATAGAAATTTGCGAAATACATATGGATCTGAATGTGACAGACCCGTTGACTAAACTTCTCTCACAAGAAAAACATGATTACACCTTATTACTCTTGGGTATTGTAACACCCCAAATTTTTTTTACCATGATTTAATTATTAAAATTTTGCCAGGAACTTAAAATTTTCTTTTCTAGATATTTTCTTTTGACTTCAGAACCATTCCTTCCTTCCGAATTGTGGAGTTCTCCCTCCAAGGGGAAAACTTTTCAATATGTTGTTGAACTTGTATACCTTCTCAAGAACATTTCTTTTATCAGTGGAAATATTTCTGTAAATATTTCCCTAGAGTTTTATTGCTTTTAATTGATTTCTCTTAAGTTTTGGAGTCTTATTTGCACTGCAACCCTTTTATAAATTCATCTAAAAATTCCACCAAAATTTGGAGATGTTGGTAGAAGCATATGATTCATTTCTATGCAAAAACCCATTGGTGATCTTTGGAAAAATTGAGCAGAACATCCTCTTTTGCTCTCTGGTCCAGTTTACCACTTTCTACTACAACCCCGTTTTATCTTGCCCCATTGCACCTGGTTTTTCCTCCTGCCTTTAGATCACCATACCAAACTCTTAAGTCCAGGAGAGTGGACCCATTGGTATATTTTTGTCCATGCAAGGATAGCTTTTCCTTTCTGTCCAGATTTGGTTTTCTCAAAAACTTGCACTAACAAGTTTCTGTTTTTCACAAACTAACCTTGCCACCCTCTTTTTTATCTAAAGAGAATATGTTCTGGAAATTTTGATCATTAGCAAAACCTTCTGGATGCCCCTAGCATTTTGTCGAACAGCTGGAGTGCATGAACTCTTTTGGCATGATTTTTGCTTTGCATTGGAGGTTAGCTCATCTGGCTCTATCAGTTTGTCTCTTAGCTTTGCCTTGGCCACCAAGTCATCCCTGTAGAGCCCCGTGGGCAGCAGAGCTCCCTGGCAGGCGTTGGCATTTTGCCGAACACCTTGGGCGCGTGCACAGAGCGCGAGCAGCGCGCACGTTTTGCACGCGCACGCGCACCCGAGCCGCCGCACCGCACAGCCGCGCTCTGGCCTTTCCCCGCTCGAGTAGCCTCGCCCCACAGCCACTGCCCGCCCGTGACGCTAGCGCCGTGCCCCTGGCCGCGCCGCAGAGCCGCCGCCGCTAGCAGCCGTGGCCACCGACGGTGCCCGTGAGCGTCCTCGCCGTGGACGGCGCCGCCCAAGCCACCACAGGCCGCCACCTCACCCTCAGGGCAGCGCGTGCTTATCCGCAACACCGTCCCCTAGTGCCGACCACCCTGACGCCCCTGCCATCGCCGGAAAACGACGCGCCGACGATCTTATCCACGGCCATGGCGTGAACCGACATCGCCCGCCTATTTAAGGCACCCCGAGCTCGTCCGAGACCGCAAGAAACCTCCAGACCATCGTAACTAGCTCCCCTCGCAGTGGTTCGACCGGAAGAAGCCTTCTTAACCGTCTCCGGCAACCACGGCCGCCGCCATGCGCCGGCACCATTCGCCGTAACCAGACCCTCCCCCACCCATCCAGTGCCGCCGTTGGCTTCCCCTTGACTCCACGGAGCTTCCCAACTACTCAACCGAGCTCCAGCACCACCGTAGCCTTTTCCCCCCTTTCCTCCCGAGGCTGTCGCCGCCGCGAAGCTCGTCGCCGACGATCCTCAGCACCACCTCGGCCGTTTCGACCACCAAAGGGTTCGCCATGGACCCACAGACCCTTTCCGCCCCTCCGTTCCCCACATGGAGTCGCCGTCCGCCGCCGGCAATCGCCGGAGCTCTGTCCAGTGCGGGCAAGGAAGGGAGGAGGGAGAAGGACCCGCCAAACCCGACAGGTGGGACCGCGGGGCCCCCTGTCAGTGACCCCGAGCCGACCCTCGCTGGCTTAAGTGAAAGCGCACCCCCCACCGAGTACGTTTCCTCTGTTTGAAAGCGCATTTCGTTCAAAACAATTTTCCTTTTCTGTTTTTATTTAAAACAGAACTTTGACTAAACTTTGACTGGGCATATCTTTTTAAATAAAACTCCAAATGAGTTGATTCTTTTTCCTACCACTCTCAAATTTCACCTAGTTTATTTTAAGATTTATTTCAAAAATAATTAGGACAACTTTTTGTACTGTCTTTAAAGTATGTGTTAATTTGAATATTTTCAAAAATAGGAATTTGGAGGGAAGATCAAAACTTTCAAAAGTTTTGGAGTGCCCTCACCTCTCTGCACCTTGAAGGCAAGCATCTTGAACACAGATATGATATCTTGTCGAAAGCTTACTTTATGTCACATGAAATAGTGAGTTTTGCATATAATGACAAGTCATGCATGAATGCATTTTAAGGAGGAGTTAAGTGTTGTGATCAAGTGATATATGTGTGAAGTGGTTACTGCCTCATGCCACGTATGCCTGAGCTGGCCCGGACAAACTTCTGGGAGAAGTTTTGTCATGGGTAAATTATGACCGTGAAAATGGTACTCCACGGCGACGAGAAAGGTCAGTGAGGGCATGACGAGGCATGATGGGCGGTGAACCTGTTGGCGTGAAGTATATTTGTTATGCTAATCATGCAAGTGATGCTTTAACCTCCTGAGTCGACCATAGATCGAGTCTTGTTCCGGTAACCCCCATTCTTGTTTCGTACTACCACTTGTCCCTGCCGCAGGTAGGGTACAGTCCAGTAAGTTGTCAACCCCTTTCTTGGCACACACCGTACAGAGAGGCCATGGTGGAAGATACCGGCTGCATCCGGTAGGCAGGCCACCTGGTCCGGGGGCATGGGTGTTTCCGGTTGGAGCCGAGGGGGTAGCTCCCCTAGTTTGCGCGCATTATAAATTCTGTGATCCCATGCTACTCGAGGTTGTAGCCTCCCCACTTAGAGTTTTGCTTGACAGGTGTCGTGGGTGATTCCAGTCACCGGTAAGTTAAGCTGGTGTGTGCGGGTCAGGTGTGTTTTCAACTAAAAGACCGTAAATGGAATTAGTCCCGATGGGCTAAAGGAATCCATTACTCGTGGGTAAAGAGTACACTCTCTGCAGAGTTTATATCTATTCGAATAGCCGTATCTGCGGTTAAGGACTACAGTCTGGGATGGGTCAAGTGTCGGTCTTAGTGTCGGTCTTCGGAGGAAAACTTCTAAACCAGAATAAATCACGACGTGTGACGAATGATGATTATGATTAATATTATTTTGGACTAACCATTTGTATTGTTTGAATTATTGAGTATCCCTGGGATGGTTCTACCTCCTGGATATTCCCCGTGATTATTCTCATATAAGCCCTTTATGTGGTGTCGCTCAGACGCCCGACTGTGGCATGCTTATTATTTATTTTCCTTATAAGCCCTTTATGTGGTGTCGCTCAGACGCCCGACTGTGGCATGCTTATTATTTATTTTCCGTATAAGCCCTTTATGTGGTGTCGCTCAGACGCCCGACTGTGGCAAGTTTGTTATTATTTTTCCTTTATAAGCCCTTTATGAGACGTCGCTCAGACGTCCGACTGAGGCATGCGTTATTTTATTATCCTTTCGAGGTGTCGTTTCAGACACCCGATCGGTGCATTTTATTCTTATTCTCTGGTTGCTCAATCATGCTTTATAAGAATAACCTGCTTGCGTGCGTCATGAATTTTATTGCGTGACTAACAAAGTGATCATGGAATGTTTCAGTGCATCATTTGTTATATTTTACCTGTGTTCATAATGTTTCCGAGTACATTCAAAGTACTCACTGGCTTGTCCCTGGCTATTGTCTTGGCCAGATTTCTTGCTTGGAGAGGAGCGCTGCGATGGCAGCCCCGGAACCTAGGCAACGGTGATAGCAGCCTCGCGAAGATAGGAATTATCCAGGTCAGCTGTTCCTGTGGGAAATGGAGTCCCATAGACGCTGATGTATCGCAAACCGCTTCCGCCATCAACCACTAGAACCCTTTTGTTGTACTCATGGACCAGAATGGTCTTGTACTACATATTTTGTATTTTGCTTGGAATTTCTGTATCAAGTTTGTGTCTCATCAGCTAACAGTAATCCTGGGGCTGGTGAGCACAAGGGCCGTTTACTGGGAAATTAATATCCTGGAAAACCGGTCCTGACAACCTTGGTATCAGAGCCAGGCTGACCATTGGCTAATCCTATCTTAGCCAGGTCAATAAACCTAGGTTAAACGACCCACCAAACCTTATTCTAAACCCAGCCAAACCGCTCAGGATAGCCACACAGTGACCCCTACACCTTTTGGCAGTCGGTGCCCAACCTATCGGTCTACCCATAGGCCGTGCGCCTGTGCCGATACCTGAGTTGTCCCATCCACAAGCGTGCGATGGAAGACCCGGCTGACTTATAAAGGAAGCCCTGCCCCAAAACTCAGCACATCACAGCCTCATTCCCAGTTCGATATCCAACCACCAAGATGCCAGGCCCCCGCGTTCACAACGAGACCACCGCTGTTGAGCTCGAAGGTTTCGTAGCCATCCTCGCCAATCTCACCCGTCGTGCCTTCGGCACCAACGAGCCGCCGGAGTATGTCGTGTACCAAGAGCACACGAGTAATTCCATCCAACACTTCTGGGCCACGGCGCACATCTACGGTAGAAGTATTACATCGGAGCGTCCCTACCGGTTCACCGGGAGGACGACCTCCGACGAGCCCCAAGCCATCCAACTTGCAGCCCGAGAGGCTATAGTTCATCTTCGGCACCTGTCGCCGAGGGTTAACTGCCGCTCATTCTACTACTACCCTAGTCGTGAAGGCTATGGTAGACCGACCCAGGTCGCCAACGGAGACCATGAGTCGGACCCTGCCCTGGTGCATCTGGTGCGCTACCTGGAAGCGCAAGAGGCACTATTTGATCAGGTCACTCTTGACCTGATTGAGACCCGCATGACGCTCACTCGCCTGACCCCGGCAAGGAGCGAAGTCGCACCCGCCACCGACACACCGATAGTGCTGCCTGGAAGGCCGGTTGAGCCCCCAAGCTCTGACCATGTCATCCACCCGGGCAATGCCATCGCCTCACCCGGAGATCTCCGTCGTCTCTTGGAGGCCTACTCCAATGGGACGGTGACCTGGACACCCCGCGAAGGCCACCACCGCTACTCCAGCCCTGTAGCTCCCCATCCTACCCCGGCCAGCTCCGACGCGGAAGCACCCGGAGAGGACTCGGCATCCGCAGGACACGCCCGGCTAGATCTCAACCAGGTGGACTGAGTCCACCAGGATTGTTGTCAAGCCCTAGTGACCGGTTTTTCCTTTAGTTCCGTAGTAGTCGTTGTGTGACGTAGTGAACTTGTAACCACTTGTGTGTCAACATCACATAGTATGTGTGATCTGGCATATATTGTTTGACGAATGGTTGCAGAGTTAAATCCTAGACGAGACCCCTAAGCGGCATACACAGTATCATGTCACTTTTCTTTTGGGGATTGAGGCCCGATACTTTGACTCGGACAGCCCCGCGCCGGAGTCGGTGTCTCAGTCGTACGGCACCACTTCATGTTTCACGACCCAGGCTCTCTATAAGAGGCCACCCTCATTTTTCCACACCAGCAACCATCAGCATCGAGCGCTACCTTCCTCATTCACCCATCCATGTCTCACCCCGGAGCTTACCTGAGGACCCCCGACGCAAACCCTGGTAGTTTTGTTAAGATATTATGGGATTTTACCCGCAATACTCTTGGCTCCACCCATCCACCCCTGTATGAGCTGCTCAAAACGAGAATCACTCCTGATCTCTCGAAATACTGGGCAGCTGTACATATTCCACCAGCAGATTTAAACCAAGGCCCTCCCTATGTTATCTTCATCGGGAGATCCATGCCAACACCAGGCATGGCCATTGAGTCTGCTGCGTATGAAGCAGTCACCCGTCTTCGATTTGCGGTACCTTGTGCCAGCACAAGAGAATACTGCTATTTCCCAAGCCGCGCTGCTTTTGGAGCAGAAGCTACGTTCCGCTGTGGACGTGCGGAGAGCGATCCAGCCCTGGTCTATCTCATTCAATATGTGATGGCCCAGGAGCATTTCACCCAACAAATACTGGAGTATCTCCACTATCTTGCTGTTCTGAATCCCCGGATCACCATTGGCGGACCCCCTCTGCCAAGTCAGGAACGACACGTTCTTCGATTGCTTCCTCAACTTCCTCCGCTCCCTCCGGAAGAAGAAGAATGTGTTCCAACACCGGGAAGCCTTCCGCTTTCCCCGATAGGAGAGAAATGTGCCCCGGTGCCGGAGACATTTCCTCAGGACCCTGTCCATTTTCCGTAGACGTAACTGCTATGTTTGCTACCCTAGCATTTATTTGTGTATTACAGCTTATGCGTTGTATCCTAAGTTTGTGCGATGTATTAAATGTTTGTTTTCGATTGATATGAGTGGTTTTTACTGCTGTTCTTTTTGATTGACTGTTTCCGCTCTCAGTAAATCTTGAAGTTAGATTTTCCTTTGAGCCGTTGCAACACATAAATTCTTCGTGACATGCATTTTAATTCACGCGGCACCACAACAGCAGGCTCACATCCACAACCACCCAACTGCCTGCACTAATTGCACAATCACGTACACATTTTGCACCTAACGGATCACCTCACTATCACACCACAGTCTCTGAGGGAGAAATTTGTGGGTAATTATTCGAACGCAGGTTGCCTCCAGCACACTGACAGCAGTCAGAACCTAACAACCACACTTAATCCTCATGATCACCACCGCCGCGTAGAGCTAACATTCGAGCAGCAGCATCACGGCGATCATTGAGGATCATCGCGCACAAGAGCGCGGAGAACCCCAGCAATGCCGCCAACCCTCCGCACATCAGGATCACGTACCAGTCCGGCATCACCTCCGCCATTAGAGCCTCGTCGCGAGCTCCTGCAAACAGAAATGGAGGAGAAGGAAGGAGAGGAAGAGGCGAGGCCATGCGTGAGGAAGAAGAGTGGAGCACCGCGGTCATTTTATAGCTCGAGATCGGTGTACGGTGGGCGAAGTCCACCAACGCCGCTCGTCGCTCGATCGCCGGTGTTCGGAGGCGAATCCGCGAGCAGTGCCGACAGCGCACTGGCCCGCGAGGTGAGTGCACGCTGCACCGGCAGCTAGCACGCCGCGCACTACCGCAGTACGGCCTAGGTGCCCTACGCGCTAGGCGTCGCCGGTGGAGAAAGCGCAGTCGCGCGCGAGAGAGAGAGGAGGAAGAGAGCCAGAGGTAGGGGAGAGACTGACAGTGGACCCCGGGTCCATCTGTCAGCCAGAGAGAGCTCTATACACTCGGGTACGACCAGCGTAATTTGTAAATTTAGACTGTTATTCTAAATTTACCGTAGCCGATAGTGGTAATTTCTCGGTTTTCCCAACCATGGTTTATCTCCTCATAGCGCCAGTACACCACTGTAGTTGTGCCAATTATTTGCTCCCTCGCAGTAACCTCAGTGTATTACGTGTTAAAATGTTCGTTTCCTTTGGATTAATGCTTTATGGTAATAGGATGGATATTTTGAAATCGTCCTTAGCAAATCTCGAGGGCGAGAATTTTCTTAAGGGGGGTGGTGTTGTAACACCCCAAATTTTTTTTACCATGATTTAATTATTAAAATTTTGCCAGGAACTTAAAATTTTCTTTTCTAGATATTTTCTTTTGACTTCAGAACCATTCCTTCCTTCCGAATTGTGGAGTTCTCCCTCCAAGGGGAAAACTTTTCAATATGTTGTTGAACTTGTATACCTTCTCAAGAACATTTCTTTTATCAGTGGAAATATTTCTGTAAATATTTCCCTAGAGTTTTATTGCTTTTAATTGATTTCTCTTAAGTTTTGGAGTCTTATTTGCACTGCAACCCTTTTATAAATTCATCTAAAAATTCCACCAAAATTTGGAGATGTTGGTAGAAGCATATGATTCATTTCTATGCAAAAACCCATTGGTGATCTTTGGAAAAATTGAGCAGAACATCCTCTTTTGCTCTCTGGTCCAGTTTACCACTTTCTACTACAACCCCGTTTTATCTTGCCCCATTGCACCTGGTTTTTCCTCCTGCCTTTAGACCACCATACCAAACTCTTAAGTCCAGGAGAGTGGACCCATTGGTATATTTTTGTCCATGCAAGGATAGCTTTTCCTTTCTGTCCAGATTTGGTTTTCTCAAAAACTTGCACTAACAAGTTTCTGTTTTTCACAAACTAACCTTGCCACCCTCTTTTTTTATCTAAAGAGAATATGTTCTGGAAATTTTGATCATTAGCAAAACCTTCTGGATGCCCCTAGCATTTTGTCGAACAGCTGGAGTGCATGAACTCTTTTGGCATGATTTTTGCTTTGCATTGGAGGTTAGCTCATCTGGCTCTATCAGTTTGTCTCTTAGCTTTGCCTTGGCCACCAAGTCATCCCTGTAGAGCCCCGTGGGCAGCAGAGCTCCCTGGCAGGCGTTGGCATTTTGCCGAACACCTTGGGCGCGTGCACAGAGCGCGAGCAGCGCGCACGTTTTGCACGCGCACGCGCACCCGAGCCGCCGCACCGCACAGCCGCGCTCTGGCCTTTCCCCGCTCGAGTAGCCTCGCCCCACAGCCACTGCCCGCCCGTGACGCTAGCGCCGTGCCCCTGGCCGCGCCGCAGGGCCGCCGCCGCTAGCAGCCGTGGCCACCGACGGTGCCCGTGAGCGTCCTCGCCGTGGACGGCGCCGCCCAAGCCACCACAGGCCGCCACCTCACCCTCAGGGCAGCGCGTGCTTATCCGCAACACCGTCCCCTAGTGCCGACCACCCTGACGCCCCTGCCATCGCCGGAAAACGACGCGCCGACGATCTTATCCACGGCCATGGCGTGAACCGACATCGCCCGCCTATTTAAGGCACCCCGAGCTCGTCCGAGACCGCAAGAAACCTCCAGACCATCGTAACTAGCTCCCCTCGCAGTGGTTCGACCGGAAGAAGCCTTCTTAACCGTCTCCGGCAACCACGGCCGCCGCCATGCGCCGGCACCATTCGCCGTAACCAGACCCTCCCCCACCCATCCAGTGCCGCCGTTGGCTTCCCCTTGACTCCACGGAGCTTCCCAACTACTCAACCGAGCTCCAGCACCACCGTAGCCTTTTCCCCCCTTTCCTCCCGAGGCTGTCGCCGCCGCGAAGCTCGTCGCCGACGATCCTCAGCACCACCTCGGCCGTTTCGACCACCAAAGGGTTCGCCATGGACCCACAGACCCTTTCCGCCCCTCCGTTCCCCACATGGAGTCGCCGTCCGCCGCCGGCAATCGCCGGAGCTCTGTCCAGTGCGGGCAAGGAAGGGAGGAGGGAGAAGGACCCGCCAAACCCGACAGGTGGGACCGCGGGGCCCCCTGTCAGTGACCCCGAGCCGACCCTCGCTGGCTTAAGTGAAAGCGCACCCCCCACCGAGTACGTTTCCTCTGTTTGAAAGCGCATTTCGTTCAAAACAATTTTCCTTTTCTGTTTTTATTTAAAACAGAACTTTGACTAAACTTTGACTGGGCATATCTTTTTAAATAAAACTCCAAATGAGTTGATTCTTTTTCCTACCACTCTCAAATTTCACCTAGTTTATTTTAAGATTTATTTCAAAAATAATTAGGACAACTTTTTGTACTGTCTTTAAAGTATGTGTTAATTTGAATATTTTCAAAAATAGGAATTTGGAGGGAAGATCAAAACTTTCAAAAGTTTTGGAGTGCCCTCACCTCTCTGCACCTTGAAGGCAAGCATCTTGAACACAGATATGATATCTTGTCGAAAGCTTACTTTATGTCACATGAAATAGTGAGTTTTGCATATAATGACAAGTCATGCATGAATGCATTTTAAGGAGGAGTTAAGTGTTGTGATCAAGTGATATATGTGTGAAGTGGTTACTGCCTCATGCCACGTATGCCTGAGCTGGCCCGGACAAACTTCTGGGAGAAGTTTTGTCATGGGTAAATTATGACCGTGAAAATGGTACTCCACGGCGACGAGAAAGGTCAGTGAGGGCATGACGAGGCATGATGGGCGGTGAACCTGTTGGCGTGAAGTATATTTGTTATGCTAATCATGCAAGTGATGCTTTAACCTCCTGAGTCGACCATAGATCGAGTCTTGTTCCGGTAACCCCCATTCTTGTTTCGTACTACCACTTGTCCCTGCCGCAGGTAGGGTACAGTCCAGTAAGTTGTCAACCCCTTTCTTGGCACACACCGTACAGAGAGGCCATGGTGGAAGATACCGGCTGCATCCGGTAGGCAGGCCACCTGGTCCGGGGGCATGGGTGTTTCCGGTTGGAGCCGAGGGGGTAGCTCCCCTAGTTTGCGCGCATTATAAATTCTGTGATCCCATGCTACTCGAGGTTGTAGCCTCCCCACTTAGAGTTTTGCTTGACAGGTGTCGTGGGTGATTCCAGTCACCGGTAAGTTAAGCTGGTGTGTGCGGGTCAGGTGTGTTTTCAACTAAAAGACCGTAAATGGAATTAGTCCCGATGGGCTAAAGGAATCCATTACTCGTGGGTAAAGAGTACACTCTCTGCAGAGTTTATATCTATTCGAATAGCCGTATCTGCGGTTAAGGACTACAGTCTGGGATGGGTCAAGTGTCGGTCTTAGTGTCGGTCTTCGGAGGAAAACTTCTAAACCAGAATAAATCACGACGTGTGACGAATGATGATTATGATTAATATTATTTTGGACTAACCATTTGTATTGTTTGAATTATTGAGTATCCCTGGGATGGTTCTACCTCCTGGATATTCCCCGTGATTATTCTCATATAAGCCCTTTATGTGGTGTCGCTCAGACGCCCGACTGTGGCATGCTTATTATTTATTTTCCTTATAAGCCCTTTATGTGGTGTCGCTCAGACGCCCGACTGTGGCATGCTTATTATTTATTTTCCGTATAAGCCCTTTATGTGGTGTCGCTCAGACGCCCGACTGTGGCAAGTTTGTTATTATTTTTCCTTTATAAGCCCTTTATGAGACGTCGCTCAGACGTCCGACTGAGGCATGCGTTATTTTATTATCCTTTCGAGGTGTCGCTTCAGACACCCGATCGGTGCATTTTATTCTTATTCTCTGGTTGCTCAATCATGCTTTATAAGAATAACCTGCTTGCGTGCGTCATGAATTTTATTGCGTGACTAACAAAGTGATCATGGAATGTTTCAGTGCATCATTTGTTATATTTTACCTGTGTTCATAATGTTTGCGAGTACATTCAAAGTACTCACTGGCTTGTCCCTGGCTATTGTCTTGGCCAGATTTCTTGCTTGGAGAGGAGCGCTGCGATGGCAGCCCCGGAACCTAGGCAACGGTGATAGCAGCCTCGCGAAGATAGGAATTATCCAGGTCAGCTGTTCCTGTGGGAAATGGAGTCCCATAGACGCTGATGTATCGCAAACCGCTTCCGCCATCAACCACTAGAACCCTTTTGTTGTACTCATGGACCAGAATGGTCTTGTACCACATATTTTGTATTTTGCTTGGAATTTCTGTATCAAGTTTGTGTCTCATCAGCTAACAGTAATCCTGGGGCTGGTGAGCACAAGGGCCGTTTACTGGGAAATTAATATCCTGGAAAACCGGTCCTGACAGGTATTAATCACATAGCGATGTGAACTAGATTATTGACTCTAGTAAACCCTTTGGGTGTTGGTCACATGGCGATGTGAACTATGGGTGTTATTCACATAACGATGTGAACTATCCGTATTAAATCACATGGCGATGTGAGCTAGATTATTGACTCTAGTGCAAGTGGGAGACTGAAGGAAATATGCCCTAGAGGCAATAATAAAGTTGTTATTTATATTTCCTTATATCATGATAAATGCTTATTATTCATGCTAGAATTGTATTAACCGGAAACTTAGTACATGTGTGAATACATAGACAAAACAGAGTGTCCCTAGTATGCCTCTACTAGACTAGCTCATTGATCAAAGATGGTTATGTTTCCTAACCATAGACATGAGTTGTCATTTGATCAACGGGATCACATCATTAGGAGAATGATGTGATGGACAAGACCCATCTGTTAGCTTAGCACTATGATCGTTTAGTTTTACTGCTATTGCTTTCTTCATGACTTATACATGTTCCTATGGCTATGAGATTATGCAACTCCCGAATACCGTAGGAACACCTTGTGTGCTATCAAACGTCACAACGTAACTGGGTGATCATAAAGATGCTCTACAGGTGTCTTCGAAAGTGTTCGTGGTGTTGGCATAGATAAAGACTAGGATTTGTCACTCCGAGTGTCAGAGAGGTATCTCTGGGCCCTCTCGGTAATGCACATCATAATAAGCCTTGCAAGCAAAAGACTAATGAGTTAGTCACGAGATGATGTATTACGGAACGAGTAAAGAGACTTGCCGGTAACGAGATTGAACTAGGTATAGAGATACCGATGATCGAATCTCGGGCAAGTAACATACCAATGACAAAAGGAACAACGTATGTTGTTATGCGGTTTGACCGATAAAGATCTTCGTAGAATATGTAGGAGCCAATATGAGCATCCAGGTTCTGCTATTGGTTATTGACCGGAGATGAGTCTCGGTCATGTCTACATAGTTCTCGAACCCGTAGGGTCCGCACGCTTAACGTTTGATGACGATCGGTATTATGAGTTTATGAGTTTTGATGTACCGAAGGAGTTCGGAGTCCCGGATGAGACCGGGGACATGACGAGGAGTCTCGAAATGGTTGAGACGTAAAGATTGATATATTGGACGACTATATTCGGACATCAGAAAGGTTCCGAGTGATTAGGGTATTTTTCGGAGTATATGGGCCTTATTGGGCCATACGGGAATAAAGGAGAAAGGCCAAAAGGAAGGAGGCGCGCCCCCCCCCCTCTGGTCCGAATTGGACAAGGGGTGCAGCCCCTTTTTCCTTCTCCCTCTCCACCTCTTTCCTTCTCTCCTACTCCAGAAAGGAAAGGGGAATCCTACTAGGACTTGGGAGTCCTAGTAGGACTCCCCACACTTGGCGCGCCCCCTCTAGGGCCGGCCTCTCCCTTGCTCCTTTATATACGGGGGCAGGGGGACACCCTAGAACACACAAGTTGAATTGTATTAGCCGTGTGCGGTGCCCCCCTCCACAGAAACACACCTCGGTCGTACCGTTGCAGTGCTTAGGCGAAGCCCTGCGCCGGTAGATACATCATATCCGTCACCACGCCGTCGTGCTGACGAAACTCTCCCGTGAAGCTCAACTGGATCAATAGCTCGTGGGACGTCATCAAGCTGAACGTGTGCTGAACGCGGAGGTGCCGTACGTTCGGTGCTTGATCGGTTGGATCGCGAAGAAGTTCGACTACATCAACCGCGTCACTTGACGCTTCCGCTCCCGGTCTACGAGGGTACGTAGACACACTCTCCCTCTCGTTGCTATGCATCTGGTAGATAGATCTTGCGTGATCGTAGGAAAATTTTAAAATACTACGTTCCCCAACAAAGAAACCCTAGTGCGTGCAAAAAAATCTTCAAACATGGACAGTGCCCCGAGCTCCTCCACGCGCCCTCATGGCCCTCGCGTAGGAGATTGGAAAAGCTGCTCTATGTCTCATGCGCATATGCGGACACTGCAAGCGTAGGGGTATCTCCCTCCAGAGGATCTAGTCCCCGTCCGGGCCAGACTAACTTCTGTCGACAACCAAGCCCTGGCAGAGAGCTTTCCCAACCCATCCGATGGAGTGCGGGTATGTCTCGTCCCTTACCTTTTAAGAGGTGTGGGTTCCCTGTCCATCCCCTTCTTAGGGGACTCCTGGAGTTCTACGGCCTCCAACTGCACAATCTTACTCTAGGGTCAATTCTGCACATTGCGGGGTTTGTCGCTTTATGCGAACTGTTCTTGGGCTGCGAGCCTCACTTTGAGCTGTAGAGAAGGTATTTCTGCCTTGTCCCTCGATCGGAAGAAGGATCCATATTTGAAGTTGGGAGCGCCGAAGTATGGTGCATATCCAGGACAGGCTAACTCTCTGGTACTCCGAAGAAGGCATCCAAAGAGTGGCCCTCGGAGTGCTTTTACATTGAATATGTCGCTTTGCCGGATCCAGTTCGGCGCAGACTCCCCATGTATTCCAGTGCTCTCCCAAAGAAGCTTTTCAACTGGTGTCCCCACGGCCCTTCGAAAGAAGAGAAAGCAGAGGTTAGCCGACTAGCCGACAAGATTAAATTGCTTGCTAGTTCGGGATTAACTATAATCGAAGTGATGGCCATTTCACTAAAGCGGTGTGTGCAGCAGCTCCAAGCCAGAGGACTTCCAATGTATCATTATAATGGTGAGAATGATGCCTCGCGTCGCATACGCCTGGATCTAGATGACCCTGCCATTCTAGGCGCTGTCCTGGAAGGCCTCTACAAAGGAGAGAAGCGGGACTTCATCCATTTAACGTGCCGAGAAGGCCTTTCTATGTACAATCTTCCCGACTGGGTGAGTCCCTCTCTTTGACCACTCCATTTTTCTTTGTTATGATGTATTGACCGAACTGTATTCGGCTTCTCCCAACAGGAGTGGAGGAAGGTGGTCAAGGGGATTAACAATCCCGCCCCGCAGCCATAGGACCCGTTCCATAAGATGGGCCCTGTATATGAAGAGGACCCGGATATAGGTGTAGAGTTAGAAGAGGGAGTCTTCTATCAGGCCTGCCGTGAGGGCACCTTGGTGGCTATAGTAGTCGATTACCCAGGCCTCATTCCTTCTTCCAGTGTAAGTAATTTAGGGGATATCTCACCAACAAGAAGATTCCCAGTGCGCATTTACCCACCGTATTCTATCATACTTAAACAGGGACAACACTCCTCACGCCGAACTACGCGTAGACTGCCAACCCAGAGGGCGGCGCCCGCGTCGGGCGAGGCTTTAAAGCGGAAAAGGACCACGAACACCAGCGGACCTCCAAAGAGGTATGTTTGTTTTATCATGCGTTGGGTGGTGAAATTGTTATTATAACTTTCCACACTGTTTCTTCCTTTTAGGAGGAATTCAAGCCGGACTATCCCCGGAGGCGACGTAGGCCAAGCTCCTGTCGATCCGGCATCAGGCCCGTCAAGGGTGAATGCTAATTCGGTGTCGGATTGTCCTCTCCAGGAGGATTCAGATGAAGTATCAACTACCAATTCTGAAGTGGAGGTCGCGATGATTCATCGGCGGCGGAAAGCGGCCATGCGTGACCCTGTTTTTTTTTCTGCGGAGGCGTTTAACGCCCTCAATTCTGCAGATGCCTATATCTGAGCCGCTCAAGACGGACTCGCCGGAGCCACGCATCAGCTTTCAAAAGATATGAGAGTAAGTTTTTAGTTTGAATATTCCCATGCCAGTAGCCCCCGAGACTTAAAGCAGTTGGTACAACTGATTTGAGGATCGCTGTATTTTTATAGGCCATTCGAGAAAAGAATAACTCTTTATCCAAGGAACTCGAAGAGTGCCGGACTCAGCTCGCCGAATTGAAAAATTCGAAAGAATCCGGAAAGGATGCTGTTGGTAAGAATAATTGTGTCCGGAAGCTATAACAGTTCTGCTGATTACTATGATATATATACTAATGTGTAATACAACACCAGGATCGACCGACCAACTGGAGAGGGAGTTAAGAGCTTCCCTAGCAGACAAGAAATTTGCCGAAGAGGGAAAAGCTGCTGGCGAGCGTGCATTAACACAAGCTATGGAGAAAATGAACCAAGCGCAGGATGGAAATATTAGGCTCAAACGAGAGCTAAAGGGCGTAAAGGCCCAACTCTCAAGCGCCTTGGAAGAGAACCGGAGGCTAAAAAGCGGCATGTTCAGTATGTCTCTTATACCTAGCTCTCCTTATAGTCTCTTAATTTGAAAGTTTCTTATAAAAACTTTTCTTGCAGGTTTATTGACTGGTCAGCCTGAAGGCGGAGTATCCGGTTTTGAGGGCGATGTGCTGCAAGAGCTTTCCATGGTCCATGAACAGGCTCAGAAGGCCATGAAGAGTATGGCTAGAGCTTTATGGCCTGGCGACTCCCCTCCAGAATATATGGAGGATTTGGCGGACCTGTTCAAAGGGGCTCGGTGCCGCTTCGAACTATGGTAAGCATCAGCATGCCGCATGGATGCTAGAGAAGCATGGGCTATGGTGAAGACGCGCTATACTCGTCTTGATCCAAATCACATGGCCCGTGTGGGACCTCGAGGGTCCGATGGACAGGAAATTCCTCCGCGTTTGGTTTATAACCAAGTAGAGATAGCTGCTAAGCTTTCCCAACAGGACCGTAAGCTAGACAGCCTGATAGAGGGAATAGAAAATGAGTAGTCATTTGATTCTATGTATCAATGTACTTTTGCCATCAAACTTATCTCCGACCGAATTTATATAAAGTTTTTCATGGCCGACCATCTGCTTTGACCTCCATAAACCCAAAGGCTGGAGTGTTTCTGAATACTATATCTGTGGTAAAGCACGTGATATGTTCGGAAACCAGGCATTCCGGTCATAATTTCTTGAATAGATGAACTGAGTTCAGGGAGTTACGTTATATTACTTTTTAACATAAGAAACATCTTCCAGAGAGAATAGTTCCGTTAGGGGTTCCTTTCCCTGGGTCGGCGTGCATGAAGATGCGGGCCTAGGCTTTTCGATCCTATGAGAAGGATAGTAGGAAGCCATCTCCTGTGATGGTTAAGATACGCTTTAGAATGCGATATGTCATGTGTCCGCCGACCAATTATTCCCTTAAGAGCGCTAGCTTTCGACTTCACCCAGTCTGGATTACCCGGTTGTAACAATCGCAGAGGTGCTCCCTTTACGCCCTAGCCGAATAATCACAAATGTAGGGGTAAGCATAGGAGCCAGGCAACCCAGCTTGGCCAGAACTTAAGTCATATCGGTGCATATAATGGCAAGGATGAACTGTAAAAACAGGCGACATTTTTAAGCAAGAAGCTTTATTGGTAATGGGCTTCGTTAAAGAAGCCCCCAGGTATATTTGAGGACGTACTCGTCATGTGGCAGTTCGGGTGAGCCGAATACTGCCAAGAAAATGTAAAGAGAAAAAGGGGGAGAAACAAAAAAGTAGAAGACAAGACCTAACTTATAAAGAGGAAGAAATTGCTACCGAACTATCCATAAAATCGTCGGAGCCTGGCAGCGTTCCACGGGTTCGGCTCAAGGCGGTTGTCCTGTGCATTGTGAAGGCGATAAGCTCCACCGGTGAGTACTTCGTCAATAATGAAGGGCCCCTCCCATTTTGGTTTGAGCTTGTCCTTTTTCTTCTTCGGGAGGCGTAAAACGAGTTCGCTGATGTTGTATGTCTTGGCCCGCACTTCTCTGCTCTGGTATCGCCTAGCCTATTGTTGGTAAAATGCGGAACGTGCTAGCGTTGTATCGCGCTCCTCTTCAAGTCCATCTAGGTCGTCCTGCCGATCTAACTCGGCCTCCCTCTCCTCGTACATGCGCACTCTAGGTGAGTCATGAATAATGTCGCAGTGCAGAACAGCCTGTGCATCGTACACCATGAAAAAAGGTGTATATTCGGTCATACGATTGGGAGTGGTCCGAAGCCCCCAGAGTACGGAGTCGAGCTCTTCGACCCAGTGTTTATCAGACTCCCGTAGGGAGTGCACTAGTCGGGGTTTAATGCCGCTCATAATCAGACCATTGGCCCGTTCAACCTGACCATTTGTTTGTACGGAAGCGTAGTCGAGTTTTATACCCAACTTTGCGCACCCATTTTTTACCTCGTCAGCTGTGAAATTGGAGCCATTATCTGTGATAATACTATGCGGGACACCATAACGGTGTACTACGCTGGATATAAAATCTATCATGTGCCCTGCTTCAGCTATTTTTACTGGCTTGGCTTCTATCCATTTAGTGAATTTGTCTACCATTACCAGTAAGTATTTTCTTTTATGACTTTCCCCATTAAGAGGTCTAACCATATCAAGCCCCCAGACTGCAAAAGGCCAAGTAATGGGGATTGTTCTCAGTGCGGTGGGAGGCATGTGACTTTGATTTGCAAAGAGCTGGCAGCCAACGCAGTGTTGGACTAAGGTATGGGCATCTGCTCGGGCAGTAGGCCAGTAAAAGCCAGCGCGAAAAGCTTTGCCTATGAGCGCCCTTGCTGCAACATGGTGACCGCCCATTCTAGCATGTATTTCAATGAGAGTTTGCCTTCCCTCCTCTTCGGAGATGCACCTTTCGAGAATACCGATTGTGCTTTTCTTGTATAGTTCACCTTCGTGAACTTTGTAGGCTTTAGAGTGCCGGACTATGCGATGGGCCTCATTCTGATCATCGGGGAGTTCCTGCCTATTAAGGTAAGCTAGGAAAGGCTCTGTCCAGGGGGCTATGACAGCCATGATTTCGTGAGCCGAAGGAGTTATCTCCATGCTTGGATCTTCGATGACATCGTGATTGAGTTCGGCTGGGGGTGTGTTTGGATCCGTATTTGTATCGCTGCTCGCGTCCTGCCATGTTACTGATGGCTTAAACAACCGTTCCACAAATGTGTTCAGTGGGCGCTACTTCTCGAGGTTGCATTGTATTCCCTCGAAGAGGAAAGGGTGATGCAGCACAATAGCGTAAGTATTTCCCTCAGTTTTTGAGAACCAAGGTATCAATCCAGCAGGAGACCACGAGCGAGTCCCTCACACCTGCACAAACAAATAAGAACTTCACAGCCAACACGATAAGGGGTTGTCAATCCCTTTACGGTCACTTACGAAAGTGAGATCTGATAGACATGATAGTTTGATATTTTTGGTATTTTTTGGATATAAGAACAGAAAGTAAAAGCGGAAAAGTAAAGTAGATCGTAGATTGATATGTTGAGAATAGACCCGGGGGCCATAGTGTTCTCTAGTGGCTTCTCTCATGATAGCGATATTCTATGGCGGGTAAACAAATTACTGTCGAGCAATTGATAGAAAAGTGAATACTTATGAGACTATCTAGGCATGATAATTATATATAGGCATCACGTTCGAGACAAGTAGACCGAAACGACTCTGCATCTACTACTATTACTCCACACATCGACCGCTATCCAGCATGCATCTAGAGTATTAAGTTCATAAGAACAGAGTAACGCCTTAAGCAAGATGACATGATGTAGAGGGATAAACTCAAACATAGTGATATAAACCCCATCTTTTTATCCTCGATGGCAACAATACAATACGTGCCTTGCTGCCCCTACTGTCACTGGGAAAGGACACCGCAAGATTGAACCCAAAGCCAAGCACTTCTCCCATTGCAAGAAGTATAGATCTAGTAGGCCAAACCAAACCAATAATTCGAAGAGACTTGCAAGGATATTATAATCATACATAAAGAGTTCAGAAAAGAACCAAATATTTCTCATAGATAATCTTGATCATAAACCCACAATTCATCAGAACTCGACAAACACACTGCAAAAAGAGATTACATCGAATAGATCTCCTCGAAGACCGAGGAGAACTTGGTATTGAGATCCAAAGAGAGAGAAGAAGACATCTAGATACTAGCTATGGACCCGAAGGTCTGTGGTAAACTACTCACAACTCATGGTGAGGCGATGATGATGATGTAGAAGCACTCTGTGGAAGATCCCCCCTCCGGCGGAGCTCCGAAACAGGCCCCAAGATGGGATCTCACGGGAACAGAAGGTTGCGGCGGTGGAACTAGGGTTTTATCTGTTGTTCTGATGGTTTCGGGGTACGTAGATATATATAGGAAGAAGGAGGGCAACGGGGGCTAGACGGCGTGCCCACGAGGCAGGGGGCACCCTCGTGGACGCCACGTCAGCCCTACTCCGTGGTTCTCAAATCTCCCATGCGTATTTTGCTCCAAAAATATCTCTCCCGAAGGTTTCATTCCGTTTGGACTCCGTTTGATATTCCTTTTCTGTAAAACCCTGAAATAGGCAAAAACAGCAATCTCGACTGGGCCTTTGGGTCAGTAGGTTAGTCTGAAAAATAATATAAAAGTGTATAACAAAGCCCATTAAACATCCAAAACATCATAAATAATAGCATGGAACAATAAAAAATTATAGATACGTTGGAGACGTATCAAGCATCCCTAAGCTTAATTTCTGCTCGTCCTCGAGTAGGTAAATGATATATTTTTTTTTTGATGTGGAACGCTAACCAACATTGTTTTTCAATGTAATTCTCTTAATTGTGGCATGAATGTTCAGATATGAAAGATTCAAGACAAAAGTCCATATTGACATAAGAAATAATAATACTTCAAGCATAGTAACAAAGCAATCATGTCTTCTCAAAATACTATGGCTAAAGAAAGTTATCCCTACAAAATCATATAGTCTGCCTATGCTCCCTCTTCATCACACAAAATATTCATATCATGCACAATCCCGGTTTCAGCCAAGCACTTGTTTTCATACTCTATTCTTTCAAACCTTTCAACTTTCACGCAATACATGAGCATGAGCCATGGACATAGCACTATGGGTGGAATAGAGTGCTGGTTGCGGAGAAGACAAAAAGGAGGGAGATAGTCTCACATCGACTAGGCGTATCAACGGGCTATGGAGATGCCCATCAATAGATATCAATGTGAGTGAGTGGGGATTGCCATGCAACGGATGCACTAGAGCTAAAAATGTATGAAAGCTCAACAAAAGAAACTAAGTGGGTGTGCATCCAACTTGAATGCTCACGAAGACCTAGGGCATTTGAGGAAGCCCATCATTGGAATATACAAGCCAAGTTCTATAATGAAAATTCCCACTAGTATATGAAAGTGACTAAACATGAGACTCTCTATCATGAAGAACATGGTGCTACTTTGAAGCACAAATGTGGAAAAAGATAGTAGCAATTGTCCCTTTTTCTTTTCTTTTCTTTTTTTGGGCCTTTCGTTTTTTCTTTGGCCTTTTTTTCCATTTTTTCCGGAGGGGCTTTCTTTATTTAGCCTTTCCTCACATGGGACAATGCTCTAATAATGATGATCATCACACTTATATTGATTTACAACTCGATATTACAGCTCGATACTAGAACAAATTATGACCCTATATGAATGCCTCCGGTGGTGTATCGGGATGTGCAATGAATCAAGAGTGACATGTATGAAAAATTATGCATGGTGTCCTAGCCACAAATACGATGTCAACTACATGATCATGCATGGCAATATGACAATATGAAGCGTGTCATATGAGCGGAACAGTGGAAAGTTGCATGGCAATATATCTCGGAATGGCTATGGAAATGCCATGATAGGTAGGTATGGTGGCTGTTTTGAGGAAGATATATGGTGGCTGTTTTGAGGAAGGATATATAGTGGGTGTATGGTACCGGCGAAAGTTTTGCGGTACAAGAGAGGCTAGCAGGTGGAAGGGTGAGAGTGCGTATAATCCATGGACTCAACATTAGTCATAAGAACTCATATACTTATTGCAAAAATTTACGAGTCATCAAAACAAAGCAATCAACGCATGCTCCTAGGGGGGAGGTTGGTAGGAGTTAACCATCGCGCGCCCCGACCTCCACACAAAGGAGGACACTCTACAAATACCTCATGCTCTAACTTCGTCACATAGCGGTTCACCATACATGCATGCTACGGGAATCACTAACCTTAACACAAGTATTTCTCAATTTCATAATAACTCCAGTAGCATGACTCTAATATCATTATCCTCGTATCTCAAAACAATTATCAAGCATCCAACTTCTCATCATATTCAATGCACTTAGTGTGAAAGTTTTTACTACATTGATCTTGGAGGTCTATCATGTGAAGGCTAGTTTTATGGCAAAAGCACATTACCATGCTGTTTTAATAGACTCTCAAAAGGATATAAGTGAAGCATGAGAGATCAAGAATTTCTACAAAATATAATCACCACCGTGCTCTAAAAGATATTAATGAAGCACTAGAGCAAAAACTATTCAACTCAAAAGATAAAAGTGAAGCACATAGAGTGTTCTAACAATTCCTAGGCCATATTTAACTCTCTCAAATAGGTGTGTACAACAAGGATAATTGTGGCAAACTAACAAACAAAGACTCAAATTATACATGATGCTCCAAGTAAAACACATATCATGTGGTGAATAAAAATATAGCTCCGAGTATAGTTACCGATAGATGAAGACGAAAGAGGGGATGCCTTCCCGGGGCATCCCCAAGCTTAGGATTTTGGTTGTCCTTAAATTTTACCTTGGGGTGCCTTGGGCATCCCCAAGCTTAGGCTCTTGCCACTCTTTGTTCCATAGTCCATCAAAGCAATACTCAAAACTTGAAAACTTCACAACACAAAACTTAGACAAAAATCTCATGAGCTCTGTTAGTATAAGAAAACAAACCACTACTCAAAGGTACTGTAATGAATTCATTCTTTGTTTATATTGGTGTTAAACCTACTGTATTCCAACTTATCTATGATTCATACTTCCCAATACTACTCATAGATGCATTGAAATAAGCAAACAACACACGAAAAACAGAATCTGTCAAAAACAGAATAGTATGTATTAATCTATAACTTCCGCATACTTCTGTAACTCCAAAAAAATTGAATTAAATTGGTAAACGTGAGGAATTTGTCTATTAATCATCTGCAAAAAGAATCAACTAAATAGCACGCTCCAGTAAAATCTGGTGACCATTCTAGCGAGCGATAACGATTCTGTTTTTCACAGCAAGATCATATAAACTTCACACGAGTCTTCCCAAAGGTTCTACTTGGCACAAACACTAATTAAACACAAAACCACATCTAAACAGAATCTAGATGCAATATTTATTCCTAAACAGAAACAAAAACAAAAAAATAAAATTGGGTTGCCTCCCAACAAGCGCTATCGTTTTACGCCCCAAGCTAGGCACGATACATGGATAGATCTAGGTATTGCCATCTTTGGAAGGCAATCCATAAGTAGCTCTCATAATAGATTCATATGGTAATTTTAATTTATTTCTAGGAAAGTGTTCCATGCCTTTCCTTAACGGAAATTGGAATCTAATATTTCCTTTCTTCATATCAATAATTGCACCTATCGTTCTAAGGAAAGGTCTACCAAGAATAAGAGGACATGAAGGATTGCAATCTATATCCAGAACAATGAAATCTACAGGCACATAATTCCTATTGGCAACAATAAGAACATCATTAATCCTTCCCATAGGTTTCTTAATAGTGGAATCCGCAAGATGCAAATTTAAAAAACAATCATCAAGCTCATGGAAACCTAGCAAATCACACAAAGTTTTTGGGATAGTGGAGACACTTGCACCCAAATCACACAAATCAAAGTACTCGTGATCTTTTATTTTAATTCTAATAGTAGGTTCCCACTCATCATAAAGCTTTCTAGGGATAGAAACTTCCAATTCAAGTTTTTCTTCATAAGATTGCATCAAAGCATCAACTATGTGTTTGGTAAAAGCTTTATTTTGACTGTAAGCATGCAGAGAGTTTAGTACAGATTGCAACAAGGAAATACAATCAATCAAAGAGCAATTATCATAATTGAATCCCTTGAAATCCAAAGTAGTGAGTTCATCACTATGCAAAGTTTAATCTCTTCACTCCCACTTTTAACAAATTTAGCATCAAGATCTAAAAACACTGAATCATTGGAACACCTTTTAATTAAAGTAGACTCATCTCCAATCCTATCTTTATCAAGATTCATACTAGAAAACAAGGATCTAATAGGAGACACATCAATAACTTTCAGATCTTCATCTTTATTTTCATGATAACTAGAAGAACATGCTTTTATATAATTCCCTCTTTTAGCACGCATCCTAGCGGTTCTTTCTTTGCATTCATCAATGGAAATTCTCATGGCTTTGAGAGACTCATTGATATCATGCTTAGGTGGGATAGATCTAAGTTTCAAAGAGTCTACATCAAGAGTAATTCTGTCCACACTTCTAGCCAATTCATCAACTTTAAGCAATTTCTCTTCAAGCATAGAAATGAAATTCTATTGTGAGATCAGAATGAAGGAAATATGCCCTAGAGGCAATAATAAAGATGTTATTTATATTTCCTTATATCATGATAAATGTTTATTATTCATGCTAGAATTGTATTAACCGGAAACTTAGTACATGTGTGAATACATAGACAAAACAGAGTGTCCCTAGTATGCCTCTACTAGACTAGCTCATTGATCAAAGATGGTTATGTTTCCTAACCATAGATATGAGTTGTCATTTGATCAACGGGATCACATCATTAGGAGAATGATGTGATGGACAAGACCCATCCGTTAGCATAGCACTATGATCGTTTAGTTTTACTGCTATTGCTTTCTTCATGACTTATACATGTTCCTATGACTATGAGATTATGCAACTCCCGAATACCGTAGGAACACCTTGTGTGCTATCAAACGTCACAACGTAACTGGGTGATCATAAAGATGCTCTACAGGTGTCTCCGAAAGTATTTGTGGTGTTGGCATAGATCAAGATTAGGATTTGTCACTCCGAGTGTCGGAGAGGTATCTCTGGGCCCTCTCGGTAACACACATCATAATAAGCCTTGCAAGCAAAAGACTAATGAGTTAGTCACAAGATGATGTGTTACGGAACGAGTAAAGAGACTTGCCGGTAACGAGATTGAACTAGGTATAGAGATACCGACGATCGAATCTCGGGCAAGTAACATACCGATGACAAAAGGAACAACGTATGTTGTTATGCGGTTTGACCGATAAAGATCTTCGTAGAATATGTAGGAGCCAATATGAGCATCCAGGTTCCGCTATTGGTTATTGACCGGAGATGAGTCTCGGTCATGTCTACATAGTTCTCGAACCCGTAGGGTCCGCACGCTTAACGTTTGATGACGATCGGTATTATGAGTTTATGAGTTTTGATGTACCGAAGGTAGTTCGGAGTCCCGGATGAGATCACGGACATGACGAGGAGTCTCGGAATGTCCGAGACATAAAGATTGATATATTGGACGACTATATTCGGACACCGGAAGTGTTCCGGAAAAGTTTCGGATTTAACGGGATTGCCGGAGGGGGTTACCGGAACCCCCTACGAAGGGGGATGGTCCATAGTAGGCCTTAAGGGAAATAGAGAGGCAGCCCATAGGGCTGGCCGGCGCCCCACCTAGGGTTCCTAGTTGGACTAGGATTGGGGGGCGCCACCTCTCCCTCTTTTTCCTTTCCCTCTCTTCCTTCTTTGGTGATTCCTACTAGGAATAGGATTGCAATCCTATTCCTAGTAGGATTGCACCCCTAGCCGCACCAAACAAGGGCCGGCCGGCCTCCCCTTGCTCCTTTATATACGGGGGCAGGGGGGCACCCAAAGACACACAAGTTGAACTGTTCCAGCCGTGTGCGGTGCCCCCCCTCCACAGAAACACACCTCGGTCATACTGTCGCGGAGCTTAGGCGAAGCCCTGCGCCGGTGAATACATCATATCCGTCACCACGCCGTCGTGCTGACGAAACTCTCCCGTGAAGCTCAACTAGATCAAGAGCTCGTGGGACGTCATCAAGCTGAACGTGTGCTGAACGCGGAGGTGCCGTACGTTCGGTGCTTGATCGGTTGAATCATGAAGAAGTTCGACTACATCAACTGCGTCACTTGACGCTTCCGCTCCCGGTCTATGAGGGTACGTAGACACACTCTTCCCTCTCGTTGCTATGCATCTGGTAGATAAATCTTGCGTGATCGTAGGAAAATTTTAAAATACTACGTTCCCCTACAGTGGCATCATGAGCCAGGTCTATGCGTAGATGATATGCACGAGTAGAACACAATGAGTTGTGGGCGATACTAGTCATACTGCTTACCAACATGTCATACTTTGCTTCGGCGGTATTGTGAGATGAAGCGGCCCGGACCGACATTACGCGTACGCTTACGCGAGACTGGTTTCACCGTTACGAGCACTCGTTGCTTAAAGGTGACTGGCGGGTGTCTGTCTCTCTCACTTTAGCTGAATCAAGTGTGGCAACGCCCGGTCCTTGTGAAGGTTAAAACAACACATACTTGACGAAACATCGTTGTGGTTTTGTATGCGTAGGTAAGAACGGTTCTTGCTAAGCCCGTAGCAGCCACGTAAAACTTGCAATAACAAAGTAGAGGACGTCTAACTTGTTTTTGCAGGGCATGTTGTGATGTGATATGGTCAAGACATGATGAGTTATACGGTTTTATATGAGATGATTATGTTTTGTAATGTTATCGGCAACTGGCAGGAGCCATATGGTTGTCGCTTTATTGTATGAAATGCAATCGCCATGTCATTGCTTTACTTTATCACTAAGCGGTAGCGATAGTCGTAGAAGCAATAGTTGGCGAGACGACAATGATGCTACGATGGAGATCAAGGTGTCGCGCCGGTGACGAAGGTGATCATGACAGTGCTTTGGAGATGGAGATCAAAAGCACAAGATGATGATGGCCATATCATGTCACATATTTTGATTGCATGTGATGTTTATCTTATTATGCTTCTTATTTTGCTTAGAACGACGGTAGCATTATAAGATGATCCCTTACTAAATTTCAAGGTACAAGTGTTCTCCCTGAGTATGCACCGTTGCGAAAGTTCGTCGTGCCGAGACACCACGTGATGATCGGGTGTGATAAGCTCTACGTTCAAATACAACGGGTGTAAGCTAGTTTTGCACACGCAGAATACTCGGGTTAAACTTGACGAGCCTAGCATATGCAGATATGGCCTCGGAACACTGGAGACCGAAAGGTCGAGCGTGAATCATATAGTAGATATGATCAACATAAGATGTTCACCATTGAAACTACTCCATCTCACGTGATGATCGGACATGGTTTAGTTGATTTGGATCACGTGATCATTTAGATGACCGGAGGGATGTCTATCTAAGTGGGAGTTCTTAAGTAATATGATTAATTGAACTTTAATTTATCATGAACTTAGTCCTAGTAGTATTAGCATATCTATGTTGTAGATCAATAGCTCGCGATGTTGCTCCCCGTTTATTTTTATATGTTCCTAGAGAAAACTGAGTTGAAAGATGTTAGTAGCAATGATGCGGAATTGTTCCGTGATCTGAGGATTATCCTCATTGATGCACAGAGAATTATGTCCTTGATGCACCGCTAGGTGACAGACCTATTGCAGAAGCAGATGTAGACGTTATGAACGTTTTTGACAAAAGCTCGGCATGATGACTACTTGATAGTTTAAGTGTACCATGATTTACGGCTTAGAACTGGGACTTCAAAAACGTTTTGAACGCCACGGAGCATATAAGATGTTCCAAGAGTTGAAATTAGTATTTCATACTCATGCCCGTGTCGAGAGGTATAAGACTTCTCACAGTACTTTGCCTACAAGATGGAGGAGAATAGCTCAACCAGTGAGCATGTGCTCAGATTGTCTGGGTACTACAATTACTTGAATCAAGTGGGAGTTAATCTTCCAGATAAGATAGTAATTGACAAAGTTCTCTAGTCACTATCACCAAGTTAGTAGAACTTCGTGATGAACTATAATATGCAAGGGATAATGAAAGGAATTCCCGAGCTCTTCGCGATGCTGAAGTCGGCGAAGGTAGAAATCATGAAAAAGCATCAAGTGTTGATGGTTAACAAGACCACTTGTTTCAAGTAAAGGGCAAAGGGATAGAAGGGGAACTTCAAGAAGAATGACAAGCAAGTTGTCACTCCCATGAAGAAACCCAAAGCTAAAACTCAAGCCTGAAACTAAGTGCTTCTACTGCAAAGGAAATGGTCACTGGAAGTGGAACTGCCCTAGATACTTGGCGGATAAGAAGGATGGCAAAGTGAACAAAGGTATATTTGATGTACAAATTATTGATGTGTATTTTACTAGTGTTCATAGCAACCCCTCGGTATTTGATACTGGTTCAGTTGCTAAAGAGTAGTAACTCGAAATGGGAGTTGCATAATGAACAGAAACTAGTTAAAGGATGAAGTGACGATGTCTATTGGAAGTAGTTCCAAGATTGATATGATCATCATCGCACACTCCCTACACTTTCGGGATTAGTGTTGAACCTAAATAAGTGTTATTTGGTGTTTGTGTTGAGCATGAATATGATTTGATCATGTTTATTGCAATACGGTTATTCATGTAAGTTAGAGAATAATTGTTGTTCTGTTTACATGAATAAAACCTTCTATGGTCATACACCCAATCAAAATGGTTTGTTGGATCTCGATCGTGTGATACACATATTCATAATATTGAAGCCAAAAGATGCAAGGTTAATAATGATAGTGCAACTTATTTGTGGCACTGCCGTTTAGGTCATATTGGTGTAAAGCGCATGAAGAAACTCCATAGTGATGGACTTTTGGAATCACTTGATTATGAATCACTTGATGCTTGCGAACCATGCCTCATGGGCAAGATGACTAAAACTCCGTTCTCCGGAACCATGGAGTGAGCAACAAATTTGTTGGAAATCATACATACTGATGTATGTGGACCAATGAGTGTTGAAGCACGCGGCGCGTATCGTTATTTTCTGACCTTCACTGATGATTTGAGCAGATATGGGTATATCTACTTAATGAAACACAAGTCTGAAACATTTGAAAAGTTCAAAGAATTTCAGAGTGAAGTAGAGAATCATCGTAACAAGAAAATAAAGTTTCTACGATCTGATCGTGGAGGAGAATATTTGAGTTACGAGTTTGGTCTTCATTTGAAACAATGTGGAATAGTTTCACAACTCACGCCACCTGGAACACCATAGCATAATGGTGTGTCCGAACGTCGTAACCGTACTTTATTAGATATGGTACGATCTATGATGTCTCTTACCGATTTACCACTATCGTTTTGGGGTTATGCTTTAGAGACAGCTGCATTCACGTTAAATAGGGCACCATCTAAATTCGTTGATACGACACCTTATGAACTATGGTTTGGCAAGAAACCAAAGTTGTCGTTTCTTAAAGTTTGGGGCTGCGATGCTTATGTGAAAAAACTGCAACCTGATAAGCTCGAACCCAAGTCGGAGAAATGTGTCTTCATAGGATACCCAAAAAGAGACTGTTGGGTACACCTTCTATCACAGATCCGAAGGCAAGATATTCGTTGCTAAGAATGGATCCTTTCTAGAGAAGTAGTTTCTCTCGAAAGAAGTGAGTGGGAGGAAAGTAGAACTTGATGAGGTAATTGTACCTTCTCCCGGATTGGAAAGTAGTACATCACAGAAAATTGTTCCAGTGATTCCTACACCAATCAGTGAGGAAGTTAATGATGATGATCATGAAACTTCGGATCAAGTTGTTGCTGAACGTCGTAGATCAACCAGAGTACGTTCCGCACCAAAGTGGTACGGCAACCCAGTTCTGGAAATCATGTTACTAGACCATGATGAACCTACGAACTATGAGGAAGCGATGATGAGCCCAGATTCCGCAAAATGGCTTGAAGCCATGAAATCTAAGATGGGATCCATGTATGAGAACAAAGTGTGGACTTTGGTTGACTTGCCCGATGATCGACAGACCATCGAAAATAAATGGATTTTCAAGAGGAAGACCGACGCAAACGGTAATATTACTATTTACAAAGCTCGACTTGTTGCGAAAGGTTTTCGACAAGTTCAAGGAGTTGACTACGATGAGACTTTCTCACCTGTAGCGATGCTTAAGTCTGTCCGAATCATGTTAGCAATTGCCGCATTTTATGATTATGAAATCTGGCAAATGGATGTCAAAACTGCATTCCTGAATGGATATCTCAAAGAAGAGTTGTATATGATACAACCAGAAGGTTTTGTCGATCCAAAAGGTGCTAACAAAGTATGCAAGCTCTAGCGATCCACCTATGGACTGGTGCAAGCATCTCGGAGTTGGAATATACGCTTTGATGAAGTGATCAAAGCATATGGTTTTATACAGACTTTTGGAGAAGCCTGTATTTACAAGAAAGTGAGTGGGAGCTCTGTAGCATTTCTAATATTATATGTGGATGACATATTGTTGATTGGAAATGATATAGAATTTCTGGACAGCATCAAAGGATACTTGAATAAGAGTTTTTCAATGAAAGACCTCGGTGAAGCTGCTTATATATTAGGCATCAAGATCTATACAGATAGATCAAGACGCTTAATTGGACTTTCACAAAGCGCATACCTTGATAAGATTTTGAAGAAGTTCAAGATGGATCAGTCAAAGAAAGGGTTCTTGCCTGTATTACAAGGTATGAAGTTGAGTAAGACTCAATGCCAGACCACGGCAGAAAAATATAGAGAGAATGAAAGTCATTCCCTATGCCTCAGCCATAGTTTCTATAAAGTATGCCATGCTGTGTACAAAACACGTTGTGTACCTTGCCATGAGTTTGACAGGGAGGTACAATAGTGATCCAGGAGTAGATCACTGTACAACGGTCAAAATAATCCTTAGTAATTGGATGACTAAGGAAATATTTCTCGATTATGGAGGTGATAAAGAGTTCGTCGTAAAGGGTTACACCGATGCAAGCTTTGACACTAAATCCAGATGACTCTAAGTATCAATCTGGATGCGTATTGAAAGTGGGAGCAATTAGCTAGAGTAGCTCCATGCAGAGCATTGTAGACATAGAAATTTGCGAAATACATACGGATCTGAATGTGACAAACCCGTTGACTAAACTTCTCTCACAAGCAAAACATGATCACACCTTATTACTCTTGGGTATTAATCACATAGCGATGTGAACTAGATTATTGACTCTAGTAAACCCTTTGGGTATTGGTCACATGGTGATGTGAACTATGGGTGTTATTCACATAACGATGTGAACTATCGGTATTAAATCACATGGCGATGTGAGCTAGATTATTGACTCTAGTGCAAGTGGGAGACTGAAGGAAATATGCCCTAGAGGCAATAATAAAGATGTTATTTATATTTCCTTATATCATGATAAATGTTTATTATTCATGCTAGAATTGTATTAACCGGAAACTTAGTACATGTTTGAATACATAGACAAAACAGAGTGTCCCTAGTATGCCTCTACTAGACTAGCTCATTGATCAAAGATGGTTATGTTTCCTAACCATAGACATGAGTTGTCATTTGATCAACGGGATCACATCATTAGGAGAATGATGTGATGGACAAGACCCATCCGTTAGCATAGCACTATGATCGTTTAGTTTTACTGCTATTGCTTTCTTCATGACTTATACATGTTCCTATGACTATGAGATTATGCAACTCCCGAATACCGTAGGAACACCTTGTGTGCTATCAAACGTCACAACGTAACTGGGTGATCATAAAGATGCTCTACAGGTGTCTCCGAAAGTATTTGTGGTGTTGGCATAGATCAAGATTAGGATTTGTCACTCCGAGTGTCTGAGAGGTATCTCTGGGCCCTCTCGGTAACGCACATCATAATAAGCCTTGCAAGCAAAAGACTAATGAGTTAGTCACAAGATGATGTGTTACGGAACGAGTAAAGAGACTTGCCGGTAACGAGATTGAACTAGGTATAGAGATACCGATGATCGAATCTCGGGCAAGTAACATACCGATGACAAAAGGAACAACATATGTTGTTATGCGGTTTGACCGATAAAGATATTCGTAGAATATGTAGGAGCCAATATGAGCATCCAGGTTCCTCTATTGGTTATTGACCGGAGATGAGTCACGGTCATGTCTACATAGTTCTCGAACCCGTAGGGTCCGCACGCTTAACGTTTGATGACGATCGGTATTATGAGTTTATGAGTTTTGATGTACCGAAGGTAGTTCGGAGTCCCGGATGAGATCACGGACATGACGAGGAGTCTCGGAATGTCCGAGACATAAAGATTGATATATTGGACGACTATATTCGGACACCGGAAGTGTTCCGGAAAAGTTTCGGATTTAACGGGATTGCCGGAGGGGGTTACCGGAACCCCCTACGAAGGGGGATGGTCCATAGTAGGCCTTAAGGGAAAGAGAGAGGCAGCCCATAGGGCTGGCCGGCGCCCCACCTAGGGTTCCTAGTTGGACTAGGATTGGGGGGCGCCACCTCTCCCTCTTTTCCTTTCCCTCTCTTCCTTCTTTGGTGATTCCTACTAGGAATAGGATTGCAATCCTATTCCTAGTAGGATTGCACCCCTAGCCGCACCAAACAAGGGCCGGCCGGCCTCCCCCTTGCTCCTTTATATACGGGGGCAGGGGGGCACCCAAAGACACACAAGTTGAACTGTTCCAGCCGTGTGCGGTGCCCCCCTCCACAGAAACACACCTCGGTCATACCGTCGCGGAGCTTAGGCGAAGCCCTGCGCCGGTGAATACAGCATATCTGTCACCACGCCGTCGTGCTGACGAAACTCTCCCGTGAAGCTCAACTGGATCAAGAGCTCGTGGGACGTCATCAAGCTGAACGTGTGCTGAACGCGGAGGTGCCGTACGTTCGGTGCTTGATCGGTTGAATCATGAAGAAGTTCGACTACATCAACCGCGTCACTTGACGCTTCCGCTCCCGGTCTATGAGGGTACGTAGACACACTCTTCCCTCTCGTTGCTATGCATCTGGTAGATAGATCTTGCGTGATTGTAGGAAAATTTTAAAATACTAGTTCCCCTACACATAAACTCCTTAACACTAGTTTCAAATTCAGAAGGCATCTTTCGATACGAGTTGTTGTAGGAATTACCAAAATTATTAGAGGAATTACTAGGAAAAGGCCTAGGATTAAAATTACCTCTATAAGCATTGTTACCAAAATTATTCCTACCAACAAAATTCACATCCAAAGATTCATTGTTATTCTCAATCAAAGTGGACAAAGGCATATCATTAGGATCAGAAGAAGCAGTCTTAGCAGCAAATAATTTCATAAGTTCATCCATCTTTCCACTTAAAACACCAATCTCTTCAATAGCATGCACTTTTTTACTAGTAGATCTTTCGGTGTGCCATTGAGAATAATTAACCATAATATTATCTAGGAGTCTCGTAGCTTCTCCTAAGGTAGTTTCCATTAAAGTGCCTCCTGCGGCCGAATCTAAAAGATTTCTAGAAGCAAAATTCAAGCCAGCATAAAAGTTTTGAATAATCATCCACAAGTTCAAACCATGTGTAGGGCAATTACGTATCATTAATTTCATTCTCTCCCAAGCTTGTGCAACATGCTCATGATCTAGTTGCTTAAAATTCATAATATTGTTTCTAAAAGAGATGATCTTAGCGGGAGGGAAATACTTAGAGATAAAAGCATCTTTGCAGTTATTCCATGAATAAATACTATTTCTAGGCAAAGAGGAAAACCAAGTTTTAGCACGATCTCTAAGTGAAAATGGAAATAACTTCAATTTAACAATATCATTATCCGTATCCCTTTTCTTTTGCATATCACACAAATCAACAAAGATGTTTAGATGGGTAGCGGCATCTTCACTAGGAAGGCCGGAAAATTGATCTTTCATGACAAGATTCAACAGAGCAGCATTGATCTGACAAGATTCAGCATGGGTAATAGGAGCAATCGGAGTGCTAATAAAATAATTATTGTTGGTATTGGAGAAGTCACACAATTTGGTATTGTTCTGAGCCATAGTGACAAGCAAGCAATCCAACACACAAGCAAACAAGAAGCAAGCGAACGGAAAACATGCGGCAAAAAGAAGTGCAAACAAAACGGCAAGGGTGAAGTGGGGGAGAGGAAAACGAGAGGCAAATGAATGTAATGCGAAGGATAAGGGTTTGTGATAGGTACTTGGTATATGACTTTTGCGTAAGCCTCCCCGGCAACGACTCCAGAAATTCTTCTTGCTACTTCTCGAGCTTGCGTTGTATTCCCTCGAAGAGGAAAGGGTAATGCAGCACAGTAGCATAAGTATTTCCCTCAGTTTTTGAGAACCAAGGTATCAATCCTGTAGGAGACCACGCGCGAGTCCCTCGCACCTGCACAAACAAATAAGAACTTCCCAGCCAACGCGATATGGGGTTGTTAATCCCTTTACGGTCACTTACGAAAGCGAGATCTGATAGAGATGATAGTTTGATATTTTGGGTATTTTTTGGATATAAGAACAGAAAGTAAAAGCGGAAAAGTAAAGTAGATTGTAGATTGATATGTTGAGAATAGACCCGGGGGCCATAGTGTTCTCTAGTGGCTTCTCTCATGATAGCGATATTCTACGGCGGGTAAATAAATTACTGTCGAGCAATTGATAGAAAAGCGAATACTTATGAGACTATCTAGGCATGATCATTATATATAGGCATCACGTCCGAGACAAGTAGATCGAAACGATTCTGCATCTACTACTATTACTCCACACATCGACCGCTATCCAGCATGCATCTAGAGTATTAAGTTCATAAGAACAGAGTAACGCCTTAAGCAAGATGACATGATGTAGAGGGATAAACTCAAACATAGTGATATAAACCCCATCTTTTTATCCTCGATGGCAACAATACAATACGTGCCTTGCTTCCCCGACTGTCACTGGGAAAGGACACCGCAAGATTGAACCCAAAGCCAAGCACTTCTCCCATTGCAAGAACTATAGATCTAGTAGGCCAAACCAAACCAATAATTCGAAGAGACTTGCAAGGATATTATAATCATACATAAAGAGTTCATAAAAGAACCAAATATTTCTCATAGATAATCTTGATCATAAACCCACAATTCATCGGATCTCAACAAACACACCGCAAAAAGAGATTACATCGAATAGATCTCCTCGAAGACCGAGGAGAACTTGGTATTGAGATCCAAAGAGAGAGAAGAAGCCATCTAGATACTAGCCATGGACCCGAAGGTCTGTGGTAAACTACTCACAACTCATGGTGAGGCGATGATGATGATGTAGAAGCACTCCGTGGAAGATTCCCCTTCCGACGAAGCTCCGGAACAGGCCCCAAGATGGGATCTCACGGGAACAAAAGGTTGCGGCGGTGGAACTAGGGTTTTCACTGTTGTTGTGATGGTTTCGGGGTACGTAGATATATATAGGAAGAAGGAGGGCACCGGGGGCCAGACGGGGTGCCCACGAGGCAGGGGGCGCGCCCTGTAGGGGGGGCGCTCCCCCCACCCTCGTGGACGCCACATCAGCCCTACTCTGTGGTTCTCAAGTCTCCCGTGCGTATTTTGCTCCAAAAACATCTCTCCCGAAGGTTTCATTCCGTTTGGACTCTGTTTGATATTCCTTTTCTGTAAAACCCTGAAATAGGCAAAAAAATAACAATCTGGACTGGGCCTTTGGGTTAGTATAACAAAGTGTATAACAAAGCCCATTAAACATCCAAAACATCATAAATAATAGCATGGAACAATGAAAAAATATAGATACGTTGGAGACGTATCAGTGGGGCAGGGTCGGGTTTAGCTCCCATGCGTGCGAGTACGTGAGCGGCCTGGTTATTATCCCGGGCTTCGTGATGGAATTTCAACCCCTCATATCAAGCTGACATTTTCAATATGGCACTGCGATAAGCTGCCATTTTTGAATCCTTCGCATCAAAATCCCCGTTGATTTGGGAGATGGCGAGGTTTGAGTCTCCGCGTACCTCGAGGCGTTGTATGCCCATGGACATAACTAGTCGGAGACCATGCAATAGGGCCTCATATTCGGCTGCATTGTTCGAGTCCGTATACATAATCTATAAAACGTACTGAACCGTATCCCCTATTGGAGATGTTAGTATTACGCCGGCCCCTAGTCCGGCTAGCATTTTGGAACGTCGAAGTACATTGTCCAGTGGGAGTATGAGTCATACTCTTTAGGGAGTTTGGTTCGGTCCATTTTGCGACAAAGTCGGCCAACACCTGGGATTTAATAGTACGGCGCGGCTTGTAAGATATTTCGAACGGTAAGAGCTCAATGGCCCGTTTGGCTATGCATCCCGTGGCGTCTTTATTATTGGTAATATCATTGAGTGGTACCTCGGATGCCACTGTGATCGAACACTCTTGAAAGTAGTGTCGGAGTTTCTGAGATGACATGAAGACCGCATAGGCAATTTTCTGATAGTGGGGGTACCGTGACTTACACGGTGTGAGAACCTCGGATACATAGTATACATGATTTTGAATGGGGAATTTATGTCCCTCTTCGGCTCATTCGACGACGAGCATGACACTGACCACATGGTGAGTAGCTGATATGTACAACAGCATTGGTTCGCCAACACTGGGGGCGACTAGGATTGGGTTCCTTGCTAGCAGAGCTTTTATTTCTTCCAATCTGGCTGTGGTCGCATTTGTCCATTCGAAATTGTCAGTGCACCGTAGCAATCTGTAAAGTGGCAATGCTTTTTCTCCTAACCTGGAGATGAAGCGTCTTAAAGCCGCTACACAACCTGCTAGTTTTTGCACTTGCTTGAGATCGGTTGGTATTTTGAGTTCTGAAAGGGCCCGAATTTTGGCTGGGTTAGCTTCGATTCCTCTATGGGATACGATGAACCCTAATAGCTTTCCGGCTGGAACGCCGAAGACACATTTTTCTGGATTGAGCTTTATGTCATATTCTCAGAGGTTGGCAAACGTGAGGCGGAGATCATCCACCAAGGTCTCGGCGTGTTTGGTCTTTGCGACTACGTCGTCAACATATGCCTCCACTGTTTTGCCAAGTTGTTTGTCTAAGCATGTTTGAATCATGCTTTGATATGTGGCGCCAGCGTTTTTTAGTCCAAAGGGAATAGTGTTGAAACAAAAGGGGCCGTACGGGGTGACAAATGTCGTTGTTGCCTTATCGAATTCCTTCATCTTTATTTGATGGTATCCAGAATAAGCATCTAGTGAGTCGTGTTCGGCCGTCGCATCGATAATTTGGTCAATGCGGGGCAAAGGAAAGGGATCCTTTGGGCAAGCCTTATTCAGGTCTGTGAAATCGACACAGAGGCGCCAGGATTTATCCTTCTTCGGTACCATGATTAGGTTGGCTAGCCAATCCGGATGTTTGATTTCTCTGATGAATCTGACTTCCAATAGTTTGGCTAACTCTTCTCCCATTGCTTGTCTTTTGGGTTCGGAAAATCGTCGCAGTGACTGCTGCTAGGTGGCTTCTCAGCCCTCGTTGGTTACCCCAAGTGGAAGGTTTGAGATGCAGTGTAGCAGAAGTTTTCCCTTGGCAATACCAAGGATCGTTTTCCCTGAGACTCCCAGTTTCAACAAGAAGGTGTCAACTGCTAACGCCGCCAGATATAAGCAATCAACGTGGACCTGCACACAGATACAAATAACTTTGCTCCCAACGAGTACAGAGAGGTTGTCAATCCCTCCGGCCTTGTAGTTTACAAAGGATCAAACGCAAGTGATAATAGTGATAGGTATAATTGCAATAGTAAGTAAAAAGCGGAAAAGTAAATAGCGGATGTGATCAATGATGGTAATATGGACCGGAGTCTCATGATGTTCACTAGTGATGTCTCTCTCCCAAAAGACGATAAAACAACTATGTGAGGTAAACGAATTACAGCTGGGCAATTGACAGGACCATGTGCGCAAACCAATGCTGACTACATTGCAAGAAAGGTTAAGGCTCAAAGCATGGGCGGTACGCCGAGGTAAGTAGACCGAAATTCATCTGCATCTACTACTAATCATCCACCTTGAGATATCTATCCAGAACATCTCGCTGGTATTAAGTTGCGAGTCCCACCCATAGTGTAAACTCAAAGCAACAGACAACTGCATTAAAAGAACTTTGCGTAAAGTAAACAATCCTTGCACCCGCGGGCACAAGCACCGTTGTTTTCCCCCTTGTGGCAACAACACATCCCCTAGACTCATGTTTCTGTCACTCAAACTAGTCATCGAGGGGCATGAACCCACAATCAAGCATAACGTTCCCTCTTGGAGTCACTACCTACTACTTGGCCAAAGCAATAAGTAACAATGGAGAACATGATAGAATTACTTACGAACATAAATATAAAAGAGGTGAATCAAATATATTACTCAAACACAATCTGAACATAATCTCATAATCCATTGGATCCCAGCAAACTCATCATAGCAACAGCATAAGGATTACATATGTGCCTCGATCATGTAGGGCAGCTCACGAGGACTAATTAGTGAAGCACAAGAACGAGAGGAGAACATCACATAGCTACTGGTCATGGACCCATGGTCCAAGGGAGACTACTCACAACTCATCCGGGAGGCGTCCATGGTGGTGGAGAGGCTCCCAGTGGTGATCCTCCCCTCCGGCAGGGTGCCGGGAAGAGTTCTCCTGGTGCTCCCGATCTTGGAAGCGGCGGCGGCGGCGGAACAGAGATGAGATCGCGAAAAAGAGTTCCCGTCTCGAGGGTTTCGGGAGACGCTTTAAATATATGCCAAAGGGGGGCATCAGCGGAGCCTCGGGGGGCCCAGGCGCCCCCCCGGCGCGGCCCAGGGGGGGGGGGGCGCCGCCAGGGCGCGTGGAGCCCTGGTGGCCCCCCCGGCTGTACTTCGGGCGCACGGTAGCTTCTGGAACGCTGATTTTTTATATAATTTTTCTGGATTTTTCCTGACAGTTCTTGTAATGTGAAAACCTGAAATACAAAAACAGCCGAAAACAGAAACTGGCACTGGGGTGCACTGAGTTAATAGGTTAGTCCAAATATGATCAAAAGTGTATGGAAGTGTATAAATATCATAGCAATATCACCCAAAAGAGGCATGGAGCAAGCAGAAATTATAGATACGTTTTGGACGTATCAACATCCCCAAGCTTAATTCCTGCTCGTCCTCGAGTAGGTAAATGATAACAAGAATAATTTCTGTGGTGACATGCTATTAACCATATAGGACTTACTCATAGTCATATGACAAAAGCTTACTGAGACAATGAATCTGTAGTAATTAAGTTGCCTCATGAGAAAATCACAAAGGACTGAAAGTTTTACAATATGATACTGAAACATCAAATAGATTTGTAATAAACATGATGTGCAAATATGATAAAGTGATATCTCGCTTGCCCCCTTTAGTGAAGCAAAACATAAATGCAGGGGCACCTCCAAGGTTTAAGTGATGACTAGATACAATGATTTCAGAATAAACGATATCACAATCATGCAAAAGACAATGCTACTTTGGGACAATGCACATTACACTCAGAATGACAATCATGCTCTCCGTAGTTGGTGCTTTTAAAAGAAGGTGGAGACTCTCGAACCGTGGCTTTTGTTGGCAAGGTTGAAAACCCGTAATCGGAAACAAAGACAAAACATGTACCAGAGTTCTTGGTTTTAAAACAGAGGTAATAATTTTTTTAGATCATGCATGTTTTGTCAACGAATGCTAGCAGACAACTCAATCACTTCTTGAGATGGACAAGTTTCGAGGAACGGCTCCCGAATGAGGACGATCACATGCTCTTAATCTCCTTTGTTTATCACTGCCAAAGTTTTCTGATTTCTCATGAACAAAGCGTGAAGGAGGGTTTGTTTGTTATATTATCTTTTTGAGCCGGGCGCACTCAATGCTAGTTCCTTCTCGTATTATGGGGTTGCACATTATACATGCAATCCCGGGGTGAAGCTTGTCCAACTTAAAAAGATCATGAATTAACTACTACTTCCTCATGAACTTACAACAGAGGCACAAAATAGGAATGCTTTTTCTTTGAATAATTTCGAGATGGCACATGCAAGTCTCCGTTAGGAATGGCAGGTAAATACCATGTAGGAAGGTATGGTGGACTCATATGGCATAACTGGTTTAAAGGAATGTGGATGCACAAGCAGTCAGTCCGCTTAGTACAGGTGGAGGTTAGCAAAAGACTGGGAGCGACCAACTAAGAGAGCAATGACGGTCATAATCATGCAGAGCGACAAAGCAACATTGAATCAGGCATGGAAGTTATATCGCTACTCAGAAATAAAAGATCATCAAGGCTTGACATACTTTCTTTACAGTCTTAAATATGCATGAGCATACGCCAAGTCAATCAAAATAAATTCTTTGAAGGAAGATATTACTAAACCATACCACATCATAGGCAAACAAATCATGTTGGTACTCCAATAACACATTGGGAACCCCCCAGCTATTTGAGACCAACCATAAGAAAACATGAACTACTAAGCGCCATCGTGCACGTAGCATCTTTATCATAGACATATCAACCAATGCAACGGAAGCAAACTCTCTTAATAAGATAAGCATGATAAGTAAAGAGAGTTCAAGCAACCAACTAAACGAAAGCTCTTTAAAAAGATAAGCATGAAAACTGAGAGTTGAACATGATAGTAGCTATTAAAAGACAAAGAACACACACAGCATATATAGGCATGAAAATTCTATGTTATGTTCTAGGTAGAAGTGGAGCGTGTTTCTCTCCCACATAAAGAAAGCTGAGTTCCGACTCGTTATGAAAAGCTAAAGAAAATTAAAAGCAAGACGCTCCAAGCATAGCACATAACACATGAAGTGATTAAAATATAGTGGAACAAAAAACGAACTGATAACGTTGATGGAGAAGGGGATGCACGGGGGCATCCCCAAGCTTAGACGCTTCAGTCTCCTTGAATATTTCTTGGGGGTGCATGGGGGCATCCCCAAGCTTGAGCGTTTGACACTCTTGGATCTTTTTATCATCTTCCCTCGCACACTTGAAAACTCCCTTCATACATAACTCATCATAATCTGATTAGCGAGGTTAGTACCCATAATAAAATAATTGTACCTTGCTGGAAATAAAGATATTCTTGAAGGTCTACTGTTTCTCAAGAATGCCAAAAGGTTTTTGCAAAGAAAAAGCAAGCTCTAGGTTTGCAAAATGAAGGAAAGGCAAAACAGGACAGAATCTGTGAAAAACAGAACAGCAGGTAGTAAATGATTTGTTCGGGGCACTTCTGCAACTCTAATCAAAAAACTCAGAACAGACGCACGAAAGACAATTATATAGAGCACGCTTTCGAAAAAATTCAGACCAAAAAGATGATCTGGTGATTTTATATGAATTTTTTTATCCAAGGAAAGAATCTGTTTCCTGGACAGCACGTCACAACTTTTGAACTTTCTAGCAATCAGAGGTTATACTTGGCACAAAATTGAAAAGCAAAGATACAATGATGATGCTACATTAGTAAACAACATCAAGACACAACAAAAGCAAAATAAATTTTTTATTCATGTGGGCTGCCTCCCAAAAGCGCTTTCTTTTATGCCTTTAAGCTAGGCATAACGCATATAGATCAAGTTTTATCAAGAGTAAAAGAATAGCTAGCCCGTATAACGGACTCAAAAGGTAACTTAATCTTCTTTCGAGGGAAGTGTTCCATCCCTTTCTTGAGAGGAAACTGGAATTTTATATTACCCTCTTTCATGTCAAAGATAGCACCAACGGTGCGCAAAAAGGGACGTCCCAAAATAATTGGACAAGAAGGATCACATTCAATATCCAGAATAGTAAAATCAACGGGAACATAATTTTCGTTGACAATGATAAGAACATCGTCAATTCTCCCCAAAGGTTTCTTTATGGAAGAATCAACGAGACGAACACCAAAAGAACAAGAATCAAAAGGTTTCAATTTAAGCATATCATATATTCTTTTGGGCATAACAGAGGTACTAGCTCCAACATCACATAATGCATAGCAAGAGAAGTCATACAATTTAATTTTTATCATAGGATCCCAACCATCTTCTAGCTTTCTAGGTATGGAGGCTTCTACTCTAAGTTTCTCCTCCCTAGCTTTGATAAGAGCATTAGTGATATGCTCTGTGAAGGCAAGGTTAATCGTGCTAGTGCGGGGATCTCTAGACATCTTGTGAAGGAAATCAATAACTTCGGTAAGAGTGCAATTATCAAAATCAAGGTCACTAGCATCAAGTAAATTGGTAGTGGTGTCCTTTAGGTTCACTTGTTTGGTAGTTTCTATAGTCATATCATCACCATTAATAGGTCCACCGGGACCAGGAGTGCATTGGGTGCTAAGAGTTTGGATATCCTCAACAACTTGGATAGTAGCAACAGTGTGGTGGGTAGGAAGGCTCTTAATTCTATCTTCTTCCTCCCTTAGGGGTGCAACCACTTCGGGTTTAGCTGCCATTTGGTTTATCAAAGTGGCTTGTGTGTGGGACATGTTGGAAACTTGGGTGTCAGTGATAGTGAGCCTAGTCTGGAGGTTAGAAATCTCAATATTTATGCTCTCTAATTGTCTACTAATGTTTTGCAAGATAGCAGTATGCTCATTTAATTGCCTCGAGAAGGTTTTGTTTTGTTCATATTGGGTGTGCATGTAATTCTTAGTGGCCTTCTCTATTTCTAGAAGTTTCTCATAGTCAGGCAAGTCTCTATTTTTTTGGGTGTAGTTCTTGGTGATAGGATAAGCATTGTTGTTCCCAAAGGAATTAGAGGGGAACGGTCTAGGATTGCTACCAAAGTTACTCATATAAGCATGAGCAATCACATAATCTAAAGGATCATAACTAGGATCAATAGAAGATTGCTTGGAAAGTAGGGACATGATCAAGTCAGCTTTTTCATTTAGGAAGGAAATCTGCTCAACAGAGTTTACCTTCCTACCTGTTGGAGCGCGTTCGGTGTGCCATTGGGAATAATTGGTCATCATCTCATCGAGAAGTTTTGTGGCAGCACCAAGTGTAGTTGACATAAAGGTTCCTCCCGCGGCCGAATCTAACAAGTTCCGCGAGGTAAAGTTCAAGCCTGCATAAAAAGTTTGGATAACCATCCAAGTAGTCAAACCATGAGTAGGGCAGTTCTTGATAAGAGATTTCATACGTTCCCAAGCTTGGGCAACATGTTCATTATCCAATTGTTTAAAATTCATTATGTTACTTCTTAGTTGGATAATTTTAGCAGGTGGATAGTATTTTCCAATAAAAGCATCTTTGCACTTGTCCCATGAATCTATGCTGTTTCTAGGCAAAGACTGAAACCAAATTTTAGCTCCTCCTCTCAAGGAGAAAGGAAAAAGCTTGAGCTTAACAATATTACCATCTATTTCTTGGTACTTTTGCATATCACAAAGTTCAACAAAGTTGTTTAAGTGTAAAGCAGCATCATCTCCAGCACCGGAGAATTGATCTTTCATGACTAAGTTCAGTAAAGCAGGTTTAATTTCATATGAAGGTGATGAAGTGGCAGGTGTAGTGATAGGTGTGCAGATAAAGTCATCGTTGTTGTGACTAGTGAAGTCACACAACTTGGTGTTCTCGGTGGAACCCATAGTAGCAAGCAAGCAAGATAACTATTTTTGTGATTTTCGATAAAAGATACTAAAGCAAAACTGAAAGGTAAACTAACAAGACTAAAAGCAAAGGTAAAAGATAGCGTGCAACTCCCCTATCCTGAAGAGTGGAGTCCCCGGCAACGGCGCCAGCAATTGCTTTGCTAGGTGGCTTCTCACCCCTCGTTGGTTACCCCAAGTGGAAGGTTTGAGATGCAGTGTAGCAGAAGTTTTCCCTTGGCAATACCAAGGATCGTTTTCCCTGAGACTCCCAGTTTCAACAAGAAGGTGTCAACTGCTAACGGCGCCAGATATTAGCAATCAACGTGGACCTGCACACAGATACAAATAACTTTGCTCCCAACGAGTACAGAGAGGTTGTCAATCCCTCCGGCCTTGTAGTTTACAAAGGATCAAACGCAAGTGATAATAGTGATAGGTATAATTGCAATAGTAAGTAAAAAGCTGAAAGTAAATAGCGGATGTGATCAATGATGGTAATATGGACCGGAGTCTCATGATGTTCACTAGTGATGTCTCTCTCCCAAAAGACGATAAAACAGCTATGTGAGGTAAACGAATTACAGCTGGGCAATTGACAGGACCATGTGCGCAAACCAATGCTGACTAAGTTGCAAGAAAGGTAGAGGTTCAAAGCATGGGCGGTACGCCGAGGTAAGTAGACCGAAATCCATCTGCATCTACTACTAATCATCCACCTTGAGATATCTATCCAAAACATCTCGCTGGTATTAAGTTGCGAGTCCCACCCATAGTGTAAACTCAAAGCAACAGACAACTGCATTAAAAGAACTTTGCGTAAAGTAAACAATCCTTGCACCCGCGGGCACAAGCACCGTTGTTTTCCCCCTTGTGGCAACAGCACATCCCCTAGACTCATGTTTCTGTCACTCAAACTAGTCATCGAGGGGCATGAACCCACAATCAAGCATAACGTTCCCTCTTGGAGTCACTACCTACTACTTGGCCAAAGCAATAAGTAACAACGGAGAACATGCAAGAATTACTTACGAACATAAATATAAAAGAGGTGAATCAAATATATTACTCAAACACAATCTGAACATAATCTCATAATCCATCGGATCCCAGCAAACTCATCATAGCAACAGCATAAGGATTACATATGTGCCTCGATCATGTAGGGCAGCTCACGAGGACTAATTTGTGAAGCACAAGAACGGGAGGAGAACATCACATAGCTACTGGTCATGGACCCATGGTCCAAGGGAGACTACTCACAACTCATCCGGGAGGCGTCCATGGTGGTGGAGAGGCTCCCGGTGGTGATCCTCCCCTCCGGCAGGGTGCCGGGAAGAGTTCTCCTGGTGCTCCCGATCTTGGAAGCGGCGGCGGCGGCGGAACAGAGATGAGATCGCGAAAAAGAGTTCCCGTCTCGAGGGTTTCGGGAGACGCTTTAAATATATGCCAAAGGGAGGCATGAGCGGAGCCTCGGGGGGCCCAGGCGCCCCCCCGGCGCGGCCCAGGGGGGGCGCGCCGCCAGGGCGCCTGGAGCCCTGGTTCCTCCCCCCGGCTGTACTTCGGGCGCACGATAGCTTCTGGAACGCTGATTTTTTATATAATTTTTCTGGATTTTTCCTCGCAGTTCTCGTAATGTGAAAACCTAAAATACAAAAGCAGCCAAAAACAGAAACTGGCACTGGGGTGCACTGAGTTAATAGGTTAGTCCAAATATGATCAAAAGTGTATGGAAGTGTATAAATATCATAGCAATATCACCCAAAAGAGGCATGGAGCAAGCAGAAATTATAGATACGTTTTGGACGTATCAACTGCTTGACTGGTTTGAACCCCTTGATAATATTGAGGCTGTGTCTGGCAGCCTACGTGGGATTCCCAGCATGTCTGAAGGGTGCCAGGTGAATGTATCCCAATTCTCTTGAAGGAAGGCGCGTAACACGCTGTCTATCGCCGGATCCAGCTATGCCCCGATGGATACCGTCTTGTTAGGGTTTGTTGGGTGCACTTGGAATTTGATGGTTTCATCAGCTGGCTTGAAGGAGGTAGACTTCGATCTTTTGGCGAGGATGACATCGTCGGCATCCACCTTTGATTGTAGGGTGGTTAGTTCTTCAGCCGCGAGAGCTTTGGATAATGCCTCTAAGGCTAAGGATGCCGTTTTGTTTTCGGCGCGGAGTGCTCTATCCAGATCACTTATTATTGTGATCACCCCATTGGGCCCTGGCATTTTAAGCTTCATATACCCGTAATGGGGTATAGCTTGAAAGCGTGAGAAAGTGCCTCGTCCTAGAAGGGCGTGGTATTCGCTTTGAAAGGGCACAATGTGAAAGAGTAGTTCCTCCAATCTGTAGTTGTCGAGTGAGCCGAACACTACATCGAGCTTAATGCTTCCCGAACACTTGGCCTCGCGGCTTAGTATAATTCCCCTAAAGCTTGTGTTGGTGTGCTCAATGCGGGATTTCTCAACCTGCATTTTTGCAAGCGTTTCCTCATATATGAGGTTTAGTCCGCTTCCTCTATCCATAAGTACTTTAGTGAGGCGGAAGCCATCTACTATTGGGTCTAGTACAAGAGATGTTGATGCTCGGATCGGCCGGACTCGAGGTGCATCTTCGGCACAAAAACTAATTGCCGTGTCGCTCCATGGGCTTGCGGAGCTAATTTGGTAAACCTCGGCAAGTTCGCGATTTGCTCTCTTGCGATGGTTATTTGAGGAGAACGTCTCGAAAACAGTGAAGACATTGATGTCTTTTCCCTTGGTGCGGTGGTGGCAAGAATTGCCGTTCCGCTTTTTGCTACCTGCCGGAGTACCCAACATGCTCTAAGGCGATGGTTTGGGACATTATCCGGGGTTGCGTGTATTTGGCAAGGTGTATCGAGTAGTTCGTCCAGTACGGACCCGTGCCGTAAAAGAGGCTTGTTCTTCTTGCCAATAGGAATGCTACCGGATGACCAACTAGGGTAAGTCCGTTTAGCTTTGGTAACGTACTGTCCGGATATGGACTGTTCTAGAGGTGTATTCTGGGCTTTCCAAGTATTTTCCATTGTGTATTATGCTACTTCTCGAGCTTGCGTTGTATTCCCTCGAAGAAGAAAGGGTGATGCAACACACTAGCGAAAGTATTTCCCTCAGTTTTTGAGAACCAAGGTACCAATCCAGTAGGAGACCACGCGCGAGTCCCTCGCACCAGCACAAACAAATAAGAACTTCGCAGCCAACGCGATAAGGGGTTGTCAATCCCTTTACGGTCACTTACGAAAGTGAGATCTGATAGATAGGATAGTATAATATTTTTGGTATTTTTGGTATAAGAACAGAAAGTAAATAAAGCAATAAGCAATGGCAGCAGAAATTAAAGGGAAATTAATATGGTAAAGATAAACCCGGGGGCCATAGGTTTCACTAGTGGATTCTCTCATGATAGCAAAATTCTACGGTGGGTGAACAAATTACTGTCGAGCAATTGATAGAAAAGCGCATAGTTATGAGAATATCTAGGCATGATCAGTATATATAGGCATAACGTCCCTGACAAGTAGACCGAAACGATTCTGCATCTACTACTATTACTCCACACATTGACCGCTATCCAGCATGTATCTAGAGTATTAAGTTCATAAGAACAGAGTAATGCTTTAAGCAAGATGACATGATGTATAGGGATAAAATCAAGCAATATGATATAAAACCCATATTTTTATCCTCGATGGCAACAATACAATGCGTGCCTTGCGGCCCCTGCTGTCACTGGGAAAGGACACCGCAAGATTGAACCCAAAGCCAAGCACTTCTCCCATTGCAAGAACTATAGATCTAGTAGGCCAAACCAAACCAATAATTCAAAGAGACTTGCAAGGATATTATAATCATACATAAAAGATTTCAGAAAAGAATCAAATATTGTTCATAGATAATCTTGATCATAAACCCACAATTCATCGGATCTCGACAAACACACCGCAAAAAGATTACATCGAACAGATATCTGCTACTTCTCGAGCTTGCGTTGTATTCCCTCGAAGAGTAAAGGGTGATGCAGCATAGTAGCGTAAGTATTTCCCTCGATTTTTCAGAACCAAGGTATCAATCCAGTAGGAGACCACGTGCGAGTCCCTCGCACCTGCACAAACAAATAAGAACTTCGCAGCCAACGCGATAAGAGGTTGTCAATCCCTTTACGGTCACTTACGAAAGTGAGATCTGATAGAGATGATAGTTTGATATTTTTGGTATATTTGGATATAAGAACATAAAGTAAAAGCGGAAAAGTAAAGTAGATTGTATATTGATATGTTGAGAATAGACCCGGGGGCATAGTGTTCTCTAGTGGCTTCTCTCATGATTTTGATATTCTACGGCGGGTAAACAAATTACTGTCGAGCAATTGATAGAAAAGAGAATACTTATGAGACTATCTAGGCATGATCATTATATATAGGCATCACGTCCGAGATAAGTAGACCGAAACGATTCTGCATCTACTACTATTACTCCACACATGGACCGCTATCCAGCATGAAACTAGAGTATTAAGTTCATAAGAACAGAGTAACGCCTTAAGCAAGATGACATGATGCAGAGGGATAAACTCAAACATAGTGATATAAACCCCATCTTTTTATCCTTGATGGCAACAATACAATACGTGCCTTGCTGCCCCTACTGTCACTGGGAAAGGACACAGCAAGATTGAACCCAAAGCCAAGCACTTCTCCCATTGCAAGAACTATAGATCTAGTAGGCCAAACCAAACCAATATTTCGAAGAGACCTGCAAGGATATTATAATCATACATAAAGAGTTCAGAAAAAATCAAATATTTCTCATAGATAATCTTGATCATAAACCCACAATTCATCGGATCTCGACAAACACACCGCAAAAAGAGATTACATCGAATAGATCTCCTCGAAGACCGAGGAGAACTTGGTATTGAGAATCAAAGAGAGAGAAGAAGCCATCTAGATACTAGCTATGGACCCGAAGGTCTGTGGTAAACTACTCACAACTCATGGTGAGGCGATGATGATGATGTAGAAGCACTCTGTGGTAGATCCCCCCTCCGGCGGAGCTCCGGAACATGCCCCAAGATGGGATCTCACGGGAACAGAAGGTTGCGGCGGTGGAACTAGCGTTTTATCTGTTCATCTGATAGTTTCAGGGTACGTAGGTATATATAGGAGGAAGGAGGGCACCTGGGGCCAGACGGGGTGCTCACGAGGCAGGGGGCGCGCCCTATAGGGGGGGCGCCCCCACCCTCGTGGACGCCACGTCAGCCCTACTCCATGGTTCTCAAGTCTCCCATGCGTATTTTGCTCCAAAAATATCTCTCCCGAAGGTTTCATTCCGTTTGGACTCCGTTTGATATTCCTTTTCTGTAAAACCAGGGTAAAAGGCAAAAAACAACAATCTCGACTGGGCCTTTGGGTTAGTAGGTTAGTCCCAAAAATAATATAAAAGTGTATAACAAAGCCCATTAAACATCCAAAACATCATAAATAATAGCATGGAAGAATCAAAAAATTATAGATACGTTGGAGACGTATCAAGCATCCCCAAGCTTAATTCCTGCTCGTCCTCGAGTAGGTAAATGATAAAACCAGAATTTTTGATGTGGAATGCTAACCAACATAGTTTTTCAATGTAATTCTCTTAATTTTGGCATGAATGTTCAGATCTGAAAGATTCAAGACAAAAGTCTATATTGACATAAGAAATAATAATACTTCAAGCATACTATCAAAGCAATCATGTCTTCTCAAATTACTATGGCTAAAGAAAGTTATCCCTACAAAATCATAGTCTGGCTATATCCCTCTTCATCACACAAAATATTCATATCATGCACAACCCCGGTTTCAGCCAAGCACTTGTTTTCATACTCTATTCTTTCAAACCTTTCAACTTTCACGCAATACATGAGCGTGAGCCATGGATATAGCACTATGTGGAATAGAGAGGTGGTTGTGGACAAGACAAAAAGGAGGGAGATAGTCTCACATCGACTAGGCGTATCAACGGGCTATGGAGATGCCCATCAATAGATATCAATATGAGTGAGTAGGGATTGCCATGCAACGGATGCACTAGAGCTAAATATGTATGAAAGCTCATCAAAAGAAACTAGTGGGTGTGCATCCAACTTGCTTGCTTACAAAGACCTAGGGCATTTGAGGGAGCCCATCGTTGGAATATACAAGCCAAGTTCTATAATGAAAATTCCCACTAGTATATGAAAGTGACTAAACATGAGACTCTCTATCATGAAGAACATGGTGCTACTTTGAAGCACAAGTGTGGAAAAAGATAGTAGCAATTGTCCCTTTTTCTTTCTTTTTTTGGGCCTTTCTTTTTTTCTTTGGCCTTCCTCTTTTTTTTGGAGGGGCTTTCTTGATTTAGCCTTTCCTCACATGGGACAATGCTCTAATAATGATGATCATCACACTTTCATTGAATTACAACTCGATATTAGAACTCGATACTAGAACAAAGTATGACCTATATGAATGCCTCCGTTGGTGTACCGGGATGTGCAAATAATCAAGAGTGACATGTATGAAAAATTATGCATGGTGGCTTTGCCACAAATATGATGTCAACTACATGATCATGCATGGCAATATGACAATATGAAGCGTATCATATGAACAGAACGGTGGAAAGTTGCATGGCAATATATCTCAGAATGGCTATGGAAATGCCATGATAGGTAGGTATGGTGGCTGTTTTGAGGAAAATATATGGTGGCTGTTTTGAGGAAGGATATACAGTGGGTATATGGTACCGGCGAAAGTTGCGCGGTACAAGAGAGGCTAGCAATGGTGGAAGGGTGAGAGTGCGTATAATCCATGGACTCAACATTAGTCATAAGAACTCATATACTTATTGCAAAAATTTACGAGTCATCAAAACAAAGCAATCAATGCATGCTCCTAGGGGGGGGGGGTTGGTAGGAGTTAACCATCGCGCGCCCCCGACCTCCACACAAAGGTTTGTTGGGGAACGTAGCAGACTTCAAAAAAATTCTGACGCTTCACCAAGATCAATCTAAGGAGTCATCTAGCAACGAGCATAAAGGAGTGCATCTACATACCCTTTGTAGATCGCGAGCGGAAGCGTTCGAAGGAACGTGGATGATGGAGTCGTACTCGTCGTGATCCCTGTCACCGATGATCCCAGCGTCGAACGGACGGCACCTCCGCGTTCAACACACGTACGGTACAGCGACGTCTCCTCCTTCTTGATCCAAAAAGGGGGGAGGAGAGGTTGATTGAGATCC
>LR738709.1:569161356-569252680 GCA_902687465.1 Secale cereale
CACGACGGCGTGGTGGTGGATGCAACAGGAAAAGCTGCAGGGCTTCGCCAAGACCCTGCGGGAGGAGGGAGAGGTGTAACAGGGGGGGGGGGAGGAGAGGCGCCAGGGGCTGAGGTTTTTGGCTGCCCTCTGTCCCCCCACTATATATAGGGGCCAGGGGGGCGCCGGCCCTAGGAGATTGGATCTCCTAGGGGGGCGGCGGCCAAGGGGGTGGCTTGCCCCCCAAGCCTAGGGGGCGCCCCCACCCCTAGGGTTTCAACCCTAGGCGCAGGGGGGAGGCCCAAGGGGGGTGCGCCATCCCACTAAGGGCTGGACCCCCTCCCCCTACGGCCCATGGGGCCCTCCGGGATGGGTGGCCCCACCCGGTGGACCCCCGGGACCCTTCCGGTGGTCCCGGTACACTACCGGTGACCCCCGGAACTCTCCCGATGGCCGAAACTGGACTTTCTATATATCATTCTTTACCTCCGGACCATTCCGAAACTCCTCATGACGTCCGGGATCTCATACGGGACTCCGAACAACATTCGGGTTACCGTGTGCATATATCTCTACAACCCTAGCGTCACCGAACCTTAAGTGTGTAGACCCTACGGGTTCGGGAGACACGTAGACATGACCGAGACGACTCTCAGGTCAATAACCAATAGCGGGATCTGGATACCCATGTTGGTTCCCACGTGTTCCTCGATGATCTCATCGGATGAACCACGATGTCAAGGATTCACTTAATCCCGTATGCTATTCCCTTTGTCTGTCGGTACAGCACTTGCCCGAGATTCGATCGTCGGTATACCGATACCTTGTTCAATCTCGTCATGGCAAGTCTCTTTACTCGTTCCATAATACATCATCCCGTGACCAACTCCTTAGTCACATTGAGCTCATAATGATGATGTCTTACCGAGTGGGCCCAGAGATACCTCTCCGTCATACGGAGTGACAAATCCCAGTCTCGGTTCGTGCCAACCCAACAGACACTTTCGGAGATACCCGTTGCGTACCATTATAGCCACCCAGTTACGTTGTGATGTTTGGCACACCCAAAGTATTCCTACGGTATCCGGGAGTTGCACAACCACATGGTCTAAGGAAAAGATACTTGACATTGGAAAAGCTTAAGCATTACGAACTACACGATCTTGTGCTAGGCTTAGGATTGGGTCTTGTCCATCACATCATTCTCCTAATGATGTGATCCCGTTATCAATGACATCCAATGTCCATGGCCAGGAAACCGTGACCATCTGTTGATCAACGAGCTAGTAACTAGAGGCTTACCAGGGACACATTGTGGTCTATGTATTCACACATGTATTGCTGTTTCTGTACAATACATTTCAAGCATGAATAACAGACAATTATCATGAACAAGGAAATATAATAATAACCCTTTTATTATTGCCTCTAGGGCATATTTCCAACAGTCTCCCACTTGCACTAGAGTCAATAATCTAGTTACATTGTGATGAATCGAACACCCATAGAATTCTGGTGTTGATCATGTTTTGCTCATGGAAGAGGTTTAGTCAACGGATCTGCGACATTCAGATCCGTATGCACCTTACAAATATCTATGTCTCCATCTTGAACATAATTTCGAATGGAGTTGAAACAACGCTTGATGTGGTTGGTCTTCTTGTGAAACCTGGGCTCCTTAGCAATGGCAATAGCTCCAGTGTTGTCACAGAAGAGAGTCATCGGGCTTGACGCGCTTGGAATGACTCCTAGGTCAGTGATGAACTCCTTCATCCAGACTCCTTCATGCACTGCTTCGCAAGCAGCTATGTACTCCGCTTCACATGTAGAATGCGCCACGACGCTCTGCTTGCAACTGCACCAGCTGACTGCTCCACCATTCAAAATATACACGTATCCGGTTTGTGTTGGAGTCATCCAGATCTGTGTCGAAGCTAGCATCGACATAACCCTTTATGACGAGCTCTTCGTCACCTCCATAAACGAGAAACATATCCTTAGTCCTTTTCAGGTACTTCAGGATGTTCTTGACCGCTGTCCAGTGTTCCATACCGGGATCACTTTGGTACCTCCCTACCAAACTTATGGCAAGGTTCACATCAGGTCTGGTACACAGCATGGCATACATAATAGAACCTATGGCTGAGGCATAGGGGATGACACTCATCTTTTCTCTATCTTCTGTTGTGGTCGGGGACTGAGCCGTGCTCAATCTCATACCTTGCAAAACAGGCAAGAACCCTTTCTTGGACTGATCCATATTGAACTTCTTCAATATCTTGTCAAGGTATGTGCTTTGTGAAAGACCAATGAGGCGTCTCGATCTATCTCTATAGATCTTGATGCCTAATATATAAGCAGCTTCTCCAAGGTCCTTCATTGAAAAACTCTTATTCAAGTAGGCCTTTATGCTCTCCAAGAATTCTATATCATTTCCCATCAGCAGTATATCATCCACATATAATATGAGAAATGCTACAGAGCTCCCACTCACTTTCTTGTAAATACAGGCTTCTTCCCAAGTCTGTATAAATCCAAACGCTTTGATCACATCATTAAAGCGAATATTCCAACTCCGAGATGCTTGCACCAGCCCGTAGATCGAGCGCTGGAGCTTGCATAACTTGTCAGCATTCTCTGGATCGACAAAACCTTCCGGCTCCATCATATACAGTTCTTCCTTGAGGAAGCCATTAAGGAATGCCGTTTTGAAGTCCATTTTCCATATCTCATAATCATAGAATGCGGCAATTGCTAACATGATTCAGACGGACTTCAACATTGCTACGGGAGAGAAAGTCTCGTCGTAGTCAATCCCTTGAACTTGTCGATAACCTTTAGCAACAAGCCGAGCCTTATAGATGGTCACATTACCATCCGCGTCAGTCTTCTTCTCGAATATCCATTTATTTTCTATGGCATGCCGATCATCGGGCAAGTCCACCAAAGTCCATACTTTGTTTTCATACATGGATCCTATCTTGGATTTCATGGCTTCAAGCCATTTATTGGAATCCGGACCCGCCATCGCTTCTTCATAGTTCGAAGGTTCACCGTTGTCTAACAACATGATTTCCATGACAGGGTTGCCGTACCACTTTGGTGCGGAACGTGTCCTTGTGGACCTTCGAAGTTTAGTAGTAACTTGATCTTTATCTTCATGATCATCATCATTAACTTCCTCCCTTGTCGGTGCAGGCACCTCAGGAACAATTTCTCGCGCTGCGCTACTTTCCGGTTCGGGAGGGGTGACTGTCACCTCATCAAGTTCTACTTTCCTCCCACTCACTTCTTTCGAGAGAAACTCTTTCTCCAGAAAGGATCCATTCCTGGCAACGAAAACCTTGCCTTCAGATCTGAGGTAGAAGGTGTACCCAATAGTTTCTTTTGGGTATCCTATGAAGACACATTTTTCCGATTTGGGTTCGAGCTTTTCAGGTTGAAGTTTCTTGACATAAGCATCGCAACCCCAAACTTTCAGAAACGACAGCTTAGGTTTCTTGCCAAACCAAAGTTCATACGGTGTCGTCTCAACGGATTTTGACGGAGCCCTATTTAAAGTGAATGCGACAGTCTCTAAAGCAAATCCCCAAAAAGATAGCGGTAAGTCGGTGAGAGACATCATAGATCGCACCATGTCCAACAGAGTACAATTTCGACGTTCCGACACACCATTACGTTGAGGTGTTCCGGGCGGTGTCAATTGTGAAACAATTCCACAGTTTCTTAGGTGCGCGCCAAACTCATGACTTAAATATTCACCCCCACGATCCGATCGTAAGAACTTTATTCTTTTGTCACGTTGATTCTCAACCTCATTATGAAATTCCTTGAACTTTTCAAAGGTCTCAGACTTGTGTTTCATTAAGTAGACATACCCATATCTACTCAAGTCATCTGTGAGGGTGAGAACATAACGATAGCCTCCGCGAGCTTCAACACTCATTGGACCGCACACATCGGTATGTATGATTTCCAATAAGTTGGTCGCTCGCTCCATTGTTCCGGAGAACGGAGTCTTGGTCATCTTGCCCAAGAGGCCTGGTTCGCACATGTCAAATGATTCATAATCAAGAGACTCTAGAAGCCCATATGCATGGAGCTTCTTCATACGCTTGACACCAATATGACCAAGGCGGCAATGCCACAAGTATGTGGGACTATCATTATCAACTTTACATATTTTGGCATTCACACTATGAATATGTGTATCATCAAGTTCGAGATTCATCAAAAATAAACCATTGACCAGTGGGGCATGACCATAAAACATATCTCTCATATAAATAGGACAACCATTATTCTCGGATTTAAATGAGTAGCCATCTCGCATCAAACAAGATCCAGATACAATGTTCATGCTCAAAGCTGGTACTAAATAACAATTATTAAGGTTTAAAACTAATCCCGAGGGTAGATGTAGAGGCAGCGTGCCGACGGCGATCACATCGACCTTGGAACCATTCCCGATGTGCATCGTCACCTCGTCCTTCGCCAGTCTCCGCTTATTCCGCAGCTCCTGCTTTGAGTTACAAATGTGAGCAACTGCACTGGTATCAAATACCCAAGAGCTACTATGAGCGCTGGTAAGGTACACATCAATAACATGTATATCATATATACCTTTGACGTTGCCGGCCTTCTTATCTGCTAAGTATTTGGGGCAGTTCCGCTTCCAGTGACCCGTTCCCTTGCAATGAAAGCACTCAGTTTCAGGCTTGGGTCCATTCTTTGGCTTCTTCCCGGCAACTGGCTTACCGGGCGCGACAACTCCTTTGCCGTCCTTCTTGAAGTTCTTCTTACCCTTGCCTTTCTTGAACTTAGTGGTTTTATTGACCATCAACACTTGATGTTCTTTCTTGATATCCACCTCCGCTGATTTCAGCATTGAATACACCTCGGGAATGGACTTCTCCATCCCTTGCATATTGAAGTTCATCACGAAGCTCTTGAAGCTAGGTGGGAGCGACTGAAGGATTCTGTCAACGACCGCTTCGTCTGGGAGATTAATTCCCAACTGAGACAAGCGATTGTGCAACCCAGACAATTTAAGTATGTGCTCGCTGACAAAACTAATCTCCTCCATCTTACAACTGTAGAATGTGTCGGAGACGTCATATCTCTCGACTCGGGCATGAGCTTGGAAAACCATTTTCAGCTCTTGGAACATCTCATATGCTCCGTGGTGCTCAAAATGCTTTTGGTGCCCCGATTCTAAGCTGTAAAGCATGCCGCACTGAACCAGGGAGTAATCATCACAACATGACTGCCAGGCGTTCATAACGTCTTGGGCTGCCGGGAAAACGGGTGCATCACCTAGCGGTGCTTCAAGGACATATGATCTCTTGGCAGCTATGAGGATAATCCTCAGGTTACGGACCCAATCCGTATAGTTGCTACCATCGTCTTTCAGCTTGGTTTTCTCTAGGAACGCGTTAAAGTTGAGGGCAACATGAGCGTGGGCCATTTGATCTACAAGACATATTGTAAAGAATTTAGACTAAGTTCATGACAATTAAGTTCATCTAATCAAATTTAATGACCTCCCACTCAGATTGACATCTCTCTAGTCATCTAAGTGATACATGATCCGAATCGACTAGCCCGTGTCCGATCATCACGTGAGACGGACTAGTCATCAACAGTGGACATCTTCATGTTGATCGTATCTTCTATACGACTCATATTCGACCTTTCGGTCTTCCGTGTTCCGAGGCCATGTCTGTACATGCTAGGCTCGTCAAGTGAACCCTAAGTGTTTTGCGTGCGTAAATCTGGCTTACACCCGTTGTATGCGAACGTTAGAGCCTATCACACCCGATCATCACGTGGTGCTTCGGAACAACGATCCTTAGTAATGGTGCACAGTTAGGGGGAACACAATTCTTGAAATTTTAGTGAGAGATCATCTTATTTACTATCGTCGTTCTAAGCAAATAAGATGCATAAACATGATAAACATCACATGCAATCAAATAAAGTGACATGATATGGCCAATATCATTTTGCTCCTTTGATCTTCATCTTCGGGGCACCATGATCATCTTTGTCACCGGCATGACACCATGATCTCCATCATCGTGTCTTCATGAAGTCGTCTCGCCAAACATTACTTCTACTACTATGGCTAACGTTTAGCAATAAAGTAAAGTAATTACATGGCGTTATTCAGTGACACGCAGGTCATACAATAAATAAGACAACTCCTATGGCTCCTGCTGGTTGTCATTCTCATCGACATGCAAGTCGTGATTCCCTATTACAAGAACATGATCAATCTCATACATCACATATATCATTCATCACATCTTCTTGGCCATATCACATCACATAGCACATGCTGCAAGAACAAGTTAGACGTCCTCTAATTGTTGTTGCAAGTTTTTACGTGGTTGCTATAGGTTTCTAGCAAGAACGTTTCTTACCTACGCCAAAACCACAATGTGATATGTCAATTTCTATTTACCCTTCATAAGGACCCTTTTCATCGATTCCGATCCGACTAAAGTGGGAGAGACAGACACCCGCTAGCCACCTTATGCAACTAGTGCATGTCAGTCGGTGGAACCTGTCTCACGTAAGAGTACGTGTAAGGTCGGTCCGGGCCGCTTCATCCCACGATGCCGCTGAATCAAGATTGGACTAGTAGCGGCAAGAGAATTGAACAAAATCAACGCCCACAACTTGTTTGTGTTCTACTCATGCAAGATGCTACGCAAAGACCTAGCTCAGATGCCACTGTTGGGGAACATAGCAGAATTCAAAAAATTTCCTACGCTTCACCAAGGTCAATCTAAGGAGTCATCTAGCATCGAGCATAAAGGAGTGCATCTACATACCCTTTGTAGATCGCGAGCGGAAGCATTCGAAGGAACGTGGATGATGGAGTCGTACTCGTCGTGATCCCTGTCACCGATGATCCCAGCGCCGAACGGACGGCACCACCGCGTTCAACACACGTACGGTACAACAACGTCTCCTCCTTCTTGATCCAGCAAGGGGGAGGATAGTTTGATGGAGATCCAGCAGCACGACGGCGTGGTGGTGGATGCAACGGGAAAAGCTGCAGGGCTTCGCCAAGACCCTGCGGGAGGAGGGAGAGGTGTAATGGGGGGGGAGGCGCCAGGGGCTGAGGTTTTTGGCTGCCCTCTCTCCCCCCAGTATATATAGGGGCCAGGGGGGCGCCGGCCCTAGGAGATTGGATCTCCTAGGGGGGCGGCGGCCAAGGGGGTGGCTTGTCCCCCAAGCCTAGGGGGGCGCCCCCACCCCTAGGGTTTCAACCCGAGGCACAGGAGGGAGGCCCAAGGGGGGTGCGCCAGCCCACTAAGGGCTGGTCCCCCTCCCCCTACGGCCCATGGGGCCCTCCGAGATGGGTAGCCCCACCCGGTGGACCCCCGGGACCCTTCCGGTGGTCCCGGTACACTACCGGTGACCCCCGGAACTCTCCCGATGGCCGAAACTGGACTTCCTATATATCATTCTTTACCTCCGGACCATTCCGGAACTCCTCATGACATCCGGGATCTCATCCGGGACTCCGAACAACATTCAAGTTACCGTGTGCATATATCTCTACAACCCTAGCGTCACTGAACCTTAAGTGTGTAGACCCTACGGGTTCGGGAGACACGTAGACATGACCGAGAAGACTCTCAGGTCAATAACCAATAGCGGGATCTCGATACCCATGTTGGTTCCCACGTGTTCCTCGATGATCTCATCGGATGAACTACGATGTCAAGGATTCACTTAATCCCATATGCTATTCCCTTTGTCTATCGGTACAACACTTGCCCTAGATTCGATCGTCGGTATACCGATACCATGTTCAATCTCGTCATGGCAAGTCTCTTTACTCGTTCCGTAATACATCATTTCGTGACCAACTCCTTAGTCACATTGAGCTCATAATGATGATGTCTTACCGAGTGGGCCCAGAGATACCTCTCCGTCATACAGAGTGACAAATCCCAGTCTCGGTTCGTGCCAACCCAACAGACACTTTCAGAGATACCCGTTGCGTACCTTTATAGCCACCCAGTTACGTTGTGACGTTTGGCACACCCAAAGTATTCCTACGGTATCCGGGAGTTGCACAACCTCATGGTCTAAGGGAAAGATACTTGACATTGGAAAAGCTTAAGCATTACGAACTACACGATCTTGTGCTAGGCTTAGGATTGGGTCTTGTCCATCACATCATTCTCCTAATGATGTGATCCCGTTATCAATGACATCGAATGTCCATGGCCAGGAAACCGTGACCATCTGTTGATCAACGAGCTAGTAACTAGAGGCTTACCAGGGACACGTTGTGGTCTATGTATTCACACATGTATCGTTGTTTCCGTACAATACATTTCAAGTATAATAACAGAAAATTATCATGAACAAGGAAATATAATAATAACCCTTTTATTATTGCCTCTAGGGCATATTTCCAACAAGGTTGACACTTTACAAATACCTCATGCTCTAACTTCGCCACATAGCGGTTCACCATACGTGCATGCTAAGGGAATCACTAACCTTAACACAAGCATTTCTCAGTTTCATAATAACTCCACTAGCATGACTCTAATATCACTATCCTCATATCGCAAAGCAATTATCAAGCATCCAACTTCTCATCATATTCAATGCACTTAGTGTGAAAGTTTTTACTACATTGATATTGGATGTCTGTCATGTGACGGCTAGTTTTATAGCCAAAGCACATTACCATGTTGTTTTAATAGACTCTCAAAAGGATATAAGTGAAGCATGAGAGATCGACAATTTCTACAAAATATAATCACCACCGTGCTCTAAAAGATATAAGTGAAGCACTAGAGCAAAACTATTCAACTCGAAAGATATAAGTGAAGCACATAGAGTGTTCTATCAATTCCTACGCCATATTTAACTCTCTCAAATAGGTGTCTCCAGTAAGGATGATTGTGGCAAAATAACAAGAAAAGACTCAAATGATACAAGACGCTCCAAGTAAAACACATATCATGTGGTGAATAAAAATATAGCTCCGAGTATGGTTACCGATGGATGAAGACGAAAGAGGGGATGCCTTCCCGGGGCATCCCCAAGCTTAGGCTTTTGGTTGTCCTTGAATTTTACCTTGGGGTGCCTTGGGCATCCCCAATCTTAGGCTCTTGCCACTCTTTGTTCCATAGTCCATCAAAGCAATACTCAAAACTTGAAAACTGCACAACACAAAACTTAGACAAAAATCTCATGAGCTCTGTTAGTATAAGAAAACAAACCACTACTCAAAGGTACTGCAATGAATTCATTCTTTGTTTATATTGGTGTTAAACCTATTGTATTCCAACTTCTCTATGATTCATACTTCCCAATACTACTCATAGATGCATTGAAATAAGCAAACAACACACGAAAAACAGAATCTGTCAAAAAAAGAACAGTCTGTAGTAATCTGCAGGTTTCGCATACTTCTGTAACTCCAAAAAAATTCAAACTAAATTGGTAAACGTGAGGAATTTGTCTATTAATCATATGCAAAAAGAATCAACTAAATAACACGCTCTAGTAAAATCTGATGACCATTCTAGTGAGCGCTAAAGATTCTGTTTTTCACAGCATGATCATATAGACTTCACACAAGTCTTCCCAAAGGTTCTACTTGGCACAAACACTAATTAAAACACAAAACCACATCTAAACAGAAGTTATATGCAATATTTATTCCTAAACATAAGCGAAAACAAAGAAAATAAAATAAAGTTCGGTTGCCTCCCAACAAGCGCTATCTCTTAACGCCCCTAGCTAGGCATGATGATTTCAATGATGCTCGCATAAAAGATAGGAATTGAAACATAACAGGAGCATCATGATGAATATGACTAGCACATTTAAGTCTAACCCACTTCCTATGCATAGGGATTTTGTAAGCAAACAACTTATGGTAACGATAATCAACTAGCATAGGAAGGGAAAACGAGCATAACTGCAAGATTTTAAGCACATAGAGAGGAAACTAGATATTATTGCAATATGTAGAGTCATGTGATCCTCTCTCATAATAATTTTCAGTAGCATCATGAATGAATTCAAAAATATAACCAGCACATAAAGCATTCTTTTCATGATCTACTTGCATCGAAATTTTACTACTCTCCACATAGGCAAAATTCTTCTCATTCATAGTAGTGAGAGCAAATTCAACAAAATAACTATCATGTGAAGCATAATCCAATTGAAAACTAAAATCATGATGACAAGTTTCATGGTTATCTTTATTCTTTATATCATACGTGTCATCACAATAATCATCATAGATAGCAACTTTGTTCTCATAATCAATTGGAACCTCTTCCGAAATAGTGGATTCATCACTAAATAAAGTCATCACCTCTCCAAATCCACTTTCATCAATATAATCATCATAAATAGGAGGCATGCTTTCATCATAATAAATTTGCTCATCAAAACTTGAGGGACTAAAAATATCATCTTCATCAAACGTAGCTTCCCCAAGCTTGTGGCTTTGCATATCATTAGCATCATGGGTATTCAAAGAATTCATACTAACAACATTGCAATCATGCTCATCATGCACATATTTTACGCCAAGCATTCTATGTAATTCTTCTTCTAGTACTTGAGCACAATTTTCCTTCCCATCATTTTCACGAAAGATATTAAAAATATGAAGCATATGAGGTAACCTTAATTCCATTTTTTTGTAGTTTTCTTTTATAAACTAAACTAGTGATAAAACAAGAAACTAAAAGATTCGATTGCAATATCTAAAGATATACCTTCAAGCCCTCACCTCCCGGGCAACGGTGCCAGAAAAGAGTTGATGTCTACTACACAACCTTCTTATTGTAGACGTTGTTGGGCCTCCAAGTGCAGAGGTTTGTAGGACAGTAGCAAATTTCCCTCAAGTGGATGACCTAAGGTTTATCAATCCGTGGGAGGCGTAGGATGAAGATGGTCTCTCTCAAACAACCCTGCAACCAAATAACAAAGAGTCTCTTGTGTCCCCAACACACCCAATACAATGGTAATTTGTATAGGTGCACTAGTTCGGCGAAGAGATGGTGAAACAAGTGCAATATGGATGGTAGATATAGGTTTTTGTAAACTGAAAATATAAAAACAGCAAGGTAACTAAAGATAAAAATGAGCATAAACGGTGTTGCAATTATAGGAAACAAGGCCTAGGGTTCATACTTTCACTAGTGCAAGTTCTCTCAACAAGGATAACATAATTGGATCATATTACTAGCCCTCAACATGCAACAAAGAGTCACTCCAAAGTCACTAATAGCGGAGAACAAACGAAGAGATTATGGTAGGGTACGAAACCACCTCAAAGTTATTCGTTCTGATCGATCTATTCAAGAGTCCGTAGTAACGTTCAATCTATCATAGAGTTCGTACTAGAATAACACCTTAAGATACAAATCAACCAAAACCCTAATGTCACCTAGATACTCCATTGTCACCTCAAGTATCTGTGGGCATGATTATACGATATGCATCACACAATCTCAGATTCATCTATTCAACCAACACAAAGTACTTCAAAGAGTGCCCCAAAGTTTCTACCGGAGAGTCAAGATGAAAACGTGTGCCAACCCCTATGCATAGATTCCCAAGGTCACGGAACCCGCAAGTTGATCACTGAAAACCCGCAAGTGTAGGGGATCACAACAGTTTTCGAGGGTAAAGCATTCAACCCAAATTTATTGATTTGACACAAGGGGATCCAAAGAATACTCTTAAGTATTAGCAGCTGAGTTGTCAATTCAACCACACCTGGAAACTTAATATCTGCAGCAAGATAGTTTAGTAGAAAAGTAATATGATAGTGGCGGTAGCAGCAATAAAAGTAACGATAGTGTTTTGGTAGTTTTTATAATATGAGCAATAGAAAAGTAAATAAGCAACTAGCAATATAGGAAAAGCTCATAGGCATTGGATCGGTGATGGGAAATTATGTCGGATGCAATTCATCATGTAGAAGTTATAACCTAGGGTGACACAGAACTAGCTCCAGTTCATCAATGCAATGTAGGCATGTATTCCGAATATAGTCATACGTGCTTATGGAAAAGAACTTGCATGACATCTTTTGTCCTACCCTCCCGTGGCAGCGGGGTCCTATTGGAAACTAATGGATATTAAGGCCTCCTTTTAATAGAGTACCGGACCAAAGCATTAACACATAGTGAATACATGAACTCCTCAAACTATGGTCATCACCGAGAGTGGTCCCGATTATTGTCAGTTCGGGGTTGCCGGATCATAACACATAGTAGGTGACTATAGACTTGCAAGATAGGATCAAGAACACACATATATTCATGAAAACATAATAGGTTCAGATCTGAAATCATGGCACTCGGGCCCTAGTGACAAGCATTAAGCATAGCAAAGTCATATCAACATCAATATCAGAACATAGTGGATACTAGGGATCAAACCCTAACAAAACTAACTCGATTACATGATAGATCCCATCGAACCCATCACCGTCCAGCAAGCCTACGATGGAATTACTCACACACAGCGGTGAGCATCATGGAATTGGTGATGGAGGAAGGTTGATGATGACGATGGCGACAATTCCACTCTCCGGAGCCCCGAACGGACTCCACACCAGCCCTCCCGAGAGAGATTAGGGCTTGGCGGCGGCTCTGTCTCGTGAAACGCGACAATTCCTTCTCCCTGATTTTTTTTGTCCCTGAAAGTGAAGATATAGGATCTGGGGGTACGTCGGTAAGTCACCAGGGGGCCCACGAGGCAGGGGCGCGCCCTGGGTAGGGGGGCGCGCCCCCCACCCTCGAGGACAGGCCCAAGGCCCCTTGGTGTGGATCTTCTTGCAGGTATTTTTTATATTTTCCGAAATAATTCTCCGTTGATTTTTAGGCGATTCCGAGAACTTTGTATTCTGCACAAAAACAACACTATGGCAGTTCTACTGAAAACAGCGTCAGTCCGGGTTAGCTCCATTCAAATCATGCAAGTTAGAGTCCAAAACAAGGGCAAAAGGGTTTGGAAAAGTAGATACGTTGGAAAAGTATCAACTCCCCCAAGCTTAAACCTTTGCTTGTCCTCAAGAAATTCAGTTGATAAACTGAAAGTGATAAAGAAAAACTTTGACAAACTCTGTTTGCTCTTGTTGTTGTAAATATGTAAGCTAGTATTCAGGTTTTCAACAAGATCATGAACTAACCACATTCACAATAACTTTCAGGTCTCAAGACTACTCACATCAATGGCATAATCAACTAGCGAGCAATAATAATAAACCTCGGATGACAACACTTTCTTAAAAAAATCATGATATGATATAACAAGATGGTATCTCACTAGCCCTTTCTGAGACCGCAAAACATAAATGCAGAGCACCTTTAAGGATCAAGGACTGACTAGACATTGTAATTCATGGTAAAAGAGATCCAGTCATGATCATACTCAATGCAAATTAATAGTAATACATGCAACGACAAAGGTGCTCTCCTACTGGTGCTCTTTGATAAGAGGATGATGACTCTGCATAAAAGTAAATAGATAGGCCCTTCGCAGAGGGAAGCAAGGATTTGTAGAGGTGCCATAGCTTGATTTTTAAATAGAGATGAATAACATTTTGAGCGGTATACTTTCATTGTCAACATATCAACCAAGAATCTCGATATCTCCCATGCTACGCACATTATAGGCGGTTCCCAAACAGAATGGTAAAGTTTATACTCCCCCAACCACCAACAAGCACACTCCACGGCTAGCCCGAAACAACGGGTACCGTCCAAACCAGCAACAGTCCTGGGGGAGTTTTGTTTAATTATTATGGTTTTGAGCATGGGACTGGGCATCCCGATTACCAGCCATTTTCTCATGTATGATGAGTGGAGTCCACTCATCGTGAGAACAATCCACCTAGCATGGAAGATATAGACAGCCCTAGTTGATACATGAGCTGTTCGAGCATACAAAACATAATTTTATTTGAAGGTTTAGAGTTTGGCACATACAAATTTACTTGGAACGGCAGGTAAATACCGCATATATGAAGGTATGGTGGACTCATATGGAATAACTTTGGGGTTTATGGAAGTGGATGCACAAGCAGTATTCCAGCTTAGTACATCTGAAGGCTAGAAAGAGACTGGGAAGCGACCAACTAGAGAGCAACAAGGGTCATGAACATGCATTAAAATTAATCAACAATGAATGCAAGCATGAGTAGGATATAAATCACCATGAACATATATATCGTGAAGGCTATGTTGATTCGTTTCAACTACATGCGTGAACATGTGCCAAGTCAGATCACTTAAATCGTTCAAAGGAGGATACCACCCATCATACCACATCACAACCATTTTAATATCATGTTGGCACGCAAGATAAACCATTATAAACTCTCAGCTAATTAAGCATGGCATAAGCAGCTATGATCTCTAATTGTCATTGCAAACATGTTTCATTCATAACAAGCTGAATCAGGAACGACGAGCCATCATATTTACAAAAACAAGAGAGGTCGAGTTCATACCAGCTTTTCTCATCTCAATTAGTTCATCATATATCATCCTTATTGCCTTTCACTCGCATGACCGAACGGTGTGGATAATAATAATAGTGCACGTGCATTGGACTAAGCTGGAATCTGCAGATATTTAATACAAGAGAGAAGACAAGGTAATATGGCTCAAGGTTAAATCAACAACAAAGCATATGAAAGCCACTCAGCATTTTAATCATGGTCTTCTACTCTTAACCCCTAAAGAAAAGAAAAGAAACTATTTACACGGGAAAGCTCCCAACAAGCAAAAGAAGAATGGGAAATCTTTTTGGGTTTTCATTTTTTAACTACTACTACAAGCAAAGAAAGTAAACTAGCTAGAAGCTAAAGCTAATATTTTTTGTTTTTCTGGGTTTTTCTAGCACACAAGAAAAAAACTAAGAAAAAGGAATTGAAACTAAGCATGGATGGTACAGTGAAAGAGTGTGAGCACCAACAACTAGAATAAGTGTGAACATGAATGTAAGTCGGTGAGAAACACGTACTCCCCCAAGCTTAGGCTTTTGTCCTAAGTTGGTCTATGGCCAGTATTGGCCTGACGAATATCCAAAGTGTTGTGGAACGTAGTATTTAAAAAAATTTCCTACGATCATGCAAGATCTATCTACTAGATGCATATCAACGAGAGGGGAGAGTGTGTCTACGTACCCTCGTAGACCGAAAGCGGAAGCGTCAAGTGACGCGGTTGATGTAGTCGAACTTCTTCGCGATCCAACCGATCAAGCACCGAACGTACGGCACCTCCGCGTTCAGCACACGTTTAGCTTGATGATGTCCCACGAGCTCTTGATCCAGTTGAGCTTCACGGGAGAGTTTTGTCAGCACGACGGCCTGGTGACGGATATGATGTATTTACCGGCGCAGGGCTTTGCCTAAGCACTGCAACGGTATGATCGAGGTGTGTTTCTGTGGAGGGGGGCACCGCACACGGCTAAAACAATTCAACTTGTGTGTCTATGGGGTGCCCCCTCCTCCGTATATAAAGGAGCAAGGGAGAGGCCGGCCCTAGAGGGGGCGCGCCATGTATGGGGAGTCCTACTAGGACTCCCAAGTCCTAGTAGGATTCCCCTTTCCTTTCCAGAGTAGGAGAGAAGGAAAGAGGTGGAGAGGGAGAAGGAAAAGGGGGCTGCACCCCTTGTCCAATTCGGACCAGAGGGGGGTGCGCGCCTCCTTCCTTCCGGCCTTTCTCCTCTATTCCCGTATGGCCCAATAAGGCCCATATACTCCCCGGCGAATTCCCGTAACTCTCCGGTACTCCGAAAAATACCCGAATCACTCGGAACCTTTCCGATGTCCGAATATAGTCGTCAAATATATCGATCTTTATGTCTCGACCATTTCGAGACTCCTCGTCATGTCCCCGATCTCATCCCGGACTCCGAACTCCTTCGGTACATCAAAACTCATAAACTCATAATACCGATCGTCATCAAACATTAAGCGTGCGGACCCTACGGGTTCGAGAATATGTAGACATGACCGAGACTCATCTCCGGTCAATAACCAATAGCAGAACCTGGATGCTCATATTGGCTCCTACATATTCTACGAAGATCTTTATCGGTCAAACCGCATAACAACATACGTTGTTCCTTTTGTCATCGGTATGTTACTTGCCCGAGATTCGATCATCGGTATCTCTATACCTAGTTCAATCTCGTTACCAGCAAGTCTCTTTAGTCGTTCCGTAATACATCATCTCATGACTAACTCATTAGTCTTTTGCTTGCAAGGTTTATTATGATGTGCATTACCGAGAGGGCCTAGAGATACCTCTCCGACACTCGGAGTGACAAATCCTAGTCTTGATCTATGCCAACACCACGAACACTTTCGGAGACACCTGTAGAGCATCTTTATGATCACCCAGTTACGTTGTGACGTTTGATAGCACACAAGGTGTTCCTACGGTATTCGGGAGTTGCATGATCTCATAGTCATAGGAACATGTATAAGTCATGAAGAAAGCAATAGCAGTAAAACTAAACGATCATAGTGCTAAGCTAACGGATGGGTCTTGTCCATCACATCATTCTCCTAATGATGTGATCCCGTTGATCAAATGACAACTCATGTCTATGGTTAGGAAACATAACCATCTTTGATCAATGAGCTAGTCTAGTAGAGGCATACTAGGGACACTCTGTTTTGTCTATGTATTCACACATGTACTAAGTTTCCGGTTAATACAATTCTAGCATGAATAATAAGCATTTATCATGATATAAGGAAATATAAATAACAACTTTATTATTGCCTCTAGGGCATATTTCCTTCACAAAGTTGTAGTTGGGGTCGTACTAAGATGCAACAGATGCTGCATGCTGAGCTGCAGCTCAAAGACGGGCTGCCTCCGTCATGTTATAATAAGCATTTGCCTCCTCCATGGTTATAGTGTATCTCCCTTTTTTCTGAAAGTTAAACAAAGTAGGGGCAGGAAGAACAATAGGGATGGCTTGCTGCGTGTTAAACATTAGTCGATATTTGAGGGTTTGATCATCCCACTCTATAAACCGGTTTCTAGTCATAGCATGGCAATCTAAATAAGTAGGAGGTAAAGGTTCATCATTCATGTGCACGGACACACCAAGAAAGCGGGCTATGCGGGTAGCATAGATCCCACCAAATAAATCTCCATGCAACCCATTATGGTGTAGTCTACGTGCAACAATGGCTCCCAAGTTATATTGCCTATCACCTAGTATGGCAGTCCTGAGAACACTAAGATCAGGGACACACATGTGACAAGCCTCATCCTTACCGTTTATGCATCTACCGATAAAGAGAGCAAAGTAATGAATGGTAGGAAAATGTATGCTCCCCATGGTAGCATGTGTGACTTCCCTGGACTCCCCCACTGTAATACTAGCAAGGAATTCTCTAAATTCAGATTTGCGAGGATCACTCATACTGCCCCACTGTGGGAGCTTACAAGCATAGTTAAAATCCTCTAAATCCATGGTATAAGATTTATCATAAAGGTCAAACAGGACAGTGTGAGAATTACGTGAAGATGAAAATTTAAACCTTCTCACAAAGCTATCGGTTAAGCCACGGTATTCAGTGCACTTATCTTGTATGAAACCCTCGAGGTCAGCGTTGCGCACGTATGCATAAAATTCATCCTTGATGCCAGCTTGACACATGAATTCATCCTACAGCCATTCACAAGGCCGCACATCAGCATCCCTCAGTGGTTCATCGTCCGGCTCACCGAACGCGAGCCTCGGTTCTTGCTTCCTTGAAGAACCACCTTGGAAGTTTCTCCTATGCATTTTTCTGAAATTTTTAGTAACTTCAAAATAAAAGTTAATCAAACTCAACAAGATTGATAGCAACAACTCCTATAAGTGCCTAGAGGCTATATCATGCATTAGAACTACTTGGGACCAAGAAAATTTGACATGCAAGCTCAAGAACAAGGTCACCACAACAGCATAAATTTGCAACAAATAAAGCACTAGAACAAAAACTAATTGGACCAACGGAGGAGTCACATACCAAGGAACAATCTCCCCAAACAGTTTGGTGAATGGTGCTTTGAGCAAGGAGATCGAAAATGGCAGCAAGATGAGCTAGAACTCGGGTTTGAGCTGGTTGGGGATTTTTTTGGGAGGAAGAAGAAGAGCATGGGTGCAGGAATAAGTGGAGGGGGGCCACGTGGGGCCCACGAGGCAGGGGCGCGCCCTGGACCCTCGTGGCCACGTGTTGGCTCCCCTCGCTGTGTGTTCAGTGCCACATTTCCTCAAATATTCTAGAAAAAATCATATTTAATTTTCATGGCATTTGGAGAACTTTATTTTCGAGATATATTTTTATTTTTTTATTGCCCGGATGAGTCTGGAAATAGACAGAAAATACTATTTTTGCTTTATTTATCCTAATTAACAGAAAGTAAAAGGGGGGTACAGAAAGTTGTGATATCTAGATTCACATATCCCATGCCAATCAAAAGGAATCCATTAACAAGGTTGATTAGGTCTTGTTAATAAACTCTTTCCGAGTAACATGAAACCGGAGAATTTTCGAATAACACTAGTTACCTCAATGGGGAGATGTATGTCCCCAACAATAAGGATGTCATATGCCTTCTTGATAGTAGGAATAGGAAACTCAAAACCTCCAATAGTAATAGTCGAAGTTTTTCCAATATAATTGATACTGTGGACCTGAGGTTGTTTCCTCAGAAAGTGTACCGTATGCTCATTACCATTGACATGAAAAGTGACATTGCCTTTGTTGCAATCAATAACAGCCCCTGCAGTATTCAAAAAGGGTCTTCCAAGAATAATAGACATACTATCGTCCTCGGCAATATCAAGTATAACAAAGTCCGTTAGAATAGTAACATTTGCAACTACAACAGGCACATCCTCACAAATACCGACAGGTATAGCAGTTGATTTATCAGCCATTTGCAAAGATATTTCAGTAGGTGTCAACTTACTCAAGTCAAGTCTACGATATAAAGAGAGAGGCATAACACTAACACCGGCTCCAAGATCACACAAAGCAGTTTTAACATAGTTTCTCTTAATGGAGCAAGGTATAGTAGGTACTCCTGGATCTCCTAATTTCTTAGGCATTCCACCCTCAAAAGTGTAATTAGCAAGCACGGTAGAAATTTCTACTTCCGGTATCTTTCTTTTGTTGGTAATAATATCCTTCATATACTTAGTATAAGGATTTGTTTTGAGCACATCCGTCAAACGCATACGCAAAAAGATAGGTCTAATCATTTCAGCAAACGCTCAAAATCCTCATCATCCTTTTTCTTGGATGGTTTCGGAGGAAAAGGCATGGGTTTCTGAACCCATGGTTCCCTTTCCCTACCGTGCTTCCTAGCAACAAAGTATCTCTTATCATAACATTGATTCTTTGATTGTGGGTTATCAAGATCAACAGCAGGTTCAATCTCTACATCATTATCATTGCTAGGTTGAGCATCATCATGAACATCATCATTAACATTTTCACTAGGCTCATGTGCATTACCAGATTGTGTCTCAGCATCAGAAACAGATATATCATTGGGATTCTCAGGTTTGTCAGCTACAGGTTCACTAGAAGCATGCAAAGTCCTATCATTTTTCTTTTTCTTCTTTTTAGAAGAACTAGGTGTATCTAAATTAGCTCTCTGAGAATCTTGCTCAATTCTCTTAGGGTGGCCTTCAGGATACAGAGGTTCCTGAGTCATTCTACCACCTCTAGTCACAACCCTAATGGCATTATCGCTTCTCTTACTATTTAATTCATTGAGTAAATCATTCTGAGCCTTAAGTACTTGTCTACTTGAGTGGTGACCATAGAAGCATGTATACTAATGAGTTTCAGTTCATCTTTAGCTCTAGACAGATAATCACTCAAGCGTTCAATCATATAAGCATTGTGTTGTAATTGTCTACCAACATAAGCATTGAAGTTTTCTTGTTTCACAATGAAATTGTCAAACTCATCTAAGCATTGGCTAGCAGACTTATAACGAGGAATATCACCTTCATCAAATCTATAAAGAGAATATACCTTTACTACCTATGTTGGGTTATCAAGACCATGTATTTCTTCAATATGTGGTAAATTCTTAACATCTTCAGCTTTAATACCTTTTTCTTTCATAGATTTCTTTGCCTCTTGCATATCTTCGGGACTGAGAAATAGAACACCTCTTTTCTTCGGAGTTGGCTTAGGGGCTGGTTCAGGAAGTGCCCAATTATTTTCATTGGCCAGCATATTATTCAATATTAATTCAGCTTGTTCAACTATTCTTTCCCTGAAAACACAACCATCACAACAATCCAGGTGGTCTCTGGAAGCATCGGTTAGTCCATTATAAAAGACATCAAGTATATCATGCATCTCAAGAGGATGATCAGGCAAAGCATTAAGTAATTGGAGAAGCCTCCCCCAAGCTTGTTGGAGACTCTCTTCTTCAGTTTGGGCAAAGTTATATATTTCCCGTAAGGCAGTTTGTTTCTTATGAGAGGGAAAATATTTAGCAGAGAAGTAATACATCATATCCTGGGGACTACCCACACAACCAGGATCAAGAGAATTAAACCAGGTCTTAGCATCACGCTTTAAAGAGAAGGTAAATAGCTTAAGGACATAGTAGTAGCGAATCTTTTCATCATTGGTAAACAGGGTGGCTATATCATTCAACTTAGTAAGATGCGCCACAACAGTTTTAGGCTCATAGCCATGGAAAGGATCAGATTCAACCAAAGTAATTAACTCAGGGTCAACAGAGAATTCATAATCCTTATCAGTAACACATATAGGTGAAGTAGCAAAAGCAGGGTCATGTTTCATTCTAGCATTCAAGGACTTTTCTTTCAGCTTAGCTAATAATTTCTTAAGATCATATCTATCGTTGCAAGCAAGAAAGTCTCTAGCAGTTTCTTCATCCATAACATAACCCTCAGGCACAATAGGCAATTCATATCTATTGGGAGTAGTTTCATCATCACTTTCATAAATATCATCAGTTTCAACATTTGCACTCGCCCTAACCTTAGCAATTTGTTCATCTAGAAATTCACCTAGTGGCACAGTATCAGGCATAGAAGTAGTTTCATCATACATAGCAGAAGTAGCATCATCAAGAGCATACGACATATCAGATTCAATAGCAGGAGTAGGTGTCGCAAGTTTACTCATAACAGAAGGAGAATCAAGTGCAGAGCTAGATGGCAGTTCCTTACCTCCCCTCGTAGTTGAGGGTAAGATCTTGGTTTTTGAGTCCTTCAAATTCTTCATAGTGATCAATAGATATAAATCCCAGGTGACTTAAAGAATAGAGCTATGCTCCCCGGCAACGGCGCCAGAAAATAGTCTTGATAACCCACAAGTGTAGGGGATCGCAACAGTTTTCGAGGGTAAAGTATTCAACCCAAATTTGTTGATTCGACACAAGGGGAGCCAAAGAATACTCTTAAGTATTAGCAACTAAGTTGTCAATTCAACCACACCTGGAAACTTAATATCTGCAGCAAGATAGTTTAGTAGCAAAGTAATATGATAGTGGCGGTAGCAGCAATAAAAGTAACGATAGTGTTTTGGTAGTTTTTATAATATGAGCAACAGAAAAGTAAATAAGCAACTCGCAATATAGGAAAAGCTCGTAGGCATTGGATCGGTGATGGGAAATTATGTTGGATGCAATTCATCATGTAGAAGTTATAACCTAGGGTGACACAGAACTAGCTCTAGTTCATCAATGCAATGTAGGCATGTATTCCGAATATAGTCATACGTGCTTTTGGAAAAGAACTTGCATGACATCTTTTGTCCTACCCACCCATGGCAGCGGGGTCCTATTGGAAACTAAGGGATATTAAGGTCTCCTTTTAATAGAGTGCCAGACCAAAGCATTAACACATAGTGAATACATGAACTCCTCAAACTATGGTCATCACCGGGAGTGGTCCCGATTATTGTCACTTCGGGGTTGCCGGATCATAACACATAGTAGGTGACTATAAACTTGCAAGATAGGATCAAGAACATACATATATTCATGAAAACATAATAGGTTCAGATTTGAAATCATGGCACTCGGGCCCTAGTGACAAGCATTAAGCATAGCAAAGTCATAGCAACATCAATCTCAGAACATAGTGGATACTAGGGATCAAACCCGAACAAAACTATCTCGATTACATGATAGATCCCATCCAACCCATCACCGTCCTGCAAGCCTACGATGGAATTACTCACACACGGTGGTGAGCATCATGGAATTGGTGATGGAGGGAGGTTGATGATGATGATCGCGACGATCTCCACTCTCCTGAGCCCCGAACGGACTCCATATCAGCCCTCCCAAGAGAGATTAGGGCTTGGCGGCGGCTCCGTCAAGTGAAACACGATAATTTCTTCTCCCTGATTTTTTTCTGCCCGAAAGTGAAGAGGATCTGGGGTACGTCGGTAAGTCACCAGGGGGCCCATGAGGCAGGGGGCGCGCCCCCACCCTCGTGGACAGGCCCAAGGCCCCCTGGTGTGGATCTTCTTGCATCTATTTTTTATATTTTCCGAAATAATTCTCCGTTGCTTTTCAGGTGATTCTGAGAACTTTTTATTCTGCACAAAAACAACACTATGGCAGTTCTGCTGAAAACAGCATCAGTCCGGGTTAGCTCCATTCAAATCATGCAAGTTAGAGTCCAAAACAAGGGCAAAAGGGTTTGGAAAAGTAGATACGTTGGAGACGTATCAATCACCAAAACATACATCAAGTGAATCAATAGAATACCCCATTGTCACCATGGGTATCCCACGCAAGACATACATCAAGTGTTCTCAAATCCTTAAAGACTCAATCCGATAAGATAACTTCAAAGGGAAAACTCAATCCATTACAAGAGAGTAGAGGGGGAGAAGCATCATAAGATCCAACTAGAATAGTAAAGCTCGCGATACATCAAGATCGTGCCATCTCAAGAACACGAGAGAGATAGATCAAACACATAGCTACTGGTACATACCCTCAGCCCCGAGGGTGGACTACTCCCTCCTCGTCATGGAGAGCGCCGGGATGATGAAGATGGCCACCGGTGAGGGTTCCCCCCTCCGGCAGGGTGCCGGAATGGGGTCTAGATTGGTTTTTGGTGGCTACAGAGGCTTTCGGCGGCGGAACTCCCGATCTAGGTTAATTTCCGAAGGTTTCAGTATTTATAGGATTTTTTGGCGTAGGGCACAAGTCAGGGGGCCCTCCGGGCCGTCCACGAGATAGGGCGGCGCCACCACTTGCCCAGGGCGTGCCCCCACCCTCGTGGGCAGCCCGTGGCTCTCCTGGCCCAACTCTTTTACTTCGAGGGCTTCTTTTGGTCTAGAAAAAATCATCAAAAATTGGCACGTCAATTGGACTCCGTTTGATATTCCTTTTCTGTAAAACTCAAACACAAGGAAAAAACAGAAACTGGCTCTGGGCTCTAGGTTAATAGGTTAGTCCCAAAAATAATATAAAAGTGTATGACAAAGCCCATTAAACATCTGAAACATCATAAATAATAGCATGGAACAATCTAAAATTATAGATACGTTGGAGACGTATCAGTGATAAAGTAAAGCAATTACATGGCGACTGTATTTCATACAATAAGGCGACAACCATATGGCTCCTGCTAGTTGCCGATAACTTTACAAAACATGGTCATCTCATACATTAACGTATAACTCATCATGTTTTGACCATATCACATCAGAACATGCCCTGCAAAAACAAGTTAGACGTCCTCTACTTTGTTGTTGCAAGTTTTACGTGGCTGCTACGGGCTTAGCAAGAACCGTTCTTACCTACGCATACAAAGACCACAACGATTTTTCGTCAAGTATGTGCTGTTTTAACCTTCACAAGGACCGGGTGTAGCCACACTCGATTCAGCTAAAGTGAGAGAGACAGACACCCGCCAGTCACCTTTAAGCAACGAGTGCTCATAACGGTGAAACCAGTCTCGCATAAGCGTACGCGTAATGTCGGGCCGGGCCGCTTCATCTCACAATACCGCTGAACCAAAGTATGACATGCTGGTAAGCAGTATGACTATTATCGCCCACAACTCATTGTGTTCTACTCATGCATATCATCTACGCATAGACCTGGCTCATGATGCCACTTTTGGGGAACGTAGTATTTCAAAAAAAATCCTACAATCACGCAAGATCTATCTACCAGATGCATAGCAACGAGAGGGGAGAGTGTGTCTACGTACCCTCGTACACCGAAAGCGGAAGCGTCTAGTGACCCAGTTGATGTAGTCGAACTCTTCGCGATCCAATTGATCAAGCACCGAACGTACGGCACCTCCGCGTTCAGCACACGTTTAGCTTGATGGCGTCCCACGAGCTCTTGACCCAGTTGAGCTTCACGGGAGAGTTTCGTCAGCACGACGGCGTGGTGACAGAGATAATGAAGCTACCGACGCAGGGCTTCGCCTAAGCACCGCAACAGTATGACTGAGGTGTGTTTCTGTGGAGGGGGGCACCGCACACGGCTAGAACAATGTTTCTTCTGTGTCTTTGGGTGCTCCCTGCCCCTGTATATAAAGGAGCAAGGGGGGAGGTGCGGCTGGCCTTCTAAGGCGCGCCAGGAGTAGGATTCCTACTCCTAGTAGGAATAGGAATCCCCTTTCCTATTCCTACTAGGAGTAGGAAAGGAAGGGGGAGAGGAGAAGGAAAGGAGAGGCGGCGCCTCCCCTCCTTTTCCTAGTACAACTAGGAACCCTAGGGGGGTGCGGCCAGCCCTATGGGCTGCCCCTCTCTTTCCCTCATAGGTCCACTATGGCTCATACTCCCTTGGGGGGGGGGGTTCGGTAACCCCCTCCGGCACTCCGGTTAAATCCGAAAGTTTTCTGAAACACTTCCGGTGTCTGAATATAGTCGTACAATATATCAATCTTTACGTCTCGGACATTCCGAGACTTCTCGTCGTGTCCGTGATCTCATCTGGGACTCCGAACTACCTTTGGTACATCAAAACTCATAAACTCATAATACCGATCGTCATCAAACGTTAAGCGTGAGGACCCTACGGGTTCGAGAACTATGTAGACATGACCGAGACTCATCTCCGGTCAATAACCAATAGTGGAACCTGGATGCTAATATTGGCTCCTACATATTCTACGAAGATCCTTATCGGTCAAACCGCATAACAACATACGTTGTTCCCTTTGTCATCGGTATGTTACTTGCCCGAGATTCGATCGTTGGTATCACCATACCTAGTTCATTCTCGTTACCGGCAAGTCTCTTTACTCGTTCTGTAATACATCATCTCGTTACTAACTCATTAGTAATTTTCTTGCAAGGCTTATTATGATGTGTATTACCGAGAGGGCCCAGAGATACCTCTCCGACACTCGGAATGACAAATCCTATTCTTGATCTATGCCAACACCACGAACACTTTCGGAGACACCTGTAGAGCATATTTATAATCACCCAGTTATGTTTTGACGTTTGATAGCACACAAGGTGTTCCTCCGGTATTCGGGAGTTGCATAATCTCATAGTCATAGGAACATGTATAAGTCATGAAGAAAGCAATAGCAGTAAAACTAAATGATCATAGTGCTAAGCTAACGGATGGGTCTTGTCCATCACATCATTCTCCTAATGATGTGATCCTGTTGATCAAATGACAACTCATGTCTATGGCTAGGAAACATAACCATCTTTGATCAATGAGCTAGTCTAGTAGAGGCATACTAGGGACACTCTGTTTTGTCTATGTATTCACACGTGTACTAAGTTTCTGGTTAATACAATTCTAGCATGAATAATAAACATTTATCATGATATAATGAAATAAATAATAACTTTATTATTGCCTCTAGGGCATATTTCCTTCAGATACATGGATAGATCTAGGTATTGCCATCTTTGGAAGGCAATCCATAAGTGGCTCTCATAATAGATTCATATGGTAATTTGATTTTTCTTTCTAGGAAAGTGTTCCATACCTTTCCTTAACGGAAATTGGAATATAATATTTCCTTCCTTCATATCAATAATTGCACCAATCATTCTAAGGAAAGGTCTACCAAGAACAATAGGACATGAAGGATTGCAATCTATATCAAGAACAATGAAATCTACGGGCACATAATTCCTATTGGCAACAATAAGAACATCATTAATCCTTCCCATAGGTTTCTTAATAGTGAAATCCGCAAGATGCAAATTTAAAGAACAATCATCAAGCTCATGGAACCCTAGCAAATCACACAAAGTTTTTGGGATAGTGGAGACACTTGCACCTAAATCACACAAAGCAAAGCATTCATGATCTTTAATTTTTATTTTAATACTAGGTTCCCACTCAGCATAAAGCTTTCTAGGGATAGAAACTTCTGACTCAAGATTTTCTTCATAAGACTGCATCAAAGCATCAACTATATGTTTAGTAAAAGCTTTATTTTGACTATAAGCATGCGGAGAGTTTTGTACGGATTGCAACAAGGAAATACAATCAATCAAAGCGCAATTATCATAATTGAAGCCCTTGAAATCCAAAGTGGTGGGTTCATCACTATGCAAAGTTTTAATCTCTTCACTCCCACCTTTAACAATTTTAGCATCAAGATTTAAAAACTCCGAATCATTGGGACACCTTAAAGTAGAATCATCTCCAATCCTATCTTCATCTTTATTTTCATGATAGCTAGAAGAACACGCTTGTATATAATTTTCTCTTTTAGCACGCATCCTAGCGGTTCTTTCTTTGCATTCATCAATGGAAATTCTCATGGCTTTGAGAGACTCATTGATATCATGCTTAGGTGGGATAGATATAAGTTTCAAAGAATCAACATCAAGAGTAATTCTATCCACATTTCTAGCCAATTCATCAATCTTAAGAAATTTTTCTTCAAGCGTAGCATTGAAATTCTTTTGCGAAATCATAAACCCCTTAACACTAGTTTCAAATTCAGAAGGCATCTTTCCATAAGAGTTGTTGTAGGAATTACCATAATCATTTGAGGAATTACTAGGAAAGGGCCTAGGATTAAAGTTCCCACTATAAGCATTGTTACCAAAATTATTCCTACCAACAAAATTCACATCCAAAGATTCTTTTTTTTTCAATCAAAGTGGACAAAGGCTTATCATTAGGATCATAAGAAGCACTCTTAGAAGCAAATAATTTCATAAGTTCATCCATCTTTCCACTCAAAACACTAATTTCTTCAATAGCATGCATTTTTTACTAGTAAATCTTTCGGTGTGCCATTGAGAATAATTAACCATAATATTATCTAGGAGTTTGGTAGCTTCTCCTAAGGTAGTTTCCATGAAAGTGCCTCCCGCGGCCGAATCTAAAAGATTTCTAGAAGCAAAATTCAAGCCAGCATAAAAGTTTTGAATAATCATCCATAAGTTCAAACCATGTGTAGGGCAATTACGTATCATTAATTTCATTCTCTCCCAAGCTTGTGCAACATGCTCATGATCTAGTTGATTAAAATTCATAATATCGCTTCTAAGAGAGATGATCTTAGCATGAGGGAAATACTTAGAGATAAAAGCATCTTTGCACTTATTCCACGAATCAATACTATTTCTAGGCAAAGAGGAAAACCAAGTTTTAGCATGATCTCTAAGTGAAAACGGAAATAACTTCAATTTAACAATATCGTTATCCATATCCCTTTTCTTTTGCATACCACACAAATCAACAAAGTTGTTTAGATGGGTAGCGGCATCTTCACTAGGAAGGCCGAAAAATTGATCTTTCATAACAAGATTCAACAGAGCAGCATTGATCTCACAAGATCCAGCATCGGTAATAGGAGCAATCGGAGTGCTAATAAAATCATTATTGTTGGTATTGGAGAAGTCACACAATTTGGTATTGTTCTGAGCCATAGTGACAAGCAAGCAATCCAACACTCAAGCAAACAAGAAGCAAGCGAACGATAAACACACGGCAGAAGAAGGGCAAATAAAACGGCAAGGGTGAAGTGGGGGAGAGGAAACCGAGAGGCAAATAAATGTAATGCGAAGGATAAGGGTTTGTGATAGGTACTTGGTATATGACTTTTGCGTAAGCCTCCCCGGCAACGGCGCCAGAAATTCTTCTTGCTACTTCTCGAGCTTGCGTTGTATTCCCTCGAAGAGGAAAGGGTGATGCAACACAGTAGCGTAAGTATTTCCCTCAGTTTTTGAGAACCAAGGTATCAATCCAGTAGGAGACCACACGTGAGCCCCTCGCACTTACACAAACAAATAAGAACTTCACAGCCAACACGATAAGGGGTTGTCAATCCCTTTATGGTCACTTACGAAAGTGAGATCTGATAGAGATGATAGTTTGATATTTTTGGTATTTCTGGATATAAGAACATAAAGAAAAAGCGGAAAAGTAAAGTAGATTGTAGATTAATATGTTGAGAATAGACCCGGGGGCCATAGTGTTCTCTAGTGGCTTCTCTCATGATAGCAATATTCTACGGCGGGTAAACAAATTACTGTCGAGCAATTGATAGAAAAGCGAATAATTATGAGACTATCTAGGCATGATCATTATATATAGGCATCACGTCGAGACAAGTAGACTGAAACGATTCTGCATCTACTACTATTACTCCACACATCGACCGCTATCCAGCATGCATCTAGAGTATTAAGTTCATAAGAACAGAGTAACGCCTTAAGCAAGATGACATGATGTAGAGGGATAAACTCAAACATAGTGATATAAACCCCATATTTTTATCCTCGATGGCAACAACACTATACGTGCCTTGCTGCCCCTACTGTCACTAGGAAAGGACACCGCAAGATTGAACCCAAAGCCAAGCACTTCTCCCATTGCAAGAACTATAGATCTAGTAGGCCAAACCAAACCAATAATTCGAAGAGACTTGCAAGGATATTATAATCATACATAAAGATTTCAGAAAAGAACCAAATATTTCTCATAGATAATCTTGATCATAAACCCGCAATTCATCGGATCTTGACAAACACACCACAAAAAGAGATTACATCGAATAGATCTCCTCGAGGACCGAGGAGAACTTGGTATTGAGATCCAAAGAGAGAGAAGAAGCCATCTAGATACTATCTATGGACCCAAAGGTATGTGGTAAACTACTCACAACTCATGGCGAGGTGATGATGATGATGTAGAAGCACTCCGTGGTAGATCCCCCCTCCGGCGGAGCTCCGTAATAGGCCCCAAGATGGGATCTCATGGGAACAGAAGGTTGCGGCGGTGGAACTAGGGTTTTCTCTGTTCATCTGATAGTTTCGGGGTACGTAGGTATATATAGGAGGAAGGAGGGCACCGGGGGCCCGACGGGGTGCCCACGAGACAGGGGCGCCCTATAGGGGGGGGCGCCCCCCACCCTCGTGGACGCCACGTCAGCCCTACTCCATGGTTCTCAAGTCTCCCGTGCGTATTTTGCTCCAGAAATATCTCTCCGGAAGGTTTCATTCCGTTTGGACTCCGTTTGATATTCCTTTTCTGTAAAAACCCTAAAACTGGCAAAAAACAGCAATCTGGACTGGGCCTTTGGGTTAGTAGGTTAGTCCCAAAAATAATATAAAAGTGTGTAACAAAGCCCATTAAACATCCAAAACATCATAAATAATAGCATGGAACAATCAAAAATTATAGATACGTTGGAGACGTATCAATCTCCTCGAAGATCGAGGAGAACTTTGTATTGAGATCCAAAAAGAGAGAAGAAGCCATCTAGCTAATAACTATGGACCCGAAGGTCTGTGGTAAACTACTCACAACTCATTGGTGAGGCTATGGCGTTGATGTAGAAGCACTCCATGGTAGATCCCCCCTCCGGCGGAGCTCCGGAACAGGCCCCAAGATGGGATCTCACGGGAACAGAAGGTTGCGGTGGTGGAATTAGGGTTTTCTCTGTTGCCTCGATGTTTTCAAGGTATATGGATATATATAGGAGGAAGGAGGGCATCGGGGGAGCCAGAGGGGGCCCACGAGGGTGGGGGCGCTCCTAGGGGGAGGGGGCGCGCCCTGGACCCTCGTGGCCACCTCCTTCGTTCCCTCGCGTGTACTCAAAGTCTTCTGGGTAGATACGGTTCCAAAAATAACTCTCCCGAAGGTTTCATTCCGTTTGGACTCCGTTTGATATTGCTCTTCCGCGAAACACTGAAATAGGCAAAAAACAACAATTTGCACTAGGCCTTGGGTTAGTAGGTTAGTCCAAAAAATAATATAAAAGTGCATAATAAAGCCCATTAAACATCCAAAACAGAATATATAATAGCATGGAACAATAAAAAATTATAGATACGTTGGAGACGTGTCAAGCATCCCCAAGCTTAATTCCTGCTTGTCCTCGAGTAGGTAAATGATAAAAACAGAATTTTTGATGTGGAATGCTAACCAACATAATTCTCAATGTAGTTTCTTTATTGTGGCATGAATGTTCAGATCCGAAAGATTCAAGACAAAAGTCTATATTGACATAAGAATAATAATACTTCAAGCATACTAACAAAGCAATCATGTCTTATCAAAATAACATGGCCAGAGAAAGTTATCCCTACAAAATCAAATAGTCTGGCTATGCTCCCTCTTCATCACACAAAATATTCATATCATGCACAACCCCGGTTTCAGCCAAGCAATTGTTTTCATACTCAAATGTTTTCAAACCTTTCAACTTTCACGCAATACATGATCGTGAGCCATGGATATAACACTATAGGTGGAATAGAGTGGTGGTTGTGGAGAAGACAAAAAGGAGGAAGATAGTCTCACATCAACTAGGCGTATCAATGGGCTATGGAGATGCCCATCAATAGATATCAATGTGAGTGAGTAGGGATTGCCATGCAACGGATGCACTAGAGCTATAAGTGTATGAAAGCTCATCAAAAGAAACTAAGTGGGTGTGCATCCAACTTGCTTGCTCATGAAGACCTAGGGCATTTGAGGAAGCCCGTTGTTGGAATATACAAGCCAAGTTCTATAATGAAAAATTCCCACTAGTATATGAAAGTGACAAAACAAGAGGCTCTCTATCATGAAGATCATGGTGCTACTTTGAAGCACAAGTGTGGAAAAGGATAGTAGCAGTGTCCCTTCTCTCTTTTCTCTCATTTTTTTGGAGGGGCTTTCTCTTTTTTTTAGCCCCTTTCTCTATATTTTTTGGGCCATCACTTTTTTTGGCCTTTCCTCACATGGGACAATGCTCTAATAATGAAGAACATCACACTTTTATTGACTTACAACTCAAAGATTACAACTCGAAGCTAGAACAAAATATGACTCTATGTGAATGATGGTGAAGCATGTCATATGAACGGAACGGTGAAAAGTTGCATGGCAATATATCTCGGAATGGCTATGGAAATGCCATGATAGGTAGGTATGGTGGCTGTTTTGAGGAAGGTATATGGTGGGTGTATGGTACCGGCGAAAGTTGTGCGGTACAAGAGAGGCTAGCAATGGTGGAAGGGTGAGAGTGTGTATAATCCATGGACTCAACATTAGTCATAAAGAACTCATATACTTATTGCAAAAATCTACGAGTCATCAAAACAAAGTATTCAACGCATGCTCCTAGGGTTAGGGTTGGTAGGAGTTAACCATCGCGCGATCCCGACCTCCACACAAAGGATGACACTCAATAAATACCTCATGCTCTAAATTCGTCACATAGCGGTTCACCATACGTGCATGCTATGGGAATCACAAACTTTAACACAAGTATTTCTCAAATTCAAAATTACTCCACTAGAATGACTCTAATATCACCATCCTCATATCTCAAAACAATCATCAAGTATCAAACTTCTCATCATATTCAATGCACTTTATATGAAAGTTTTTACTATATTGATCTTGGATGCCTGTCATATTAGGACTAGTTTTATAACCAAAGCACATTACCATGCTATTTTAAAAGACTCTCAAATAGATATAAGTGAAGCATGAGAGATCATCAATTTCTACAAAATAAAACCACCACCGTGCTCTAAAAGATATAAGTGAAGCACTAGAGCAAAACTATTTAGCTCAAAAGATATAAGTGAAGCACATAGAATATTCTAATAAATTCTAAACCATATTTATCTCTCTCAAAAGGTGTGTCCAGCTAGGATGATTGTGGCAACCTAAAAAGCAAAGACTCAAATCATACATGACGCTCCAAGCAAAACACATATCATGTGGTGAATAAAAATATAGTCCCGAGTATAGTTACCGATAGATGAAGACGAAAGAGGGGATGCCTTCCCGGGGCATCCCCAAGCTTAGGCTTTTGGTTGTCCTTGAATTTTACCTTGGGGTGCCTTAGGCATCCCCAAGCTTAGGCTCTTGCCACTCTTTGTTCCATAGACCATCAAAGCCATACTCAAAAGTTGAAAACTTCACAACACAAAACTTAGCCAAAAATCTCGTGAGCTCCGTTAGTATAAGAAAACAAACCACCACTCAAAGGTACTGTAATGAACTCATTCTTTGTTTATATTGGTGTTAAACCTACTGTATTCCAACTTCTCTATGATTCATATTCCCCAATACTACTCATAGATTCATCAAAATAAGCAAACAACACACGAAAAACAGAATCTGTCAAAAACAGAACAATCTTTAGTAATATGTATCTTTCGAATAGTTCTGTAACTCTATTTTTTAAAATAAATTGGTAAACGTGAGGAATTTGTCTATTAATCAGCTGCAAAAATAATCAACTAAATAGCAATCCCCAGTAAAAGATTACATCCAAACTCGTGAGCGATAAAGTTTCTGTTTTTGCCAGCATGATCAAATAAACTTCACACAAGTCTTCCCAAAGGTTCTACTTGGTACAAACACTAATTAAAACACAAAACCACATCTAAATAGAATTTAGATGCAATATTTATTCCTAAACAGAAGCAAAAACAAATAAAATAAAATTGGGTTGCCTCCCAACAAGCGCTATCGTTTAACGCCCCTAGCTAGGCACGATGCAATAATAGATCTAGGTATTGCCATCTTTGGTAGGCAATCCATAAGTGGCTTTCATAATAGATTCATAAGGTAATTTGATTTTATTTCTAGGAAAGTGTTCGATGCCTTTCCTTAACAGAAATGGGAATCTAATATTTCCTTCCTTCATATCAATAATTGCACCAATCGTTCTAAGGAAAGGTCTACCAAGAATAATAGGACATGAAGTATTGCAATCTATATCAAGAAAAATGACATCTACGGGCACATAATTCCTATTGGCAACAATAAGAACATCATTAATCCATCCCATAGGTTTCTTAATGGTAGAATCCGCAAGACGCAAATTTAAAGAACAATCATCAAGCTCATGGAAACCTAACAAATCACACAAAGTTTTTGGGATTGTCGAAACACTTGCACCCAAATCACACAAAGCAAAGCATTCATGATCTTTAATTTTAATTTTAATAGGAGGTTCCCACTCATCATAAAGCTTTCTAGGGACAGAAACTTCTAATTCAATTTTTTCTTCATAAGATTGCATCAAAGCATCAACTATGTGTTTGGTAAAAGCTTTATTTTGACTATAAGCATGCGGAGAATTTAGAACGGATTGCGACAAGGAAATATAATCTATTAAAGAGCAATTATCATAAATGAATCCCTTGAAATCCAAAATAGTGGGTTCATCACTATGCAAAGTTTTAATCTCTTCAATCCCACTTTTAACAATTTTAGCATCAAGATCTAAAAACTTCGAATCATTGGGACGCCTTTTAACTAAAGTAGACTCATCTCCAGTCCCATCTTTATCAAGATTCATACTAGAAAACAAGGATCTAATAGGAGACACATAATTAACTTTCAGATCTTCGTCCTTATTTTCATGATAACTAGAAGAACACGCTTTCATAAAGGAATCTTTTTTAGCACACATCCTAGCGGTTCTTTCTTTGCACTCATCAATGGAAATTCTCATGGCTTTGAGAGACTCATTGATATCATGCTTAGGTGGAATAGATATAAGTTTCAAAGAATCAACATCAAGAGTAATTCTATCCACGCTTCTAGCCAACTCATCAATCTTAAGCCATTTTTCTTCAAGCAAAGAATGGAAATTCTTTTGCGAATTCATAAACTCTTTAACAGTAGTTTCAAATTCAGAGGGCATCTTACCAAAATTTCCATAAGAGTTATTGTAGGAATGACCATAATTATTAGAGGAATTACTAGGAAAAGGCCTAGGATTAAAGTTTCCTCTATAATCATTGTTACCAAAATTATTCCTACCAACAAAATTCACATCCAAAGATTCATTATTATTTTCAATCAACGTGGATAAAGGCATATCATTAGGATCAGAAGAAGCACTCTTAGTAGCAAATAATTTCATAAGTTCATCCATCTTTCCACTCAAAACACTAATTTCTTCAATAGCATGCACTTTTTTACTAGTAGATCTTTCTGTGTGCCATTGAGAGTAGTTAACCATAATATTATCTAGGAGTCTGGTAGCTTCTACTAAGGTAGTTTCCATGAAAGTGCCCCCCGCGGCCGAATATAAAAGATTTCTAGAAGCAAAATTCAAGCCAGCTTAAAAGTTTTGTATAATCATCCATAAGTTCAAACCATGTGTAGGGCAATTACGTATCATTAATTTCATTCTCTCCCAAGCTTGTGCAACATGCTCATGATCTAGTTGCTTAAAATTCATAATATCGTTTCTAAGAGAGATAATCTTGCCGGGAGGAAAATACTTAGAGATAAAAACATCTTTGCACTTATTCCATGAATCAATACTATTTCTAGGCAAAGAGGAAAACCAAGTTTTAGCACGATCTCTAAGTGAAAACGGAAATAACTTCAATTTAACAATATCATTATCTGTATCCCTCTTCTTTTGCATATCACACAAATCAACAAAGTTGTTCAGATGGGTAGCGGCATCTTCACTAGGAAGGCCAGAAAATTGATCTTTCATGACAAGATTCAACAGTGCAGCATTGGTAATAGGAGCAATAGGAGTGCTAATAAAATCATTATTGTTAGTATTGGAAAATTCACACAATTTGGTATTGTTTTGATCCATAGTGACAAGCAAGCAATCCAACACACAAGCAAACAAGAAGCAAGCGAACGGTAAACACACGGAAAAAGAAGGGCGAATAAAACGGCAATGGTGAAGTGGGGGAGAGGAAAACGAGAGGCAATGTAGTGCGAAGGATAAGGGTGTGTGATAGGTACTTGGTATATGACTTTTGCGTAAGCCTCCCCGGCAACGACGTGAAAAATTCTTCTTGCTACTTCTCGAGCTTGCATTGTATTCCCTCGAAGAGGAAAGGGTGATGCAGCACAGTAGCATAAGAATTTCCCACAGTTTTTGAGAACCAAGGTATCAATCCAGTAGGAGACCACGCGCGAGTCCCTCGCACCTGCACACACAAATAAGAACTTCGCAGCCAACGCGATAAGGGGTTGTCAATCCCGTTACGGTCACTTACGAAAGTGAGATCTGATAGATAGGATAGTATAATATTTTTGGTATTTTTGGTATAAGAATAGAAAGTAAACAAACCAATAAGCAACGGCAGCAGAAATTAAAGGGAAATTAATATGGTAAAGATAGACCCGGGGGCCATAGGTTTCATTAGTGGCTTCTCTCATGATAGCAGAATTCTACGGTGGGTGAACAAATTACTGTCGAGCAATTGATAGAAAAGCGCATAGTTATGAGAATATCTAGGCATGATCATTATATATAGGCATCACGTCCGTGACAAGTAGACCAAAACGATTCTGCATCTACTACTATTACTCCACACGTCGACCGCTATCCAGCATGCATTTAGAGTATTAAGTTCATAAGAACAGAGTAATGCTTTAAGCCAGCTGACATGATGTAGAGGGATAAACTCAATCAATATGATATAAAACCCATCTTTTTATCCTCGATGGCAATAATAAAATACATGCCTTGCTGCCCCTGCTGTCACTGGGAAAGGACACCGCAAGATTGAACCCAAAGCCAAGCACTTCTCCCATTGCAAGAACTATAGATCTAGTAGGCCAAACCAAACCAATAATTCGAAGAGACTTGCAAGGACGTTATAATCATACATAAAAGATTTCAGAAAAGAATCAAATATTGTTCATAGATAATCTTGATCATCAACCCACAATTCATCAGATCTCGACGAACACACCGCAAAAAGATTACATCGAATAGATCTCCTCAAAGATCGAGGAGAACTTTGTATTGAGATCCAAAAAGAGAGAAGAAACCATCTAGCTAATAACTATGGACCCGAAGGTCTGTGGTAAACTACTCACAACTCATTGGTGAGGCTATGTCGTTGATGTAGAAGCACTCCATGGTAGATCCAGCGGAGCTCCGGAATAGGCCCCAAGATGGGATCTCACGGGAACAGAAGGTTGCGGCGGTGGAATTAGGGTTTTCTCTGTTGCCTCGATGTTTTTAGGGTATATGGATATATATAGGAGGAAGGAGGGCACCGGGGGAGCCAGAGGGGGCCCACGAGGGTGGGGGCGCGCCCTGGACCCTCATGGCCACCTCCTTTGTTCCCTCGCGTGTACTCCAAGTCTTCTGGGTAGATATGGTTCCAAAAATAACTCTCCCAAAGGTTTCATTCCGTTTGGACTCCGTTTTATATTCCTTTTCTGCGAAACACTGAAATAGGCAAAAAACAGCAATTTGCACTGGGCCTTGGGTTAGTAGGTTAGTCCCAAAAATAATATAAAAGTGCATAATAAAGCCCATTAAACATCCAAAACAGAATATATAATAGCATGGAACAATAAAAAATTATAGGTACGTTGGAGACGTATCACAATACTTCCGTACTAACGGTGATAGTTCTGTGAAACTCAGAACATGACGTCGGTTGAGGGCGTTCAAGACTCCCTCATCCGTGCAATTGCGGTAAAATAGAGAGACTGCTTTGTCATCGCAGCAATCCCTGACCTTGTTTTTAACAAGTAGGAATCTAGCCCAGAAGTGGTTGACCGTTTCCTCGGGCTGCTGTTGTATGTTCGCGAGGTCATCTATGTCCGGGATTCTAGATTTACTTGAAAAGTTTTTCCCAGGGTGGGTGGGTGTTGGAAATTTTGAATCCCGACCCAGAGTGGTATTCGGGGTTTTAACAACCCCCGATGGTGACAATCCGGTTTCGAGGGGATCTAATTGCCCTTCGGGTCCGGCGTCGGTCCCAGAGCTCAAAGAACATAGTGCTTTTCCTGACTGGGAAGTGTTCGGCTCGATGGGTTCGGAGATCCGGACTATTACGGTCTCTGTCTGGAGAGGAGAAGTCTCTATGGCTCCGTCCTCCACTGCTGCTACCAGATGAGTGATCGAAGAAGGGCCTATCTCATCATGGCCGGATTTAAGTCCGATTTGATCTCCTGGCGATGAGAGCCCCGGGGCGGCGATGCGATCCAGCAGCTCATTTATGGGCGAGATTTCTTCCGAAGTTGCGTCATCGGAGCAGCCGGAATCGGCATAAAGGTGATACTCGACGGCCGCAGGGAGTGCGGCCGGCTGATACGTCTCGTATCTATAATTTTTTATTATTCCATGCTATTATTTATGAAGTCTTGGATGTTTAATGGGCTTTATCATTCACTTTTATATCATTTTTGGGACTAACCTACTAACCCAAAGGCCCAGTCCAGATTGCTGGTTTTTTTTGCCTATTTCAGGGTTTTGTAGAAAAGGAATATCAAATGGAGTCCAAACGGAATGAAACCTTCGCGAGAGATATTTTTGGAGGAAATCACGCTCGGGAATCTTCGGGACCAAGTCAGGGGACGAAGGGCCAGCCCTCGAGGGTGGGGGGCGCACCCCCCTTCCCAGGGCACGCCCCCTGCCTCAAGGGTGGCCCACACGGCCCCCGGTGCCCTCCTTCTTCCTATATATACCTACGTACCCCAGAAACTCCATACGCAGAGAGAAAACCCTAATTCCACCGCCATAGCTTCTGTTCCCGTGGAGATCCCATCTTGGAGCATGTTCCGGGAGGGGGATCCATCACGGAGGCCTTCATCATCATCATCATCGCCATCACCATGAGTTGTGAGTAGTTTACCTCAGACCTTCGGGTCCATAGCTAGTATCTAGATGGCTTCTTCTCTCTCGTTGGATCTCAATACAAAGTTCTCCTCGGTCTTCGAGGAGATCTATTCGATGTAATCTCTTTTTGCGGTGTGTTTGTCGAGATCCGATGAATTGTGAGTTTATGATCAAGGTTATCTATGAAAGATATTTGGTTCTTCTCTGAACTTTTTATGTGTGCTCATAATATCCTTCAAGTCTCTTCGAATTATTGGTTTGGTTTGGCCTACTAGATCTATAGTTCTTGCAATGGGAGAAGTGCTTGGCTTTGGGTTCAATCTTGCGGTGTCCTTTCCCAGTGAAAGTAGGGGCAGCAAGGCACGTATTGTATTATTGCCATCGAGGATAAAAAGATGGGGTTTGCATCATATTTCTTGAGTTTATCCCTCTACATCATGTCATCTTGCTTAAGGCGTCACTCTGTTCGTATGAACTCAATACACTAGATGCATGCTGGATAGCGGTCGATGTGTGGAGTAATAGTAGTAGATGCAGAATTGTTTTGGTCTACTTGTCTCGGACGTGATGCCTATATACAATGATCATGCCTAGATAGTCTCATAATTATACGCTTTTCTATCAATTGCTCAACAGTAATTCGTTTACCCGCCGTAGAATATCGCTATCATGAGAGAAGCCACTAGAGAAAACTATGGCCCTCGGGTCTATTCTCAACATATCAATCTACATCTACTTTAATTTTCTTGCTTTTATTTGTTGTTTTATTAAACCAAAAATATCAAAAATATAATTATCATCTCTATCAGATCTCACTCTCGTAAGTGACCGTAAAGGGATTGACAACCCCTTATCGCGTTGGCTGCGAAGTTCTTATTTGTTTGTGAAGGTGTGAGGGACTCGCGCGTGGTCTCCTACTGGATTGATACCTTGGTTCTCAAAAACTGAGGGAAATAATTACGCTACTGTGCTGCATCTCCCTTTCCTCTTCGAGGGAATACAACGCAAGCTCAAGAGGTAGCAAGAAGAATTTCTGCCGCCGTTGCCGGGGAGGCTTACGCAAAAGTCTTATACCAAGTACCTATCACAAACCTTTATCCTTCGCATTACATTTATTTGCCTCTCATTTTCCTCTCCCCCACTTCAGCTTTGCCGTTTTATTCGCCCTTCTTCCGCCGTGTGTTTTTCGTTCGCTTGCTTCTTATTTGCTTGTGTGCTTGGATTGCTTGCTTGTCACTATGGCTCAGAACAATACCAAATTGTGTGACTTCTCCAATACCAACAACAATGATTTTATTAGCACTCCGATTGCTCCTATTACCGATGCTGAATCTTGTGAGATCAATGCTGCTTTGTTGAATCTTGTCATGAAAGATCAATTCTCCACCCTTCCTAGTGAAGATGCCGCTACCCATCTGAACAACTTTGTTGATTTGTGTGATATGCAAAAGAAAAGGGATACAGATAACGATATTGTTAAATTGAAGTTATTTCCGTTTTCACTTAGAGATCATGCTAAAACTTGGTTATCCTCTTTGCCTAGAAATAGTATTGATTCATGGAATAAGTGCAAAGATGCTTTTATCTCTAAGTATTTCCCTGCTGCTAAGATCATCTCTCTTAGAAACGATATTATGAATTTTAAGAAACTAGATCATGAGCATGTTGCACAAGCTTGGAAGAGAATGAAATTAATGATACCTAATTGCCCTACACATGGTTTGAATCTATGGATGATTATTCAGAATTTTTATGCTGGCTTAAATTTTGCTTCTAGAAATCTTTTAGATTCGGCCGCTGGAGGCACTTTCATGGAAACTACCTTAGGAGAAGCTACCAAACTCCTAGATAATATTATGGTTAATTATTCTCAATGGCACACCGAAAGATCTACTAGTAAAAAAGTGCATGTTATCGAAGAAATTAGTGTTTTGAGCGGAAAGATGGATGAACTTATGAAATTGTTTGCTGCTATGAGTGCTTCTTCTGATCCTAATGATATTCCTTTGTCCACTTTGATTGAGAACAACAATGAATCTTTGGATGTGAATTTTGTTGGTAGGAATAATTTTGGTAACAATGCTTATAGAGGTAATTTTAATCCTAGGCCTTTTCCTAGTAATTCCTCTAATAATTTTGGTAATTCCTACAACAACTCTTATCGAAAGATGCCTTCTGAATTTGAAACTAGTGTTAAGGAGTTTATGATCTCGCAATAGAATTTCATTGCTATGCTTGAAGAGAAATTGCTTAAAGTTGATGAATTGGCTAGAAGTGTGGATAGAATTACTCTTGATGTTGACTCTTTGAAACTTAGATCTATCCCACCTAAGCATGATATCAATGAGTCTCTCAAAGCCATGAGAATTTCCATTGATGAATGCAAAGAAAGAACCGCTAGAATGCATGCTAAAAGAGAAGATTATATTAAATTGTGTTCTTCTAGTTATCGAGAAAATAAAGATGAAGATCTGAAAGTTATTGATGTGTCTCCTATTATATCCTTGTTTTCTAGTATTAATCTTGATGAGAATAGGATTGGAGATGATTCTGCTTTAAGGTGTCCCAATAATTCAGAGTTTTTAGATCTTGATGCTAAAATTGCTAAAAGTGGGATTGAAGAGATTAAAACTTTGCATAGTGATGAACCCACTACTTTGGATTTCAAGGGATTCAATTATGATAATTGCTCTTTGATTGATTGTGTTTCTTTGTTGCAATCTGTCCTAAATTCTCCGCATGCTTATAGTCAAAATACAGCTTTCACTAAACATATAGTTGATGCTTTGATGCAATCTTATGAAGAAAAACTTGAGTTGGAAGTTTCTATACCTAGAAAGCTTTATGATGAATGGGAACCTACTATAAAAATAAAAATAAAAGATCATGAATGCTATGCTTTGTGTGATTTGGGTGCAAGTGTCTCCACTATCCCAAAAACTTTGTGTGATTTGTTAGGGTTCCATGAGCTTGATGATTGTTTTTTAAATTTGCATCTTGCGGATTCCACTATTAAGAAACATATGGGAATAATTAATGATGTTCTTATTGTTGCCAATAGGAATTATGTGCCCGTAGATTTCATTATTCTTGATATAGATTGCAATCCTTCATGTCCTATTATTCTTGGTAGACCTTTCCTTAGAATGTGTCGGTGTACTAGAGTAGGGGTACCCTAGTATCCCGAACTTGTGCATGGGCAGTCGCAGCATCCCGCAGCAAGGCTTGCCGGGTGACTACCAAGGTCCTCCGTGGATCCTTTGGAGCCATTCAAGAACAAAGTATTCAAGCCAAGGAGACAAGGCCCCGGCAAGAGGAGCTTGCTGGGAAGGCCACTCAAGGCACAAGACCCCGGCAAAAGGAGCTTGCCGGGAAGGCCAACCAAGGCATCTCAAGGAACTTGCCGCGACGCGCCACGCGTCCCGGCAAGGCCCGGTGAGCGGCAAGCTCCCGGACGCGACAAGACAACGACCGCGGCAAGCTACCACTCTGTACACACGCTCCAGCACTTCCACCAACGTGTCGCTCTGGGACCCTTCCAGGCGTACGTGGCGGGAGGCTGTGCAGCCAGCGGTACGCGGTGGCAAGCGGCGCTGACAAGATTGCCATCGTGGCGAGCGGTGGCGTCCCTGACGGTCCCTTTTTGCACTGTTTGGGCGACGCAGACGGGCATTCAATGCCTTTGTCCCCTGCCGTCAGGGTTAGGTATGATACACTGTAGCAGGTAGTTGTACCAACCGCAACACCTTTCCATTTTTACCCTTGTCTACGTTGCCACCTGTCGGTGACCCCTTGAGCATATAAAAGGAGGCCCATGCGCAACGTAGAGGGGGGGGGGTTCAGAGGAAGGAGAACACTCACGCTTGGTCTCGTTAGCTGCTTGTGTGTACTGTAGCTCCCAGCGCTCCCGAGCAAGAACTCAATACAAACCACAAAGCAGGAGTAGGGTTTTACGCATCCGTGCGGCCCGAACCTGGGTAAACTGCTCGTGTGTTTCGCCTCGATATGCTCTTCGTGCGATCTCCGCCCCCCGCCGAACCGAAAGGGGCTCGGTCCGCCGGTCCCATAGGTGCTTGTGGATCAGTTTCCCCGACATCTTTGGCGCGCCAGGTAGGGCGGCGTCGAGGTTGTGTGAACCTGATCCGGCGTTCGTACGAGCTAGATCTTCATCATCTTCATCGACATGCCGCCGAAGAAGAAGGCTTCGGAGGCGGCTGCTCCGTCCGCGCCGAACCCACCACCGCCGGAGCAAACGGCTGGTGGGATAGGCGCCGGCGGAAGAACGGGCGTCGACGAGGGAGCTCACGGTGCTGCCCGGTCCAAGGACAAGGCTCCGCTGCCCATCGGCGGCGTAGCCGGCTCCCACAACGATCGGGCGCACTCCAAGACCTCGGCGTCCGTACATGCACCGCGCCCATCTCAGGAGGCGCGGGACCGGCAGCGTCATGGTACTCACGGTACCATACGTTTGCTGGACCAAGATCGAGCTGGTGGATCTCGGAATGCTCAAGACTAGCATGCACGCCAACATGCCGGCGCGAGCGAGGCATGGTCGCCTGGACGGGATACTGCTCCTTCTAACATAGTTGGAAGTCCGAGCATATCCCGCTCCTCACACCGTTCGCCACCACCACCCACCACTTCAGCAGAAACTTTGGCGCGATCTCAACTGCTCCTGGACTACCCTCCAACGGCAGACAAGATCGACAAATGGAGGGCCACCATTCAGAGTCTCATCGGCTTCGCCAACGGCGACACTCCACGGCAGCCGAGCACATCGCAGCCGCGGCAAGTCAGCCAGGCACGAGCCGGTGGCGACAAGACCGGTGGGGGTGCAACTACCGTGCACTCTCCGCCCCGAAGGCCAAGATCGCCGACTTGCCGGATCCACCTCGACAACGACTCCACCGCGTCATCAGATCCACGAGCTCGCCGCAATCAGCGCCAAGTTCTTCACGAACGACAGCAAGAAGACGCTCGTACTCGCATCGAGCGCCGAAGAGAAGCGCGGCGTCAATCAGACCAGCGCGCTGGGCCCTCTGTCGACATGCATGCGCCAGGGGAACTAGGCGACTTGCCATACGCGGTAGGTTGCCCTGCGTTTACTCGTGAGCTGCGGCAAGTCAAGTGGCCCAGCACGAAGAATTTCAAGCCAGACGTACCAGAGAAGTACGACGGAAAATCGCATCCGTCAAAGTTCCTCAGCATCTACACCATCGCGGTGCAAGCTGCCGGGGGGCGGGACGACAAGATCCTTGCCAACTACTTCCCGCTGGTGCTCAAGCCCAACGTCAGGTCCTGGCTCATGCACTTGCCGGACAACTCCATATCCTCCTGGGCAGACCTATGCCATCAGTTTGTCGGCGCCTTTACAGGCGGCCACAAACCTCATGGCCAAGAGAGTGACCTTCATCTGCTCGCCCAGAAGGAAGGAGAGCCCCTGCGCAAGTACATTCAGAGATTCAGCCGTGTACAGCACAACATCCCAGATGTCCACCCTGCCGCGGTTATCAGTGCATTCCATCAGAACGTGCGTAACCGCAGGATGCGGGAGGAGATGGCGATGTGCAAGATCAGAGACGTCAGCGAGCTGTATGCGCTGGCCGACAAGTGTGCACATGCTGAGGAAGGGAGGAAACTCCCCGGAGAGAATACAGGAGCAGGAGGATCTGACAACGAGGATGCCGCCCCGGCAAAGAAAAACTGGCGGCGGAACAACAGGAAGAAGAAAGGCAAAGATGTGCTAGTCATTGAGCAGTCCGGCAACGAAGGTGGCGCCAAGAAAGCCAAAGTTGGTAGCTCCGGCAAGGAGATTGCCGCATGCACCAACTGCCAGGCTGTGGCGGTCGCCGACAAGCAGGACGGCACCAACAAGCAGTACTGCAAGATCCACTGCACCAAGGGCCATGACCTCCAGAGCTGCAAGAAGGTCGAGCAGCTTGTCGAGCTGCAAAAGGCTGAATACAAGCGACGCGACAAGGAGAAGGCCCAAGGAGATGCTGGAGGATCCGGCAAGAAGCACCCCGGCCGGGGAGGACACCGCGGCAAGGCCAAGCAGCGGCAAGGAGACAGACCTCCCCGCGGCCGTGACAAGGATGAAGATGACGACGACGATGAAGACATGGATGATGTCGAGACCAGTGAGCAGGAGTTCCAGAAAGCCACAGAGGTCTTGTGCGTTGACGGCGGTGCTTCTTTGCATACTTCACACCGCCAACTCAAGCAGTGGGTGCGGGAAGTCAATGCGGCAGAACCACCTGTCGAGTCACGCAAGCTTCTGAAATGGTCCAGCACGCCTATCATTTTTGATATTGAGGACCACCCTGATCGCACAGCTGCGGTCGGGTGCTTGCCAATGTTGGTTTCACCAACTATCCGCAACCTCAAGGTCACTAAGATGCTAGTTGACGGCGGGGCCGGCTTGAACCTGATCTCCTCCGCTGTACTCCAGAAACTCCAGATGCGAGTTGAACTTCAGGACTGAGAGGGTCACATTTGACATTGCCGATTTTCCATTGCCTTATAATGGGATACTCGGCCGTCCAGCACTCGCCAAGTTCATGGAAGCCTCTCACTACGCATACAACATGCTGAAGATGCCAGGCCCGATAAGTGTCATCTCTGTCCCTGGCGACAAGAAGGATGCTCTTATCTGCGCCGACAAGATCTACCGGGAAGCGTCAGCCGCAACAGATCGCAAATCACCTGCCGTTGAAGCTCCCGGGGGGAAGAAGAAGACCAAGTCCGGCAAGAGTTCTGATGCCCACTCCGGCAAGCGCACCTCTTCGGAGTGCTGCGCTACCGTCGAGGACGCACCATCGAGCTCCACCGGCAAGTGTAAGAAGACAATGGTAGCTCCGCTAGAGACCAAGAAGGTGCCCGCCAAGGAGGACGGCACTGGTGGTACCTTCACCATCAGTGCCACTCTTGACCCTAAATAGGAAAGCGCGCTCATTGCTTTCCTGCGGGCGAACGTCGACATGTTTGCATGGCAAACATCTGACATCCCCGGTGTTCCCAGGAAAATAATTGAGCACCATCTTGCCGTCTGTCCTCATGCGCGGCCCGTCAAGCAGAAAGTCGGGAAGCAAGCAGTGGAGCGCCAAGAATTCATCGCAGAAGAGATCAAGAAGTTGGAAGCAGCAGGCCTTGTTAGAGGAGTGCTCCATCCTACGTGGTTGGCCAATCCTGTAGTGGTGCGCAAGGCAAACGGGAAATGGAGGCTTTGTATTGACTTTACCGATGTCAATAAAGCTTGTCCCAAAGACCCATTTCCCTTGCCGCGCATTGACCAGATTGTTGACTCCACGGCCGGATGTGACTTGCTTTCATTTCTTGACGCATACTCAGGATACCATCAGATCTTCATGGCAGAAGAGGATGAGGAAAAGACCGCATTCATCACTCCATGTGGCACATACTGTTTCATACGGATGTCTTTCGGTTTGAAGAATGCTGGTTCAACATTTGCAAGGGTAGTCCATGCCGCTTTTGTGCCACAAATACATAGAAATGTGGAAGCCTACATGGATGACATAGTGGTCAAGAGCAAGGACAAGGCAACTCTGATTCAAGATTTAGACGAGACCTTTGCAAATCTGCGCAAGATCAGCCTCAAGCTCAACCCCGAGAAGTGTGTGTTCGGAGTCCCTTCCGGCAAGCTTCTCGGGTTCTTCGTGTCTCAGCGGGGAATTGAAGCCAATCCCGACAAGATCAAGGCCATTGAGCAGATTGAAGCACCAAAGCGCGTCAAGGATGTACGAAGACTTGCCGGTTGCGTGGCTGCTCTCAGTAGGTTTATCTCTAAGTCTGCTGAGCGCGCCCTGCCGTTTTTCAAAATATTGAAAAAGGCAGGTCCAATGAAATGGACTCCGGAAGTGGAGGCTGCGCTGCAGGACTTGAAGAGATACCTGTCCTCCACTCCAATACTTGTCGCACCTAAGCCACAAGAGAAGTTGCTGCTGTATATAGCGGCAACCAATCAAGTGGTTAGTGCTGCGTTAGTAGGGGAGAGGGAGGCAGATGATGAGCCAGCAACCGCGGCAGGCGCATCCAGCGACAAGCAGGGGGCTTCCCCGACAAGCTCTGGTCCTGACAAAGATGGATCTGCGCAGGCGAGCGAGGAGATACAGAAGAGAATGGTGCAGCGCCCAGTTTACTTTGTCAGTTCCCTTCTGCAGGGGGCTAGGTCAAGGTACTCTGGTGTGCAGAAATTGCTTTTCGGCCTTCTCATGGCCTCAAGAAAGTTGCGCCATTACTTCCAAGCACATGAAATCACAGTTGTCACTCGTTTTCCGCTGAAGAGGATACTGCAGAATCCAGAAGCAACAGGCAGGATTGTTGAGTGGGCACTGGAACTGTCAAGCTTTGGCCTCAAGTTTGAGAGCACTTCAACTATCCAAAGCAGAGCATTGGCAGAATTCATAGCAGAGTGGACGCCAACACTAGATGAAGAAATTCCAGAAACGAGCATCCCCGTCAAGGAAGCTAGCAAAGAATGGCTGATGTACTTTGATGGTGCCTTCTCGCTGCAAGGCGCCGGTGCTGGCGTGCTGCTTGTCGCACCCACCGGAGAGCACCTCAAGTACGTAGTCTAGATGCACTTTCCCAAGGAGCAAGCAACAAACAATACCGTGGAGTATGAAGGTTTGCTTGCCGGTCTCAGGATCGCGGCAGACCTTGGGATCAAGAAGCTCATTGTCAGGGGTGACTCGCAGCTTGTCGTCCGCCAAGTGAACAAGAGTTATCAGAGTCCGTTGATGGAAGCCTACGTTGATGAAGTGAGAAAGCTAGAAGAGCACTTTGACGGCCTATAGATGGAGCATGTCCCAAGAGCTCAGAACGACATTGCCGATGGCCTGTCGAAGTGCGCCACACTTAAGTTACCTATGGAACCAGGGATCTTTGTGCTCAAGCTGACTCAACCGTCTGTAACGCCATCAACTGGACAGAGCAAGAAGAGGAAGTTAATTTCTGGTGACTATTTTCCGGCAGAGGTTCCCGAAGCCGCCACCAAGAAGGTCCCCAAGATCAACACCAAGAGTGCTGAGGAGCAGTCTGCTCCGGCAAGCCCTAGGGTTTGTTCCGTTGAAGCAGAGGCTCCCGACACGTTTTGCTCTGGCAAGCTTGCCGGGGAACGTCAAGCTCCGGCTGAGCCGCAGGTTCTCGCCGTAGAAGCGGATGTTCCCGCAGCAGCAGATGTGCCTTTAGTCCTTGTTGTCGAGCCACAAGCTCCAGCATGGGCACAGCAGATTGTCCGTTTCCTTCAGACAAGAGAACTTCCCGAAGAGCAAGAAGAAGCGGAAAGAGTAGCCCGATAGTCAAGTATGTACCAGTTTGTCGACAACACACTGTACAGAAGAAGACTCAACGGTGTGAAATTGAAGTGTATTCACCAGGAAGGCGGACAAAAGCTGTTGGCAGAGATACATGGAGGCATATGTGGTCACCACATTGGCGCAAGAGCACTTGCCGGCAAAGCATTCAGGCAAGGTTTCTTTTGGCCGACAGCCCTCCAGGATGCAACTGCACAAGTAACCAAGTGTGAAGCATGCCAGTTCCATTCCAAGCAGATACACCAGCCAGCTCAAGCTCTCCATACGATCCCTTTATCCTGGTCATTTTCGGTCTGGGGGCTCGACATCCTCGGCCCCTTTCCCCGAGCAATCGGGGGCTATGAGTACTTGTACGTTGCAATCGACAAGTTCACAAAGTGGCCAGAAGTGGAAGCAGTGAGGAAGGTGACAGCACAGTCAGCAGTCAAGTTCTTTAGGTCGATTGTTTGCCGCTTCGGGATCCCTAACAGGATCATCACCGACAACGGTACGCAATTTATGAGCCGCACCTTCATGCAGTATGTCCAAGACCTTGGCGCCAAGGTCTGATTCGCTTCTGTTGCTCACCCGAGAAGCAACGGTCAAGCGGAGAGGGCAAATGCTGAAGTGCTGCGTGGGCTCAAGACCAGGACTTTCGACAGGCTGCGCAAGTGCGGAAGAAACTGAGCTGTCGGTGGTTCTTTGGTCGATCAGGACGACGCCAAATCGAGCCACTGGCCAGACACCTTTCGCTCTAGTCTATGGAGCAGAGGCAGTTCTCCCCACGGAACTCGTATACGGATCACCTCGAGTGCTCGCTTATGATGAGCTTGAGCAAGAGCAGCTGCGACAAGATGACGCGCTGCTCCTTGAGGAAGACCGTCTTCAGGCTGCTGTACGAGCTGCTCGCTACCAGCAAGCTTTGCGCCACTACCATAGCCGCAAAGTTAATGCCAGAAGTCTCGAGGAAGGCGACCTTGTTCTTCGGCGCGTTCAGTCCGCCAAGAATTCCAACAAGTTGACGCCGAAGTGGGAAGGCCCTTACCGGGTGAAACGAGTCACTAGGCATGGCGCTGTCCGCCTTGAGACCGAAGATGGCATTCCGGTGAGCAACTCCTGGAACATTGAACATCTTCGTAAGTTTTACCCGTAAGGCGCGGTTGCCGGAACCTGTTCCGGCAACCACCTTTTGTACAAGTCTTGCCGCTGTTGCATGTAATCCTTTGTACAAAGCCGGGCGCAGCCCCCGTGCATAGATAAAGCTCATGTGCTCCGCACATCTTGTCAATTTCATGCTTTCTATTTTTTGCATGTGTTATCTGACACTTTGTGCAGCACCTACCCCCGGTAAGCAATAGCGAGCCATAAGGCTCCATATCTTTATTTTCTGTTCTTTCTTTTTCTCAAGGAAAGGAAGGTTCCCTCGCCCACAAGTTTGCCGGGGGGGGAAGGAGAAGATAATGGTATGGACCAGGCATCGTTCAAGAAAGTTTCGCCTTACCGGGAAGCAAACAACAGAAAAGCTAAGTTGCCAATGTTTGAGCAATTAGATTTTTAAATTTTTTAAGTTATCTTCCTTGAACGACCGCACTTTGTATGGAAAACCTATGCGCGGGGGAACCAACTCGTAGCTAGTTGCGCCCTTACTTTGTTTCGAGTCCGCTCAACAACTTAAATGAGCTGCGACTAGTTGCGACAAGGTTTCTTGTCGGTAGCGACACCGCCAGCAGGCTGCTGACGTCCCGCACTCAGCGCTCGCGGCTAAGGTGCCTGCGCCGGCAAGTTCCCTAAAAGCGTAGGGCAAAAACATACAAAGGAAGGAATCAAGTAAAGGAAATAACATTGCAATCATTACCCAAAAAAGAGTTATATCACAAGGTAGCTTGTCGCAGCTCTAACAGATTGTTCTCATAACATGACCAGCAGCGACAAGAAAAGAAGAAAATGGGCGGCCTAGTCTACGCGATCGCCCTCAATCCTCTTGATCCCGCTCACCTTGTCCACAATGGGTGCGACAAGGGTCTTGAGCGCCTCCAGATCAGCGTCCAGTGGCAGGGTCTTGAGGACGTTGGTGAGGTTGAGGCCCGGGTTGCGGAAGGCCACCTTCACCAACACCTTTTGAAGAGCTCCCGCGCAGACCTTGCACGACTCGTCGGCCAGCTGCTTTGGGATCTTCTCCCGGAGTCGCTGGAGGGCCGTCGCCACGCCTTTGAAGATCAAAGTGAGCTTGGCGCTAGGTTGGAGGTTCTCATCAGAGGGATACCCGAGATCCTCCATCCCCAGCTGCGCCAGCTCCCTGTCAATGTCTATGGCAGCATTCACGAGACCCTCCGTCCAGTGCTCCACATTCTCCCTAAAAGTGTTCTGGGCGGCAGCAGCACTCGCCAGCAGCGCCTCATCGGCCTTGATCTTCTTCTTCAAGGCCACCTCCTGCTCCCTGGCGCCGTCCAACGTCTTCGTCAAAGTAGTCAGCTTCAACTCAAGATCTGCGTTGGAGTCCTTGGCGGCGCCAAGTTCCTTGCCCTTCTCGGCGAGGCGAACCTGCAACTCTCCAAAGCTGTGGGCGTCCTCCTCCCGCTCACGCTTGAGCGCGGCAAGCTCTTCGTCGCTCGCCTTGAGATCGGCCTCCAGCTGCGCCACCTTCGTCTCCAGCTCCTTCTTGGCGGCCTCGGCGGCGGCGGCAGCATCCTCTGCTTGCTTGAGGGCTCCGCCGAATGTTTGCTCACGCGCGGCAAGCTCCTCCTCATGGCTGTCAAGATTAACTTTCCGCTGCGCCAACTCGCCCTCCTGCGCAGACAGCTTCTCAGCGGCAAGCAGCTGTTGCTCTTCGACTTCAGCCTTCTCGAGGAAGAAGGCCTTCTGCTCCTCGGCGAGTTGCTCCCGCTCCTCTGCCAGGGACCGGAGAGCTTCCTGGTTGAGACCCCGGAGCTCCTCCGCGCGCTTCTCGATGTCCACTCCCGCCTTCGCGACAAGCGCCTCGCGGGATTCCAGCCTGGCTTGCCGAGCACGGTAGAGCGACAACAGCTTCCGCAACAGCCGCTCCTCCTCAGGCTCGCCGCTGCTGCTGCTCGGCGCATCAACTAGCGTCAGCCCAGCGGAGGCGAGCACCTCTCCATCAAAGCTCTCTCCTTCGACCGGCGCCCTGGAGAGTGAAGCCCAGGGGAGGTTGATGAAGACGCCATCGCCGGCCTTCAAGTAGACGCCTGGCTGGGGCTCTTCGGAGCCTGACGCTGCGGCAGCGGCGGAAGGGTCGGCGATCGGTGTAGCGCCTGGCGCTCCTGCAGCCTCAGGGCCGTCAGTGCGATCGCCAGACCCCTCGCCAGCTGCTGTGGCGGCAGCTTTGGCGGCCTCTTCGCCGGCGGGGTCGTCAGCGCCGGCTGCTTCTTCGGTGGCAGCGGTGTCGTCGGCAGCAACCTCGGTCTCCATCGGCTCCACAGCAGATGGGTCTGACGGCCGGAAAAGTAAGAAAAGTCAAGCAAATATCCAAAAAGAAGATCAAAAGAAGAAGAACCCAAGGGAAGTTTTGAAGCAAGAGGATTACCTGTACCAGGTTCTACAGTCGTGGTCTCCACCGCCGGGGGGCCGCTGGTGCTGTCCCTTGCCGGAGACTTCTCCCTTGCCGAAGAACTCTCCCTTGCCGGAGAACTATCCCTTGGCGGCGTAGTCGAAGCAGATGGCATGTCGGGAGCGGCCTCCGGGCGCTCCTGGTGGGGCTGCTCTGCTCCTACACAAACCAACAATCAGATGTCAGCAAAGAAAGAGCACCCATGCGCGCCTAACAGCGGAAAGTAAACCATATACTTACGCTGGGGGCTGCGCCGGGGGCTGCTCTGGAGAATAGTTGCCGGGTCCGGCAAGGTGGTCTCGGGCACACCCTCTGCTGTTGCGGCGGGTTCGTCCTCGACGATAATCACCTCTCTCCTCGCCGGGACCTTGGCTCTCTTCGCCGCTCTCTGGGCCAGAGTCCTGAAAAGGGATAAGTTCGGAGTAAGGCAAATGAGATACAAGACAAAACATCAAGAATTGAAGAAATACAAGTACAACAAGAATCTTACTCTTCTTCTTCCTCGTCGGAGCTAAGCGCGGAGAAGTCGAAGTCCGGCTCACGTCCGGCACGAGGAGGCGGAGGAGTAGGTTCCCTTGGCCGCTTGGAGGGAGCAGTGGCGGTGGTCTGAGACGACACCGCTTCGGCTGCCGCCGCGGCATGAGAAGCGGCAGGAGCAGAAGCGGTGGTCCGGGAGGACCCCGCTCCAGTTGCCGCGGCAGCGTGAGGTGCTCCCGCGGCAACAGTACTTACCGTGGTGGAGCGTGTCGCACGGCGCGGCGGCTGTCGACTCGTCTGCCGCTCCGCTACGTCCCCGGCCTTGCGGAGACATCTTCTTGGTGGAGCTGGGGGCTCTGCTTGCGGCAAGCTATCTGAGGATGAGGAGGAAGGGGAGTTGATCTCCAACGAGCCACTCGTATCCTCGGCGGGCTCGCTCGACTCGACGTCATGCCCGGCAAGCTCTTCCTCGCCGACGAGCTCCTCTCACTCGGCACGGCTTGCCGCCTCTGCCTCTGCCTCTGCCTCCTCCACGGTGAATCCAAACTCGCCCGCGGCTGTGGCTGCCGCCGCCTCTTCCAGCCTAGTGGCGATGCGTTTCATCTCCGCATCGGTGGTGTCGCGAGTGAGGCTTTTCTTTTCGTCGGAGCGGACCGGCTTTTCTACCAAGCCGTCAAAGAACTCCTGCACGACGACATCTTGATACGTCTCAAACGTATCTACTTTTCCAAACACTTTTGATATTGTTTTGACCTCATTCTTGCATGATTTGAACTAAACTAACCCGGACTGATGCTGTTTTCAGCAGAGCTGCCTGTATGGTTTTATTGTGTGCAGGAAAACGGATTTTTAGGTATCTCAGAAAAATCCACGAAAAATCACAGAAAATCCATGCACCCGAAGGAACCAGGAGCCAGAAGAGGGGCCAGAGGGGGGCCAGGGGTGCCCAGGCGCCCTGTGGGCGCGCCCCCTGGGACGCGCCGGGGGGTCGCCTGGGTGGGGCCCACACCCCCTGGTGCCCTACTTTGCCTCGTATTTTTACTCGCGACACGGAAACCCCAGATCAGAAGTTCTTTTCGCAGTTTTCTGTCGCGGAGCCGCCGCCACCCTCTGTTCTTTCTCGGGAGGGCTAATCTGGAGGCTGAATTGGCCTCCGGAGAGGGGAGATCGTCACCATCGTCATCATCATCACCACTCCATCATCCCTCCATGACTTCTCCCTCCATGTGTGAGTAATTCCCCTGCTGTAGGCGAAGGGGATGGTAGGGATTGGATGAGTTAGATCATGTAATAGTTTGTCAGATCGTTGGGGCATGTTGCCTATCATCTACTATGGTGTTTATCATATTTGCTTCAACTTGTTATTCTTAATGCTTGACACTTAGGGCCCGAGTGCCATGATTTCAGATCTGAACCATATGTGTTTGCATGAATATATTTGTGTTCGTGATCCTATCTATGAGTTGTTTGCACCTATTACGGTTCGGAACCGGCGATCCCAAAAGTGACAGCTTGGGACACCAAAGGGGATGGTCCGTAGTTTGAGGATTACATGTATCCATTGAGTTCATTGCTTTGTTCCGGTGCTCTTTGACAGGAGCGCCTTAATCTCCATAAGTTCCTTTTGGCCCCGTTCGTAGCGGGATGGTAGGACAAAAGATGTTGTGCAAGTTCTTATTGCAAGCACGTACAACTACCTACGGGATACATGCCTAATGTTTGATATTTGCCTAGATGATCATTACTTTTCCGTGTGCCGTGCCCCAAGTTAGAATCTATCTCATCCATGCAGCGCCCAACCATCCATCTCCCTAGCCTACAGTGTTTTAAATCCTGCTGGTTACTAGTTGCTATTTTTGCCCTTTACTTTTACTGTTTACTTTTACTATCACTATCATCACTATCATATCACTGTTACCACTTATCTTTTGTTGCAAGTAAGTATATTTCAGGTGCGGTTGAATTGACAACTCAACTGTCAAAGCTTATAAATACTCTTTGGCTCCCCGTGTGTCGAATCAATAAATTGGGTTATTCTTACCCGCGAAGACTATCTCGATCCCTTACGATTGAGGGTTATCAAGTACCGTTTTCTAGCGCCGTTGCCGGGGAGCATAGCAATATTTACAAGTCTACTTGAGGTATCCTACCTGCTGCCCTTCATCCACTATGGGTAAGAAAGGAGACCCCAAGGTTCCGATCGTACTATCCACTACAAGAAGAGGTACTGCTCTGAGCACTAGTGCTACGCTTGATTCACCTTCTATTATGAGTAAGTTTGCCTCACCACCACCACATGATGCTCCTACTGAATCTGTTACTATGTCCGATACTCTTGATGATGCCTCTACTACTTTTGATGATATTAGTTCGCTTGGTTATGCTCTTGAGAAACAAATTGCTGCTGCTGCTAAAAGGTCTGGAATTGAACTTCCTGTTACTCGCTACCCTATTGGTGAAACTTATGATTATCCTTATTTGAGTAAACTCAAAGAGAGGCTCCTTGATGAAGATTTATGCAGGGAACTGACAGAGTTTTCTGGCTCTGACCCTGAAGTTATTAAGAAACTATTTGAAAAACACTCTTTGAAAAACAAAACCGTTCCTGATCCTGAATTTGCTACATCTCCTATATGCATTGATGATCCTGATTGTGATTTCTCTGTTGATCTTTCACTTATACCTATGGTTGAAGCTGACCCCTTTTATGGCAGAGAAAATGATGATCCTATTGCACACCTGACTAAACTCGGTGAGTTAGGTGGCCTGTTTACCACAGATGAGAAGATACGATACTTTTATATCACCAAGCTTCTTCCTTTCTCCTTGAAGGAAGGTGTTAAAGCATGGTATGATTCACTCCCATGTGGTTCCATTAAGAGTCCTCAAGACTTAGCTCACTCTTTTGTTGATAAGTACTTTCCTGCTCACATGCAACATGCTGCTTTACAAAGAATTTATAACTTTAAACAGTTGCAGGATGAGTCCCTCCCTAAAGCTTGGGGGAGGTACTGCGGTCTGATTCGGGCTAGACCAGGGCATGAAATCCCTAAGAATGAATTAATCGATATATTCTATGTTGGTTTAACTGATGAATCCAGGTCCTATTTGGACAGTTGTGCTGGTTGTGTTTTCAGGAAAAGAACACCGGACGATGCGGAAGATTTGATGGGCAGGATTGCCAAAAACCATGAAGATTGGTCCGTCCCTGAACCACCTCCACCACCAAAGAAGAGGGGCATGTTTGTTCTAAGCCCCGAAGATATGAGAGAAGCAAAGAAGTCTATTAAAGAGAAAGGTATTAAAGCTGAAGACATGAAGAATATACCCCCTATTGAGAAGCTGTGTGAGCCTACTACTCACCCTCCTATGGTAGAGGTACACTCTCTTTTAGATTTCAACGCAAGTGACATCCCTCATGGTAAGCCTTCTGATCAATGTTTAGATGAGTTTGATAATTTTATTATGAAACAAAATCATTTTAATGAGAGGATACAAAGTCAATTGCATGATAATTCCCTTGCTATCAAAAGACTGCTTGATGTTTTAGATAGAATAGTTAATGATGTTCAATGTCTTGTGAAGCATTTTCATATGGTTCAAACTCAGCTAGACCAAATTTCTAATGTGCAAAGAGATTTGCTTGCTAACAATGCCAAACAAGATAATTTGCAGGCTTTTGGGATTAAGACCCGAGGAGGAACTAGCACTCAAGATCCTCTCTATCCAGAGGGGCATCCGAAGAAAATCGAGCAGGATTCTCAAATGCAGGAAGAAGAAATTGTTGGCTCTCCAAAGAAAAAGAAGAAACATAAGGAGACTGACAATTCTCATGATACTATTGCAGATGAAGAGCCAACTATTGATCCTAACAGCGTATCTATCTCCGATGCTGAGACTGAAGACGGTGCTGAACCTGAAGGTAAGGATAATGAGAAGAATGATCCGCCTGAAGTTCGAGAAGAAGAAGCACCTGACAAACGTAAGAGGTACACTAAAGAAGACTTCATTGCAAGAAAACATGGGAAGGAAAGAGAACCATGGGTACAGAAACCCATGCCCTTTCCAGGTAAGTCCATCAAATCCAAAGAAGAAGAGCATTACAATAAGTTTTGTGAGTGGATTAAACCTCTTTTTCTTCAAATCCCTTTGACTGATGCTATTAAGTTACTTCCTTATTCAAAATATATGAAAGATATTGTCACTAATAAAAGAAAAGTTCCTAATGATGCAATATCTACTATGCTTGCTAACTACTCTTTCAGTGGCAAGATTCCTGAGAAGCTCGGTGATCCAGGTATACCCATTATTCCCTGCTCCATAATGAATAATTATGTCAAAACTGCTTTATGTGATCTTGGAGCAGGGGTGAGTGTTATGCCTCTCTCTCTTTACGAGAGGCTTTGTTTAGAGAAACTAATTCCTACAGATATCTCCCTTCAGATGGCTGACAAGTCAACCGCTGTTCTGATAGGTATTTGTGAGGATGTTCCCGTAGAAGTTGCTAATTGTTTGATTCTTACTGATTTTGTTGTGCTTGACATGCCCGAGGATGGGAGCATGTCCATTATTCTTGGTAGACCTTTTCTTAACACCGTAGGTGCTATTATTGATTGCAATAAAGGGATGGTTACTTTCCATGTGAATGATAAAGAACACACGGTATATTTTCCAAAGAAGACCGACAGGAGGCATGGCCTCAACTCTATAGAGAATATCGAGACCGTGAAAATTGGAGAATGGGACTGTCCACTACATGTGCCTCACAAATATAAAACTATCATGGTGGGGACAATGTCCATCAAAGTAAAGGTTTAGTAACTACTTCGTAGGAGGTGAGACTTTTTGCTCTATATATCGCCTGTTTGTTGGTAAGACTTGATAAACCTTACTAGTGCACATGTTTTATATAGATAAAAAGTTGAGCTTGTTATGTTTTCATTTGTTTTTAGTTTTTGTTCTACTTGCTGTACCAAGTATTTATGTTTTAAAAGCTTCACAATACTACTAACTGCTTCAAGTTTTCAGAGAGTTTCGCAGCTTTTTGAACTTCGAAAAAATTTCAACAGTGAAGTTTTCAGAAAAATTCCAGAAAAATTATAATAAAAATTTCCACGTCAGGAGAGACCCAGAAAGTCCTAGGGCCAGCCAGGGGGACCCACCAGTGGCCCAGGCGGCCAGCTGGCGCGGCCCAGCCCCTGGCCGCGCCCACAGGGCCCCCCTCCAGGTATGTCTTCTTCCTCCCTCTTTCTCTTTCTCCAAAAACGCGAGTTCTGTAATTGTTCTTGTGTTCTTGCTGTTCTTGGAGGCGATTCTTCGATCTCTCTCTACAGCCCATCATTTGAGCTGAAATTTTGAGCAAATACTCCCTGGTATGTGACTCCTCCACCCCTCCAATTAGATTGTTGATTGGTGGCCTCATTTGTGAGTATTTAGTAGTTCTTGGTGCTGTAGAGATGAGCTTGCATGCATGTGTAGAAAGTTATTTTCCAAGTTTTGATGCAAGTTTATGCCTTGGGCAAGTGAGTTGAGTAGTTTGCCTTAACTCATCTTGTTTTAACCCTCATTTTTGTAAATTGCAAAAAAAAAATCAGAAATGAGTTTGTTAGGAAGGGCAAAAGGATGGCTTGAGAAGAGGAGGCCCGCACACTCCGATCGAGTTACTAGAGCCGCAGCTTCACCATCGACTGCTAGGGTGAGCTATAATGAAGATCATGTGCCCCTGGAGTTGTTGGAAGACACAAGTCCAGCACGTGCGATGACATTCCCATGTGATGAATTCCTTGAAGCTGCGGGAATCAAGGATGAGTTTTATAATCTTTGTGCTAATGCAGGTTTGACACGGCTCGTCACGTGCCGTGTTACCCAGTATCAAAAACTCACCTCCAGTTTCATTAACCGTTAGATATAATCCTGATTCAGGTGCTATTGAGTTTAAAATTTATAATGATCTTATCACCATGACTTTGGGAAATTTTTGTGAAATAATAGGTGTGCCGAACGTTGGGAGGACGGCTAGGATGGCCACTCAGCCCTCCCAGCTAAAAACCGTCATCAACTCTCTCTGCAGCATGGGTACGAGGGATATTCATCGGTCGAAGATCTCCAGCATCTTATTTCCTCACCTTAGGTATTTTGCATATTATATTGCCAGAGGGGTGTTAGCTCGTGACAACACGAGCAGCATTTCTGCTCGGATATTGCTATCCTGGCAGCAGCCCTCTCAGGGAGGTCTGATTATAATCTGGGTACCTTAATTGCTCGACGCCTTGCTATGAACGGTAACAAGGGGGACTTATATGGTGGCGTTTATGCCACACTTATCTTAGAACATCTTGGAGGCACCCCACACCCTGATGATAATCCTTTTACTTATTTAAGCTTTGATCTTGCTGCTATGAAAAGGCATAAGTTTGTTACCATGGCTTCTGAGCTTGATAATCTTGTTTATATCTTGCGTTTCGGAACTACCGCGGAACGTGAGATCCGTCTACCTGCACCTCTTTTGTTTGATTTTTCTCGCAGGAACAGATGGTCCTTTGATGTTGTCCAGTTCGATGAGTTCATGGTCCAGCATCAGTTTCATAACCCCATGGAGGGGGTTGTGCCCGACGAGGAGGAGCACGGTGAGTTACCACCTTTTCAGGGAGAAACCGCCACCGAGTTTGGTGAAGGTTCTTCCTCTGTTTGGCGTTCGGAACCTTCCTCGTGGGAGACTCCGAGGAGTTCGGTGTACGCGCCAGCATCCTTCTACGACCCTTGGACTCACCACCATACCCCCGGAGCAGGAGGCTCCTGGGGGCAGTAGCTGCTACCAACTTAGGCCAAAAGCCTAAGCTTGGGGGAGTACATGCCCCTCTCACTTTTCCATTGTATTATCCGTTTTATTCGCTTTGATCTTTTCGAAGTTTTTGCCCGTTCTTCTTTATTTCTCTCTTTGCAAAAACAACAAAAAGATTTTCTCTTTCTTTTGCTTTTATTCAACCTTTGAAAAATCCAAAAAGATTTCCTTTCTCTCTTTAGTCTGCTTTGTTTTCAGAGTCAGCTCGAGTCCGTGATGGCATTTAATTATATTTCCTACGTTCGATCGTGCAAGTGACAAGCAGTAATGACAAAGATCGACTGAAGGGAAGCAACAAGGAAGACTGGTATGAACTCTTTTTGTTTCTACTTTTGTACATATGCCTGTACTTATGATCTAGAGACCAGCTTGTAGAGACATAGTGCTATGTTTACAATGCTCTTCCAGTGGTTCATGCTTTCCTTGTGGCTAGTCCCGAATAACTAGAGTATATAATGTGTTATTGAAATGATCTACATGCATTGCACTGTTCATAGTCTGGTATACTAAGGTGGTATTTCCCTTTAGAGAATTTTTGGATTGACTTGGCACATACTTACACATGTTTAAGACTAAAAAGTCTACTCTGCCTTGATGATCTTTGAGTTTCAGAATAGTTATATCACTTTCATGCCCGATTCAATGTTGCTTTGTCACTCTGCATGATTATGACCGTTATCGCTCTCTAGTTGGTCGCTTCCCAGTCTTTTGCTAAACCTCCACCTGTACTAAGCGGACTGACTGCTTGTGCATCCAAAATCCTTGAAACCTGTTATGCCATATGAGTCCACCATACCTTCCTATACATGGTATTTACCTGCCATTCCTAACGAAGACTTTCATGTACCATCTCGAAACTAATCAAAAGCATTTCTATTTTTAAAACCAAGAGCTCTGGTACATGTTTAGTTTTTGTTTCTGATAACGGGTTTTCAACTTTGCCAACAAAAGCCACGGTTCGAGAGTCTCCACCTTCTTTCTTCAAAGCACCAACTAGGAGAGCATAATTGTCATTCTGAGTGTGATGTGCATTGTCCCAAAGTATTACATTGTCTTCTGCATACTTGTGATATGACTTATTCTGAAATTTTTAGTTCTAGTCTCCTTTAAAACTCTGGAGGAGTTTCTGCATTTATGTTTTGCTTCACTCATGGAGACTAGCGAGATACCACCCTAGTATGCTCAAGCTATGTGCAATGTAATCTTGTCTTGATTTTCAGTAGTGTATTATTTACTTTTAAGTATTAGTGACTAGTCACTTGAAAGAAGGATTGCTCCTTGCATTGTCCTCATAGTACTATTTCAATACTTGCTAAACTCTTTTCGTAGGACATGCTTATATACATCTAATGAAGCAAAAGAGTTTTTCAAAGTTTTCTTTGTCGCGTTCAGTTCATTGAACGGAATTGCTTGAGGACAAGCAATATGCTAAGCTTGGGGGAGTTGATACGTCTCAAACGTATCTACTTTTCCAAACACTTTTGATATTGTTTTGACCTCATTCTTGCATGATTTGAACTAAACTAACCCGGACTGACGCTGTTTTCAGCAGAGCTGCCTGTATGGTTTTATTGTGTGCAGGAAAACAGATTTTTAGGTATCTCAGAAAAATCCACGAAAAATCACAGAAAATCCACGCACCCGAAGGAACCAGGAGCCAGAAGAGGGGCCAGAGGGGGGCCAGGGGGTGCCCAGGCGCCCTGTGGGCGCCCCCCCCTTGGGCCGCGCCGGGGGGTCGCCTGGGTGGGGCCCACACCCCCTGGTGCCCTACTTTGCCTCGTATTTTTACTCGCGACACGGAAACCCCAGATCAGAAGTTCTTTTCGCAGTTTTCCGTCGCGGAGCCGCCACCACCCTCTGTTCTTCCTCGGGAGGGCTAATCTGGAGGCTGAATTGGCCTTCGGAGAGGGGAGATCGTCGCCATCGTCATCATCATCACCACTCCATCATCCCTCCATGACTTCTCCCTCCATGTGTGAGTAATTCCCCTGCTGTAGGCGAAGGGGATGGTAGGGATTGGATGAGTTAGGTCATGTAATAGTTTGTCAGATCGTTGGGGGCATGTTGCCTATCATCTACTATGGTGTTTATCATCTTTGCTTCAACTTGTTATTCTTAATGCTTGACACTTAGGGCCCGAGTGCCATGATTTCAGATCTGAACCATATGTGTTTGCATGAATATATTTGTGTTCGTGATCCTATCTATGAGTTGTTTGCACCTATTACAGTTCGGAACCGGCGATCCCAAAAGTGACAGCTTGGGACACCAAAGGGGATGGTCCGTAGTTTGAGGATTACATGTATCCATTGAGTTCATTGCTTTGTTCCGGTGCTCTTTGATAGGAGCGCCTTAATCTCCATAAGTTCCTTTTGGCCCCGTTCGTAGCGGGATGGTAGGACAAAAGATGTTGTGCAAGTTCTTATTGCAAGCACGTACAACTACCTACGGGATACATTCCTAATGTTTGATATTTGCCTAGATGATCATTACTTTTTCGTGTGCCGTGCCCCAAGTTAGAATCTATCTCATCCATGCAGCGCCCAACCATCCATCTCCCTAGCCTACAGTGTTTTAAATCCTGCTGGTTACTAGTTGCTATTTTTGCCCTTTACTTTTACTGTTTACTTTTACTATCACTATCATCACTATCATATCACTGTTACCACTTATCTTTTGTTGCAAGTAAGTATATTTCAGGTGCGGTTGAATTGACAACTCAACTGTCAAAGCTTATAAATACTCTTTGGCTCCCCGTGTGTCGAATCAATAAATTGGGTTATTCTTACCCGCGAAGACTATCTCGATCCCTTACGGTTGAGGGTTATCACATCTTCAGGCTCTTGCCAAGTTGGAACAATTCCATGCGAGTCGCACAGTGGCATCATTGCACGGATGCGGTCGATCGAGGAGTTGTTGCACAGCGAAACGAGGTCCTTCGGCAACCTGAACACTTCGGGGTGTTGAGGATCGTACTTGAACAGCTCCTGGAGCATCGCGTTAAGTTCCAGGACAGTGAAGTTGAAATTGAGGCCCGGGCGCAGCCTCATGATGTCCGCCGCATTCTTGAACTCCCAGGCGGGTCTCCTCCTCTCCTGCAGGGGGGCGATGCGGCGGCGAAGAAAATCTACGCCAACTGCGCCTACAGTGAGCCCGGCAAGCCTGAGGCGTTGGATCCAGGTGACGGCAATCTTCAGCCTGTCGTCTTCCGGGGCCACGTTGCTCCAATCGCTGCCGCGCGCTACTGGGGCTTGGCGTCGGGCGGTAAACGGCTGCGGGTTCTCCTCGACAATCCAGCACCAGTCTGCTCTCCATTCCTCCCACTTGCCGCGGAACTCTCCCTCCAGATAAGCTTCCTTCTTGTGGGCTCTCGAGATCCAGGCGATGCCGCCGGATAGAGGCTCTCCTCTCTCAACTCGGGGCATAAAGAAGTGGCGAAAAAGGGCTACATTTGGATAGACTCCGACAAAGTTTTCGCAGAGATGTGCAAAAACTGCCATGGTCAGAACGGCATTGGGGGTGAAGTCAAGGAGGCGGAACCCGTAGGTGTTCATAATATCGCAGAAAAATTCAGAGAAAGGCGGGCAGAGCCCGCAGTAGAAGAACAAGGTGAAGAAGGGATATCCATTCGGAGCCATTTCCATAGCGACGGCCGGAAGTACCTTCGTGCGTGGGTGCGCCCGCGTCTCCGTCGACCAGAAAAGGTAATAATACTCCCTCAGCTCCCTCGCGGCGAGCTTGGGGGGGGGGAGATTGCCCGCTCCTTTCGCCGCCGCGGCGCCTCGCTCGACTTCACAACCTTCCCCTTGTTGGCTTTCGGAGCCATGGCGGAAGTGGTGGGGGAGGTCGACGGCGTTGGTGGTGCTGGTGGCGATGAGGGGCAGAGCACTGCTCTCTTTCAGCTTTGGGAAGAAGGGGGAGCGGAGGAGATTTCCGAGATTGGAGTAGCAACTGGCGAATGGACGAACTGCCCCTGTTTCCCCTGCTTATAAGGAGGGAGGGAGCGGACGTTCCGCCTTTCCGAATAAAGAAACCACCCACGATCTCTCCCACGACGCCGCATTCAACGCGTGCCGTTCGGGGAGGGCGCGGTGGATACGGAGGGAGATACGGCGTAACCCAGGCCGCGCGTGCCCGTGCCCTGTTTTGGGCCTGGCCCAACAGCGCTCGGCACCGTGCATGGCCCAGGCCCGGGGGCTCCTGTCGGTGTACTAGAGTAGGGGTACCCTAGTATCCCGAACTTGTGCACGGGCAGTCGCAGCATCCCGCGGCAAGGCTTGCCGGGTGACCACCAAGGTCCTCCATGGATCCTTTGGAGCCATTCAAGAACAAAGTATTCAAGCCAAGGATACAAGGCCCCGGCAAGAGGAGCTTGCCGGGAAGGCCACTCAAGGCACAAGACCCCGGCAAAAGGAGCTTGCCGGGAAGGCCAACCAAGGCATCTCAAGGAACTTGCCGCGATGCGCCACGCATCCCTGCAAGGCCCGGTGAGCGGCAAGCTCCCGGACGCGACAAGACAACGACCGCGGCAAGGCGCTTGCCGCGGCAAGCTACCACTCTTTACCCACGCTCCAGCACTTCCACCAACGTGTCGCTCTGGGACCCTTCCAGGCGTACATGGCGGGAGGCTGTGCAGCCAGCGGTACGCGGTGGCAAGCGGCGCTGACAAGATTGCCATCGTGGCGAGCGGTGGCGTCCCTGACGGTCCTTTTTGCACTGTTTGGGCGACGCAGACGGGCATTCAATGCCTTTGTCCCCTGCCATCAGGGTTAGGTATGATACACTGTAGCAGGTAGTTGTACCAACCGTAACACCTTTCCATTTTTATCCTTGTCTACGTTGCCACCTGTCGGTGACACCTTGAGCATATAAAAGGAGGCCCATGCGCAACGTAGAGGGGGGGTTCAGAGGAAGGAGAACACTCACGCTCGGTCTCGTTAGCTGCTGGTGTGTACTGTAGCTCCCAGCGCTATCGAGCGAGAACTCAATACAAACCACAAAGCAGGAGTAGGATTTTTACGCATCCATGCGGCCCGAACCTGGGTAAACTGCTCGTGTGTTTCGCCTCGATCTGCTCTTCGTGCGATCGCCGCCCCCCGCCGAACCGAAAGGGGCTCGGTCCGCCGGTCCCATAGGTGCTCGTGGATCAGTTTCCCCGACAGAACGATTGGTGCAATTATTGATATGAAGGAAGGAAATATTAGATTCAAATTTCCGTTAAGGAAAGGCATGGAACACTTTCCTAGAAAGAAAATCAAATTACCATATGAATCTATCATGAGAGCCACTTATGGATTGCCTTCCAAGGATGGTAATACCTAGATCCATCTTGTATCGTGCCTAGCTAGGGGCGTAAAACGATAGCGCTTGTTGGGAGGCAACCCAATTTTATGTTTTTTTTGCTTTTGTTGCTGTTAGGGAATAAATATTTCATCTAGCCTTTGATTAGATGTGTTTTCATGTTTTGTTTAGTGGTTGTGCCAAGTAGAACCTTTGGTAGGACTTGTGTGAAGTTTATACGATCTTGCTGTGAAAAACAGAATCGTTAGCGCTCGCTAAAGTAGTCTTAAGATTTTACTGGAGCGTGATTTTTAGTTGATTCTTTTTGCTGATGATTGATAGACAAATTGCGCAAATGTACCAATTTAGTTTGAAGTTTTTGGAGTTCCAGAAGTAGGCGAACCCAGCAGATTACTACAGACTGTTCTGTTTTTGACAGATTCTGTTTTTCGTGTGTTGTTTGCTTATTCCGATACATCTATGAGTAATATTGGAGAATATGAACCATAGAGAAGTCGGAGTACAGTAGGTTTAACACCAATATAAACAAAGTATGAATTACTTGCTGTACCTTTGAGTGGTGATTTGCTTTCTCTTACTAACGGAGCTCACAAGAATTTTTGTCTAAGTTTTGTGTTGTGAAGTTTTCAAGTTTTGAGTATTGCTTTGATGGACTATGGAACAAGGACTAGCAAAGGACCAAGCTTGGGGAAGCCCATGGAACCCCAAGTAAAATCAAGATAATCAAAATCATAAGCTTGGGGATGCCCCGGGAAGGCATCCCCTCTTTCGTCCTCATCCATCGGTAACTATACTTGGAGCTATATTTTTATTCGCAACATGCTATGTGTTTTGCTTGGAGCGTCTTGTATAATTTGAGTCTTTGCTTGTTAGTTTTCCATAATCATCCTTGTTGTACACACCTATTTGAGAGAGTTAAATATGGCCTAGAAATTATTAGAACACTCTATGTGCTTCACTTCTATCTTTTGAGTTGAATAGTTTTTGCTCTTATGCTTCACTTATATCTTTTAGAGCATGGTGGTGGTTATATTTTGTAGAAATTGTTGAACTCTCATGCTTCACTTATATCTATTTGAGAGTATATTAAAACAGCATGGTAATGTGTTTAGGCTAAAGAAACTAGTCTTCACATGATAAACATCCAATGTCAATGTAGTAAAAATTTCACACCAAGTGCATTGAATAGAATGAGATGTTGGATGCTTGATAATTGTTTTGAGACATGAGGATAGTGATATTAGAGTCATGCTAGTGGAGTTATTATGAAATTGAAGAATACTTGTGTTAAGGTTAGTGATTCCTGTATCATGCACGTATGGTGAACCGCTATGTGACGAAGTTAGAGCATGAGGTATTTGTAGAGTGCCAACCTTTGTGTGGAAGTCGGGGGCACGCGATGGTTAACTCCTACCAACCTTCCCCCTAGGAGCATGCGTTGATTACTTTGTTTTTGATGAGTCGTAGATTTTTGCAATAAGTATATGAGTTCTTATGACTAATGTTGAGTCCATGGATTATACGCACTCTCACCTTTCCACCATTGCTAGCCTCTCTTGTATCGCGCAACTTTCGCCGGTACCATAAACCCACTATATATCCTTCCTCAAAACCGCCACCATATTGTTCCTCAAAACAGCCACCATAACTACCTATCATGGCATTTCCATAGCCATTACGAGATATATTTCCATGCAACTTTCCACCGTTCCGTTCATATGACACGCATCATATTGTCATAGTGCCATGCATGATCATGTAGTTGACATCGTAGTTGTGGCAAAGCCACCATGCATAATTTTTCATACATGTCACACATGATTCATTGCTTATGCCGGTACACCGCCGGAGGCATTCATGTAGAGTCATACTTGTTGTAGTATCGAGTTGTAATTTCAAGTTGTAACAAAAAGTGTGATGATCATCATTATTAGAGCATTGTCCCGTGTGAGGAAAGGCCAATAAAAAAAGAGAAGACCCAAAAAAAATAGAGAGAGGGGCAAATAAAAAAAAGAAGAGGAAAGCCCCTCCAAAAAAATGAGAGAAAAGAGAGAAGGGACAATTGCTACTATCTTTTTCCACACTTGTGCTTCAAAGTAGCACCATGATCTTCATTGTAGAGAGTCTCATGATTAGTCACTTTCATATACTAGTGGGAATTTTCGTTATAGAACTTGGCTTGTATATTCCAACGATGGGCTTCCTCAAATGCCCTAGGTCTTCGTGAGCAAGCAAGTTGGATGCAGACCCACTAGTTTCTTTTGTTGAGCTTTCATTCATATTTAGCTCTAGTGCATCCGTTGCATGGCAATCCCTACTCACTCACATTGATATCTATTCATGGGCATCTCCATAGCCCGTTGATACGCCTAGTCGATGTGAGACTATCTTCCTCCTTTTTGTCTTCTCCACAACCACCTCTATTCCACCCATAGTGCTATATCCATGGCTCACGCTCATGTATTGCGTGAAAGTTGAAAGGTTTGAAAAGAATAGAGTATGAAAACAACTGCTTGGCTGAAATCGGGGTTGTGCATAATATGAATATTTTGTGTGATGAAGAGGGAGCATAGCCAGGCCATATGATTTTGTAGGGATAACTTCCTTTAGCCATGGTATTTTGAGAAGACATGATTGCTTTGTTAGTATTGCTTGAAGTATTGTTATTTCTTATGTCAATATGAACTTTTATCTTGAATCCTTCAGATCTGAACATTCATGCCACAATTAAGAGAATTACATTGAAAAACTATATTGGTTAGCATTCCACATCAAAAATTCTTTCTTTATCATTTACCTACTCGAGGACGAGCAGGAATTAAGCTTGGGGATGCTTGATACGTCTCCAATGTATCTATAATTTTTTATTGTTCCATGCTATTATTTATGAAGTCTTGGATGTTTAATGGGCTTTATCATTCACTTTTATATCATTTTTGGGACTAACCTACTAACCCAAAGGCCCAGTCCAGATTGTTGTTTTTTTGCCTATTTCAGGGTTTTGCAGGAAAGGAATATCAAATGGAGTCCAAACGGAACAAAACCTTCGCGAGAGATATTTTTGGAGGAAATCACACTCGGGAATCTTCGGGACCAAGTCAGGGGACGAAGGGCCAGCCCTCGAGGGTGGGGGGCGCGCCCCCTTCCCACGGCGCGCCCCCCTGCCTCGATGCTGGCCCACACGGCCCCCGGTGCCCTCCTTCTTCCTATATATACCTACGTACCCTAGAAACTACATACGCAGAGAAAAAACCCTAATTCCACCGCCGTAGCTTATGTTCCCGTGGAGATCCCATCTTGGATCCTGTTCCGGGAGGGGTATCCATCATGGAGGCCTTCATCATCATCATCATCATCGCCCTCACCATGAGTTGTGAGTAGTTTACCTCAGACCTTCGGGTCCATAGTTAGTATCTAGATGTCTTCTTCTCTCTCTCTGGATCTCAATACAAAGTTCTCCTCGGTCTTCGAGGAGATCTATTCGATGTAATATCTTTTTGTGGTGTGTTTGTCGAGATCCGATGAATTGTGAGTTTATGATCAAGGTTATCTATGAAAGATATTTGGTTCTTCTCTGAACTTTTTATGTGTGCTCATAATATCCTTGCATGTCTCTTCGAATTATTGGTTTGGTTTGGCCTACTAGATCTATAGTTCTTGCAATGTGAGAAGTGCTTGGCCTTGGGTTCAATCTTGTGGTGTCCTTTCCCAGTGACAGTAGGGGCAGCAAGGCACGTATTGTATTGTTGCCATCGAGTATAAAAAGATGGGGTTTTCATCATATTGCTTGAGTTTATCCCTCTACATCATGTCATCTAGCTTAAGGCGTTACTCTGTTCGTATGAACTCAATACACTAGATGCATGCTGGATAGCGGTCGATGTGTGGAGTAATAGTAGTAGATGCAGAATCGTTTCGGTCTACTTGTCTCGGACGTGATGCCTATATACAATGATCATGCCTAGATAGTCTCATAATTATTCGCTTTTCTATCAATTGCTCGACAGTAATTCGTTTACCTGCCGTAGAATATCGCTATCATGAGAGAAGCCACTAGAGAAAACTATGGCCCTCGGGTCTATTCTCAACATATCAATCTACATCTACTTTACTTTTCTTGCTTTTATTTGCTGTTTTATTAAACCAAAAATACCAAAAATATAATTATCATCTCTATCAGATCTCACTCTCTTAAGTGACCGTAAAGGGATTGACAACCCCTTATCGCGTTGGCTGCGAAGTTCTTATTTGGTGCGAGGGACTCGCGTGTGGTCTCCTACTAGATTGATACCTTGGTTCTCAAAAACTGAGGGAAATACTTATGCTACTGTGCTGCATCTCCCTTTCCTCTTCGAGGGAATACAACACAAGCTCAAGAGGTAGCACCGGCCCGGAGGCCATGCGGGCGCATACGGGGAACCCATCGAGCTGGAGGACCTGACCGATAGCCAGGTTATTTCCAAGGGTGATCCCGTCGTCGATGACGAGACGTGCCATCGACCGCTCATGGCGAGCGCACAACGGAGCTCTCAATGAAAGCACCATTGTCGGTGTCAAAACCGGCAGATCTCTGGTAGGGGGCCCCAAGCTATGCGTCTAGAGGATCGATGGTAACAGGAGGCTGGGGACATGATGTTTACCCAGGTTCAAGCCCTCTCGATCGAGGTAAAACCCTACTTCCTGCTATATTAGTATGGATGAATATGTATACGAGAGTTGATCTACCTCGAGATCGTAATGGCTAAACCCTAGGTCTAGCCTATGAGGATATTGTAAAGATGATCCCCTCTACAGACTAAACCCCTCGGCTTATATACACACCGGAGGGGACCTAGGGATACAAGGGTGACTTGGGGAGGAATTAATTGATACATCCTGACTCTACACCTGCCTTTCTACGTATATAGGAGTCCTGACCGAATACAGGGGAGGGCCTTCTGCTTCTTCTTCATGCGGTCCATCAATGCGGCCCAACATCAACGACCGGGATGACTGAGGACCCCTGAATACATGACTCCCTCAGAAAGGGTGATGCAACACAGTAGCGTAAGTATTCCCCTCAGTTTTTGAGAACCAAGGTATCAATCCAGTAGGAGACCACGTGCGAGTCCCTCGTACCTACACAAACACGTAAGAACCTTGCAGCCAACGCGATAAAGGGGTTGTCAATCCCTTCTCAGTCACTTGCAAAAGTGAGATCTTATAAAGATGATATGATAATATTTTTGGTATTTTTGTTATAGACTGAAAGTAAAGACTGCAAAACAAAAGTAAAGTAAATAGTTGATGGAAGATTAATATGATGAAGATAGACCCGGGGGCCATAGGTTTCACTAGTGGCTTCTCTCATGATAGCAGATTTCTACGGTGGGTGAACAAATTATTGTCGAGCAACTGATAGAAAAGCGCATAGATATGAGAATATCTAGGCATGATCATTATATATAGGCATCACGTCCGTGACAAGTAGACCGAAACGATTCTGCATCTACTACTATTACTCCACACATCGACCGCTATCCAGCATGCATCTAGAGTATTAAGTTCATAAGAACAGAGTAACGCTTTAAGCAAGATGACATGATGTAGAAAGATAAACTCAAGCAATATGATATAAACCCCATCTTTTTATCCTCGATGGCAACAATACAATATGTGCCTTGCTGCCCCTGCTATCACTGGGAAAGGAAACCGCAAGATTGAACCCAAAGCCAAGCACTTCTCCTATTGCAAGAACTACCAATCTAGTAGGCCAAACCAAACCGATAATTCGAAAAGACTTGCAAGGATATTTAAATCATGCATAAAAGATTTCAGAAAAGAATCTAATATTTTTCATAGATAATCTTGATCATAAACCCACAATTCATCGGATCTCGATAAACACACCGCAAAAAGAATTACATCGAATAGGTCTCCAAGAAGATCGAGGAGAACTTTGTATTGAGATCCAAAGAGAGAGAAGAAGCCATCTAGCTAATAACTATGGACCCCAAGGTCTGTGCTAAACTACTCACAACTCATCGGAGAGGCTATGGTGTTAATGTAGAAGCCCTCCGTGATCGATGCCCCCTCCGGTGGAGCTCCGAAACAGACCCCAAGATGGGATCTCACGGGTACAGAAGGTTGCGACAGTGGAATTAGGGTTTCGTGGTGCTGCTCGATGTTTTCAGGATACATAGGTATATATAGGAGGAAGATGCACGTCAGGGGAGCCACAAGGGGCCCACGAGGGTGGGGGGCGCGCCCCCTGCCCTCGTGGCCGCCTCGTTCACTTCCTGGCGTGTACTCCAAGTCTTCTGTGTTGATATTTTTCCAAAAATGACTCTCCCGAAGGTTTCATTCCGTTTGGACTCCGTTTGATATTCCTTTTCTGCGAAATACTGAAATAGACAAAAAACAACAATTTGCACTGGGCCTTGGGTTAGTAGGTTAGTCCCAAAAATAATATAAAAGTGTATAATAAAGCCCATTAAACATCCAAAACAGATAATATAATAGCATGGAACAATCAAAAATTATAGATACGTTGGATACGTATCATGATCATGCATAATATGATCATCTAGAATGAGCGTGGGTAAGATTTAAACTATTCTCAATATGAGTTGATGGTACAACCCGTGCGAGTGCGGATGAGGGCTGCGAAGGTGGCCCGCTTTATTGCCTCGACTTGCCAAAACACATGATAACCTTCGAAATGATCTAATCGATGAGTGATGGTCATGGAATGGGCGACAAAACTAGTTTGATGTTGTATGTTTGTTGTACTATTGACTATTTGATGCGTTGTTCATAAACTATTTGTTGTATTGGAAAGTAAACTATTTGTTTGAGTTGTAATAATAATGAAACCTTTTATTATTGATTTATTTTATGCGTGTGTTGATCTTGTTAGTTCTATGTTTAATGGGAAATGTTGTTTCTGGTAGACGCGTGCTGTAATTTAGCGCGCCTGCTGGACGCTTCTGCGGCGTGCAATAGATAACGCTTCTACTAAAGCAAAACACCTACCGAGCACGCAAAAACGCTATTTTAGTGCTGCAAAAATAAAAACTTAACGTGCCACGTGACCATGGATCTCTTAGAGATGCTCTAAAGGAAAGCAATCAGTGAGAAAAAAAACCTGCTTGAGCTGAAGAACGTGAGTCATCTTTGCTGCAAGAACTAGTGCAAGAGCTTCTGCTTAAATAAGGGAGTTTGTGTGACGCCCGAAGTCCGACGTCCCAGAAGATTCCAGAAGATTCCAGATGTTCTGGGCTGCCCGTGTGTTCCTTTTGTGCTTGTGTTTTTATTTTTGCATTGCATCATGTCATCATGCCATCATGTTATTTTATTTTTGCATCTCAACTTAAATAAACCGTGTGGACCTTCGGTCCATTTAAATCGAGGGAAGGTGACTTCTCTTTATAACATATAAAAGTCTCTCATTATTTTAGAGAGCTATAATAAATTATTCCATTGCTTCGGAATCATCATAACACACTTGCAAATTTCCCCATGTCTTTTTCACTTCAAGTTCATCGTCAAAAACCTTGCCAATAATTCTTTTCCCTTGTTTCGAGGTTCCTCCAAAAATTTGAACATTTTTGGACACTTCAATAATCTCGTCTTAGTTCAAACCTATTTGAATTAAATTCAAATATGTTTGAATTATTTTCCGTACTGGCCTTTTATATTTTTTCTCCGGTCGTGCTCATGTTTATGATGCCGAGAAAAATAGCCTCTTGTGTTTTTGCCCTAACCCCCTCCTCTTTCTTTCTTTTTCCCTCGTAGTTGTTTTTCTGCTAAGAGAAATTAAAAAAAAGGAAGAGAGGCCCAGCCTTCCCTCTCCTCCTTCCAGCCCATCTGGGTTCCCAGCCTCTTGGGCCTCCCTGGCCTATTTCCTCTTCCCTCCTCTCTTCGGCCCACTTCTGGCCCAAGGCCACCCCGGCCCGACAACTCCCGCTAACCCTAGCATCGAGGCCCCAGCGCTAGACTCATCTCGCTCCTCCCTCGCTCGCTCCCAGCCGCCGCCACTCCCGATCCCGTTTTCCATCTCCCTCCGAGCCCCGCGCAGCACCTCGCCCGAGCGCTTCTCCTCGCTCGATCCCTTCGACCCGAGCCCGTTCCCTCCTCCTCTGGTCGTCGACCCAGTCGCCTCGCCGAGGCCTCTGCCCGTCGCCAGGAGCAGCTCGCGACCTCGCCCCCTGGCCGAGCGCCCGCCTCGCCAGGTCGCCGCCCCGGGTTCGGCCCCTGTTCCTCTCCCGACGCCCCAGCGTGGTGCCCGTCCGCCCGCGCGCGAGGCCGCGCCCGAGCGCCCTCTGCTCCTCGCCGGCCAGGAGCGCCGCTCCTCGCCCCGCTCCCCGCGTGCCCCGGCCGCCCCGAGCGCCATGGCCTCCAGCTTCGACCTTCCCTCCTCCGCGCCCCTAGCGCCGGCCAGGAGCCCGGCCGGCCAGAGCGCGCCCGCCGCGCCGAACTCCTCCCGCGAGCTGGCCAGGGCCCTCCCCCTCGGCGCCCTTCCCTTCCGCGAGCCAGGTCCTCGCCTCCTGTCGTCGCCGCAGGCACTTGTTCTGCCTACCAAGCGCCCCGCCATGGAGCCAGGAGCCGAGCTCCTCTTCTCCAGCGCAAGATGCGCCTCGGCTCCCTCGTCCTGTGCCGTCGCGCCGCTGCTGCCCTTGCCTCCGTGGATGACCCGTGCTGCTGCCGTGGCCTCGTGCAGCCCTTGTGTTGCTGCCGTTTTTGTTTGTTTTGTTGCCTGTGCTGTAACTTTTGTCAGATGACCCGAACGAGTTTACGGCGACCCGACCAAGTACCTCTTCGAGACCGAAGATTCAAGTACCCCCTACATGGCGAAACGACGAGTACCACTACCCACGCCGGAGCCATCGGAACCCTCAAGTACCTCGACGCCCGGCGCACTCGAGAACGTCAAGTACCCCGACAACACGTGTACCACTACCGTCGCCCGGAAACGAGGAACTCGCCAAGTACCACGACACGATGAACGAGAACCACTACTTCCCTCTACGACATGTACAACTACACTCGACGCCCGAACGTCTACCGTCGCCCCGTGTACCACTACTTCCTCTACCGTCGCCGCGGAAAACGATGGATGTGCCGTGTACCTCTACGGAACTACTACCGCCTCGTGAACGACTACTTCCTCTACGACGTGAACGACTCCTTCCTCTACGCCTCGAACCGCCCCGAGAACGCACGCATCAAAGGTATAACGAGACGACCCCGTGGATGACCCGTGTGATGCTTGCTTGTTGTGGTTGTATGAAATGCTTCCCTTGTGTGCTTCGTGCCCGTTCCGACCTTTTCTCATGTTCCTCGGTTGCCTCGTCATCGACTCGTGGGAACCCGGCAACGGGAACACCCCATCATCTTGTTCAACTCGTTCACTCCACCTTTTGTTTTGCACCGGTCCCTCACCGAGTTACCGGTACCGATATGATGCCATTGCCTCATTTCGGATCGTTGCCGTGGCACCCTTTCATTCCACCACGGTGACAATACTTCATATCTTGTTAATTGTCAACCTTTTAATAAATTGCATAAACTTGATCATGTCATCCGCATCATGTTAACAACATTGATATGTTAAATTGTGGTTGCTTATAATTATTAAACATGCCCATGGGGATTTTCCGGATATGTTGTTGTTATTTCCGGCCCCATTTAAATTGCCTAGTTAGTGTAGTTTTATTATGCTTCACCTCTTGCCATGTTAAAAACATTTAATCTTGTCTTGTAAATAACGAGAGTCAACTAAATAATTAAATGTGGTGTTTCGTCAATATGCAACTCGTTGCATATTGAGCTCCACTTAACTTGTAGTGTTGTTTGTGCACTTTGCCATGCCATGCATATTTAAACCGGACATGCATCATGCTTGCTTGTGCATTGTATGCCATGTTTATGCTTGTATGTTTACCGTGTTGTTTGTTTCTTTCCGGTTGCTTCTCTTGTTAGCTTCGGTTTCGTTCCGGGGTTGTGAGGTTTCTCTCGACTGTGTTGCTCCGTCTACTTCTTGGATCCGTTCTTCTCCCTTGTGGGATCCCAGGCAAGATGACCGAACCCGGATACCATTACTATCTTTGCCTATTGCTAGTAGTTCCGCTCTATAGTTTTGCCTCGATGCCCATGTTTTCCTGTCAGCCTCCTATTGTAACCATTGCCCTGTTTAACCACCCTACCTACGCAAACCGTTGCTTGGCTAAGTACGCTTCGCTCAACCCCTCTTATAGCATTGTTAGTTGCAGGTGAAGATTGAAGATGCTTGCTTCATGTTGAAGTTTGGTTGGGTTATATCACACTATATAAATGCTAAATGAAATCATCTATATACTGGCAGGGTGGAAGGCTAAGCCTTTTGCTTGGTGTTTTGTTCCACTCATGCCGTTAGGAACCGTATAAACCGGTGTTATGTTCCTTGATTATGCGTTCCTAACACGGTTGGGGTGTATGGGACCCCCTTGATAAACCGCTAAGTGCTAAGTCTTTTCCAGCAAGTCCCAACATTTGGTACTATTTGCCTCATAATAACAACTTAATTAATTAATTAAAATTGCATAGGGGGTCGCGTCCCCGAGGATTCTTAATTCTACATAGCAGGGGGGGCCAGCGCTGATGGTGTTGGTCCCAAACGGGGGTTCTGCGGGGCCGCCTTGGGGCAACCCGAGGTATTTGGTATCCACCCGTAGAATCGCCCATCCGGTCGTGTCCTGAGACTTAGATACGCGCGGCTACTATCAGGGTGTCGACACGCCGGGAGGATTTGCTGGATTAGCCTTACCTTAGTTCGGTTTAACTTGAGCACGGGATTCCGAGAATACTCGGGTCTTCCCACCTATGGAGTTGCGACTTCGCGGATCGTGGGCTTGTAATGGGCCAAGTTGGAACACCCCTGCAGGGTTTGAACTTTCGAAAGCCGTGCCCGCGGTTATGTGGCAGATGGGAGCTTGTTAATTCCGGTTGTAGAAAACTTGACACAATGCTTCTAATACACTACCAGCGTGTGTACCGTGACTGTCAATTTCCGAATAGGGATTTGGGAGTTGAACACGGTGGGGTTATGTTTGACCGGCTTTAGTTAGGATCACTTCGTGATCATCTTTCGACCGATGCACTTCTCTTCTCGCTCTCTTTTACGTAAGTTAGTGCTAGTTGCTGCTGCAGACTCTTGTTTGTCCCTTCACCTCTCGTTCTTTCTTCAGCCTTGTCCTCACCCAAGGCTTAAATAGTCGTGTTACCCGGGAACGGGATTGCTGAGTCCTCTGTGGCTCACAGTTACTTCACCACACCAGTTGCAGGTTCAGCCGAGTTTGATGCAGGAGTTGGATCAGTTCTTCACCGGGAGCTCGGTGAAGAGTTTGTGGCCGTTTGCTTGTGACGTTTCGATGTTCAGTAGTGGTTTCTACTAGGATTCGATCCTGACCTGTGGCTTTATGTTGTTTTGGTATCTTTCTTTTGGATCTTCACCCGTAGTCGGGTTGTGATGTTTGAATGATGATTTGCTTATGTAATGTATTGTGTGAAGTGGCGAGTGTAAGCCAACTATCTCCTTTTGCATTTTAATCCCTCTTTTACATGAGTCGTGCAAAGATACCAAACTTGAGATCATTCTAGGATGGATTTATGCCTTTAAGTCGTGCCTCGACACGTAGGAGGTATAACTCCATCCTGGGCATTACATTTTGTAATAGAAGCTGACACTTCAATCTGATTCCGCTGGCCAAATCTCTCATCTGGAACTATACTTTGATAAATCTAGAAAACTCGGCACACACATCTAACGTGGACAGTGGATACATGTGATAACCCACAAGTATAGGGGATCGCAACAGTTTTCGAGGGTAGAGTATTCAATCCAAATTTATTGATTCGACACAAGGGGAGCCAAAGAATATTCTCAAGTATTAGCAGTTGAGTTGTCAATTCAACCACACCTGAAAGACTTAATATCTGCAGCAAAGTATTTAGTAGCAAAGTAGTATGGAAGTAACGGTAACGGTGGCAAAAGTAACAGTAACAGTTTTGTAGTAATTGTAACAGTGACAGCGGGAAAGTAACTAAGCAAGGATCAATATGTGAAAAGCTCGTAGGCATTGGATCAGTGATGGATAATTATGTCGGATGCGATTCCTTATGTAATAGTTATAACATAGGGTGGCACAGAACTAGCTCCAGTTCATCAATGTAATGCAGGCATTTATTCCAAATATAGTCATACGTGCTTATGGGAAAGAACTTGTATGACATCTTTTGTCCTACCCTCCCGTGGCAGCGGGGTCCTATTGGAAACTAAGGGATATTAAGGCCTCATTTTAATAGAGTACCGGACCAAAGCATTAACACTTACTGAATACATGAACTCCTCAAACTACGGTCATCACCGGGAGTGGTCCCGATTATTGTCACTTCGGGGTTGCCGGATCATAACACATAGTAGGTGACTATTGCCTTGCAAGATAGGATCAAGAACTCACATATATTCATGAAAACATAATCGGTTCAGATCTGAAATCATGGCACTCGGGCCCTAGTGACAAGCATTAAGCATGGCAAAGTCATAGCAACATCAATCTTAGAACATAATGGATACTAGGGATCAAAACCTAACAAAACTAACTCGATTACATGGTAAATCTTTTCCAACCCATCACCGTCCAGCAAGCCTACGATGGAATTACTCACGCACGGCGATGAGCATCATGGAATTGGTGATGGAGGAAGGTTGATGATAACGACGGCGACGATCTCCACTCTCCGGAGCCCCGAACGGACTCCAGATCAGCCCTCCCGAGAGAGATTAGGGCTTGGCGGCGGCTCCGTATCGTAAAACGTGATGAATCCTTCTCTATGATTTTGTTCTCTCCCCGAAAGTGAATATATGGAGTTGGAGTCGGGGTAGGTGGAGCCTTAGGGGGCCCATGAGACAGGGGGCGCGCCCAGGGGGTGGGCGCGCCCCCCACCCTCGTGGACAGGGTGTGGGCCCCCTGGTCTTGATTCTTTCGCCAATTTTTTTATATATTCCAAAAATATTCTCCGTTGATTTTTCAGGCCATTCCGAGAACTTTTATTTCTGCACAAAAATAACACCATGTCAATTCTGCTGAAAACAGCGTCAGTCCGGGTTAGTTCCATCCAAATCATGCAAGTTAGAGTCCAAAACAAGGGCAAACGTATTTGGAAAAGTATATACATTGGAGACGTATCAACATGCGTGTTTGCATAGCTTCATGATCGTTTCACCCCTCGTGCTAGAACCAACTCGCCGTCGTTAGCCTATGAGGAACTGGAAAATGATGTGGTTGTGACTCTGGTGCTCCAGATCATGCTTGAGCTTCGGGACCTGTGTGAGGGTTCGATTCTACCTTTGTGCGTCGAACAACTGAAGGTAGACCGCCCTGAGATGTCTATTGTGGCTTTACCGCCAGCATCACCCCAAGAGTCTAGCCAGAAACTTGATGCCGAGGAGTGTGGTGATTTGGACGTTGCAATCTCTTGCTCGCCTAAGTCCATTGGGTGTCAAGCATCAGCTAACCTACCTCTCGGTGTCATGGAGTGTGGAGTTTTGGATGTTGCTACCCTTCCCTCATCCTCGACCATCGAGCAAGTGATGCCTGTGACTGGCATGACCGATGAGCCAAGTGTGTTGGCACCTACTCCAAATGCAGATGCTCTCTTCGCGAAGGAACTTTGTGACTTGCTCGCCAGTGTGGAGGTTGCTAGACCTGGATTGGGCAGGTCGATTGCCTGTCTCTTGACGGGGACGCCAATAAAGGGCAAACAAAAGAAGGTGGGCAAAGAAAAAAGTGGCACCACAAGCAAGGCGTCTCTGGCTGCTTGATGGATGACATTTGCTCTCTTGGCATGTCCTCTTGGATTGGGTTCTAAAAGATCGTGGATGTCGCCTAGAGGGGGGGGGGTGAATAGGCGCTTTAAAATAATTACGGTTTAGGCTTGAACAAATGCGGAATAAACCTAGCGGTTAATTTGTCAAGCACAAAACCTACAACAACTAGGCTCACCTATGTGCACCAACAACTTATGCTAAGCAAGATAAACAACTAGGTGATAGCAAGATATATGACAAGAAACAATATATCTATCACAAAGTATAGTGCATAAGTAAAGGGCTCGGGTAAGAGATAACCGAGGCACGCGGAGACGACGATGTATCCCGAAGTTCACACCCTTGCGGATGCTAATCTCCGTTTGGAGCGGTGTGGAGGCACAATGCTCCCCAAGAAGCCACTAGGGCCACCGTAATCTCCTCACGCCCTCGCACAATGCAAGATGCCGTGATTCCACTAAGGGACCCTTGAGGGCGGTCACCGAACCCGTACAAATGGCAACCCTTGGGGGCGGTCACCGTACCCGTACAAAATGCTCGGGGTGATCTCCACAACCTAATTGGAGACCCCGACGCTTGTCCGGAGCTTTGCACCACAATGATTGAGCTCCGAACACCACAAGGTTGGGGCTATCTCCCCAACGACACCACGAAGCTTCACCACAATGGAATATGGCTTCGAGGTGACCACAACCGTCTAGGGCACCCAAGCACCCAAGAGGAACAAGCTCAAGGGTACCAAGCACCCAAGAGTAATAAGCTTCTCAACTTGTAATTTCCACGTATCACCGTGGAGAACTCAAACCGATGCACCAAATGCAATGGCAAGGGCACACGGAGTGCCCAAGTCCTTCTCTCCCAAATCCCACCAAAGCAACTAATGCTAGGGAGGGAAATGAGAGGAAGAACAAGAAGGAGAACACCAAGAACTCCAAGATCAAGATCCAAGGGGTTCCCCTCACTTAGAGGAGAAAGTGATTGGTGGAAATGTGGATCTAGATCTCCTCTCTCTTTTCCCCCAAAAACTAGCAAGAATCCATGGAGGGATTGAGAGATATCAAGCTCGAAGAAGGTCAACAATGGGGGAAGAACACGAGCTCAAAGGATAAGGTTCATTGGGGAAGAAGACCCCCTTTTATAGGTGGGGGAAAATCCAACCGTTATGCTCACAGCCCGCACAGAGCGGTACTACCGCTCCAGGAGCGGTACTACCGCTAGGGCAGTAGAACCCCTTTGAAAAACAACAGCGAGGAGGCAAAAAGGCCAGAAAAAACGTCGGAGCGGTAGTACCGCTTGACCTCACGGTACTACCGCTAGGGGTAGCGGTAGTACTGCTAAGGGTAGCGGTACTACTGCTTGTGAGCGGTACTAAAAAATTACATCCGTGCCTACCACCGCTGGACTTGTGACGAGTTTTTGGTCCCGAGCGGAAGTAGCCACGGAAGTAGCCGCGGTAGTACTGCTCCAAGCGGTAGTACCGCTCCCGAAAGCGGTAGTACCGCTCCCGAAAGCGGTAGTACCGCTTCCGAAAGCGGTAGTAAAAAATTACTTCCGCTCCTACGCGCGGTAGTACTGCTGCAGCCTTTTCAGTACACCAAAACGACAATAACTTTTGCATACGGACTCCGAATTCGATGAAACCAAGTTTGTTGGAAAGCTAGCGACAAGGGCTAACACAATCTTGATAGAAATATCGATAAGAAGCAAGTTAGAAAAGTCCCAAAAGAAAATGGTGAGAACCCTTTCTCGGATAAGACCGGTAAAACCTCCAACACCGAAAACATCATAGAAGACACATGTGAACTCCGTTTTCGATGAACTCAAGCTTGTCATCAAGATGACCATATGCTCTAAGACTACAAAGAGAACCAAACAAGAACCAAGAAACATGATGCAAGGATGCAATGGTTTGAGCTCTCTACTAACGATACGATCAAGCTACCAACTTGAGAGCCCCCCTTGATAGTACGGCAAACGATCCTATAACCCGGTCTCCCAACTACCACCACGAGACCGGTAAAATAGAAAACCTATCAAGGGCAAACCTTTGCTTTGCACAAAGTCCACTTGAGCTAGATGTAGACGATCTTGATTTCCTCAAGTTGGACCATCTTTCTTGATTGCGTTGTCTCGGTGAAGACTAGTAGATTGCTCCCCCATACTCCTCTATGGGTGAGCCACTCTTCGGCATATCTTCACAAGTCCATTGTCACGACAATGGACGGCAACATTCAAGCACTTGATTTCTTTGTGATGCTCCACTTGAACTTGCACACCGCAACCTAACCCCACAAAGAACTCTCACGAAGAACATGGGTTAGTACACAAAGCGTGATTGACAATGCTTACCATACCATGGGATTGCTTGATCCCTCTCGGTACATCTTCTACACTTTGTGTGTTGATCAACTTGATTCACTCCTTCACTTAGTCTTGATCAACCTTGAATCTTTCCAACTCTCTTCATTTGGATGATGTCTTGAAGGTAAACATGAATGATAACACACTCTTCTTCTTCAAGACATGCTTGCAATAAGCTCAACACTCACAAGACCAATCTTTGGATAATTCCTTAATAGCACCTTGGTCATCACAAACTCTCCTTGAAACCAACAAATGAACTCCAAGAAAAGCCTATGGACAAACCCTTCAAATATAACTCAAGGCAACCATTAGTCCATAGAGATTGTCATCAATTACCAAAACCAAACATGGGGGCACCGCATGTTCTTTCAATCTCCCCCATTTTGGTAATTGATGACAATCACTTTCAAGAGAGTTTATATAAGGAATTATGCATCACAATACCATGCAACAATAATGTATGTGCATGAGATGCAAAAGCTTAGGAACAAAACCAAAGCAAGAAGAGCGAAGAGACAACTCTCTAAACTTCCTCACAACACTCAACTCTCTGAAACTTCTCCCCCATTGGCATCGATTGCCAAAATGGGCGAAAAGCTTAGAAGTTCAATATAAATTGTGTTCCTCCATAAATTATGTATTCCTCAAAATAGAGAGTGGAAGGCAATACATATATCCAACTGTAAATACTTGGAGGAAGACAAACTATATTGAGGCCCAAAGATTGCAAAAGAATGATATGCCACAAAGGCATAACAAAGGGAGAAAAACACGCAATCAAGCAATCAAAGGATACCAATTAAATCAAGCTATCAAAAGATACCAATTGACCCAACTAGACCAATGATCCTACATGCCAAATGAATAAAAGATATTATGATAGGAGCAAAGGAGTGTTCTATAGAAACTAGGGAAGCTCCCCATGATTTGTGCACAATTTAGTTTTGTATTTGGATACAACGAGCACAAAGTAGGATTGTCACTGCCCCAAGATCAATAGAACCTCACGACATAGCAACGGAGTGTTCTAAAGACATTAGTGAAGCTCCCCATAATTTATGCACTCCTTAGAATATTTTCATTAGGATACCAAGTGCACAAAATAGGATCATCACTCCCCCAAGATCAATAGACACTCACACCAAGTGCAAGTGAGCATGAAGGAAACAAAGCCTAGCACTTGCAACAAAAAACTGGTTGAGCAATATATAAAAGAGTCAACTTAAGAGTAGGCTCAACCAAAATGATGTGTGTGAGTCATGGCAAAGCACTTGAGAAGATTAATGTATGGATGAACATTAAGCATCAGTATACTCTTGAATGAATGAGATACACAGTGCAAGGCCTATCATTCCCACACAAAACAGCAAATGGGTTCACAAGCTCACTAATAATTATATAAATAACCTATGCTTGTGACAACCTGTGGTGAAGATATAAAAATGATAGCTTTGTCATGAGGAGGGATACCAGTAGAAATGGCAAAGCCTCATCAAGACAAGCAAGAGAGAATGATCTTCACCACAATAGAGTGCATCTAGATGAAACGATATAAGATCCGCACTCGGGACACACACCTTCACGGAGCCACCAAAGAAATAAAACAGGAACAAAAAGGTGGACGTGAAAGAAGGGGATATCAAATAGATATGCAACTTCTCAAAAGTGTATAAGATTCTAGGTAGATGAAGATCATGATGATATCAATCCACAAAGAAGGATGTACACACAAAATTGTTGCAAAAAGGAATGAATAAGATATCCCCAAGGAAGTCATAAATATACCAATAAGATATTTGCTTGAAGGCATAGCACATTGCTAGATATGTTCTTATTGTATATAAATGAGTTCCAACCACACGAGCATCAAAGACATCACAACTAGCAATAAGAGATCATTGTTGGGATGCTTTGATAAAGGAAACAAGTATCATTAGAAGGAATGACTAACATGCCATGATACAACCTACACAAGGTTGGTGCAAGAAATGTGTGCATGAAGTAGATGGTGATACTTGTTACCGAGATACCATTGGAAGGATGTAGTAGATACCAATTGAAGGTAGATAGTAGTTCATTGATCATCCTAGCTTGACTCCAATAAGCACATGGTGATACCACCTTCCTTTTGAATGAGCCGAGCATCCAATGCATCTCCAATTGTTCCTAGAACAAAAACGCAAACAAAATGGTACCCAAACTCATTGGGACCAAAGAGTTAGAAACACCAATACATAGGACAAACTCCACAAACATATGTGCATTTATATATGAAAATAAATTTCATGCACATCTCATCCAAATTGAGACTAGGTGGAGTTTCCCCTATATACTGGGTTAAAGAAAGAAAGCATGCCAAAGAAAATACATGAAGTAAATATGCATGCTCAAGACTTTCAAGAAACGAAACAAAATGAAAAAGAAATACCAAGTGAAAATATGATACCAAATGGAGAAATCATCACTTGGAAGATATCTATTAGAAGATACATCAAGGAATGAGATATCCATTGATACACGCAAAAGGAAAGATATCGGACTCCCAAAAGAGAGGATGGTTCCAAACAAACCAACCCATCTACAAAGTTTCATGATGGCACAAAGTACCAAAAAGAAACGGCTTGCCTTCCATCAACACACACTTGAAATGAATCACAATAAGAGTGTTCTATCGAAAATAGGATAGCTCCCCCAAGAATTGTGCATTATAGAGAATTTGCAGTTGAATACGAAATGCACACGATGGGATCACCACTTTCGCTATATCCATAAAACACTAGACAAGATCAAGAAAACAACAAGATCCACAAGTGGCACGGAAGGGAATGGGAGTTGAAGCAATCTTGGAAAGAAATAGGCCGAACAAAAGCAAAAGCCAATGTAAAGATGATCAACAATTTCTACCACATATATGATTACCAATTGTCAAGAGACAAGAAGTATTTGGGAATAATTTCCGGTGATGGATAGCAATGATATCCAACATCATCTTCACACCAAGCACAAGCAAATTGGAACTTGTAGAGCTAACATGTCACCTAGGAACAACATAATTTATACTATCAACTCTAGGTGACAAAATCTCAAATTTACACATTTTCTAGGCTTGTAATATGCACATAGAATATTACTCCCCCATAATGTGATACCAATGAAAAACTTACCAAGATGCAAAAGAGGAACCAACAAGAGATAATTAATGGACACTTTATAATTTGAATTTCTCATGAGAAGATATACCACATAGTGACTAGATAATCTTGTAATATCAAAACTAGATGGTATTCCTCATGTACACACATTTTTAGGATTGTGAGGTGCACAAAGTACATCACTCCCCCAAAATGGGATGTTCCATTAATCTCTCACAAGAGCCAACTAAGATATAAACAAGATGCAAAAAGGCTCAACACACGACACACGCGTACATGATGTACAAACCAACATACACAAACTTGATTTCTCAAGATAAGCAAATTGGAAGCACAACATATACAAGCACATGCAAGGTACAAAACCACAACATGCAAAGGGGCAAGTAACTTTCAATGTAAACAATTTAAGCACGAGTTACCGCAAGGAGGAACATTGGATATAAGATAGAAACTTGATCATCCGAATGACTTGGCTTGAGACAATATGAATGATGAAGACCCCTTAATTATTCATAATGTACCAAGTCTCCAATGCCCTCCAACAACGCCTATTGATCAAGTTTTAGCTTGTTGGTCCCCAACCAAGTTGGGTCCTAGGAGGTTAGTCACAATAGGCTTGGCCACCCAAATGGTTCTTTTCTTGACACCACTTTGAGTACCAAAAAACTTGGCAAACACATTGCCAACATTATCCTTCCCAAGAAAATAGACATCATCAATAATAATTGGGTTGGATAAGTTACCACTAGTGCATGAAGAAGCAAGGTGACCCTTCTCACGGCATAGGTAGCAACATCTACTCTTTACTTTCTTCTCATTTGATTTCTCAAAATGAGAAGCATTACCATGAGTCTTCTTGGGAAGCGGCCTTTCTCCAACTTGCGGTTGAGCACGAGATTGAACTTGTGGCCTCTTCCCTTGTTGCTTGTCACTAATGACCTTCTTCTTCAATGGGCAAGATCTAACATGATGCCCTTCAATTTTGCACTTGAAGCAAATAATCTTGGCCGAATTCTTGAGTTGTTCTTGGCCCTTCTTCTTGTTGCTCTTGGACTTCTTCTTCTTGTTGGAGTTGAATCCAAGTCCACCTTTGTCATTGGGAGATTTTTGCACACTCAAGATATTGTTGAGTGTGGACTTCCCTTCATGACACTTTTCCAAGTCTTTCTTCAAGGAAGAGACTTGGGCCATGAGCTCTTTGATTTCCTCTACATGGTTAGTATCAACACAAGTACTAGAGGAAGTATAGGCTTCATTGTTAGAGCAACAAGGCAAGGAAAGAAATTCATCACAACATGTACCAATGTTATGCATAGATGAATTACGAGGACTAGCACATGGCAATATAGCATTTTGACTAGAAGTAGTGCTAGCGACCACATGGGACTCACTAGATGTTACCTTGATGATCATGGCCTCATGAGCTATCTTTAGCACATTATGGGATACTAGAAGATCATCATGAGAGCTTGTGAGCTTTACATGACTTTCTTCCAATCTCCCATAATTGCTAGATAGCAACTCAAGTTGAGCCCTTAGCTCAACATTCTCCTTCAAAATGGATGCTTCACTAGAAATAGAGTTAGTATCACAAGCATCATCAATAATAGCAAGAGAAGAAGGCAACTTGGCAAGCTCTTTAGAATATGAAGCTTTAAGTTGAGCATGAGACTCGGTGAGTTTGATGAGCTCACTCTTAATGACCCTTGAGCCATTTTTGAGGTGATCAAAATCCTCAAGGAGTTTAGCATGTGCAACTTCAAGCTTCTCATTTTTAGTTTCAAAATCATTAGCCACCTCGAGAGCTCTATCACGGGATTCCTTTATTCTAGATAGTTCTAGAGCAAAAGTCTCCTTAAGAGATTCCTTGGTGGTTTGTTCAAATTCAAGAGCTTGCGAGAGGTCGGCGATCTCATTAGCGTAATCACGCTCATGACCTTCCATTTTCTCAATGGTGACCTCATGCTCCTCTAGATGAGATTCCAACTCCTCTATATATTTCTTGCCCTCAATGGCAATAGACATGATTTCCATGAAGTTGGAACGAGCAATTTTATTCTTATGAAGAGCTTTAAAAATTATTTCCCCCTTAATTTTTAAGGAGGCAACATTGTCATTCTCTTCATCATTTTCTACATCATCATCATTCTCATCATCACTATCATGACAAGATATATTGGGGTTCAAAGTGGGAGATACCTTTGAAGCCTTAGCCATAAGGCAAAATGCAGTAGATGATGATGTAGGATCCCTTGAAGCACCATTCAAGACTACATCTTGTTCCATGGGGTGTTGGGTTTCCTCTATATTGTTAGCACAACAATTCAAGGGAATAGATGCATTTTTATCATGGCAACAAGACATAGCAAGCATATCATCATGAGTTTTAGTCAAGCAATTTCTACAAGATATGCAAGGACTATCAACACAAGCATGTGAAACATGTAGGGTGCTCGAAGTGTTAAAGTCCAAATAAGATGCATTGCAATAAGATAGTGATGAAGGATCATCCACAATAAGCATACTATCATCATTGCAATGACCAACACTACTCACCATATCATTACCTTGTGGCAAACCACATGTAGGTGAAGTAGAAGAAGTTGAGAACACAACACGGCCGGAGGTGGAGGGAGAACAATCATTCCTACAATTCTTGGACACACCATATTTATCTTGAAGCTTTGTCCACAACTCATGAGCATCCCGGAACGGCATGAGTTGAAAAATAACTACATTGCTCAAAGTATCAAAAAGCACATTAGAAGCTTGAGCATTGAGATAAGAGTTTTTCTCATCCTCTAAAGATAATCTTTGTGGATCCTTTGGAGGAGAAAAACCCATATCTACAATTCGCTCTAAATTTGGGTCCATGACCCTAAAGAGATTAAGCATGCGAATTACCCAAACATCAAAATTTGTGCCATTGAAACTAAGAGTGTCAGAGAAACCTAAACCCATAGTCGACATCCTTACTCTCTAGGCGGTGAAGCCCTATAAAGAGAGACGAGGCTCTGATACCAATTAAAAGATCGTGGATGTCGCCTAGAGGGGGGGGGTGAATAGGCGCTTTAAAATAATTACGGTTTAGGCTTGAACAAATGCGGAATAAACCTAGCGGTTAATTTGTCAAGCACAAAACCTACAACAACTAGGCTCACCTATGTGCACCAACAACTTATGCTAAGCAAGATAAACAACTAGGTGATAGCAAGATATATGACAAGAAACAATATATCTATCACAAAGTATAGTGCATAAGTAAAGGGCTCGGGTAAGAGATAACCGAGGCACGCGGAGACGACGATGTATCCCGAAGTTCACACCCTTGCGGATGCTAATCTCCGTTTGGAGCGGTGTGGAGGCACAATGCTCCCCAAGAAGCCACTAGGGCCACCGTAATCTCCTCACGCCCTCGCACAATGCAAGATGCCGTGATTCCACTAAGGGACCCTTGAGGGCGGTCACCGAACCCGTACAAATGGCAACCCTTGGGGGCGGTCACCGTACCCGTACAAAATGCTCGGGGTGATCTCCACAACCTAATTGGAGACCCCGACGCTTGTCCGGAGCTTTGCACCACAATGATTGAGCTCCGAACACCACAAGGTTGGGGCTATCTCCCCAACGACACCACGAAGCTTCACCACAATGGAATATGGCTTCGAGGTGACCACAACCGTCTAGGGCACCCAAGCACCCAAGAGGAACAAGCTCAAGGGTACCAAGCACCCAAGAGTAATAAGCTTCTCAACTTGTAATTTCCACGTATCACCGTGGAGAACTCAAACCGATGCACCAAATGCAATGGCAAGGGCACACGGAGTGCCCAAGTCCTTCTCTCCCAAATCCCACCGAAGCAACTAATGCTAGGGAGGGAAATGAGAGGAAGAACAAGAAGGAGAACACCAAGAACTCCAAGATCAAGATCCAAGGGGTTCCCCTCACCTAGAGGAGAAAGTGATTGGTGGAAATGTGGATCTAGATCTCCTCTCTCTTTTCCCCCAAAAACTAGCAAGAATCCATGGAGGGATTGAGAGATAGCAAGCTCGAAGAAGGTCAACAATGGGGGAAGAACACGAGCTCAAAGGATAAGGTTCATTGGGGAAGAAGAGACCCTTTTATAGGTGGGGAAAAATCCAACCGTTATGCTCACAGCCCGCACAGAGCGGTACTACCGCTCCAGGAGCGGTACTACCGCTAGGGCATTAGTACCCCTTAGAAAAACAACAGCGAGGAGGCAAAAAGGCCAGAAAAACCGTCGGAGCGGTAGTACCGCTTGACCTCACGGTACTACCGCTAGGGGTAGCGGTAGTACTGCTAAGGGTAGCGGTACTACTGCTTGCGAGCGGTACTAAAAAATTACATCCGTGCCTACCACCGCTGGACTTGTGACGAGTTTTTGGTCCCGAGCGGAAGTAGCCACGGAAGTAGCCGCGGTAGTACTGCTCCAAGCGGTAGTACCGCTCCCGAAAGCGGTAGTACCGCTTCCGAAAGCGGTAGTAAAAAATTACTTCCGCTCCTACGCGCGGTAGTACCGCTTCAGCCTTTTCAGTACACCAAAACGACAATAACTTTTGCATACGGACTCCGAATTCGATGAAACCAAGTTTGTTGGAAAGCTAGCGACAAGGGCTAACACAATCTTGATAGAAATATCAATAAGAAGCAAGTTAGAAAAGTCCCAAAAGAAAATGGTGAGAACCCTTTCTCGGATAATACCGGTAAAACCTCCAACACCGAAAACATCATAGAAGACACATGTGAACTCCGTTTTCGATGAACTCAAGCTTGTCATCAAGATGCCCATAAGCTCTAAGACTACAAAGAGAACCAAACAAGAACCAAGAAACATGATGCAAGGATGCAATGGTTTGAGCTCTCTACTAACGATACGATCAAGCTACCAACTTGAGAGCCCCCCTTGATAGTACGGCAAACGATCCTATAACCCGGTCTCCCAACTACCACCACGAGACCGGTAAAATAGAAAACCTATCAAGGGCAAACCTTTGCTTTGCACAAAGTCCACTTGAGCTAGATGTAGACGATCTTGACTTCCTCAAGTTGGACCATCTTTCTTGATTGCGTTGTCTCGGTGAAGACTAGTAGATTGCTCCCCCATACTCCTCTATGGGTGAGCCACTCTTCGGCATATCTTCACAAGTCCATTGTCACGACAATGGACGGCAAGATTCAAGCACTTGATTTCTTTGTGATGCTCCACTTGAACTTGCACACCGCAACCTAACCCCACAAAGAACTCTCACGCAGAACATGGGTTAGTACACAAAGCGTGATTGACAATGCTTACCATACCATGGGATTGCTTGATCCCTCTCGGTACATATTCTACACTTTGTGTGTTGATCAACTTGATTCACTCCTTCACTTAGTCTTGATCAACCTTGAATCTTTCCAACTCTCTTCATTTGGATGATGTCTTGAAGGTAAACATGAATGATAACACACTCTTCTTCTTCAAGACATGCTTGCAATAAGCTCAACACTCACAAGACCAATCTTTGGATAATTCCTTAATAGCACCTTGGTCATCACAAACTCTCCTTGAAACCAACAAATGAACTCCAAGAAAAGCCTATGGACAAACCCTTCAAATATAACTCAAGGCAACCATTAGTCCATAGAGATTGTCATCAATTACCAAAACCAAACATGGGGGCACCGCATGTTCTTTCAGGTTCCCTTGTGGGTTGAGAGGTGTCTCATGTCTTGTCTCGAGGTGTTCTTCTCTTTTTTTTTTTGCGCGAAAGCTTCCGATCTATTCATCAACTTTCAAGGTAGTACAAAGAACACTAGAAGTAAAATTTACATCCAGGTCCGTAGACCACCTAGCGACGACTACAAGCACTGGAGCGAGCCGAAGGCGCGCCGCCGTCATCACCCCTCCCTCGTCGGAGCCGGGCAAATATTGTTGTAGTAGCCCGTCCGGAAGTCGTCGTGCTAAGGCCCCATATGACCAGCGCACCAGAACAGCAACCGCCGCTGATGAAGAGAAGCATAGACTGGAAGGATCCAACCTGGCGTAGTAGGAATGTCGGGGTTCGTGAATGTTGTGTATTCACAGAGTCTGGCGGGGTCTATTGCCATGTGAGTAGTTAGTCCGTATTCCGTATATATTAGTATTCGCTTGGTTTTCCGTTAATTAACCGGACAATTCTCTTTGCCTCCGTTTCGGAAAAATAAATCCACTCACAAGCTTGCATTTAAAATCATAAAGATAGACAGAGTCTTCAGACCAGCGTTAAGCCAACTCAAAAAGATAAATTTGTACCGAACGCGCTAATTTACAAATTCGAAAACAAAAATGACCAAAAACTCTAGATTACAAATTCGAACTAGGCATCAAAATAAGAAAAATTCATACAGTTCGTGCTGCCACTGTGGATATACGCAAGCCCAGCGAGCTAGAACCTGGGGCTGGGAGGCCGCTTCGTCCTCATCTCCGCCTTCGCCTTGCTCGGCGTGCTCGGCGTCCTCGGCGACGACACCCCTTGTTTCTCCGCGAACTCCGGCGACGGGCGCCTCTTCATCGACGGCGAGGACACCAGAGTCGCCCTTTCGGGGAGCTCGGCCTTGTCAGCCGCCGCTGGGCTCGCGCACCGGGCCTTGGCCTTCACGGACTTGGTCGCCTGCATGTAGCTGGGCGTCACCGGCGCGTCGCCCGTCTCGCCTGCGTCCACCTCTCTCGTTCCCAGGTTCAGCCTCCTCGGCTGCTCCCCCGACCGCAAGCTCGTCGTCCGTCGCAGAGAGGCCTCCTTCTCGTCGCCACCGCCGCCACCGCTTGCCCCCAGGTGCTCCTGGCTGCTCCGCGGGCGCTCCGACAGCATGCTTCCCGACATGTTGAACGGGCTACCCCTCGGGCTCGGAGCCCGCCGGGGCGACGCGACCGTCTTCCCCAGCGCCGAGGGCGTCGACGGCGACGGCCGGGAGGACCTGCCCGTCGGCGTGGTGGGAATATGAACCGAGATGGACACCCTCGGCTTGGCGGCCTGGCCGGCGCTCTTCGCGGGAGCAGCGCGGTCCTTGACGTCCGGCGGCGCGGTCTGGCTCTCCCACGGCCTGGATGCCGCCATCCAGCGCTCCGCCCAGCTCCAGCCCCAGTTGGGGCAGCCGGGGTCCATGAACGTCGGAGGGTGCGACTGCGTGGGCGTCACTCTCCCTTTCCCCGAGGAAGATGAAGAAGGGCTCCTGTTCCTCCACTGCAACCGAGGCAGCACAAGCAGTGTGAGTTCAGCAGAGGACATGAACACGTCGAGCCACAGCGCCATCGACAATGGAGATCCGATGGCTACCTGGTGAGAGAAGGCGTACGCCAGGGCCCTCTGCCGCCTCGACGCGGCCTCCAGCTTCGTCGCGAGCGTGGCCTCGATCTGCTCCTTGGACTGGTGAGTGTGATCCCAGACTTCACCAATCTGCGCAAAAATAATGTCAGCAGTAGCACCTTGGACCGGTCAGGTTCAGCTAGCTATATTATGAGATGATGCTTCGCACGCACCTTGGTTTTGTCAAGCCCTTGCTTAGGCTGGACCTGACTCTTGAGAGCCTGGTCCTTCTTGACCCTCCTGGCGTATATCTGTGTCTGAACCCTCGTCATCGCCTGCATGCTGTACAGCGCCTCCTCCGTCTGCCGCTTCACGGCGACCCCCTCCAGCAGCGACATCAGCCGAGCCTGTGCTCTCGCCCGGTACCCTCTCCTTGCCTGAATGTTAATAAAATGTTTCCAGGTTTTCAACATGTTAGCTATAGATCGAAAATGGGATCGTGCAAATCTGAAATCTTTTATCTTCCCTGTGTTCTGTTGAACATTCAGAACAACTATTCAGATTTTGGCCCCCCGAGAAAAAGAAGTTTGGCAATGGCTGATGCATTACCAGGTAGCCCCTGCAAGCCGTCTGAATCCTGACGGCGGCGAGCTCCTCCTTTGACCGCGCGGGCGCTCTTGGCGTGACGATGGCCTTCGCCTCTGCCGGCTGCTGCGCAGCCACCGGTGCGGCGAGCGCTGCGGCTTGGAATCCACCATCGTTTTGCTCGCTCGTCCCTCCGGCGGATTTGGCCTCCACAGCAACCTGCTGATCAGGCTGCGGAGGAGGCTGTTGATGGGCCGCGGAGGAGGAAGAACTGGACGTGCTGGACTTGCCGAACTGCCATAGCTTCCTGAAGCTCGATTTACTCGTCAGTTTCTCGGCCGGCTTCTTGGATCGAGAACATCGATGTGGATCGGTTATTTGCATCGACTGGGATTCGACGAAGACGGGAGAATTCCCGCAGGAATGAACTGCACGGTTTCAATTAGTACCTGCTTGTCTTCCTTGTCCTCGCGATCTGCAGGTTCCGACGAGCTCAGGATCCTCTGCACGGCGTCAAACCACCTCACCTTCTTCCCCA
>LR738709.1:569252789-569280274 GCA_902687465.1 Secale cereale
CGCGCTCTTCACCTATTGATGAGATGTCAAAAAATGCAGAGATCACCAAGAACACGCACGTACGTAGAAATCGAATGCTGTTTACCGCAGCAAAGCAAAGCTACCATCAATCAACATTGCCACAGATCGATCGAGCAAAACAAAAATGTGAACGAGAGAGATCACCTCCTTCAGAGAGCCTTCTTCTGTCTTCTGCCGGCTCGCCCTCGGAGTCGGACACGTCCGCCTGCAACCTCGTCAACGACGGCGAACCGCCTTGACGCACGTCCACTCCCCGTCAGGCCGTCGCGGACCCACTGGCTGGCTGGCGTCTGTTGTTCCTGTCCCTACATTTCAGTCCCACCGCGCCTCACACTCCGCCGTGATAAACGCACGCACGTCCCACGGCCCAGTTAGGCAAAGCCAGCCCACGAACCAACCTCACGGCCCACCCCTCGGCAGGTCCGTCATCCCAGCCCACATAGCCCGGCCTTTCGGCCACTTCCCCACCCCGTCTCCTCCTCCCAATCGGGTTCCCGAGCTCGCCGATATCACCACCCAAATCGCCCGCGCGCGCGCAGCCTCGGAGCCCGAAGCCACCCGGAGACCAAACCCTAGAGCCTCCGTCTCCGCCCGCCAGACCGACGCGCTCGAGCTCGCGCTCGCTCCCTCCCCCGCCCCCACGCCCCCGCCGGCCCGCGCCTGAGGTATCTCGCCCTCCCCTCCCGCGGCGGCGAGATCGATTGGGGATTCCGAGGCTTTAATTTGCGCTGACTAGCCTCTCCGCCCCAATTCCACAGATTCGAGTAGGGAGGTTCGCCGCGATGATCTGGCTTTCGGGGGTGGAGGGAGGGCATGGAGGGATGGACCCGGAGGGGCGGGACGAGCTGCCGCCGGTGGATGCCGCGACGGACGGGGAGGCGATGGCGCAGGGGAGTTTCGGTGAGGCAGATTTTGATGCGATGATGGTGGAATCTGGCGGGTTGCAGGGCGAGGAGGAGGGGAGTAGCCTGGCGGAGATACAGCATATTGCCGCCGACACGGCGGAGATACAGCATATTGCCGCCGACACGGCGGAGATTTCTGATCCTGCCGTACCTCAACATGATGCTGAAGCCGGTAAGCATACTCTGACATCAGACTCTGGTTAGTTTGATCTACTACATGTTGATTCCACCCCCTTGTTCCTTCGACTTGTATGGCGTCACGGGCTAATCGGTTTTTGTAATCTTGCAGGATCGAACGAAGATGATCAGCGTACTAGATACCATCTTCCTCCCCTTGATAGACATGGGTTTCGAGTTTCTGATCTTGTCTGGGGTAAATTGCAAGGTCATCCCTGGTGGCCTGGTGCAATTTTTGATCCTTCAGATGCATCTGAGCTGGCATTGAAGTATCAGAAAGAGGGCCACCATCTGGTAGCATTTTTTGGCGACGATAGTTTTGCGTGGTGTCATGAATCCCAGTTGAAGCCTTTCATGGACAACTGTATAGAGATGGAGAAACAAGGCAATTCTGATGCCTTCACCAGTGCAGTTAATTCTGCGCTTCAAGAACTCTCAACGCGGATATTGACGGCCACGAGTTGCTCTTGTCTCCCAGAATATCTCTCTGAGAATGGCATGTGTTATCTGCGTGGGAATCCTGGGCTCAAGGCTGGAGTTACTTGCTCTAAGGTTAACCAGGCTGAGATATTGCAATATTTCAGTCCAGAACACCTAATTCATTATATGAAGTTGCTGGCTCTGTCCCCTTGCCAAGGAGGTGTTCTGCAGGATTTAGTGATTGCTTGCTCTCAACTTATGTCTTTCTATCGGTCTAAGGGATACGGTGAAATTGCATCATTTCAATCTGGCAGTGCGTGGGCAGAGGATGGCATCGACACAACTGCCACCAATGAAGTGCAGCCTAGTCATGTGAAGCCCAAAAGAGGTAGGGGAAGACCTCGTAAGCGAAAGCCTGACGATAACATAGAGTTGGCAGAGGGAAGGCCCATTGTGAAGCCTCAGAATGAACCGATAGTTCATAACAACATTGGTGAAACAGAGTGTGGTGAAGTTGACATCTCTGTGAAGAAGCCAGCAAAAAGGAGGCGTGTGCAGAGGCGCCATGGTGTGGACACCAAGGACTTATTATCTGGGATGGCAGCTTCTACTGAAATGAGCATGATTGGGAAAACTGAAGGGGACAGGAGTGAAGAGTGGAAATTTTTGCCTTGTCCTAAGGAAGAAACAACGGACCATATGCAGGACGCCTACTGGTCTGGACTGAGTTTACATACTGTATCGACTCATAGCCTCAAAGGGGCAAGTGGCAAAACAAGGCCGATACGTAGGCGGAGACCGACGCGACGGACATGTGCACCTTTATCAGATCTTTCTTCCCCTGTACAGAATATGCAGCCTGAAACATTGGATGTTAACAGGAAGATAGAAGTGATAAAAAGATCAATTATCCACGTTGACGAGAAGATGGTCCATGACGTAAACCCCACTGCACTTATTTTGTGCTTTGGCAAGTCAATTGCTCTTCCTTCAGAAATGGATTTTATTAGGGTGTTCAGTCGCTATGGACCACTAAAAGAAACCGAGACTGAAGTGCACAAGAACACAAATACTGCTAAAGTTGTCTTCAGGAAACGTGTCGATGCTGAAAGGGCTTTCAGTGTTGCTGGCAACTTTGGCTCTTTTGGACCTTCACTTCGAAGTTTTCGTCTTGCGAATATGCCATTTTCTCTAAGAACGGCTGAATTGAATTATCCTAGGTTGCGCCCTGAAGATAGTGGCATGGAGATTCCTGGTAAACATTCTTTCTCTTAAATTTGTAGAGTCCAGTGAGTTAAATATGCTTAGTTGCTTACAGTACCTTTTGCATGTGTGTTTTCTTATAGCTTGTAGGGTGTCTGGAGGTGCACCGGATTCTGTGCAAATTGACATCATCGACAAAGCTGACAAAGGTGAAACTGTAAAGAATCCGTCAGTTGAACACACTGAGATGGTCAAGCTTGCAGGACAAGATGAAGGCAATACCGAGCATGCTTTACATGCCGGAGGCAGAAATGAAGAGTCACCTGGCGTTCTCTCAGATACCATGCAAACTGGAATTGTAGATGACACCCCAAAACACGAACTTGTGTGTGTACATGGTGTTGTCGTGGCCTCGGAAGATACCATGGAAGTTGATAATACGAATGAGACTCGAGAAGAGACCAGCATACCTCAGGACCTGAGAGCTCAAGCTTATACTGCATATGTACCAAAACAGTCTGTAGGAGATGAGTACACGTTCCAGGGAATCGAGGGGGTCAACAGTTGAAATGCCTGTTGGGGAGGCTAGAAAATTTAGCTGCTGCTGAACCATTAGCTGAGGAAACCGTGGAAGGTGAGATTGCAGCCAAACCAGCGGATTAGGAAACTAAAGCTGACAAGACTCTGGGCGACGCCCAACTATTGCATTTTGATGGATTGAACTACAGAAACTTCTGTTGACATTCATGTCGTTAGTCAATGTCAATGTGTTCTCTCATCTGGATGATGCGTTCTGTATAGAGAATGGTGGTAGACTCTTATAGTACCATACTGTTATTTTCCTAGTAACCACAGCATTGACACCTTCGTGTTCACTTGTATAAATTTCATCTAGATCTAATTGTCTAGCTGGTTACTCGAACATCATACTGGTGCAGTGATCAGTGGAGCTGGCCTTGCCGTTGCCATGTGCAAGCATATGGAAACCATGATTTTAACTGATGTTTCTCTTGTCATTTGACTGCCATGTAGTCCATACCCATCACCAAGATAGCGAAAATTTATCATGAATTTCTGCCTGGTGAGAAAATAGGAAATACAATATATTGCGATATATTGTTTGCTTCTGTTTGTTTATTATTGTTTAGAAGAGGTATGAGTCGCATCTCAAACGGAGTGGACTCCGGTTTCTCTTCTGTCTTTGGGTGCAATGGTTCCTCTAATAGTAGCGAGAACGCCATTGTGATCGGTTATTGGTAATCAAATATAATTGTTTATAGGCGAAAAAAGAGTAAGGAAAAAACAGTAATAAAGGCATATCCAACTTTTTGTAAGAAACACCATGTATCATAAGAGTATCTACAACCAGAGCCCCCATACCTCCTCTAAACATCTCCGGATGGCATGCCCAGTCACTACATCAGGGCTGATCGGCACCCCATATCCAACCCATATCTGAGGTGGACCGGACGCGCCCAGTCGCTGCCGCCACGTCTGACTGGCCATGCCCATGCCATACCCACTTCTGTCCCCACAAATACCCTACCCAGACAACAAACCCTGGGAACCTGTAATGCCCCAGATGTAACACTTTCCAATTATGGCAATATATGAACTTTGACTTCATCAATTCCATTCTGGGCTCTTCTTTCATTTCGGGTTTCTTCGTTTTGTCGCGTGCGTGTGTGCATTTCATCCATGTCATGTTATCATGTGCATTGCATTGCATTCGTGTTGCCACTTGCACCCGGTTCCACTCGTCTCTTCCCGTTGTCCGTTTCGTGTTCCGACACTCACACACGTGCCCGTGGCACCCCCGAGTCCTTCTTTCGTGTGTGGCCGTGTATCGTTTCCGGAATGGGGTGAGACTTGTCGTGCGTTGTTGTTTTGGTACGTGTAGGCCGCATGTCAAGTTTCATCGCGTTTGGAGTTCGTTTGGTACTCCAACGGTTAACCTAGTGGGCTAAAAGTACCCATTCCTTTTGGCCCAAGACCCCCTCCACAACAGCCCACAAACCCAGCACAACCACTCCCATCCTCTCGGTCGTCGGATCGTGATCGCGTGGCCGAAAACCGCTTCTCATTTGGAGTTTCCTAGCTCCCAGAAACTATAAAACAGTCCCCATCCCCGAAATCCCGGTGCAACCCTAATTTTCCTCTCCCTCCGCGCGCCGGACACGGCTGCGCAGCCGCCGGACACGCCCGACCCGCTGCCACCTCACTCCAACCAATCAGGGGCCGCCACGTCATCCCCGCGGCCACGTGGCGACCCCGAATTCGCCGGGCCACCTCACCGACCGCCACCTCAGCCCGCGGCCCCGCCGGCCGCCGGACTCCGCCGCCGGATCGCCGGAGCGCCCGCCGCCGCAGCGCGCCTCCATCGCCGCCGCCGCCTACCCTGCCGCCGCGGCGCGCGCTGCCGCCTACCGTCGCCGGCGCGGGCCCCCAGCCGTCGCCGCTCGGCCGGCCCCGGCCGCTGCCGTCCCTTGGGCGCGCCGCCGCCGCGACCCCACGGGCGCGCCGTCGCCGACGCCCCGGGCCTCCTCCACTCCGGCCGACCTCCGCCTCTGGTCGCGCCCCGCCGTCTCCGGTCATCTCCTCCGTCTCCGGCGCCAACTCCGGTGAGATCCACAGATCGGGACGAGATCCACCAGTTCCACCATCCAAACGCACGCCTCCGTCCCGATCCACTCCATCCCGCACGGATCCATCCACGTTTGACTTTTGTGAGGTATAAAAACCACCAAGTCCCAGGTTTTTTTGTTATTTTGTTGCATGTTTGAGTGGCTGTAACTTTTAGTGTGCTTGTCCAAATTGTGCATATGATATATCAAAATGATCGTGGTGATGTGCTCTACATTTTGTTCCATTGTGGTATGCTTGTTTGAGATAATCTTGATGACCTAATCTTCGTGACAAGAGTGCTACTTGTTATAAACTGCTGTTACTTGTTAATTTGATGCCATGTTTGAGATATGATAAGTTGGTGCATATTTATCCAAATGGAGCATATTATATGTCAAAATGTTCATTGTGAAGTGCTCTACATGATGGTTGATGTAGCATTCATGGCGGGTGTCATATTGCCATGTTAATCTCTGTTGCAAAAGTGCATATGGCTGTTAAGTGCTGAACTTGTTATGAGATGCTGTTTTTGTTGGGGAACGTAGCAGAATTCAAAAAAAATTCTACGCTTTCACCAAGATCCAACTAAGGAGACATCTAGCAACGAGCAAGTAAGAGTGCATCTACATACCGTTATGTAGATCGCGTGCGGAAGCTTTCGAAGAAGCGTGGATGAAGTAGTCGTACTCTTCGCGTTCTTCGTCACCGATGATCTAGCGCCGAACGGACGGCACCTCCGCGTTCAACACACGTCCGGTGCAGCAACGTCACCTCCTTCTTGATCCAGCAAGGGGGGAGGAGAAGTCGTCAGAGATCCAGCAGCACAACGGCGTGGTGGTGGATGCAGTGGAGATCGCAGCAGGGCTTCGCCGGGCGCCCTGCGTTGGGAGTATGGAGGTGTGACGGGAGGGGGAGAGGCGCCAGGGCTTGGGTGCGGCTGCCCTCTCCCCCCCCCCACATATATATAGGGGGCCAGGGGGGTGCGCCAGGGCCCTGCAGATCCAATCTGCAGGGGGGCGGCGGCCAGGGGGGTGTCCTTGCCCCCCAAGGCAAGTGGGGCGCCCCCTCCCCCCTAGGGTTTCAACCCTAGGCGCATGGGGAGGTGGGCCTGTTGGAGATATGCCCTAGAGGCAATAATAAAAGCATTATTATTATATCTCCTTGTTCATGATAATTGTCTGTTATTCATGCTTGAATTGTATTGTACGGAAACAGCGATACATGTGTGAATACACAGACCACAATGAGTCCCTGGTAGACCTCTAGTTACCAGCTCGTTGATCAACAGATGGTCACGGTTTCCTGACCATGGACATGAAATGTCAGTGATAACGGGATCACATCATTAGGAGAATGATGTGATGGACAAGACCCAAACTTGAGCATAACACGAGATCGTATAGTTCGTAATGCATAAGCTTTTCGGTGTCAAGTATTTATTCCTTAGACCATGAGGTTGTACAACTCCCGGATGCCGTAGGAATACTTTGGGTGTGCCAAACGTCACAACATAAATGGGTGGCTATAAAGGTACGCATCGGGTATCTCCGAAAGTGTCTGTTGAGTTGGTACGAACCGAGACTGGGATGTTGTCACTCCGTATGACGGAGAGGTACCTGTGGGCCCACTCGGTAATACATCATCATAATGAGCTCAATGTGACTAAGTAGTTAGTCACGGGATGATGGATTACGGATCGAGTAAAGAGACTTGCCATAACGAGATTGAACAAGGTATCGGGAATACCGACGATCGAATCTCAGGCAAGTAACGTATCGATGGACAAAGGGAATAACATACGGGATTGAGTGAATCCTTGACACGGTGGTTCATCCGATGAAGATCATCGAGGAACACGTGGGAACCAACATGGGTATCCAGATCCCGCTGTTGGTTATTGACCGGAGAGTGGTCTCGGTCATGTCTACGTGTCTCCCGAACCCGTAGGGTCTACACACTTAAGGTTCGGTAACGCTAGGGTCGTAGAGATAAATGCACGTGGAAACCCGAAAGTTGTTCGGAGTCCCGGATGAGATCCCGGACGTCACGAGGAGTTCCGGAATGGTCCGGAGGTAAAGATTGATATATAGGAAGTCCAGTTTCGGCCAACGGGTGATCTCCGGGGGCCACCAGGAGCGTCCCGGGACCACCGGAGGGGCCCCGGGGGTCCACCGGGTGGGGCCACCCATCCCGGTGGGGCCCCTAGGCCGCAAGGGGAAGTGTCCAGCCCTCTGGGCTGGCGCACCACTAGGGGGCCCACCTCCCCATGCGCCTAGGGTTAAAACCCTAAGGGGGAGGGGGGGCTCCACTTGCCTTGGGGGGCAAGGAACCCCCCCTGGCCGCCGCCCCCTTGCAGATTGGATCTGCAGGGGGCCCAGGCGCACCCCCTGGCCCCTATATATATGTGGGGAGGGAGAGGGCATCCGCACCCAAGCCCTGGCGCCTCTCCCCCTCCCGTCACACCTCCATACTCCCACGCAGGGCGCCCGGCGAAGCCCTGCTGCGATCTCCACTGCATCCGTCATCACGCCGTCGTGCTGCCGGATCTCTAACGACTTCTCCTCCCCCCTTGCTGGATCAAGAAGGAGGTGACGTTGCTGCACCGTACGTGTGTTGAACGCGGAGGTGCCGTCCGTTCGGCGCTAGATCATCGGTGACGAAGAACGTGAAGAGTACGACTACTTCATCCACACTTCGTTGAAAGCTTCCGCTCGCAATCTCCATAACGGTATGTAGATGCACTCTTACTTGCTCGTTGCTAGATGTCTCCATAGTTGGATCTTGGTGAAAGCGTAGAAATTTTTGAATTCTGCTACGTTCCCCAACAGTGGCATCTGAGCCTAGGTTTTATGCGTAGCATCTTGCATGAGTAGAACACAAAGCAGTTGTGGGCGTTTGGTTTTGTTCAACTTTCTTACCGTTACTAGTCAATCTTGATTCGGCGGTATTGTAGGATGAAGCGGCCCGGACCGACCTTACACGTACGCTTACGTGAGACTGGTTCCACCGACAGACATGCACTAGATGCATAAGGTGGCTGGCGGGTGTCTGTCTCTCCTACTTTAGTCGGATCGGATTCGATGAAAAGGGTCCTTATGAAGGGTAAATAGAAGTTGACAAATCACGTTGTGGTTTTGGCGTAGGTAAGAAACGTTCTTGCTAGAAATCCTATAGAAGCCACGTAAAACTTGCAACAACAATTAGAGGACGTCTAACTTGTTTTTGCAGCATGTGCTATGTGACGTGGTATGGCCAAAACGAAGATGTGATGAATGATATATGTGATGTATGAGATTGATCATGTTTTTGTAATAGGGAATCATGACTTGCATGTCGATGAACTTGACAACCGGCAGGAGCCATAGGAGTTGTCTTAATTATTGTATGACCTGCGTGTCACTGAATAACGCCATGTAATTACTTTACTTCATTGCTAAACGTTAGCTATAGTAGTAGAAGTAATAGTTGGCGTGACGACTTCTTCAAGACACGATGATGAAGATCATGGTGTCGAGCCGGTGACAAGATGATCATGGTGCCCCGAAGATGGAGATCCAAGGAGCAAGATGATATTGGCCATATCATGTCACTTTAATTGATTGCATGTGATGTTTATCATGTTTTTGCATCTTGTTTACTTAGAACGACGGTAGTAAATAAGATGATCTCTCACTAAAATTTCAAGTATTGTGTTTCCCCTAACTGTGCACCGTTGCTAAAGTTCGTTGCTCCGAAGCACCACGTGATGATCGGGTGTGATAGGTTCTAACGTTCGCATACAACGGGTGTAAGACAGATTTACACACGCGATACACTTAGGGTTCACTTGACGAGCCTAGCATGTACAGACATGGCCTCGGAACACGGAAGACCGAAAGGTCGAACACGAGTCGTATAGAAGATACGATCAACATGAAGATGTTCACCGTTTTTTACTAGTCCGTCTCACGTGATGATCGGACACGGACTACTCGATTCGGATCGTGTATCACTTAGATGACTAGAGAGATGTCATTCTGAGTGGGAGTTCATTAAAATTTGATTAAGATGAACTTAATTATCATGAACTTAGTCTAAATTCTTTACAATATCTCTTGTAGATCAAATGGCCCACGCTCAGGTTTCCCTCAACTTCAACGCGTTCCTAGAGAAAACCAAGCTGAAAGACGATGGTAGCAACTATACGGATTGGGTCCGTAACCTGAGGATTATCCTCATAGCTGCCAAGAGATCATATGTCCTAGAAGCACCGCTAGGTGATGCACCTGCTCCCGATGCGGCCCAAGACGTTTTGAACGTCTGGCAGTCGCGTAGTGATGATTACTCCCTGGTTCAGTGCGGCATGCTTTACAGTTTAGAATCAGGGCTCCAAAAACGTTTTGAGCACCACGGAGCATAGGGCTGGAAAAAAAGCTCGAAGCTCGCGAGCTAAACGAGTAACTCGTGACTCGGCTCGAATTGACTCGAACTCGAAGAATAACGAGTCGAGCCGAGCTTTAGTTTAAGATCGTTTATAGAGCGAGTTAAACGAGCCAATCTCACGAGTACTCGTGTAACTCGTTAGGCTCGGTACAAAAGATCGGTCATTCCCAATCCAAAAAAATCAGCCACTCAGCACCCCGCATCCCAGGCGCACAACACATGGCCCAACCACTGAAGGCCCAGCAGCCTAAAAGACTCATGCGTTACAAATAAATTACAATTTTTTGATGATGTATATGTTTAATATATACATAATCATTTTTATCATATTTGAGGTTTTATGTTCATATCTTTAACGAGCTTAACAAGCTAAACGAGCCAGCTCGCGAGTTAAACGAGTCAAGCCAATCTTGGGTTTGAGCTCGTTATCGTAACGAGTCGAGTCGAGCTAGCTCGTTAATGTAACGAGCTCTAGCGAGTCGAGCCGAGTTGGCTCGACTCGGCTCGAATTCCAGCCCTAACGGAGCATATGAGATGTTCGAAGAGCTGAAAATGGTTTTCCAAGCTCATGCCCGAGTCGAGAGATATGATGTCTCCGACGCATTCTACAGCTGTAAGATGGAGGAGAACAGTTCTGTCAGTGAGCACATCCTCAAGATTTCAGGATTGCACAACCGCTTGTCTCAGCTGGGAATGAATCTCCTAGATGAAGCGGTCGTTGACAGAATCCTCCAGTCGCTCCCACCAAGCTTCAAGAGCTTCGTGTTGAACTTCAATATGCAGGGGATGGAGAAGTCCATTCCCGAGGTGTATTCGATGCTGAAATCAGCGGAGGTGGACATCAAGAAAGAACATCAAGTGTTGATGGTCAATAAAACCACTAAGTTCAAGAAAGGCAAGGGTAAGAAGAACTTCAAGAAGGACGGCAAGGGAGTTGCCGCGCCTGGCAAGCCTGTTGCCGGGAAGAAGCCAAAGTATGGACCCAAGCCTGAAACAGAGTGCTTTTATTGCAAGGGAACGTGTCACTGGAAGCGGAACTGGCCCAAATACTTAGCAGACAAGAAGGCCGGCAACGTCAAAGGTATATATGATATACATGTTATTGATGTGTACCTTACCAGCACTCGTAGTAGCTCCTGGGTATTCGATACCGGTGCAGTTGCTCACATTTGTAACTCAAAACAGGAGCTGTGGAATAAACGGAGACTGGCAAAGGATGAGGTAACGATGCGCGTCGGGAATGGTTCCAAGGTCGATGTGATCGCCGTCGGCACGCTACCTCTACATCTACCCTCGGGATTAGTTTTAAACCTCAATAATTGTTATTTAGTACCAGCTTTGAGCATGAACATTGTTTCTGGATCTCGTCTTATGCGAGATGGCTACTCTTTCAAATCGGAGAATAATGGTTGTTCTATTTATTTGAGAGATATGTTTTATGGTCATGCCCCGCTGGTCAATGGTTTATTTTTGATGAATCTCGAACGTAGTGATACACATATTCATAGTGTAGATGCCAAAAGATGTAAAGTTGATAATGATAGTCCCACATACTTGTGGCATTGCCGCCTTGGTCATATTGGTGTCAAACGTATGAAGAAGCTCCATTCAGATGGACTTCTGGAGTCTCTTGATTATGAATCATTTGACACGTGCGAACCATGCCTCTTGGGCAAGATGACCAAGACTCCGTTCTCCGGAACAATGGAGCGAGCAACCAACTTGTTGGAAATCATACATACCGATGTGTGCGGTCCAATGAGTGTTGAGGCTCGCAGAGGCTACCGTTATGTTCTCACCCTCACAGATGACTTGAGTAGATACGGGTATATCTATTTGATGAAACACAAGTCTGAGACCTTTGAAAAGTTCAAGGAATTTCAGAATGAGGTTGAGAATCAACGTGACAGAAAAATAAAGTTCTTGCGATCGGATCGTGGGGGTGAATATTTAAGTCATGAATTTGGCACACACCTTAGGAGCTGTGGAATTGTTTCACAATTGACACCGCCCGGAACACCTCAACGTAACGGTGTGTCCGAACGTCGAAATCGTACTCTGTTGGACATGGTGCGATCTATGATGTCCCTCACCGATTTACCGCTATGTTTTTGGGGTTATGCTTTAGAGACTGCCGCATTCACTTTAAATAGGGCTCCGTCGAAATCCGTTGAGACGACTCCGTATGAACTTTGGTTTGGCAAGAAACCGAAGCTGTCGTTTCTAAAAGTTTGGGGTTGCGATGCTTATGTCAAGAAACTTCAACCTGAAAAGCTCGAACCCAAATCAGAAAAATGCGTCTTCATAGGATACCCAAAGGAAACAATTGGGTACACCTTCTACCACAGATCCGAAGGCAAAGTCTTTGTTGCCAAGAATGGATGCTTTCTGGAGAAAGAGTTTCTCTCGAAAGAAGTGAGTGGGAGGAAAGTAGAACTTGATGAGGTGACAGTCACCCCTCCTGTAACGGAAAGTAGCGCAGCGCAGGAAGATGTTCCTGAGGTGCCTGCACCGACAAGGGAGGAAGATAATGATAATGATCATGAAGAAACAGATCAAGTTACTACTGAACTTCGAAGGTCCACAAGGGCACGTTCCGCACCAGAGTGGTACGGCAACCCTGTCCTGGAAATCATGTTGTTAGACAACGGTGAACCTTCGAACTATGAAGAAGCGATGGCGGGCCCGGATTCCAATAAATGGCTTGGAGCCATGAAATACGAGATAGAATCCATGTATGAAAACAAAGTATGGACTTTGGTGGACTTGCCTGATGATAGGCATGCCATAGAAAACAAATGGATATTTAAGAAGAAGACAGACGCGGATGGTAATGTGACCATCTATAAGGCTCGGCTTGTCGCTAAGGGTTATCGACAAGTTCAAGGGATTGACTACGACGAGACTTTCTCTCCCGTAGCGATGCTGAAGTCAGTCAGAATCATGTTAGCTATTGCCGCATTCTATGATTATGAGATATGGCAGATGGACGTCAAAACAGCATTCCTTAACGGCTTCCTCAAGGAAGAGTTGTATATGATGCAACCGGAAGGTTTTGTCGATCCAGAGAACGCTAACAAGGTATGCAAGCTCCAGCGCTCGATTTACGGGCTGGTGCAAGCATCTCGGAGTTGGAATATTCGCTTTGATGAGGTGATCAAAGCGTTTGGATTTATACAGACTTATGGAGAAGCCTGTATTTACAAGAAAGTGAGTGGGAGCTCTGTAGCATTTCTCATATTATATGTGGATGACATATTGCTGATGGGAAATGATATAGAATTCTTGGAAAATGTAAAGGCCTACTTGAATAAAAGTTTTTCAATGAAGGACCTTGGAGAAGCTGCTTACATATTAGGCATCAAAATCTATAGAGATAGATCGAGACGCCTCATTGGTCTTTCACAAAGTACATACCTTGACAAAATATTGAAGAAGTTCAATATGGATCAGTCAAAGAAAGGATTCTTGCCTGTTTTGCAAGGTATGAGATTGAGCAAATCTCAGTCGCCGACCACGCCAGAAGATAGAGAAAAGATGAGTGTCATTCCCTATGCCTCGGCCATAGGTTCTATCATGTATGCCATGCTGTGTACCAGACCTGATGTGAACCTTGCCATAAGTTTGGTAGGGAGGTACCAAAGTGATCCCGGTACGGAACACTGGACAGCGGTCAAGAACATCCTAAAGTACCTGAAAAGGACTAAGGATATGTTTCTCGTTTATGGAGGTGACGAAGAGCTCGTCGTAAAGGGTTACGTCGATGCTAGCTTCGACACAGATCTGGATGACTCTAAGTCACAAACCGGATACGTGTATATTTTGAATGGAGGGGCAGTCAGCTGGTGCAGTTGCAAGCAAAGCGTGGTGGCAGCGTCTACATGTGAAGCGGAGTACATAGCTGCTTCTGAAGCAGCGCGGGAAGGAGTCTGGATGAAGGAGTTCATCACCGACCTAGGAGTCATTCCAAGCGCGTCAAGCCCGATGACTCTCTTCTGTGACAACACTAGTGCTATTGCTATTACCAAGGAGCCCAGGTTTCACAAGAAGACCAAGCACATCAAGCGCCGTTTCAACATCATCCGGAATTATGTTCAGGATGGAGACATAGATATTTGTAAAGTGCATACGGATCTGAATGTCGCAGACCCGTTGACTAAACCTCTTTCACGGGCAAAACATGATCAACACCAGAACTATGGGTGTTCGATTCATCACAATGTAACTAGATTATTGACTCTAGTGCAAGTGGGAGATTGTTGGAGATATGCCCTAGAGGCAATAATAAAAGCATTATTATTATATCTCCTTGTTCATGATAATTGTCTGTTATTCATGCTTGAATTGTATTGTACGGAAACTGCGATACATGTGTGAATACACAGACCACAATGAGTCCCTGGTAGACCTCTAGTTACCAGCTCGTTGATCAATAGATGGTCACGGTTTCCTGACCATGGACATGAAATGTCAGTGATAACGGGATCACATCATTAGGAGAATGATGTGATGGACAAGACCCAAACTTGAGCATAACACGAGATCGTATAGTTCATAATGCATAAGCTTTTTGGTGTCAAGTATTTATTCCTTAGACCATGAGGTTGTACAACTCCCGGATGCCGTAGGAATACTTTGGGTGTGCCAAACGTCACAACGTAAATGGGTGGCTATAAAGGTACGCATCGGGTATCTCCAAAAGTGTCTGTTGAGTTGGTACGAACCGAGACTGGGATGTTGTCACTCCGTATGACGGAGAGGTACCTCTGGGCCCACTCGGTAATACATCATCATAATGAGCTCAATGTGACTAAGTAGTTAGTCACGGGATGATGGATTACGGATCGAGTAAAGAGACTTGCCATAACGAGATTGAACAAGGTATCGGGAATACCGACGATCGAATCTCGGGCAAGTAACGTATCGATGGACAAAGGGAATAACATACGGGATTGAGTGAATCCTTGACACGGTGGTTCATCCGATGAAGATCATCGAGGAACACGTGGGAACCAACATGGGTATCCAGATCCCGCTGTTGGTTATTGACCGGAGAGTGGTCTCGGTCATGTCTACGTGTCTCCCGAACCCGTAGGGTCTACACACTTAAGGTTCGGTAACGCTAGGGTCGTAGAGATAAATGCACGTGGAAACCCGAAAGTTGTTCGGAGTCCCGGATGAGATCCCGGACGTCACGAGGAGTTCCGGAATGGTCCGGAGGTAAAGATTGATATATAGGAAGTCCAGTTTCGGCCAACGGGTGATCTCCGGGGGCCACCGGGAGCGTCCCGGGACCACCGGAGGGGCCCCGGGGGTCCACCGGGTGGGGCCACCCATCCCGGTGGGGCCCCTAGGCCGCAAGGGGAAGTGTCCAGCCCTTTGGGCTGGCGCACCACTAGGGGGACCACCTCCCCATGCGCCTAGGGTTAAAACCCTAAGGGGAGGGGGGCTCCACTTGCCTTGGGGGGCAAGGAACCCCCCCTGGCCGCCGCCCCCTTGCAGATTGGATCTGCAGGGGGCCCAGGCGCACCCCCCTAGCCCCTATATATATGTGGGGAGGGAGAGGGCAGCCGCACCCAAGCCCTGGCGCCTCTCCCCCTCCCGTCACACCTCCATACTCCCACGCAGGGCGCCCGGCGAAGCCCTGCTGTGATCTCCACTGCATCTGTCATCACGCCGTCGTGCTGCCGGATCTCTGACGACTTCTCCTCCCCCCTTGCTGGATCAAGAAGGAGGTGACGTTGCTGCACCGTACGTGTGTTGAACGCGGAGGTGCCGTCCGTTCGGTGCTAGATCATCGGTGACGAAGAACGTGAAGAGTACGACTACTTCATCCACACTTCGTTGAAAGCTTCCGCTCGCAATCTCCATAACGGTATGTAGATGCACTCTTACTTGCTCGTTGCTAGATGTCTCCATAGTTGGATCTTGGTGAAAGCGTAGAAATTTTTGAATTCGGCTACGTTCCCAATAGGGCCCCTAGTGGTGCGCCAGCCCATTAGGGCTGGAAACTTCCCCTTGCGGCCTAGGGGCCCCACCGGGATGGGTGGCCCCACCCGGTGGACCCCCGGGGCCCCTCCGGTGGTCCCGGGACGCTCCCGGTGACCCCCGGAGATCACCCGATGGCCGAAACCTGACTTCCTATATATCAATCTTTACCTCCAGACCATTCCGGAACTCCTCGTGACGTCCGGGATCTCATCCGGGACTCCGAACAACTTTCGGGTTTCCACGTGCATGTATCTCTACGACCCTAGCGTTACCGAACCTTAAGTGTGTAGACCCTACGGGTTCGGGAGACACGTAGACATGACCGAGACCACTCTCCGGTCAATAACCAACATCGGGATCTGGATACCCATGTTGGTTCCCACGTGTTCCTCGATGATCTTCATCGGATGAACCACCGTGTCAAGGATTCGCTCAATCCCGTATGTTATTCCCTTTGTCCATTGGTACGGTACTTGCCCGAGATTCGATCGTCGGTATTCCCAATACCTTGTTCAATCTCGTCATGGCAAGTCTCTTTACTCGATCCGTAATCCATCATCCCGTGACTAAATACTTAGTCACATTGAGCTCATTATGATGATGTCTTACCGAGTGGGCCCAGAGGTACCTCTCCGTCATATGGAGTGACAACATCCCAGTCTCGGTTCATACCAACTCAACAGACACTTTCGGAGATACCCGATGCGTACCTTTATAGCCACCCAGTTACGTTGTGACGTTTGGCACACCCAAAGTATTCCTACGGCATCCGGGAGTTGTACAACCTCATGGTCTAAGGAATAAATACTTGACACTGAAAAGCTTATGCATTACGAACTATACGATCTCGTGTTATGCTCAAGATTGGGTCTTGTCCATCACATCATTCTCCTAATGATGTGATCCCGTTATCACTGACATCATATGTCCATGGTCAGGAAACCGTGACCATCTGTTGATCAACGAGCTGGTAACTAGAGGCCTACCAGGGACTCATTGTGGTCTATATATTCACACATGTATCGCTGTTTCCGTACAATACAATTCAAGCATGAATAACAGACGATTATCATGAACAAGGAAATATAATAATAATACTTTTATTATTGCCTCTAGGGCATATTTCCAACAGTCTCCCACTTGCACTAGAGTCAATAATCTAGTTACATCGTGATGAATCGAACACCCATAGAGTTCTGGTGTTGATCATGTTTTGCCCGTGAAAGAGGTTTAGTCAACGGGTCTGCGACATTCAGATCCGTATGCACTTTACAAATATCTATATCTCCATCCTGAACATAATTCCGGATGGAGTTGAAACGGCGCTTGATGTGCTTGGTCTTCTTGTGAAACCTGGGCTCCTTGGTAATAGCAATAGCACCAGTGTTGTCACAGAAGAGAGTCATCGGGCTTGACGCGCTTGGAATGACTCCTAGGTCGGTGATGAACTCCTTCATCCAGACTCCTTCCTGTGCTACTTCGGAAGCAGCTAGGTACTCCGCTTCACATGTAGATGCTGCCACGACGCTTTGCTTGCAACTGCACCAGCTGACTGCCCCTCCGTTCAAAATATACACGTATCCGGTTTGAGACTTAGAGTCATCCAGATCTGTGTCGAAGCTAGCATCGACGTAACCCTTTACGACGAGCTCTTCGTCACCTCCATAAACGAGAAACATATCCTTAGTCCTTTTCAGGTACTTCAGGATGTTCTTGACCACTGTCCAGTGTTCCGTACCGGGATCACTTTGGTACCTCCCTACCAAACTTATGGCAAGGTTCACATCAGGTCTGGTACACAGCATGGCATACATGATAGAACCTATGGCCGAGGCATAGGGAATGACACTCATCTTTTCTCTATCTTCTGCCGTGGTCGGCGACTGAGCCTTGCTCAATCTCATACCTTGCAAAACAGGCAAGAATCCTTTCTTTGACTGATCCATATTGAACTTTTTCAATATTTTGTCAAGGTATGTACTTTGTGAAAGACCAATGAGGCGTCTTGATCTATCTCTATAGATTTTGATGCCTAATATGTAAGCAGCTTCTCCAAGGTCCTTCATTGAAAAACTTTTATTCAAGTAGGCCTTTACATTTTCCAAGAATTCTATATCATTTCCCATTAGCAATATGTCATCCACATATAATATGAGAAATGCCACAGAGCTCCCACTCACTTTCTTGTAAATACAGGCTTCTCCATAAGTCTGTATAAAGCCAAACGCTTTGATCACTTCATCAAAGCGAATATTCCAAGTCCGAGATGCTTGCACCAGCCTGTAAATCGAGCGCTGGAGCTTGCATACCTTGTTAGCGTTCTCTGGATCGACAAAACCTTCCAGTTACATCATATACAACTCTTCCTTAAGGAAGCCATTAAGGAATGCTGTTTTGACGTCCATTTGCCATATCTCATAATCATAGAATGCGGCAATAGCTAACATTATTCTGACTGACTTCAGCATCGCTACGGGAGAGAAAGTCTCGTCGTAGGCAATCCCTTGAACTTGTCGATAACCCTTAGCGACAAGCCGAGCCTTATAGATGGTCACATTACCATCTGCATCTGTCTTCTTCTTAAATATCCATTTGTTTTCTATGGCGTGCCTATCATCAGGCAAGTCCACCAAAGTCCATACTTTGTTTTCATACATGGATTCTATCTCGGATTTCATGGCTCCAAGCCATTTATTGGAATCCGGGCCCGCCATCGCTTCTTCATAGTTCGAAGGTTCACCGTTGTCTAACAACATGATTTCCAGGACAGGGTTGCCGTACCACTCTGGTGCGGAACGTGCCCTTGTGGACCTTCGAAGTTCAGTAGTAACTTGATCTGTTTCTTCATGATCATTATCATTAACTTCCTCCCTTGTTGGTGCAAGCACCTCAGGAACAGTTTCCTGCGCTGCGCTACTTTCCGGTACAGGAGGGGTGACTGTCACCTCATCAAGTTCTACTTTCCTCCCACTCACTTCTTTCGAGAGAAACTCTTTCTCCAGAAAGCATCCATTCTTGGCAACAAAGACTTTGCCTTCGGATCTGTGGTAGAAGGTGTACCCAATTGTTTCCTTTGGGTATCCTATGAAGACGCATTTCTCCGATTTGGGTTTGAGCTTTTCAGGTTGAAGTTTCTTGACATAAGCATCGCAACCCCAAACTTTTAGAAACGACAGCTTCGGTTTCTTGCCAAACCAAAGTTCATACGGAGTCGTCTCAACGGATTTCGATGGAGCCCTATTTAAAGTGAATACGGCAGTCTCTAAAGCATAACCCCAAAAAGATAGCGGTAAATCGGTGAGGGACATCATAGATCGCACCATGTCCAACAGAGTACGATTTCGACGTTCGTACACACCGTTACGTTGAGGTGTTCCGGGCGGTGTCAATTGTGAAACAATTCCACAGCTCCTAAGGTGTGTGCCAAATTCATGACTTAAATATTCACCCCCACGATCCGATCGCAAGAACTTTATTTTTCTGTCACGTTGATTCTCAACCTCATTCTGAAATTCCTTGAACTTTTCAAAGGTCTCAGACTTGTGTTTCATCAAATAGATATACCCGTATCTACTCAAGTCATCCGTGAGGGTGAGAACATAACGATAGCCTCCGCAAGCCTCAACACTCATTGGATCGCACACATCGGTATGTATGATTTCCAACAAGTTGGTTGCTCGCTCCATTGTTCCGGACAACGGAGTCTTGGTCATCTTGCCCAAGAGGCATGGTTCGCACGTGTCAAATGATTCGTAATCAAGAGACTCTAGAAGTCCATCTGAATGGAGCTTCTTCATACGTTTGACACCAATATGACCAAGGCGGCAATGCCACAAGTATGTGGGACTATCATTACCAACTTTACATCTTTTGGCATCTACACTATGAATATGTGTATCATCACGTTCGAGATTCATCAAAAATAAACCATTGACCAGCGGGGCATGACCATAAAACATATCTCTCAAATAAATAGAACAACCATTATTCTCCGATTTGAAAGAGTAGCCATCTCGCATAAGACCAGATCCAGATACAATGTTAATGCTCAAAGCTGGTACTAAATAACAATTATTGAGGTTTAAAACTAATCCCGAGGGTAGATGTAGAGGCAGCGTGCCGACGGCGATCACATCGACCTTGGAACCATTCCCGACGCGCATCGTCACCTCATCCTTCGCCAGTCTCCGTTTATTCCGCAGCTCCTGTTTTGAGTTACAAATGTGAGCAACCGCACCGGTATCAAATACCCAGGAGCTACTACGAGTGGTGGTAAGGTACACATCAATAACATGTATATCATATATACCTTTGACGTTGCCGGCCTTCTTGTCTGCTAAATATTTGGGGCAGTTCCGCTTCCAGTGACCCGTTCCCTTGCAATAAAAGCACTCTGTCTCAGGCTTGGGTCCATACTTTGGCTTCTTCCCGGCAACAGGCTTACCGGGCGCGGCAACTCCCTTGCCGTCCTTCTTGAAGTTCTTCTTACCCTTGCCTTTCTTGAACTTAGTGATTTTATTGACCATCAACACTTGATGTTCTTTCTTGATATCCACCTCCGCTGATTTCAGCATCGAATACACCTCGGGAATGGACTTCTCCATCCCCTGCATATTGAAGTTCAACACGAAGCTCTTGAAGCTTGGTGGGAGCGACTGGAGGATTCTGTCAACGACCGCTTCATCTGGGAGATTCATTCCCAGCTGAGACAAGCGGTTGTGCAATCCAGAAATCTTGAGGATGTGCTCACTGACAGAACTGTTTTCCTCCATCTTACAGCTGTAGAATGTGTCGGAGACATCATATCTCTCGACTCGGGCATGAGCTTGGAAAACCATTTTCAGCTCTTCGAACATCTCATATGCTCCGTGGTGCTCAAAACGTTTTTGGAGCCCCGACTCTAAGCTGTAAAGCATGCCGCACTGAACCAGGGAGTAATCATCACAACGCGACTGCCAGGCGTTCATAACGTCTTGGGTCGCTGGGAGAACGGGTGCATCACCTAGCGGTGCTTCTAGGACATAAGTTCTCTTGGCAGCTATGAGGATAATCCTCAGGTTACGGACCCAATCCGTATAGTTGCTACCATCGTCTTTCAGCTTGGTTTTCTCTAGGAACGCGTTGAAGTTGAGGGAAACCTGAGCGTGGGCCATTTGATCTACAAGAGATATTGTAAAGAATTTAGACTAAGTTCATGATAATTAAGTTCATCTTAATCAAATTTTAATGAACTCCCACTCAGAATGACATCTCTCTAGTCATCTAAGTGATACACGATCCGAATCGACTAGCCCGTGTCCGATCATCACGTGAGACGGACTAGTCATCAACGGTGAACATCTTCATGTTGATCGTATCTTCTATACGACTCGTGTTCGACCTTTCGGTCTTCCCTGTTCCGAGGCCATGTCTGTACATGCTAGGCTCGTCAAGTGAACCCTAAGTGTATTGCGTGTGTAAATCTGTCTTACACCCGTTGTATGCGAACGTTAGAACCTATCACACCCGATCATCACGTGGTGCTTCGGAGCAACGAACTTTAGCAACGGTGCACAGTTAGGGGAAACACAATACTTGAAATTTTAGTGAGAGATCATCTTATTTACTACCGTCGTTCTAAGTAAACAAGATGCATAAACATGATAAACATCACATGCAATCAATTAAAGTGACATGATATGGCCAATATCATCTTGCTCCTTGGATCTCCATCTTCGGGGCACCATGATCATCTTGTCACCGGCTCGACACCATGATCTTCATCATCATGATCTCCATCATCGTGTCTTGAAGAAGTCGTCACGCCAACTATTACTTCTACTACTATGGCTAACGTTTAGCAATGAAGTAAAGGAATTACATGGCGTTATTCAGTGACACGCAAGTCATACAATAATTAAGACAACTCCTATGGCTCCTGCCGGTTGTCAAGTTCATCGACATGCAAGTCGTGATTCCCTATTACAAAAACATGATCAATCTCATGCATCACATATATCATTCATCACATCTTCGTTTTGGCCATACCACGTCACATAGCACATGCTGCAAAAACAAGTTAGACGTCCTCTAATTGTTGTTGCAAGTTTTACGTGGCTTCTATAGGATTTCTAGCAAGAACGTTTCTTACCTACGCCAAAACCACAACGTGATTTGTCAATTTCTATTTACCCTTCATAAGGACCCTTTTCATCGAATCCGATCCGACTAAAGTAGGAGAGACAGACACCCGCCAGCCACCTTATGCATCTAGTGCATGTCTGTCGGTGGAACCAGTCTCACGTAAGCGTACGTGTAAAGTCGGTCCGGGCCGCTTCATCCCACAATACCGCCGAATCAAGATTGACTAGTAGCGGTAAGAAAGTTGAACAAACTCAAACGCCCACAACTGCTTTGTGTTCTACTCGTGCAAGATGCTACGCATTAAAACCTGGCTCTGATACCACTGTTGGGGAACGTAGCAGAATTCAAAAAAAATTCTACGCTTTCACCAAGATCCAACTAAGAAGACATCTAGCAATGAGCAAGTAAGAGTGCATCTACATACCGTTATGTAGATCGCGTGCGGAAGCTTTCGAAGAAGCGTGGATGAAGTAGTCGTACTCTTCGCGTTCTTCGTCACCGATGATCTAGCGCCGAACGGACGGCACCTCCGCGTTCAACACACGTCCGGTGCACTAACGTCACCTCCTTCTTGATCCAGCAAGGGGGGAGGAGAAGTCGTCAGAGATCCAGCAGCACAACGGCGTGGTGGTGGATGCAGTGGAGATCGCAGCAGGGCTTCGCCGGGCGCCCTGCGTTGGGAGTATGGAGGTGTGACGGGAGGGGGAGAGGCGCCAGGGCTTGGGTGCGGCTGCCCTCTCCCCCCCACATATATAGGGGGCCAGGGGGGTGCGCCAGGGCCCTGCAGATCCAATCTGCAGGGGGGGCGGCGGCCAGGGGGGTGTCCTTGCCCCCCAAGGCAAGTGGGGCGCCCCCTCCCCCCTAGGGTTTCAACCCTAGGCGCATGGGGAGGTGGGCCCCTAGTGGTGCGCCAGCCCATTAGGGCTGGACACTTCCCCTTGCGGCCTAGGGGCCCCACCGGGATGGGTGGCCCCACCCGGTGGACCCCCGGGGCCCCTCCGGTGGTCCCGAGACGCTCCCGGTGACCCTCGGAGATCACCCGATGGCCGAAACCTGACTTCCTATATATCAATCTTTACCTCCGGACCATTCCGGAACTCCTCGTGACGTCCGGGATCTCATCCGGGACTCCGAACAACTTTCGGGTTTCCACGTGCATGTATCTCTACGACCCTAGCGTTACCGAACCTTAAGTGTGTAGACCCTACGGGTTCGGGAGACACGTAGACATGACCGAGACCACTCTCCGGTCAATAACCAACAGCGGGATCTGGATACCCATGTTGGTTCCCACGTGTTCCTCGATGATCTTCATCGGATGAACCACCGTGTCAAGGATTCACTCAATCCCGTATGTTATTCCCTTTGTCCATTGGTACGGTACTTGCCCGAGATTCGATCGTCGGTATTCCCAATACCTTGTTCAATCTCGTCATGGCAAGTCTCTTTACTCGATCCGTAATCCATCATCCCATGACTAACTACTTAGTCACATTGAGCTCATTATGATGATGTCTTACCGAGTGGGCCCAGAGGTACCTCTCCGTCATATGGAGTGACAACATCCCAGTCTCGGTTCATACCAACTCAACAGACACTTTCGGAGATACCCGATGCGTACCTTTATAGCCACCCAGTTATGTTGTGACGTTTGGCACACCCAAAGTATTCCTACGGCATCCGGGAGTTGTACAACCTCATGGTCTAAGGAATAAATACTTGACACTGAAAAGCTTATGCATTACGAACTATACGATCTCGTGTTATGCTCAAGATTGGGTCTTGTCCATCACATCATTCTCCTAATGATGTGATCCCGTTATCACTGACATCATATGTCCATGGTCAGGAAACCGTGACCATCTGTTGATCAACGAGCTGGTAACTAGAGGCCTACCAGGGACTCATTGTGGTCTATATATTCACACATGTATCGCTGTTTCCGTACAATACAATTCAAGCATGAATAACAGACGATTATCATGAACAAGGAAATATAATAATAATACTTTTATTATTGCCTCTAGGGCATATTTCCAACAGTTTTGACATGCTCTTTGCTATTGATGTGTTTGTCCCCATGTCACATGTCAATATGTTTTAGAAGCACCATCATATGGTCTTTGCTGTGGTGCAAACCACTTTCCATGATATGCCTTGAGGTGACTTAAACAAGCTTGTAAACATGACATGCCAATGTTACTGTTTTACACTTAGTGAAAAAACTGCTAAGTCCGGAATCTGTTTTAACCTAATGCTATGTTTGCTTGATGCCCCACTCAATTCCATGCTTGTTTTGGAGTGGCCAATGATCATTCCTTGTTGTCCATGTTTTTGTCTATCCATTCATGCCCTTACTTGCACATATGGCTTGATGTAGCTTATTTATTTCTTGCTCTCAAGTTGCTATAAATTATATATGTCAGGTTTTTAACATCATGATCAATTTGGTGTAGCTTGTTGCTATTGATCCATGCCTCCTATGGAGTTGCTCCAATGGAGTTGTTTGCTGTAGAACATGTCTACTTCATGTCCATGCTTCTTGCCATCATGTTTGGGTGCTGTAGCGTATATATCTCTTGCTCCAAAGTTGCTATGTGGCTGTTAACTTCAGCTTTGCATTAGTTTTACCTTAGTCGGAATATCTTGAGCACGGGATTCCGAGAATACTCAGGTCTTCCCACCTTGGAGTTGCGACTCCGCAGATCGTGAGCTTGTGATGGGCTAAGTTGGGACACCCCTGCAGGGTTTGATCTTTCGAAAGCCGTGCCCGCGGTTATGTGGCAGATGGGAATTTGTTAATATTCGGTTGTAGAAAACTTGACACCATGTACAGAATACACTACCAGCGTGAGTAACCGTGACGGTCATTTTCCGAAGGGGTTCGGGAAGTGAACACGATGGGGTTATGTTTGACGTGATTAGATAGGATCACTTCGTGATCACCTTGACGCTCGTGGCACTTCTCTTCTCGCTCTAAACACGTAAGCTAGTGCTAGTGCAGCTGCAACCTTTGTTCTTCAGCTTTGTTCCTCACCCAAGGCTTAGATAGTTTTGCTATCCGGGGACGGGATTGCTGAGTCCTCCGTGGCTCACAGATTCTTCACAACACCAGATGCAGGTACCATGGTGAACTACACAGGCGATTGCACATAGATGTACTGGGAGTTCGACGAAGAACGTGGGCGATACTACGTGTACTATCCCGATGATCGGTAGTGGCTTCTACTAGGGGCGATCGGACCTTGTGGCTTTATTTGTTGGTATCTTTCATTTGGATCTTCGTCCGTTGTCGGACTGTGATGTTATTTGGATGATGATTGCTTATGTAATGTATTGTGTGACGTGGCGAGTGTAAGCCGACTACTCTTTTGCAATTTCATCCCCCTTTTACATGAGTCGTGCAAAGATATCATACTTGAGATCATTCTAGTATGAGCTTATACCTTTAAGTCGTGCCTCGACACGTAGGAGGTATAATCTCATACTGGGCATTACAGAACCTCACTTTACAGAACCTCACTCTCTCGACCTCTTGGCTCCATTGCCGTCTCCTCCCTTCCTTTCCCGACCCTCTACCCACCACTTCACCATGGTCAGGAATGGATCCGACAATGAGTCAGACATCGACTAGGCAGCGCTCGCTAGGGTGGGCTCGAGCGTCCCCACTCATTTCCCCACAAATACACCCACCCGGACGACAAACCCTAGTCGAACCTCACTCTCTCGCCCTATTGGCTCAATTGTCATCTCCTCTCTTCCTCTCCCGACCCTCTACCCACCCCTTCGCCATGGTCAGGAATGGATCTGGCACCCCTTCGCCATGGTCAGGAATGGATCCGGCAATGAGTTCGACATCGACTGGGCGACGCTCAGCATTGCCCTCCGCCACTCGCAGATGGACATGGGTCCACCCCTTCGCCATGGTCAGGAATGGATCCGGCAATGAGTCCGACATCGACTGGGTGGCGCTCAGCATTGCCCTCCGCCACTGGGCAGATGGACATGGGTGGGACCTCCTCCTCGATGATGCCGCCGGGGAGCCGGGCGGGCAGCTGCAGCTCCGCGCCGGCCCGCCGCGGTCAGCGCCTTCCCTGGTCAGGCTGCATGGCGCCGCCCGCCCGGCCCGCGGCTGCGCCTTCCCTGGTCAGGCTGCACGGCGCCTGACACCTGGTCCTCCAGGCCGGTGCTGGGTGCTCGTGCCCACACCGCCGAGCCCACGGCCGCTTCTGCCGGAGTCCGGGAAGCTAACATAACCAAGTGGTTTAGACAAACAGCATGCGATACAACTCTTTGCGAGGCTGTCAGCATGCAAGTTGCTCAAATTCAGCACCAGCGATGTGGACACTGCTCAGGTTGTAACAAGCAACAAGCAGGACATTCTACAGTTGCAAATGCATCTGAAGTACTCCCTTCATTTCTAAATATTTGTCTTTCTAGAGATTTCAACAAGTGACTACATACGAAGCAAAATGAGTGAATCTACACTATAGAATATGTCTACATACATCCGTATATTGTAACCATTTAAAATGTCTAGAAAGACAAATATTTAGGAACGGAGGGAGTAGATTGAGATTTCATTCTGCTTCGCGGTGCTCCTCTCTGAAGAATGCTTCTAAATTTGAACATATATCCATCTAAATTCCAGAAGGACAAAAACGATCATTCAGTCTTCTTTCTCCGGAAGCTACACTCAGTCAGCATCTGATACCCTTTACCCATCCACAGAATTATCATATTTACAAACCAGCATCTGAAGGTTGCTGGTGAACACAAACCGTCAAGCAAAGATCACGTGCTGGCATCTGAAAAGGTCAGAATGGCCTCAGAAGTTTGATTCATGTCGAGGTCTGAATACAAACACGGTTTCTGCTTAGTTTAACTAGCACATGGCCCTGGTTTTCTGACCTTAGTTCTTACCCATTCAGCTGCTGGCTCAGCAATGTGATACAACATAGCAAAGCGATTTCTCCCCTGTCATACAATTATTCCTAGTTGGACTCAAAACCACCTGCGTCCGTCTTATTGCGAAAAATATCCGTGAGTTTACACGGCGGACAGACTGACGGTAGACTGGTGATGACCTTCAGCACTCAAGTTAGGCTTAGTGCCTGAAGTGGCGGACGCCGGTGAAGAGGAGGGAGACGCCGTACTTGTTGCAGCAGTCGACGGCGTCCTTGTCCCTCATGCTGCCGCCGGGCTGCGCGATCGTGCCGATGCCGTTCTCGCACGCCTCCTCCACGGCGTCCTTCCAGGCTGCAGTTTCACTCGCGCGAGTCAGTTTATCAGCCTGTAAGATCTCACTTGGTTGAAGTGAATGGCCGGGTTGTTGTTTTGTTCTCACCGAATGGGAAGAAGGCGTCGCTGGCCAGAGCGGCTCCCTTGGCAGCTTCCCCTGCTTTCCTGAAGGCGATCCTCAGGCTGTCCACCCTGTTTGGCTGCCCGCTTCCCATGCCCAGCATGCAATTGTCCTGCAGTCACAAGAGGATCAGTCAAGTCAATTCACTCAGCAAAACCATTCACTGAACCAAACTTGGCAGGGCAATGAGTTGTGAGTTGTGGAATACAAATACTGACAGCGCCCGGTGTTTTTTT
>LR738709.1:569280338-569392782 GCA_902687465.1 Secale cereale
CTTGCGACGGTTGTGTTGCATACTGAAATTTACTCGACCTATTTTTTCCTTGGCACACTAAGAAATGCAAACTAACCTTGGCAATCACAATGGCATTGCTCTTGACGTGCTTCACGCAGAGCCAGGCAAACTTGGCATCTGAGAGCTCGCTGTGTGTCGGAGCTCTCTCAGAACCCGTGGTGAAGGTGATGTCTTCTGGGGCTAGATCGTCCGACTCTTGAGCTAGCCAACCACCGCTGACCTGCCTGAGCGATAACATGTTTTTCCCACTTCTCTTCGCCTCAAGGATCCTCAGCGTCTTCGATTTCCCTTTGAGGACCTCGAGGCCCTTCTCTGTGTATCCTGGTGCCACCACGATCTCATAGAACATCCGTGTCTCGCCATCTGTAGGACTTCTAAACTCACGGATCTCCTTTGCAAGATCCTACACAAGATAGATTTCTCGCAGTTCATGACTAATTGAGAATTTGCAAATGAGCATGGAACATGTCATGGGCAGCAACACAACTAAAAAGACGTTAGAGCTTGCGAAACATATCAGAATCTAGTGCATACCTCGTCAATTGTGGTGTTGAATGCAACGATTCCCCCAAATGCACTCACAGGATCCGCCTTTACAGCTAATCTATATGCCTCAAGAACATCCTGCCGGGATGCAACACCGCACGGATTGGTGTGCTTAACCACAACACAAGTAGGGTTCTCAAACTCTGACACACAATTCCATGCAGCATCAGCATCCAAGTAGTTGTTATAGGACATTTCCTGCAAAAAGCAAGGATGCCAGTTATGAAAACCCCTAAAGAAGCATCGCTGAACTTTTCAACAGCATGAGTTCACAAGGAGCAGGAATATCCAGAAACAAGTTGTATGTGTACTGAACAAACTAAATACTAAATTCGAGTGACATGGAATTCGTGGCACCATCTCAGAAGAGATTGCTCTTTGAATATTTTTGAATAATTTGTGGGCCACTTAGTTGGAGCACGAACTGGAAAATAAATGCATGATGTCCTAACCTTTCCATGGTGCTGAACTGCTGTTGCAATACCACCGGCATTGACTAGAGAAAGACTCCTGTCACCGTAAAATGCCGCCTTTTGATGAGGATTTTCACCATAACGAAGTGTAGACTTCATCGAGAGGGGAACAGTAAAACTTGGGGGAAATGTATCTCCTACGTACATACGACCATGACAATGTGATATCCAATAAAAATAGCAGATGAAACTATCAGATAGGTATTGGACCATTCACCAAAAGAAGGATCATACCACTGTTTGTTTGCTTCCACAACCACTCCGAGACAGCTGAATCGTAAGAAGCGACATGCTGGAAAGCTTTCCATGCTAGCATCCTGCGGAACTGCGGGTCTGCTTGCTTTTCTTGTAGATATTTCAATAGAGCAGGGTAATCATGATGATCCACAACAACAAGAACATCCTTATGATTCTGTCAGGTTAACAAAGATATCAATAATAAGCTGTACATCAGGTGTACAGAACTATTACATTGATCCCACGAGTATAAATGAACATAAAACAGATTTTCATAGACAGCAAGCTGATATATGTTAATGTGAACTAATGCTACGGTAGATTGCAACAACTGCAACCAGTCGCTAAGTACTCCCTCCGTCTAGGTGATTTAGTCATCTTAGAAGACGCACCGCAACCTAGGCGCAAAGAGATTGGGCAAGGAAAAATAATTGAATCACGGATGAAGCCAATCACATAATTCTTTTCTCAATTAAAAGCGTGCTATTAATTAGAAGACCTCTTCAAAGCCCAATAGCGTGCCACACAAATTGCATGCATTGGTCCTCCAATTAATAGATGGTGTCTAATTAATATGCATGCAACTAGTACTACTCTTTCGCGCCTTAGTATTTTGGGATTATTTGATTTTCGTAAGGTGTCTTACACACCTAGACGGAGGGAGTATGTAATTTCAAACGATAAACAGAGTTACCTTCGCTGCGGCCCGGATCAATGTAGGTCCACCAATATCAATATTTTCAATGCCATCCTCAAAAGAAATTGCACCTGAGGTGACCTTATCATAGAATGGATACAAATTCACTACAACCACATCAAATGTCCCTGTGCCCAAACAAATGTCCTAGTTAAATGACAATGCAAGACAAGATTGTTCTTTAATGGCATGAAAATTGGAAGAATATTACAATGGTCAACTAATATAAGATTGAAAAATGGGCTCTCACCTATGCCATGCTCATTCAATGCTTTAATATGATGCTCCTGGTCTCTTCGGGCAAGAATACCACCATGTATACTGGGGTGCAATGTTTTTACTCTTCCATCAAGCTGCAATCATCAAAACAGAAATGTAAATGGAGATGAAAAGAAAAGTATATACTCCCTCCGTCTCAAAATAAGTGACTCAAAAGTGACTCAACTTTGTACTCCCTCCGTCTAGGTGAGTAAGTCATCTTACGAAAACCAAATAATCCCAAAACACTTAGGCACGGTACATTAACTCCCACCTCGTTTTTTGTTTCTTGGCATAAACAAAGGAATCAACCAATAAGAGATATGAGGTGTGTCTGCTTTTAATGACTTGAGGCTATCAAACACGACATGCAGTGGTCAGTTCATTGCATGCAATGCTATTAATTAGCAAATGAACATTAACTTCTCTTGTTTTTCACGCTGCCTTGGTCACGGTGCACGACCTAAGATGACTTACTCACCTAGACGGAGGGAGTACTAAAGTTAGTACAAAGTTGAGTCATTTTTGAGTCACTTATTTTGGGACGGAGGGAGTATTCAATATCCTCTAAATGACTAGCCAGAGGCAAAGCAGAAGGTAGGCTAAAGTGGGATGACAAGAGGAAAAATAATTTGGTTGTATATCGATTATACAACAACTATTGTGAGTATTCAAGAGACTTCAAAGAGAAGAGATTTGGGAATAAAGAATGATGATTATATCAGATCCACATGCACCTTTTACACGAACACTTGCCAACTACTCCCTCCGTTCCTAAATATAAGTCTTCTAAGAGATTCCACTATAGACTACATACGGAGCAAAATGAATGAACCTATACTCTAAAAGGCGTATGTATACATCCGAATGTAGTCTATATGGTGGAATCTCTAAAAAGACGTATATTTATGAACGGAGGGAGTATATCAACAATAGCGTGCTACAGAAACATTTCATTAAATGAAATTTTACAACACTTGCAAAAAAATTGATTCAGGAACTACTTTATTGCCTACGGTAAATCATGCCTGGATAAAACCATTTCAAGAAATGCTGCAGCAGCTAAACAATAAATTAAGCTATACCATTTCAGGAAAATGTGTAATCTGTTCAACTTTTGTAACATTCACTCCAGCTGCTTCCAGGCTTGATGCTGTACCGCCAGTGGAGATGATAGAAAACCTACAGGCGCAAAAAAAAAAAACTTCATAAGACCCTACATAACTAGAACGGAGAAAAAAGAATTGGCATTGGTAAATCTAAGCTGGAGAATGCTTCTTCCTGTACAATATTAAGCCTCATAAATACTAACACTAACCCTCCCACGAACAGTCAGCCTATAAAACATGCAGCTAGGAGAGATTAACTTGCTAATAAGAAGGCTACTGTGAGCAATGCATAACTTTGGGAAAGACAATATGTGTGATAAATCAGCACTGCCTGAAGTAGGCATTGATGTACAACATAATTCTCCATGGTGATGCATGATGATCCCACAGCACGAAAGAGTTACCCCAAGCTCTGAAGACCGTTTCCAAGATTGGCCAAGTCTGTTTTATCCGACAGCGATATGAGTGCTTGCTTCACTCCTGTTGATGTAGGAACGTATCATTAGTTCATTGCTTCAAGCATTTCCATATGTTATGCACGAGAAAAAGTTAAATGAAGAGAATACACAACTCTTAGGACCCATGTTACTTGAATACTTAAACAAATGAGTTCTAACAAGATGAATCGATTAGCACATAACAACAAATTATTACCTGATAGAACTAAACAACCAATACAAAACGTTCTCAAGAATTTAGACAATTCAACAAGAGGCTGGTTGCAAGTAGGAAGTAATATCATATCAAAATGCAAGTAGGAAGGAGAATCAAGTGATGGATTATTAGCATATTCATTCATCAGTTCAACAGCCTATTTTACATTGAAACCACTGGTAGGAGGAATAAGCCACCACGAATCTGATAAGTAGTAAATATCCAATGTGACTATTCCAAATTCCTATAATAATCATATCAAAGCCAATCCCATTACCTCCCTGCGCACCTACGCGTGCTTCATCATGGTCGGGGGTGGGGGCCCCAACCATGGCGGAGCTCAGCCGCGGCGCAATCCGGCTCATTGTATATTGACTCGTCGCGCGAGTCCAGAGCAGGCGGCGGCTGTGGAGGCCGAGTGCTGGCCGGCGGGAGAGGGATGTGGCAGGTCCGCCGGCTACTGAAATGGCGGCGCAAACCATGGGCGCAGTTGGCTGGCGGCGCGGAAGGAGGGACAAGCGGCCTGGGGAGAAGGAGGCACGGTTAAGAGTTAGTGATAACCGAAAACCGGATTCTGCACTAAAAAACTGAGCGATAGTTATCAACTAAAAAGACGTACGTACTTGGCTGGTCGCTGCCGAGCTGCTGTCGGGCCTCAGGAGCCGCTGTCGTCCTGGAGCTGAGAAACGGTCGGGGTCGGCTCGCGCCACCGGCGGAGACGAGGGGAAGGAACGGACGAGGAGTGGGCAGCGGACGAGGAGGGTCAGCACCGACGGCGGCACGCTAGCGACGCCGGGTGGTGCGGAGCGGAGGCGTCGCCGTGAGCCGGCGAGTAGGGGTCCCTCCGCCGGCCGTCGCTCAGCTGTGGCCCTAGCGCTGGCGGCGTGCGGGGGTGGCGGCGGGCGGGTTTGGCTGTTGTTGCTTTTTTAGAAAAAATAATTAGATAAAGGCTGTTGGTGGCCAGAGGCATTGCACAACAGGCCTTGGGCCACGACTATTAATGGGCCTACACCCTATATGCTACTCCCTCTGTCCATAACATAAGATGTTTTTTTGACACAACACTAGTACTTCCTCCGTCCCAAAATTCTTGTCTTAGATTTTTCTAAATACGGATGTATCAAGTCACAAAAATCCGCACATACGCATGATAGTAGATGCTGGACTGGTTTCACCACATTTTTGTGACTTGATACATCCGTATTTAGACAAATCTAAGACAAAATTTTTGGGACGGAGGAAGTATTAAAAAAACGTCTTACATTACAAAACGGAGAAAGTGATTTTCTTTAAATATTCGGTAACCGGAGCTTTCTGTGTAACACGAGATGATAGTAGATGCCCACATACCCGCACATACGCATGTAACCTTACCCCAATTGAAAATCCGAGAATTCCATTTAGGGGTAAAGATATCTAGATTGTTATTTCATATTGGTTTATATTATTTTATTTCATTGTCAAGCATGAGCGGCAATGGTACGACAGCCCGTGAACTGAGCGTACCTCAGATGGTTAGGTTTCGTGTGGTGAAACCAGTCCAGCAGAGTTTGAGTCATAGACTTGGTACTTGGGCTAATATTTTTCTAGATTTACTTCAGGCTTTCTGGCGATGTTCGTTCAGTATAAGGATATGTTCTCATCGACAATGAGATGCCTATAGTGACTTCATCAATCTCAAGATGTGATGTCAGCTTAATTATCTCGGAGCTACTAATAAGTTTACGGCGTGCATATGTGCGTTCATAGATGTGAGCGTATATGCGCGTATGTGGGTATCTGCGATTGTACTATGTTAAAAAAAATACGGTAGCCCCAAAACAATCCTCGTCTTAATTTATTAGAATATGCTTGGTGGGTCTTACAAATATTTTAATTCCTGGAAAAAATGCTTGTTTCAAAAAGATTTTGATGTCAGTTTCTTCGTAGTTTCATTCAAATCTATCAGATTCTCTCAGTGCCATTTGAAAAAATGGGCATTTAATAGATTTTTCGTTGCATTTTTGTAAAATACTTGTATGTTAACTTTCATTTTCATCTATATTCACTACATTAAAAAAGTATACATATTTATAAATACTCATACATATTTCAATTATCGGGTCATATTTCAATCAATTTCAAGAGCCACTCACATATATTTCACACAAATTTTATGTACTTTAGTCATAATTAATTTTTGTTTACATAGTTGCACCCAATATTTCAGAAAATGGCAATATTTAATACAATTTCGAAAATATTGAGTAGAAATTTTTATAAATAATGAAATGTCGGTTAACTGATCAAAATGTACTAAATTTGACCAGATATGACGGGAAAATTGAAAATTATCTACAAATGACCAAAATAATGTGATTATTTAAATAAAAAATTGTAACTTCTTTTGAAACAACGAAAAATCACTAATAAAACATTAAAACAGTTCATTTGAAACTTTGATGCATGCCACTCACAAAAAAATACCTTTGATACATGTCGTTAGAAAGCCTCGGTTGTACCTTAGTGGCTTAGCCTCGCTTTGGTCGACCACATCACCAAATTTTGTCATTGGTCCTCGACCTCCACCGTCCACTCTCCCCTGCACCGCCACCGCGCGCATCGCCTTTGTCCGGCATCCTTGCTTAACCCGCAAGCATCACGACCCCGTGTCGGCCTCAACCTGAACCAGTGCAGGACCAGCATCGCGACACCGTCAGCTCGGCCTCATGCACGCAATAGAAGCCACTCGTGCTCGCCAAGCCATGTGGCCATGCGCTGATGAGTTTCTGCAATGTTGGAGTTGTAAACGACAACGACGATGATGTTGACGCGTGAAAGCACAAGTGCTTCCTGGGTGATTTTGGTAATTAATGTCAACATATCTTTTGTTGGACTAATGTTTTCATCTAGTATATTTCAGACAAGTTCAACAGATGGAGTGGCATGGACTAGAGAATGTGGAAACCCTTCAAAATGATAAGGACAAAAGGACTGGCTCAAGCTCAAAGCTCAGGACTCTGCATTTTCTATTTTAGTGATCCAAGATCACATCGAGTCCATAGGAAAGCCAATACTATTAAAAGGGGATGAAGTGCTGCTTAATGGCTTGCTTGCTCACAATGCTTAGTGATATGCTCCAAACCCTCAACCACTTTCTCACATCCACATATGTCCCAAACCAAAAGTCCAACTCGGCCCCACCGAAAAGATCTATCCGGCGCCACTGAGTTCATTTGACATAGCCACAGCCAGAAACCCTAATCATTACGGTCTCACCGAAAGGGATCTTGGTCTCACCGAGATGAGATTCAAAGCTCTCTGTTGCCTGTTGCAATATTGTCGGTCTAATCGAGATGAGCGATCGGTCCCACCGAGTTCGTAATGCAAACTCTTTGTTTCCTCTTCGTAATGTTTCGGTCTCACCGAAACGAGCGAATCGGTCCCACCGAATTTGCCTGACCAACTCTCTGTGTGCTCATTACCAAAATCGGTCACACCGAGTTTGTGTAATCGATGTCACCGAGATTACGTTATACCCTAACCCTAATGAAATCGGTCCCACCGAGTTGATCATATCGGTCCCACCGAAATGCCTAACGGTCACATAATGAACTAAATCAGTCTGACCGAGTTCTCTGAATCGGTCCCACCGAGTTTTGGTAAATTGTGTGTAACGGTTAGATTTTGTGTGGAGGCTATATATACCCCTCCACCCACTCTTCACTCGTGGAGAGAGCCATCAAAACATACCTACATTTCCATCATTCATGTTCTGAGAGAGAACCACCTACTCAAGTGTTGAGATCAAGATATTCCATTCCTACCATATGAATCTTGTTCTCTAGCCTTCCCCAAGTTGCTTTCCACTCAAATCTTTCTTCCACCATATCCAAATCTGTGAGGACCTGTTTGAGTGTTGGGGAGACTAACATTTGAAGCATTTGAGCAAGGAGTTCATCATCAACACACCGTCTATTACCTTTTGGAGAGTGGTGTCTCCTAGATTGGTTAGGTGTCACTTGGGAGCCTCTGACAATATTGTGGAGTTGAACCAAGGAGTTTGTAAGGGCAAGGAGATCGCCTACTTCGTGAAGATCTACCCCTAGTGAGGCAAGTCCTTCGTGGGCGATGGCCATGGTGGGATAGATAAGGTTGCTTCTTCGTGGACCATTCTAAAGGAAATATGCCCTAGAGGCAATAATAAAGTTATTATTTATTTCCTTATATCATGATAAATGTTTATTATTCATGCTAGAATTGTATTAACCGAAAACTTAGTACATGTGTGAATACATAGACAAAACAGAGTGTCCCTAGTATGCCTCTACTAGACTAGCTCATTGATCAAAGATGGTTATGTTTCCTAGCCATAGACATGAGTTGTCATTTGATCAATAGGATCACATCATTAGGAGAATGATGTGATGGACAAGACCCATCCATTAGCTTAGCACTATGATCGTTTAGTTTTACTACTATTGCTTTCTTCATGACTTATACATGTTCCTATGACTATGAGATTATGCAACTCCGAAATACCGGAGGAACACCTTGTGTGCTATCAAACGTCACAACGTAACTGGGTGATTATAAAGATGCTCTACAGGTGTCTCCGAAGGTGTTCGGGCATATATCAAGAATAGGATTTGTCACTCTGAGTGTCGGAGAGGTATCTTTGGGCCCTCTCGTAATACACATCATAATAAGCCTTGCAAGCAAATGACTAATGATTTAGTCACGACATGATGTATTACGGAACGAGTGAAGAGACTTGCCGGTAACGATATTAACTAGCTATGGTGATACCGACGATCGAATCTCGGACAAGTAACATACCGATGACAAAAGGAACAACGTATGTTGTTACGCGGTTTGACCGATAAAGATCTTCGTAGAATATGTAGGAGCCAATATGAGCATCCAGGTTCCGCTATTGGTTATTGACCGGAGATGAGTCTCGGTCATGTCTACATAGTTCTCGAACCCGTAGGGTTCGCACGCTTAACGTTTGATGATGATCAGTATTATGAGTTTATGTGTTTTGATATACCGAAGGTAGTTCGGAGCCCCGTATGAGATCGGGGACATGACGAGGAGTCTCGAAATGGTCAAGATGTAAAGATCAATATATTGGACGACTATATTCGTACATAGGAAAGGTTCCGAGTGATTCGGGTATTTTTCGGAGTACCGGAGAGTTATGGGAATTCGCCGGGGAGTATATGGGCTTTATTGGGCTTTAGGGGAAAGGGAGAGAGGAGGCTGCGCCCCTCCCATGGCTTGGTACGAATTGGACTAGGGAGAGGGGTTGCGCCCCCTCCTTCCTTCTCTTCTCTTTCCCTTTCCTTCTCTCCTACTCCTACTACTTGGAAGGGCTCCTAGTTCTACTAGGAAAGGGGGAATCCTACTCCCGGTGGGAGTAGGACTCCCCTAGGGCACGCCATAGAGAGGGCCGGCCCTCCCTCTCCTCCACTCCTTTATATACGGGGGTAGAGGCACCCCATAGACACACAAGTTTATCAGTTGATCTCTCCCAACCATGTGCGGTGTCCCCCTCCATAGTAACACACCTCGGTCATATCGTTGCAGCGCTTAGGCGAAGCCCTACGACGGTAACTTCATCATATCCGTCACCATGCCGTCGTGCTGACGAAACTGTCCCGTGAAGCTCAACTGGATCAAGAGCTCGTGGGACGTCATCAAGCTGAACGTGTGCTGAACGCGGTGGTGCCGTACGTTCGGTACTTGATCGGTTGGATCGCGAAGAAGTTCGACTACATCAACCGCGTCACTAGACGCTTCCGCTTCCGGTCTACGAGGGTACGTAGACACACTCTCCCCTCTCGTTGCTATGCATCTGGTAGATAGATCTTGTGTGATCGTAGGAAAATTTTGAAAATACTACATTCCCCAACAGTGGCATCATGAGCCAGGTCTATGCGTAGATGATATGCATGAGTAGAACACAAGTGAGTTGTGGATGATACTAGTCATACTGCTTACCAGCATGTCATACTTTGCTTCGGCGGTATTGTGAGATGAAGCGGCCCGGACCGACATTACGCGTACGCTTACGCGAGACTGGTTTCACCGTTATGAGCACTCATTGCTTAAAGGTGACTGGCGGGTGTCTGTCTCTCTCACTTGAGCTGAATCAAGTGTGACTACGCCCGGTCCTTGTGAAGGTTAAAACAACACACATTTGACGAAACATCGTTGTGGTTTTTGTATGTGTAGGTAAGAACGGTTCTCGCTAAGCCCGTAGCAGCCACGTAAAACTTGCAACAACAAAGTAGAGGACGTCTAACTTGTTTTTGCAGGGCATGTTGTGATGTGATATGGTCAAGACATGATGAGTTATACGGTTTTGTATGAGATGATCATGTTTTGTAAAGTTATCGGCAACTGGCAGGAGCCATATGGTTGTCGCTTTATTGTATGAAATGCAATCACCATGTAATTGCTTTACTTTATCACTAATTGGTAGCGATAGTCGTAGAGGCAATAATTGGCGAGACGACAACGATGCTACGATGAAGATCAAGGTGTCGCGCCGGTGACGAAGGTGATCATGACGGTGCTTTGGAGATGGAGATCAAAAGCACAAGATGATGATGGCCATATCATGTCACATATTTTGATTGCATGTGATGTTCATCTTATTATGCTTCTTATTTTGCTTAGTACGACGGTAGCATTATAAGATGATCCCTTACAAAATTTCAAGGTATAAGTGTTCTCCCTAAGTATGCACCATTGTGAAAGTTCGTCGTGTCGAGACACCACATGATGATCGGGTGTGATAAGCTCTATGTTCAAATATAATGGGTGTAAGCCAGTTTTGCACACGCATTATACTCGGGTTAAACTTGACGAGCCTAGCATATGCAGATATGGCCTCGAAACACTGGAGACCGAATGGTCGAGCATGAATCATATAGTAGATATGATCAACATAAGATGTTCACCATTGAAAACTACTCCATCTCACGTGATGGTCGGACATGGTTTAGTTGATTGGGATCACGTGATCACTTAGATGACCAGAGGGATGTCTATCTAAGTGGGAGTTCTTCAAGTAATATGATTAATTGAACTTTAATTTATCATGAACTTAGTCCTGGTAGTATTAGCATATCTGTGTTGTAGATCAATAGCTCGCGATATAGCTCCCCGTTTATTTTATATGTTCCTAGAGAAATATAAGTTGAAAGATGTTAGTAGCAATGATGCGGACTAGGTCCGTGATATGAGGATTATCCTCATTGCTGCACAGAAGTATTATGTCCTAGATGCACCGCTAGGTGACGAACCTATTGCAGGAGCAGATACAAACGTTATGCACGTTTGACAAGCTCGGTATGATGACTACTTGATAGTTTAGTGCGCCATGCTTTACGGCTTATAACCGGGACTTCAAAAACGTTTTGAACGCCACGGAGCATATGAGATGTTCCAAGAGTTGAAATTAGTATTTCATACTCATGCCCATGTCGAGAGGTATAAGACCTCTGACAGTACATTGCCTACAAGATGGAGAAGAATAGCTCAACCAGTGAGCATGTGCTCAGATTGTCTGGGTACTACAATTGCTTGAATCAAGTGGGAGTTAATCTTCCAGATAAGATAGTAATTGACAAAGTTCTCTAGACACTATCACCAAGTTAGTAGAACTTCGTGATGAATTATAATATGCAAGGGATGACAAAAGTAATTCCCGAGCTCTTCGCGATACTGAAATCGGCGAAGGTAGAAATCAAGAAAGAGCATCAAGTGTTGATGGTTAACAAGACCACTTGTTTCAAGTAAAGGGCAAAGGGATAGAAGGGGAACTTCAATAAGAATGACAAGCAAGTTGTCACTCCCATGAAGAAACCCAAAGCTAAACTCAAGCCTGAAACTAAGTGCTTCTACTGCAAAGGAAATGATCACTGGAAGTGGAACTGCCCTAGATACTTGGTGGATAAGAAGGATGGCAAAGTGAACAAAGGTATATTTGATATACAGATTATTGATGTGTACTTTACTAGTGTTCATAGCAACCCCTAGGTATTTGATACCAGTTCAGTTGCTAAAATTAGTAACTCGAAACAAGAGTTGCAAAATGAATAGAGACTAGTTAAAGGTGAAGTGATGATGTGTGTTGGAAGTGGTTCCAAGATTGATATGATCATCATCGCACACTCCCTATACTTTCGGGATTAGTGTAGAACCTAAATAAATGTTATTTGGCATTTGCGTTGAGCATGAATATGATTTGATCATGTTTGTTACAATACTGTTATTCATTTAAAGTCATAGAATAATTGTTATTCTGTTTACATGAATAAAGCCTTCGATGGTCATACACCCAATGAAAATAGTTTGTTGGATCTCGATCGTAGTGATACACATATTCATAATATTGAAGCCAAAATATGCAAGGTTAATAATGATAGTGCAACTTATTTGTGGCACTGCCGTTTAGGTCATATTGGTGTAAAGCGCATGAAGAAACTCCATAGTGATGGACTTTTGGAATCACTTGATTATGAATCACTTGGTGCTTGCGAACGATGCCTCATGGGCAAGATGACTAAAACTCCGTTCTCCGGAACAATGGAGCGAGCAACAGATTTGTTGGAAATCATACATACTGATGTATGTGGACCGATGAGTGTTGAAGCTCGTGGCGAGTATTGTCGGGGTTTTGGGACGACATATGCCAACGGATGGCTTATCATGCATGGGGTCAAAAGAACGTCGCCGGGTTCGGGAAGCGGGATAAAGCGATACTTAGGACTCCTACGAATCTTACCCAGGTTTGGGGCTCTCCAAGGAGATAACACCCCTAGTCCTGCTCTGCGGGGGCTCCGCGTCATGACTGATAGCACTAAAGTAGCTACAAGATTGCTCCTCGAGCTGTGTGGTTCAAAGGAAGAAGATGAACCAGGCTAGCTCACCTCCTCTCTCTATATATCTAGGGTTTAACCTCGGGATCTTCTAACCGACCAACCCCTCCTCATGGAGGACCCTAGGGGGTTTATATAGGCCTACCCCCCAGGGGTACAATGGTAAACTCGACGGCATGGCCCCCAGCCGTCAGTGTCTTCTGGCGCCGGCCTCACCGCCTGTCTACTGGGGCCCGCCGCCCGCGGGCCCCTCGTGACTGTCTTTCACTATGGGGGTGCTTCTGCTGACGACAGCCTTGACGAGAAGGAAATGGCTACAGTGCCATCGCCTCCCGCCGTACGCTGCCGCCCTGCCCTGTCCCGTAACCTTGATGAGGCTCGGACTTCTAGGGTGGGGTTTGCCGTCTGCTACCAGATGGCCGTCTCCCCTGGCCGTCTGCCAGGGGCGGCTTGTTCATGAGCTTACCCGCTAACCGATGGGGCCAGCCGCCTGCTGGCCCCGCCGTTTGCGGGTAGTGGGATCGTGGCCCCCTCTGACCGATGCTTGGTCATGAGCTTCGTGGCTATAGTGACCCGCCGCTTAGGAGATATTCACAAGGTACATGGCCACTGTAGCCACACCCTTATAGATCTTCCAAGGACATGTTCTCCTGTAGCCACGCCTCTGCCACGCAGGGGTCCCCCCAGCGTGCTCCCTGAGGAAGGAGTGCGGGGCCGTCTGCTGGCTGGTGGTATTGGTGTCGCCGCCTGCTGGGTCCCTGTCGCCTGCTGGCGGCCGGCTCCTAGGGCAGGCTACCCTAGGAGGCGGCTCGACGAGCAGACGGTCGCAGTGGACCAGGCGGCTGTCATTTGTCTTAAAATACCAAGGGTAGGCGCCGAGGGTACCCATGGTCAATATCTCCGACAGTAATCCCCGAAGCTGGTGGAACTCCGAGGAGGGTGTTGGAGATACCGGGGGGTTCCAGCAGCTTCCCCCCTCAGGCAGGCCCATCGTCTTTCGCTTGTCTGCTAAAGGAGTCCGTCTGCTGACTGCCGGCTCTGCACCACTGGAGCCGGCTCCTGGCAGCCGAACAGTCGTCTCAGAGTCTTCGACGAGAAGGCGCCATCTGATCAGCGGTCAGTCGAACAGGCCCGCAGACCATTGGCAGCGCCCATGCATCACCGTCTTGTCGCGTCGGCCTGCCAGCCCATGCGCGTGACAGGACGTAACAGTGGGCCGGGGCCCGCCACTAAGGGCCTCGAGCCCCGCACGGATCCACAGTGGCAGGGGTAATCGATTACCTTCCCACACGCATTTAATGCGTGCGGATTAGGTGCGAGGAAATCGGTGGTCGTGCGGGACGTGGAGCGGTTAATCCCACGCCCGCCCCCTCGCCTTCGACGCCCGGGCCTATATATAGGCTGGGGGAGAGGGATGGCACCGTTCTCGTGATCACTCTCCCCGTCCTTCATCTTCTTCCTTGCCTCCCTCGTCGCCGTCACAGTGAACCGCCGCCCGAGCCATGTCCGGTACAGCACCTCCCCAACGCCACGTCCAATGGGACGGCAGCGAGGTCTTGCAAGAGCATGTGGACGTCCTCCGATGGTCGCGGAAGCTGCCGCCGGCCGACAGGGTCGCCGTGCGCCTGGCGCCAGTGGCAGAGATCAGGCCGGCTCCGCGGCAAGGCGAGCGGGTCATCTTCCGCTCACACTTTCCGTGCGGGTTTGGCCTGCCGGCGAGTGGCTTCTTCCGCTCCTTCCTCGACTTCTTCCACATCCAGCCTCACCACTTGACGCCAAACACGGTGATGACTCTCTTCTCCTTCGTTGTTCTCTGCAAGGCCTACCTCGGCATCCTCCCCACCATTGAGATCTGGGTGGAGCTCTTCTACGTGAAGCTCAGCACCGCCGTCCAGAGCGTGGCCGCCCAGTGCGGGGGATGCATCGCGGTGAAACGCACTGGGGCGAAAAACTTCTTCCCGGCGCCGAAGCTCGTGGGATCGGTGAAGCAATGGCAGAAGACGTACTTCTACGTCTCCAACGTCGACCTCGAGCAAGATTTCGTCTGCCTTCCGGAGTGGGTGCCGGGGCCGCCTGCTGAGCCTCGGGACTCCTGGAGGACCCGGCCCGTCGCCCTTACTGAAGGCGCCTCCGTCGCCCTGCGCCGTCTCCGGGAGCTGAGAGACGACGAGGGCATGGACTTCGCAGATCTGCTGCTGACGTTTGTTGAGCGCCGGGTGTTGCCGCTGCAGCGCTGACCCCACCTCATCTGCGACATGAGTGGGCGCCGGGACCCCAGCCGGACCTACACCAAGCCCCTGCCCTACGGGGAGGTGGCCCGGCTGGTGAACCATATCTCCAGCTGCCAGGTCTCCGACTCTGGTTGGGCCTTCGGCAAGGCGCCGTACATCCGCGCCAACTGGCCGCCCGCGGTAAGTTTTTCATCCTTCTGCTTTCTTTCTTCTTTATCTGGCTGTTGTAGTCGTCTGGTGCTAATACTTTGTTCAGATTTTCCCAGGCCAGCCAGCACCGGGCTCCGACCAACTGGGCCGCCCCCTAGAGCCGGATCGCTCCCAGAGCGATACGAGCGACCCCGATCTTGGGGCCGCCGCCGCCATGGAGGAGGAGGAGGTGACGGGAGGTGGGGACCAGCCATCGGGCGCCCTGCCAGAAGGCGGCCCCGAGAGCTGGCCGGATGATGACGAGGAGATGGAGGAGGCACCCGTCCGCGCCAGCCAGCAAGCGGGACCGTCTGGCACAGCCGGCGGTGGGAAGCGGCGGTCCTCGTCCGGGCCGACTAGGGCCCCACCCAAGAAGCTCCGGCTGTCAACCGCCGCCACGAGGCGTCAGGAGGCGGCCGCCAGGGCAAACGTGCCAAAGAAGCCCAAGGCCAGGCCGGTTGTGTCCGGGTAAGTATCCTTCATCATTTTTTTGCGTGTTATTCTTTTTTCACAGCCGATCCCTTCTTGGCTGACCCTCCGTTTCCTGTGGTCATCCGCGCAGCGCACCGCTTTCCCTCTCACGGGTGCCAGCGGGCTCTGTAGTGGGAGGCCCAGATGCCCCTCCTGCGCCCCCTCGCGTGGATCCTGCCGCCGCGCTCCGGGAGGCGACAAAGAGGAACGCCCGCGAGGCATGCGCGGATCGCGAGGCCGCGGAGCGTGAGCGAGCGGCGGCAGATGCCACCGCCCAGGCGGAGGCCGAAGCCGCCAAGAAGGCCGAGGTAGACGCCGCCCGCGTCCGAGAGCGGGGAAAGGGCCCCCAGCAGCCAGCGGGCCACGTCGTCCGCCCGGAGTCAGGGGCTCTGGAGCCATCGGCCCAAGCGTCGGCTGCTGACGAGCAGCCGGCTCCAGGCGATGGGGGGAGATGAATGCATCATCTTGGAGACGCCGCCACCACCCCCTGCTCCGCCTGCTAGGGAGCAGGGCAGCCGGCCAGCGGGGACGGAGGTGCCGCCGGTTGGGGGCGTGCTGGTGATTGGCCCGCAACCGGCCTCCCGAGGCCCAGCCCGCCGGCGCCTTGCGAGGCCGGCTTCTATGCCCCAGCTGATGGAGGTCGGCGGGGCCAGGTCGTCCGCGCAGGAGAATGAGGCGACCAGCGCGGCGCCATCGAGCTGAAGGTCCGGAGGAGGCGGCGCGTGGATCGTCGCGTCGCGGGATGTCCTGGACCGCATGAACTCCTTGGGCAACGTCGTGCAGACGGCGATGCAGGAGTTCATCGCCACGCGGTCCTCCGTTCGGGTAAGTGTGCTTTGTTTTCTTCTGTTTTTATTCCTTCAATTTCTTTTGTGGGGGCGCGTTAGCGCACCCACTGGGTGTAGTCCCCGAGTTCCGAGCCGGCTGCTGAGCAGGCGGCTTGGAACTCCAAAGTGCACATCCTGATCTGATTTTGCTTCTTGTTGCAGGAGTACCACAACCTCCGCGTGGCCTCCTACAACGCTCATCGCCAGGAGCTGGCGCAGCTGCAGGCTGCCTTGGCAGACAGCCGAGGTGAGTGCCTCCTCTTCTCCATGCGGGGGCGCGTCAGCGCACCCGCTGGGTGTAGTCCCCGAGTTCCAAGCCGGCTGCTGAGCAGGCGGCTTGGAACTCCAAGGTTATATTTTTTGCTGCTGACCTTCGTTCTTTTTCTTTCTCCCTTGCCAGCGGTCGCAGCCGGCCTTCGCAACCAGCTGGGCGAGGCCCAGACGAAGCTGGCCGCTAAGGAGCGGGAATGTGGTCTCGCTGCTCAGGACCGCGACCGCCTGGCCAAGGAGCTGGCGGACCAGGCGGCGGCTCACAAGACCGAGCTCGGCAAGATGTCTGACGCTGAGTCCCTTCTGCGGGCCGAATTCGAGACTGAGCGCTCGAATTGGGCCGAGAAGGAGGCGACTCTCCAAGACGGCTACGTAGCCATTGGAGACATGGTCGACGGTGAGATGTCTACCCTTTTATTTTGTTTTCGCCGTTTGCAGCAGCCGTCTTTCTTTTCTTCTGATCCTTCTTCTAGTCTTGGCAGAGTTCTTCCCGGGCTACTCTGTGGCCGCCACCCAGGCCATCGAGGCCGAGCGGGCTGCAAGGCGCCAGGCGGGCCGGGCGATCGCACCCAACGCGCCCAGGACCCCGGCCGAGGAGCTTCTTGCCATTCGGGTGCATCTTCTGTCGGTCTGCCGTCTTCTTCGCCGGCTGCAGCGTGCTGGCGCCCAGGTCCTGGCCGCCCTCTGGCCAGGTGTGCCAATGCTCCGCACCCCCAGCCGGACGGCCGCTGGCTGGAGGCGGCCGACCAGTGCCTCGAGGCCTGGAAGGGCTCCGCAGCAAGGGCTGGCGCGTGGACCGCCCTGGAGTTCGCCAAGAGCTGGTACCCTGGCCTGAGCCTTGCGCAGCTGGAGACCTTCCGCGCGGAGGCCCAGCCAGAGCTGTCCGTGGAGCAGAAGGAGCTCGTCCAACGTGCCGTCACCCTCACCGAATATGCCGACACCTCCATCTTTGTCCCGGAGTTGGATGACAGGGGCCATGTGGTGCCGCCTGGCAACTTCGGGCTGGACTTGGCAGCGTCGGAGGAGCCGGACGAGGAGATCGCCTCCAGCGAAGGTGATGAAGAGGAGGAAGGCAGCGACAAGGAGACCAGCTCCCAGGAGGCGGATCCAGCAGCTTGTCGCCAGCCTGACCAATCCTCAACAAGCGGACCAGGAGTGATGGCCCCGCCTGCTGCAGGAGACGGCCAGACCGAGACCCACCAGGCGGCCTCCCCGGAAGCCGGCTCCGTCGTGCCACCTTCCCAGCCTGTTGCACCTTAAGTTTTTTGTTTGCATCTTCTGCTTCTCTGTAAGACTTGTAGGGTTAATCCGAACAATTCCACCCGCTGGGTGTATTTAGTAAGTTATTACTGCAAGGCGGCTCTTAAGGCCTTTTGGATGTAAATATTCCTTTTAATGCTGCATCGTTTTTATGCAATTGTGCTGAGTCCTAGGATTAGCTTTGCCCTAGTTTCCTTGTGGCGATTTTCTTCTTGCCGACTCCTTGAACTGCCGCCCTGCCAGCCAGACAGCCACTCTGTGGTTCTGTGGCTGGGTCGGGGTGGGCAAGTATCTCGCCTTCTGGAAGGCGGTCTAGCCAAGCCTAGAACTGGCTGGCCGGCTGCTTGACAGCCGGCGATTAGTGTGAAGGGCCGGCTGGCCCTATGTATTTTTTCCTTAGCCATTTTTCATGTGGGCACCATTTCTTGCCTTTGGCTCCTGCCAGCCGGACAGCCGCGTTATGCGAGTCTGTGACCTGATGCAGGAGAGGGCTTGGATGCCATCACATTACTTGTCTGACTTTTTAAGGAGAATTCCCTAGACATAGGGCTAGGCGGCCAGTCCCCGGGCCGTCTGCTAGGCTCCGGTGCTGGACAAGAGAGTGAACAACAATCATTCACAAGCATAATTCGTATCATATAGATAAAGGGTTGGGCAGTCCCCGAGAACTCCTCGGGGTTCCCACTGATTCTCAAAATAACTTTAGATAGCACGACACATACTGTCTTTCAGCTATAAAAGCGACGAAGAAGGTTTGCGTTCCATGGGCGCTTCGACTCCTTGCCTGAGTCGTCTCTCTTACGCGCTCTTGGCTTCTGGGCGTCGATGAGGTAGTAGGCATCGTTGCCCAGTACCTTGCTGACGATGAACGGTCCTTCCCAAGGAGCCGAGAGCTTGTGCTGGCCGGCTGTTCGCTGGATCAGCCGGAGCACAAGGTCTCCCTCGCAGAAGGAGCATGGCTTCACTCGCCGGCTGTGATAGTGGCGGAGACCCTGCTGGTAGATGGCGGAGCGGCTGAGTGCTACCAGCCGGGCCTCCTCCAGCAAGTCCACACCGTCTTCGCGTGCTTCTTTGGCTTCAGCTTCCGTATACATGGTGACGCGAGGCGAGTCAAACTCAACGTCCGTCGGGATGACGTCCTCGGCCGCATAGATGAGGAAGAAAGGAGTGAAGCCGGTGGATTTGTTCGGAGTGGTTCTGAGGCTCCACAGGACAGACGGCAGTTCTTCGATCCAGCAGCCGGCCGACCGCTCCAAAGGTTCGACCAGTTGGGGCTTGATGCCTGATAGGATGAGGCCGTTGGTGCGCTCGACTTGGCTGTTAGACTGTGGGTGGGCAACGGATGCTAGGTCCAGTCGGATGCCCTGAGTTGCATAGAAATGGGCAAGTGCGCCTTTGGCAAAATTTGTGCCATTGTCGGTGATGATGCTGTGCGGTATACCATACCGGACTGTGATGTCTACAATGAATGTCACAGCAGTTGGGCCATTGAGTTTCTTGATTGGCTTGGCTTCGATCCACTTGGTGAATTTATCTATTGCCACGAGCAAGTGCGTCAGGCCTCCTCTAGCAGTCTTGAAAGGTCCTACCATATCCAGACCCCAGACGGCAAATGGCCAAGTGATCGGAATAGTCTTGAGTGCAGAAGCCGGCAAGTGTTGCTTGGAGCTAAAGCGTTGGCAGCCGTTGCACTTTCTCACCAAATCTTTGGCATCGTCCAAAGCAGTCGGCCAGAAGAAACCGTGGCGGAAAGCTTTGGCTACGAGAGACCTTGAGGCCGCGTGGTGGCCGCACTCCCCTTGGTGAATGTCCTTCAGGATAGCCAGCCCTTTTGTTGCTTCGACGCAGCGCTGGAAAACGCCCGTCGCACTCCTTCTGACGAGCTCTTTGTTGACAATGGTGTAAGCTGAGGCTCGGCGTTGAACTTGGCGTGCCGAAGTTTCTTCTGCTGGCTGCTCTCCTTTGAGCAGGAATGTGAGGATTGGATGTGCCCAAGACGGCACTGAGACTCCAGTTGCTTCGGCCAGAGAGACCAGGGTGGTTGGGCTGGGAGGTGGAGGGCTGGGCTGAGCCGCCTGCTGTGCATCCGAAGTCCCCGAGCCGTCTGCTGGAGCCGGCGCCTCCTGGCCGTCTGCTGGACCAGTCCCCGGGCGAGGAGCTGGCACGGCTGTAGGTGGTCCGTCTATTGGAGTTGGAGTGTCGTGGCCACCTGCTGGGGCAGTCTCTGGGTTAGCAGCCGAAACCGCGGGGCCGCCTGCCCCGGGGTCGGCTAGTATGAAGATTGACTCCGACTCTTGTGAAGGCTTGATAGACGATTTGCGCGGGCATTGGAGAGATACGCCGGCTGGTATTGCTTGGCGGGTGGAGCCGATTCATGCCAAGGCGTCCGCTTGCATGTTATCAGCTCGTGGTACGTGGAGGAACTCGCAGCCATCAAAGTGTCCACTGATCTGCTGGACAAGGAAACGATAGCTCGCCATGTTCGCGTCCTTGGCATCCCACTCCCTAGACAACTGCTGGACAACCAAATCTGAGTCACCGTAGCACAGCACTCGGCGGATGCCAATCTCCTTGGCCATCCGGAGCCCGTGGATAAGTGCCTCATATTCGGCCACGTTTTTGGAGGCGGCAAAGTGGATCTGCAGGGTATACTTGAGCTTGTCACCTTTGGGGGAGGTGAGGACGACGCCGGCTCCCAGGCCGGTGCGCATCTTTGACCCGTCAAAGTGCATCCACCAATGGGTTGAGTCTGGCGCAGGCGGCAGGTACTGGGTTTCGGCCCAGTCGACGAGGAAATCGGCCAATGCTTGCGACTTGATGGTGGTGCGCGGCTGGTAGAAGATGGTGAAGGGGGCCAGCTCGATGGCCCATTTGGCCACTCTTCCTGAGGCGTCTCTGTTCCCCATGATTTCAGCAAGCGGGGCCGTGCAGACGACCGTGACGAATGCTCTTGGAAGTACTGATTGAGTTTCTTGGCGGTGAAGTACACGCCGTAGCACATCTTCTGGTAATGGGGGTAGTTCTGCTTGGACGCTGACAGCACTTTGCTCAAGTAGTAGACGGGCCTCTGGACGGGCAAGGCTCTGCCGCCCTCTGGGCGCTCGACCACAATGACAGTGCTGACCACCCGGCTGGTGGCGGCTATGTAAAGGAACATGGGTTCCTTGTCTGTTGGCGCCGCCAGCACAGGCGGGGTGGACAGCAGTCGCTTGAGCTACTGGAAAGCTTCGTCTGCCTGGTCGTTCCACTCGAAGCACATGGTCTTCTTCATCAGTTGGTACAGGGGGAGTGCCTTTTCTCCCAGCCGGCTGATGAAACGGCTGAGAGATGCCAGGCATCCCGTGAATTTCTGGACATCTCGCACACGGGTCGGTAATTCCATCCTCTCAATGGCTTTGATCTTCGCGGGGTTGCACTCAATGCCGCGTTCGGATACGAGGAAGCCAAGGAGGTGGCCTGCCAGTACCCCGAAGACGTATTTCTCCGGGTTTAGCTTAATCCGAAAGCGGCGCAGGTTCTCGAACGTTTCCTGGAGATCCTCCAAAAGGGTTCCTCTCTTCTTTGTCTTCACCACAATATCGTCCACGTAAACGTGGGCGTTCCTGCCAAGCTGCTTGAGGAGACACTTCTGCATGCAACGCTGAAAGGTGGCGCTGGCATTTCTCAAGCCGAACGTCATGGTCAGGTAGCAGAAGGCCCCAAACGGCGTGAGGAAGGCTGTCTTCAGACGGTCAGCTGGATCAAGCTTGATTTGGTGGTACCCCGAATAAGCATCAAGGAAAGACATCAGCTCGCATCCGGCTGTGGAGTCGATCACTTGATCTATTCGTGGCAGAGCAAACGGGTTTTTATTGCAAGCTTTGTTCAAGCTGGTGTAATCAATGCACATGCACCATTTGTTATTCTTCTTCAGCACTAGGACTAGATTCGCTAGCCACTCGGGATAAAAGACTTCCATGATGAAGCCGGCTGCTAGCAGGCGGGCAACTTCCTCCCCAATGACTCTTCTCTTCTCTTCTGACAGGCGGCATAGCGCCTGTCTGACAGGCTTTGCATCTTCTCTTACGTGCAGTTTGTGCTCGGCGAAATCCGTCGGGACACCAGGCATGTCCTTGGGGGACCATGCAAAGATGTCCCGATTCTCACGGAGGAAATCGACGAGCTCGCTTTCCTATTTGCTATCTAGGCTTGACCCTATGACAGCAAATCGCTCCGGGTGAGACGGGTCCAAGGTAATCTTCTTTGTGTCCTTGGTTGGCTGGAACGAGCCTTGCGGCTCCGCCTCCCTGGGATCGACTGGTATGGCCGGCTACTCACCTGCCATTGCCACCAGCCGCTCCAGACGGCGCTTCTCCTCAGCCACAACAAGGGTTTCTGCCAGGCGACTGCTGGCCGTTGCGCATGCAATGGACTTCTCGTAGTCCCTGGCTATGGTGATTATTCCCTTGGGACCAGGCATCTTCATCTTGAGGTAGGCATAATGGGGGACTGCCATGAATTTTGCAAGAGCTGGCCGGCCCAAGATCACGTGATAGGGACTCTCTAGGTTCACTACTTCAAAGCAGACCGGCTCTCTCCGGAAGTGCGTCTTGTCACCAAACAAGACATCGACCCTGGCCTTGCCGATTGGTGAGCAAGAGAGGCCTGGCACAATGCCATGGAACACGGTCCTGGTAGGTTGAAGCTGCTTCTCTTTGATGCCCAACTTCTCCATGGTGTCCCGGTACATGATGTTGATGCTGCTACCGCCGTCTACCAGTGCTCGGAAAAAATGACAGGCCCGCCTGTCAGTGGAGAGAGTGGCGTCCAGGACCAAGGCATAGGCCCTGGAGATGGCATGACAGCCGGATGATCCTCTCGGCTCCAGCTGACAGGCCTTTCAGACCAATGCATGAATTCTGGGTGCTTGATGGCAACAGTGTTGACTTCTCTGCACTGCTGGCGCCGGCTGTGCCTATCGTCCGTCTGGCTTGTGAAGACAACATAGGCCCCATTTTCTTCTGGGAATTTGTCCTGGACCTGGCCGCCAGGACGAACAGCCGGCGGATTAGGAGGCGGGGCCGGCTGTCTAGCAGGCGGCGGAGGCAGAGCTTCTCCCCTCGCAATTCTTGTGAGCCAATGACACTTTCGTGTGGTGTGGTTGGAAGGCTTCGCACCGCTGTGGAACTTGCAGGGGGCGTCCAAGGCTTGATCAAAGGAGAAGGCCGGTTGCCACACCGGTTTGCCGCCCTTCTGGCGCTTGGGGCCTGCTTGAGCTTCTGGCTGCTGTCCGTCAACCGCTGCCACCAACCGGCTGTTGGCAGCCGGCGCGTGGGCCTTGCGCTTCTGGTCGCTGGTCTGCTGGCGCCGGCTGGATTCTCCTGCCGGCGTCTTGGAAGTTGGAGGGGTCATCTTGCCAGAAGCATCCACTTGCAGCTCGGTCTTCATGGAGGTATCGGCGGTGGCGTACTTGTCTGCTATTCTCAGCAGTTCATCCAACGTGGCCGGCTCGTCGCACAGGAGCCGGTGCTTGAGCAAGGTGCCTTCTCTGCACCCGGCCGTGAAATACTCGATGGATTGTACCTCATGCACTCCTTCACAAGAGTTTCACAGCTCCGCCCAGCGCGTCAGGTAGTCACGGGCCGACTCGTCTGGGCCTTGGACACACAGGGAGAGCTGACGCGGCTTGGGAGGACACTTGTAGGTGCTGGTGAAGTTGCGAGTGAAGGCGTCGGTGAAATCTAGCCAGCCGTTGATGCTGTTGGGCTTGAGGCTATTCAGCCACGTCCGAGCCGTGTCCTGGAGCATGAGGGGCACGTACTTCACCGCGACACGCCTGTTGCCTGTGGCGATGCTGACAGCCGTGGAGTAATCCACCAGCCAGTCCTCTGGTTTTACTGATCCGTTGTACTTGGGGTGTCTCTGGGGAGCGAGAAGCCCTTGGGAAAAGGCTCGTTGCGGATGTGAGGGCCGAAGCAGGCCGGACCGAGGTCATCTTCTTCTTCAACCGCCTGGAAGCGAGCCAGACGGTCCAGGTGGTGGCGGGCGTCGTTCTCCCCAACCCCCTCGCGGCAGCCCAAGCGGCCTGCCAGAGGGGGGTGGTCAACAGGCGGCGAAGACACGCGCCTCTCCCGCCTGGGAGGAGGCAGATGCTCCCCTCGTCGTTCTATGGCCCTTGGACGGTCGTCTTCGTCGCGCTCGATGGTGACGCGAGTCTACCCGCTGCGGCTGGCAGCAGGCTCTGAGTCTCGCCGGTTGGTGGCGCCGACTGTTGGAGAGCGGGACGTGGCTCCTTGCTCCCGCCGAAAAGGGCAGTTGTCGGCATGCGCGCCCGCCTCTGATACCCGGCGACGGGCGTCCTGCTGCGTAGCAGCAGCGCCGAGGAGCTGGCGGGCACGCTGGGTCATGCAACGGAGCTCGTCTCCCTCTAAGTGGCCCATCTCATCGACTGTCGCCTGGGCAGCCCTTAGGTTCTCCGACGGAGTGAGGTACACAGGCCGCGGGGCCCCCAGCATGTCTGCTAGCAGTCCGCCGCGGTCGCGGACAGCGCTGGCTCGACTAGGCTCGCCAGTAGCCAGCGTGCCACAAATGGCGCGGTCCATTTCGCGGCGGTAAGTTTCGGTGAGGCGTCGGGAGGCAGCCAATTTGTTGGCGCTGTCGAGGAGCGAAACGTGGAGCGCCTCCAACGCCGCGCCGTCTGCCCCCGCCGCGACAGGGGTGGCGAGGTGCTGCAGAGCGGCCTCGAGCGGGTCTGGGCCCGTCATGCACGATGGTTCGCCGTGGTCGGAGACGAGCACCTCCGTGACGGTGCTGATGGTGCCGTAGATCGGAAGAACGGGGAGAGGGTCGTTGATGATCTCCACGTTCTCAGGGAAGGAGTCGACCGGCCCTGCGTCGAGGTCGACGATCATGTCCACTGGTGGGTTGGAAGAGCCCACTGACTCCATGTCAGAGGCGCGCTCGTCAACGATGTGAAGCTTGTCGAGGAGCTCGACGAGGAAGCTCTCCGGCTCCACTGGCTCGGCCGCCGGAGAGGGTTCGTCGTGGATGCGGGCGGCGCCGAGCAGATCGGCGAGCCCGCTCACGGCGCATGCAGCCTCAGCGCTGTGAAGCATCCTGGTCTCCACGCCAGCGGGCGTGCCGGGCTGGCTACTCTCGCCAGGAAGGAACAAGGTTCCCGTCCAGAACATGTCTCCGGACGACGGTGCACCTAGCCCCACGGTGGGCGCCAAATGTCGGGGTTTTGGGACGACATATGCCAACGGATGGCTTATCATGCATGGGGTCAAAAGAACGTTGCCGGGTTCGGGAAGCGGGATAAAGCGATACTTAGGACGCCTACGAATCTTACCCAGGTCCGGGGCTCTCCGAGGAGATAACACCCCTAGTCCTGCTCTGCGGGGGCTCCGCGTCATGACTAATAGCACTAAAGTAGCTACAAGATTGCTCCTCGAGCTGTGTGGTTCAAAGGAAGAAGATGAACCAGGCTAGCTCACCTCCTCTCTCTCTCTATATCTAGGGTTTAACCTCGGGATCTTCTAACCGACCAACCCCTCCTCATGGAGGACCCTGGGGGGTTTATATAGGCCTACCCCCAGGGGTACAATGGTAAACTCGACGGCGTGGCCCCCAGCCGTCAGTGTCTTCTGGCGTCGGCCTCACCGCCTGTCTGCTGGGGCCCGTCGCCCGCGGGCCCCTCGTGACTGTCTTTCACTATGGGGGTGCTTCTGCTGACGACAGCCTTGACGAGAAGGAAATGGCTACAGTGCCATCGCCTCCTGCCGTACGCTGCCGCCCCGCCCCGTCCCGTCACCTTGATGAGGCTCGGACTTCTAGGGTGGGGTTTGCCGTCTGCTACCAGACGGCCGTCTGCCAGGGGCGGCTTGTTCATGAGCTTACCCGCTGACCGATGGGGCCAGCCGCCTGCTGGCCCCGCCGTTTGCGGGTAGTGGGATCGTGGCCCCCTCTGACCGATGCTTGGTCACGAGCTTCGTGGCTACAGTGACCCGCCGCTTAGGAGATATTCACAAGGTACACGGCCACAGTAGCCACGCCCTTATAGATCTTCCAAGGACATGTTCTCCTGTAGCCACGCCTCTGCCATGCAGGGGTCCCCCCAGCGTGCTCCCTGAGGAAGGAGTGCGGGGCCGTCTGCTGGCTGGTGGTGTTGGTGTCGCCGCCTGCTGGGTCCTTGCCGCCTGCTCGCGGCCGGCTCCTAGGGAAGGCTACCCTAGGAGGCGGCTCGACGAGCAGACGGCCGCAGCGGACTAGGCGGATGTCATTTGTCTTAAAATACCAAGGGTTGGCGCCGAGGGTACCCATGGTCAATATCTCCGACAAGTATCGTTATTTTCTGACCTTCACTGATGATTTGAGCAGATATGGGTATATCTACTTGATGAAGCACAAGTCTGAAACATTTGAAAAGTTCAAAGAATTTCAGAGTGAAGTAGAGAATCATCCTAACAAGAAAACAATGTTTCTACGATCTGATCATGGAGGTGAATATTTGTGTTACGAGTTTGGTCTTCATTTGAAAAAATGTGGAATAGTTTCACAACTCACGCCACCCGGAACACCACAACGTAATGGTGTGTCCGAACGTCATAACCATACTTTATTAGATATGGTGTGATCTATGATGTCTCTTACCGATTTACCACTATAGTTTTGGGTTATGCATTAAAGACAGCTGCATTCACGTTAAATAGGGCACCATCTAAATCCGTTGAGACGACGCCTTATGAACTGTGGTTTGGCAAGAAACCAAAGTTGTCGTTTCTTAAAGTTTGGGGTTGCGATGCTTATGTGAAAAAGCTTCAACCTGATAAGCTCGAACCCAAGTCGGAGAAATGTGTCTTCATAGGATACCCACAGGAAACTGTTGGGTACACCTTCTACCACAGATCCGAAGGCAAGATATTCGTTGCTAAGAATGGATCCTTTCTAGAGAAGGAGTTTCTCTCGAAAGAAGTGAGTGGGAGGAAAGTGGAACTTGATGAGGTAATTGTACCTTCTCCCGAATTGGATAGTAGTACATCACAGAAACTAGTTCTAGTGATTCCTACACCAATTAGTGAGGAAGCTAATGATGATGATTATGAAACTTCAGATCAAGTTACTGTTGAATCTCGTAGGTCAACCAGAGTACGTTCCGCACCAGAGTGGTATGGTAACCCTATTCTGGAAGTCATGTTACTAGACCATGATGAACCTACGAACTATGAGGAAGCGATGATGAGCCCAAATTCCGCAAAATGGCTTGAGGCCATGAAATCTGAGATGGGATCCATGTATGAGAACAAAGTGTGGACTTTGTTTGACTTGCCCGATGATCGGCAAGCCATTGAAAATAAATGGATCTTTAAGAGGAAAACTGACGCCGATGGTAATGTTACTGTCTACAAATCTCGACTTGTTGCGAAAGGTTTTCGACAAGTTCAAGGTGTTGACTACGATGAGATTTTCTCACCTGTAGCGATGCTTAAGTCTGTCCGAATCATGTTAGCAATTGCCACATTTTATGAAATTTGGCAAATGGATAATGAAACTGCATTCTTTAATGGATTTATTAAAGAAGAGTTGTATATGATGCAACCAGAAGGTTTTGTCAATCCTAAAGGTGCTAGCAAATTGTGCAAGCTCCAGCGATCCATCTATGGACTGGTGCAAGCATCTCGGAGTTGGAATATACGCTTTGATAAGTTTATCAAAGCATATAGTTTTATACAGACTTGCGGTGAAGCCTGTATTTAAAAGAAAGTGAGTGGGAGCACTACAACCTTTCTGATAAGTATATGTGAATGACATATTGTCGATCGGAAATGATGTAGAATTTTCTGGAAAGCATGAAGGAGTGTTTGAAAGGAGTTTTTCAAAGAAAGACCTCGGTGAAGCTGCTTACATATTGAGCATCACGATCTATAGATATATCAAGACGCTTGATAAGTTTTTTCAATGAGTACATACCTTGACAATTTTTTGAAGTAGTTCAAAATTGTCAGGACCTCGATCCTAAGTCACACAGGTCTAGCCTGTAACACATCATATCACTTTGCGGCCTCACGCATGGTATCCCCACGGGTGCCACCTTACCTGGCCCGGGACCGTTTGCGCATTTTGGCACACGTATATGATAGTGTCGCTAGCATCCATATGACAGAGAACCTGGGCCGACATTACTAGTTATAAACCAAAAGTGGCACTAAATTACAGAGACAGGCATACATGACCCAGCAACGAACGTGTCGGTCATCAACGTATGGACCCAAGTCGTAGCAAGCTACAAGGACTTAAAGGAACAACGCGTGACATTTCCCCTAAGGGACAGACACAGGAACGAAGAAGGACACATGCCGGCCAGCCTAAGTGTTCCGGAGCAGTAGCAAGCTACCAAGGCTCAGTGGAAGCACTAGGAGACATTTCCGTGTAAGATAGGCTACCAAGGGTAAACAACTAGGTGTCGGATCCCACACATAGCAATACACATTACACGTACGCATAACATGCAAGTATGTGTTGTACAACATGGCATCACACCATAACTCAACAACACATATAGATAAAGCCCAAAAGAGCCATCATAGCATTTATTACAAACAGAGGTCACATGACCCAACATACAGAGCATACAGGCAACAGAAGCATAACATGTCTGAGTATAGACAACTACAAATGAAAAAGGCTGAAAAGCCTGACTATCTACAAGACCCTCCCAAGGGTACAAGATCGTAGCTGAGGTAACAAGCTAAACGTCGAAGTCCATGCGGAACCACTAGCGCGACTGAAGTCTCTCTGCAAAAACATAAATTAAGCAAACGTGAGTACAAAGGTACTCAGCAAGACTTACATCAGAACTAGCTACATATGCATCAGTATCGACAAAGGGGGTGGTGGAGTTTGACTGCAGCAAGCCAGCTTGACTCGGTGGCTATCCTAAACTACGACTGCAAGTAACTCCTTTGAGGTGGCGCACACGAGTCCACATATTCACCAATCAATAGACCACTATGGATCTGCTCTCGTCTCCCTACGAGAAGGCCATCCATAGCACTCACGCTTATCTTGCGTGTTTTAGAGTATCCACTTTCACTTGTCTATGAACTGTTATAGGCAACCCAGAAGTCCATTACCGCGGACACGGCTATTCGAATAGATCATATATAACCCTGCAGGGGTGTACTTCTTCACACATGTTTCCACCACTTAGCGTCTGCACACGACATGTGCTCGGCAGACTTCAAGCGAAAGCCGACGTGGGTGTAGACCACGACCTAACCAACCACTCAAGTCTCTCGTCCAGGTTTATCGCCTATTTGGGTTCCATCCGTGGGGAGATCCGGCCGGGGTGTCGCTCACGGCCCCAAACGATGTGTACAGGGTTCCCGCGTCACCAAACGGGCGACCGGTACACCGTGCCACGTACCTGCCGTGTCATAGCCCACCCCGAGGGTCAGCACTGCGCACGACCTCCAGTAAACAACAAACACCAGAAACTAGTTGCAATTCCTGGACAGAGAACAAGGGCAGTCAATAAGTCGAGCGGGGTCATATTTCAGGGCCCAATGTGTGGTAGTAGCTGTTTCATGGATAAACCAGCACAGAACTCAGTTCCTGAGGACGGTTTCAATGAGACAACCCACCATGTACTCCTACATGGCCTCTCATCGCTACCTTTACCAAATCGTGTTCACACACTTAGCTCACACACAGTAGGACATGTTCATCACATTCCAATTCATCCTCGATGAATCAGACCTGACACAACTCTAAGCAATAGCAGGCATAACCAGAAAGCATCAATGAGTAGGCACAACATGGCTCAAACAACTCCTACTCATACTAGTGGGTTTCAACTATTTACTGTGGCAATGACAGGTCATGCAGTGGAAAGGGGTTCAACTACCGCAACAGGTAACAATTGAAGCGTTGTTGTCCTAATGCAGTAAAAGAGAGCAAGAGCGAGAGAGTGGGATTGTATCCGAATGCTCAATGGGGTTTTGCTTGCCTGGCACTTCTGAAGATATTAATAGCTCTTCATCGGTGTCATCGAACTCATCGTCGGAACGTCGTCTACTGAGAGGGGACAAAACCGACAAACAGAGAAAGAACACAATCAATGCAATGCAACAATATGATGCATGAACATGACATAGCAACATGCTGTGGATTGAGCTAATGCAACTAGCAACACAATTAAATGAAGTTGGTTTGAACACAAGATTCAAATTCAAACTCCATATGTGATTATTTAATTGTCATTTAATTGATTTGACTTGAACGGTAGGTTTAACTTGTTCAAACATGCATGAAAATGCCATAAACAGATTCCTCATATTTTTCTGATCATTTTTCATATATAAATTATTTTCATCTGAGCTACGGTTGATTTTATATGATTTTTAGAAGTTTTGGCTATTTTCTGAAATAAATAAATCATTTCTGATTTATTTTAAATTACAGAAAATAGTTACTGCGTCAGCATTAGGTCATGCTGACATCAGCAAGTCAACAGGGGCTGGTCCAGTCAAACCTGACCAGTGGGGCCCACTGGTCAGTGACACAACTAACTAAACTAACTTATTTAACACTAACCTAGTTTAATTAGCCGGACGGGGCCCACATGTCAGTGTCTACTTAAGTTAATGACTGCAATTAAAACTTAATTAAAACCTTAAACTAAAACTAGTCAGGGCTGGTCCCACAAGTTAGTGACTCAGGGGGGGTCAAACCTCGTCGGTCAAAGTGGTCAACCCGCCGGCTTTAGGCCGCCGGCGACGACCCGAGGCGGCGGAGGACGTCGGAAACGCAGCTCCGGCGACCATTTGGACGGCGGCTTGGTGCTACGCATAGCTGGGGAGCTCGCGCATCTAATGGAGGCAACGGGAGGACACGGGGACGGCGGAGCTCGTCGGAACGGAGCTCACGGCGGCGCCAGAGTTCTGGCTGCGGTGAAAACAGCGTTGCAGCGCACGACAGGGGCATCCGGTGGCCTCAATCGACGCGCAGGGGTGCACTGAGTGCAGTGGTGAGCTCGGACACGAGCGGCGATGGCTAGAATGACGGCGGCGACATGGCCGGCGGCGAGGGGTTCTCGGCTCTGGTGGCTGACGTGGTTAAGGGTCGAAATCGACGGAGGGGAGAGAGGGGATCGACGGAGGGGCTCACAGGGGGTCGGTCGGAGGTCTCAGTAGGCTCAACAGGGGCCGGACGGTGTCGGAATCCCAACGGCGATCTCCTGTGGTCGAGGAAGAAGACTAGGTCGACGACGGCGCTCCAGGGGCTTCTGGCGTCGGGCAGCTCGGTGAGGAGGAAGAGAGGAACGAGGCGGAGCTACTGGGCACTCCGGCGAGGCGAGAGGTGGACGGTGGCCGCGGTTATGGCGAACGGCGGCGACGTCAGCGCTCGGGTGGCGCTCGGCTGCGAGATAGAGTGGGCTAGAGGAGGGGATGAGGCCGAGGGAGAGTGGAAGGAGGTCCAGGGGGTGCGTGGCGTCCGTAGCGGCGTCGGGGAGGCAGCAAGCATGCAGGAGGTGGCCGGAGTGCGGCGACCACGCGCCGGCACGCGCGCTCGTCCTCCTGGCAAGGAGGAAGACGATAGGGAGGCGGCGGTGGCGGGCTGGGCCGCCAGCTGGGCCGCAGGTAAGGCCAGGTAGTGGCTCAGGTGGGCTTCCTCTCTCTCTGTTTTCTTTTTTAATTTCTGTTTCTGTTTTTTTTCTTTCTTTGTTTATTTTCTTTTGCCACTGTTTTGAAATTAAACAATTTCAAACAATGCCAAAAACTCCTCTGAATATTTTTATTTTGCTAGATGGACTTTTTCAGAAGCTCATAAAACATTTCAGGGGTATTTGAAATTATATTCTAATTATATGAATATAATTCAAATTCAAATAGCTAATGATTTAAATTTAAAGTCCCAAAAATAAATCCTTAAAAATGTTCCTAAATTTTGGTTTGGTCTCAAAGCCTTGCCAAAATTATCAAACATTGATGAAGGCATTTTGGGTTTATTGAATGCAAATTTTTAAAGCTGGACCTATTTGGATTTCAAGGTGCTAGGGTTTGAACATCCCCAATTCAAGTTTAACAAAATTTAAACATGATGCACAAGCAAGACTAACTGGACCAGAGCAGGCCAGAACTAGGGATGTGACAACTCACCCCCACTAAACAAGAATCTCGTCCCGAGATTCAAGCGTAGGGTAAGAAATCGGAGGGGACACTAACTAACACAATCTTCACGATCCAAGTGCCCTTCATATGAATGTTGATTGCTAGCATCATGTTGATCTTGAAACCCTTGCTTACCAGATCTTTGTCCAACACAGTGATAACAGAAGAAACTTTAGAGTAATCTATCTTGCCAAAGATCGAGTAACTCAGATCAACTCATGGAGTGAGACGTTGAAACAGCTCTTGAGCTGAGACACAGAGTACACCTCCAGGGGGATGGAGTGAAACAAACGATGAAGGTTCACCTAGTGGCAATAATTCCACACCTAAGAAGATGGTGATTGATACCACCAGACGGGGCACCTTAGAGAAGGTGACTCGTAGAGTTATTCCTTTAAGTGGCAAAAAGAATTACTTTTGATATAGAGATCATTGGAACTCTCTATACCAGCCTAAGGCAAACACAATCGATCGTTTGATGGAGTCCGAAGGAATGACATTCTCGGCCAGAATGGATGATGTGGACTACCTTGTAAAGGACAATGCCAAGGTTGATTTTTCTTATCACCGGAATTGGATGGGATCCATGGTAAAATGGCACATTGGCGGTGCAAGTTGGGAACAAAATGCAAATGCTGGGAATGATTCTAGTAACTGGGAAGAAACCCAACAGTAGAGAGTAAATTGCTCTTTGAGAGGTTACAACATAACCAAGAACACTGGGAGCAATCCCGGTTAGTGTCGAGGATAACACCTAGTGCTTGTGCGTGCTCTCAAGAACTTGAGCATTCCCATATTCATCAAGGTTTTACCAATATCCGTGTCAAGGATCCTGGCAACACAACATACTACCATGATGAATAATGATGGATAGTGCAGATGCAAAGGAAGATAACACTTCTCAGATTTCACCCTAGCGGAGTCAAGGGGCAAAATCTGGATGATCGACCGAGAGATATTTAGCACTCCGCTTCTAATGTTCTCCTTGGTGTACTAGGTACCACGGTCAATGCTTAAAAGCATCAACATGGCCATCAAGTAAGATCAGACTTCGGGAGCACAAAAAGTCCATAAGGAACAACTAGGGAGTAATTCCTACGAAGTCCTTATGGGGAGGTGGCCAATTTCTTCAATCAAGATACTACAACAATAGGTCTTCCGGCTAGGTGTGTTGGGCACGACATTCACTTTACCGGTAATCGAGAGACCAATATTATAGTTCTTGGAAAATGCTCCAACCATCATAGCTGCCTGAGATTCAGTTCTGGTTGGTGTCAGGATATTCCAGACGTCATGTCTGGAAACGAAAGTTTGCAACACAAATCGACGAGATGGCGTTGCGAAATTCTCGGGGAGTGAACTACGATAGCAAGCTCCAAAACATGAGCTAGTTCTGCTACGTACCTGTGAACACGTTGTCCCAGACAAACGTGACCACATAGTAGTCTTATAATAAAATACTATCGAGTTCAGATTGGGAATCATCATTAGAGATAACGAAGTCTTGTGCATGTTCGTCCGGGCCCTTCGGAAATAGCATTTGAACTTCTTTTCTTTGAACAAATCAATCAGTGGCTTGGTGTGCTAGGGATACATACAGAATGAAGATGATCAGTCTATCAGACCATAGAATACTTCGCACGTATGTATGACTGACTTGGAATGACTCCAGAGGAGGTAAAAACATGCTTTCTCGAATTCACGGTGGCAACTTGCATCAAATGCACATGAATTAGAGGAAGTCACTTCTTTCATCCAACATATACCTCATGAACGGGACACGAAGGCAATGCTTACAAAGTTTCCAACACTAGCTTAATGTCCTACAAAATCATGGAGAAGATAGCAGTGTTGCTGATGGGATCAACAACAATTCATCCAGGTTTCCATGGAGATGGAATTCAATAATTAAGTGAACACGGTGATAGCATTGGTCAGACCAAGAGATATAACGGTGTATGCTCGAGGGATCAACCACGAGTAAGACAACGTTACGAATATCATTGGTTCTGATTTGATTTGAGGATAGCCCACACTCAAATCAAAGTTTGACATGACAATAGGTCCAACAACTGATCACAGGGACCAATTGATGAAGATGTCATCTATCTTCAACACACGCAAACATACCCCTTGAGATGAACTAAGCTGGCAAGCTTTTATCTTCCAACTCTCCAAGTTATTGTTTTAGCTTAACCAACCAGTTCAGGGTATCCAACACAGATTCTTGGAGAAGTGGTGGTTTTTAGGGAACCAACTTGATCACGAACTCAACATAGCAGTCAGGGAACAACCCGGTAATACTTCCGATAAGATATTCGGAAAATCACGAACCACCGACATGTTATTAAGCTCGAGAACAATCTTGCTTTTCAGGACAAGACGATATGATCAAAAGGATGAGGGATTTATGCAATCCTAACTCATTGATCAACGAGTGCACCAGAAAAAATGGACTAGGTAGCACGGTCAATCTTAGAATGGTGATTAGTAACCAACACACTAAGAATGAAATTGTTGTCCTTTAACCGCCAAGCAACGAGATTGCTAGGGGTATTGATTTCACACATCACAATTCACTTGTCGATATTCCGACTACGATAACACGGAGACCGAGGAATGAACGATAATGGCGAGAAGTATCACCTTATCAAAAGTTCATAGGAGGTCGTGCAATTCTCATGACATTCTTGACATAAAGATGGTAATACTCCAGGATAGAACAGTTTAGAAGCGGGATTAGCGTTCTTCATCTGCGAAGTACAACTTCTTTGACCTAATCTTGGATATGGATAAGGTACTGGAGTTTGTTTCTCCTAGTCATTCCAGAATAGAATGGCTTGACGGACCACAAGAGTAAAGGCATCGATGAACACAAGTGCACGACTACTCCTGACTATCAACTGATAGACGAAGGTCATAAAACAACTGAAAAGGGACAACTCAAAGGAACATATATCTTTCTGAGTTGTGGATGCATAGGTTAGTATGTCGAACGACTTCCACATATTTCTTCCGGATAACCCATGCAGAAAGGTAGGACTGGCAGAGTCACAATATGAATGGAGTACCACTCAAGAGCACTCTGGTTGTGATCTTTTGGTTCGGGAGAACTTCTGCCAAGATGGTTCATGGTATTGGAAGAATGATAACCACGGACCTCGAGGACTATCACAAGGTTACTAATATCCTAAAGGAACGAGCAAATACTATCAACATGAAGTAAGTAGGGTGAAGCTCGGGTTCAAGAACCCAGGAATAGAATACCTACCAACTAAATAGCATCACGGGATGCTTTCGAGAATGATGGCCAAAATCATCACACTGGAATATAAAACATTGCTGGATTACTGGGTGATCTTCTAAGATACTTAGGGTCATAATTATAACTCCAACATATGTGTCGAGGTAACAAAGTACCACAACTCACCGTCTAGTGTGGTTAATCTGGCCTAAAAGGACATTAAGAACAGGTAGGAATGATTTGCAAATGCATCAGATTGTTTCGAGACCTGGGATGACTCGGACAGCATAACGGCTGCAAATGCTCGAAAATACTTTTGAGATCCAAGCAAAAAGGGTAGCATATCCACTTAACATCATAATTTCAAGGTTCTGAGACCAACAGTTGAACAAACAGAAGTAGTAGAAACTGAACTGAGGGTTGAATCCACAATAACGTGATCCTGATAAATAGAATGAGAATCCTAGTTCTTAATCCCGTAGAAAGAAGAAGGTGACTCAGATCAGAAGGTCATAGGGCAAAGGAGTAAAAAGAGCCTTACGTTCCCTTCCACAAACAATTCCCTTACATAACTAAAGAGTTTCTAGACACGACTTCGACCAGTTTGGCTTGCTAATCCTACAGGCAGTCAGGCTCTGATACCAAAGCTGTCAGGACCCCGATCCTAAGTCACAAAGGTCTAGCCTGTAACACATCATATCACTTTGCGGCCTCACGCACGGTATCCCCATGGGTGCCACCTTACCTGGCCCGGGACCGTTTGCGCATTTTGGCACACGTATATGATAGTGTCGCTAGCATCCATATGACAGAGAACCCGGGCCGACATGACTAGTTATAAACCAAAAGTGGCACTAAATTACAGAGACAGGCATACATGACCCAGCAACGAACGTGTCGGTCATCAACGTATGGACCCAAGTCGTAGCAAGCTACAAGGACTTAAAGGAACAACGCGTGACATTTCCCCTAAGGGACAGACACATGAACGAAGAAGGACACATGCCGGCCAGCCTAAGTGTTCCGGAGCTGTAGCAAGCTACCAAGGCTTAGTGGAAGCACTAGGAGACATTTCCCTGTAAGATAGGCTACCAAGGGTAAACAACTAGGTGTCGGATCCCACACATAGCAATACACATTACACGTACGCATAACATGCAAGTATGTGCTGTACAACATGGCATCACAACATAACTCAACAACTCATATAGATAAAGCCCAGAAGAGCCATCATAGCATTTATTACAAACAGAGGTCACATGACCCAACATACAGAGCATACAGGCAACAGAAGCATAACATGTCTGAGTACAGACAACTACAAATGAAAAAGGCTGAAAAGCCTGACTATCTACAAGACCCTCCCAAGGGTACAAGATCGTAGCTGAGGTAACAAGCTAAACGTCGAAGTCCACGCGGAACCACTAGCGAGACTGAAGTCTCTCTGCAAAAACATAAATTAAGCAAACGTGAGTACAAAGGTACTCAGCAAGACTTACATCAGAACTAGCTACATATGCATCAGTATCGACAAAGGGGGTGGTGGAGTTTGACTGCAGCAAGCCAGCTTGACTCGGTGGCTATCCTAAACTACGACTGCAAGTAACTCCTTTGAGGTGGCGCACACGAGTCCACATATTCACCAATCAATAGACCACTATGGATCTGCTCTCGTCTCCCTACGAGAAGGCCATCCATAGCACTCACGCTTATCTTGCGTGTTTTAGAGTATCCACTTTCACTTGTCTATGAACTGTTATAGGCAACCCAGAAGTCCATTACCGCGGACACGGCTATTCGAATAGATCATATATAACCCTGCAGGGGTGTACTTCTTCACACATGTTTCCACCACTTAGCGTCTGCACACGACATGTGCTCGGCAGACTTCAAGCGAAAGCCGACGTGGGTGTAGACCACGACCTAACCAACCACTCAAGTCTCTCGTCCAGGTTTATCGCCTATTTGGGTTCCATCCGTGGGGAGATCCGGCCGGGGTGTCGCTCACGGCCCCAAATGATGTGTACAGGGTTCTCGCGTCACCAAACGGGCGACCGGTACACCGTGCCACGTACCTGCCGTGTCACAACCCACCCCGAGGGTCAGCACTACGCACGACCTCCAGTAAACTACAAACACCAGAAACTAGTTGCAACTCCTGGACAGAGAACAAGGGCAGTCAATAAGTCGAGCGGGGTCATATTTCAGGGCCCAATGTGTGGTAGTAGCTGTTTCATTTATCAACCAACACAGAACTCAATTCCTGAGGACGGTTTCAATGAGACTACCCACCATGTACTCCTACATGGCCTCTCATCGCTACCTTTACCAAATCGTGTTCACACACTTAGCTCACACACAGTAGGACATGTTCATCACATTCCAATTCATCCTCGATGAATCAGACCTGACACAACTCTAAGCAATAGCAGGCATAACCAGAAAGCATCAATGAGTAGGCACAACATGGCTCAAACAACTCCTACTCATACTAGTGGGTTTCAACTATTTACTGTGGCAATGACAGGTCATGCAGTGGAAAGGGGTTCAACTACCGCAACAGGTAACAATTGAAGCGTTGTTGTCCTAATGCAGTAAAAGAGAGCAAGAGCGAGAGAGTGGGATTGTATCCGAATGCTCAATGGGGTTTTGCTTGCCTGGCACTTCTGAAGATATTAATAGCTCTTCATCGGTGTCATCGAACTCATCGTCGGAACGTCGTCTACTGAGAGGGGACAAAACCGACAAACAGAGAAAGAACACAATCAATGCAATGCAACAATACGATGCATGAACATGACATAGCAACATGCTGTGGATTGAGCTAATGCAACTAGCAACACAATTAAATGAAGTTGGTTTGAACACAAGATTCAAATTCAAACTCCATATGTGATTATTTAATTGTCATTTAATTGATTTGACTTGAACGGTAGGTTTAACTTGTTCAAACATGCATGAAAATGCCATAAACAGATTCCTCATATTTTTCTGATCATTTTTCATATATAAGTTATTTTCATCTGAGCTACGGTTGATTTTATATGATTTTTAGAAGTTTTGGCTATTTTCTGAAATAAATAAATCATTTCTGATTTATTTTAAATTACAGAAAATAGTTACTGCGTCAGCATTAGGTCATGCTGACATCAGCAAGTCAACAGGGGCTGGTCCAGTCAAACCTGACCAGTGGGGCCCACTGGTCAGTGACACAACTAACTAAACTAACTTATTTAACACTAACCTAGTTTAATTAGCCGGACGGGGCCCACATGTCAGTGTCTACTTAAGTTAATGACTGCAATTAAAACTTAATTAAAACCTTAAACTAAAACTAGTCAGGGCTGGTCCCACAAGTTAGTGACTCAGGGGGGGTCAAACCTCGTCGGTCAAAGTGGTCAACCCGCCGGCTTTAGGCCGCCGGCGACGACCCGAGGCGGCGGAGGACGTCGGAAACGCAGCTCCGGCGACCATTTGGACGGCGGCTTGGTGCTACGCATAGCTGGGGAGCTCGCGCATCTAATGGAGGCAACGGGAGGACACGGGGACGGCGGAGCTCGTCGGAACGGAGCTCACGGCGGCGCCAGAGTTCTGGCTGCGGTGAAAACAACGTTGCAGCGCACGACAGGGGCATCCGGTGGCCTCAATCGACGCGCAGGGGTGCACTGAGTGCAGTGGTGAGCTCGGACACGAGCGGCGATGGCTAGAATGACGGCGGCGACATGGCCGGCGGCGAGGGGTTCTCGGCTCTGGTGGCTGACGTGGTTAAGGGTCGAAATCGACGGAGGGGAGAGAGGGGATCGACGGAGGGGCTCACAGGGGGTCGGTCGGAGGTCTCAGTAGGCTCAACAGGGGCCGGACGGTGTCGGAATCCCAACGGCGATCTCCTGTGGTCGAGGAAGAAGACTAGGTCGACGACGGCGCTCCAGGGGCTTCTGGCGTCGGGCAGCTCGGTGAGGAGGAAGAGAGGAACGAGGCGGAGCTACTGGGCACTCCGGCGAGGCGAGAGGTGGACGGTGGCCGCGGTTATGGCGAACGGCGGCGACGTCAGCGCTCGGGTGGCGCTCGGCAGTGAGATAGAGTGGGCTAGAGGAGGGGATGAGGCCGAGGGAGAGTGGAAGGAGGTCCAGGGGGTGCATGGCGTCCGTAGCGGCGTCGGGGAGGCAGCAAGCAGGCAGGAGGTGGCCGGAGTGCGGCGACCACGCGCCGGCACGCGCGCTCGTCCTCCTGGCAAGGAGGAAGACGACAAGGAGGCGGCGGTGGCGGGCTGGGCCGCCAGCTGGGCCGCAGGTAAGGCCAGGTAGTGGCTCAGGTGGGCTTCCTCTCTCTCTGTTTTCTATTTTAATTTCTGTTTCTGTTTTTTTCTTTCTTTGTTTATTTTCTTTTGCCACTGTTTTGAAATTAAACAATTTCAAACAATGCCAAAAACTCCTCTGAATATTTTTATTTTGCTAGATGGACTTTTCCAGAAGCTCATAAAACATTTCAGGGGCATTTGAAATTATATTCTAATTATATGAATATAATTCAAATTCAAATAGCTAATGATTTAAATTCAAAGTCCCAAAAATAAATCCTTAAAAATGTTCCTAAATTTTGGTTTGGTCTCAAAGCCTTGCCAAAATTATCAAACATTGATGAAGGCATTTTGGGTTTATTGAATGCAAATTTTTAAAGCTGGACCTATTTGGATTTCAAGGTGCTAGGGTTTGAACATCCCCAATTCAAGTTTAACAAAATTTAAACATGATGCACAAGCAAGACTAACTGGACCAGAGCAGGCCAGAACTAGGGATGTGACAAAAATGGATCAGTCAGAGAAGGAGTTCTTGACTGAGTTGTAAGGTATGAAGTTGAGTAAGACTCAAAGCCCGACCTCGGCAGAAGATAGAGAAAGAATGAAAGTCATTCCCTATGCCTCAGCCGTAGGTTCTATAAAGTATGCCATGTTGTGTACCAAACCTGTTGTGTACCTTACCATGAGTTTGGCAAGGAGGTACAAAAGTGATCCAGGAGTAGATCACTGGACATCGGTCAAAATTATCCTTAGTTATTGGATAACTAAGGAAATGTTTTCTCGATTATGGAGGTGATAAAGAGTTCGTTGTAAAGAGTTACACCGATGCAAGATTTACACTAATCCAGATGACTCTAAGTATCAATCTGGATGCATATTGGAAGTGGGAGCAATTAGCTAGAGTAGCTCCATGCAGAGCATTGTAGACATAGAAATTTGCGAAATACATACGGATCTGAATGTGTCAGACCCGTCGACTAAACTTCTCTCACAAGCAAAACATGATCACACCTTACTACTCTTGCGTGTTAATCACATAGCGATGTGAACTAGATTATTGACTCTAGTAAACCCTTTTGGGTATTGGTCACATGGCGATGTGAACTATGGGTGTTATTCACATAACGATTTGAACTATCGGTATTAAATCACATGGAGATGTGAACTAGATTATTGACTCTAGTGCAAGTGGGATACTGAAGGAAATATGCCCTAGAGGCAATAATAAAGTTATTATTTATTTCCTTATATCATGATAAATGTTTATTATTCATGCTAGAATTGTATTAACTGGAAACTTAGTACATGTGTGAATACATGGACAAAACAGAGTGTCCCTAGTATGCCTCTACTAGACTAGCTCATTGATCAAATATGGTTATGTTTCCTAGCCATAGACATGAGTTGTCATTTGATCAACGGGATCACATCATTAGGAGAATGATGTGATGGACAAGACCCATCTGTTAGCTTAGCACTATGATCGTTTAGTTTTACTGCTATTGCTTTCTTCATGACTTATACATGTTCCTATGACTATGAGATTATGCAACTCCTGAATACCGGAGGAACACCTTGTGTGCTATCAAACGTCACAACGTAACTGGGTGATTATAAAGATTCTCTATAGGTGTCTCCGAAGCTGTTCGTGGTGTTGGCATAGATCAAGAATAGGATTTGTCACTCCGAGTGTCGGAGAGGTATCTCTGGGCCCTCTCGGTAATACACATCATAATAAGCCTTGCAAGCAAGTGACTAATGATTTAGTCACGAGATGATGTATTACGGAACGAGTAAAGAGACTTGCCGGTAACGAGATTAACTAGGTATGGTGATATCGACGATCGAATCTCGAACAAGTAACATACCGATTACAAAAGGAACAACGTATGTTGTTATGCGGTTTGACCGATAAAGTTCTTCGTAGAATATGTATGAGACAATATGAGCATCCAGGTTCCGCTATTGGTTATTGACCAGAGATGAGTCTCGGTCATGTCTACATAGTTCTCGAACCCGTAGGGTCCGCACGCTTAACGTTTGATGACGATCGATATTATGAGTTTATGTGTTTTGATGTACCGAAGGTAGTTCGGAGTCCCGTATGAGATCGAGGACATGACGAGGAGTCTCGAAATGGTCGAGACGTAAAGATCGATATATTGGGCGACTATATTCACACATCAGAAAGGTTCCGAGTGATTCGGGTATTTTTCGGAGTATCGGAGAGTTACGGGAATTCGCCGGGGAGTATATGGGCCTTATTGGGCTTTAGGGGAAAGGGAGAGAGGAGGCTGCGCCCCTCCCATGGCTTGGTCCGAATTGGACTAGGGAGAGGGGTTGCGCCCCCTCCTTCCTTCTCTTCTCTTTCACTTTCCTTCTCTCCTACTCCTACTACTTAGAAGGGCTCCTAGTTCTACTAGGAAAGGGGGAATCCTACTCCCGGTGGGAGTAGGACTCCCCTAGGGCACGCCATAGAGAGGGCCGGCCCTCCCTCTCCTCCACTCCTTTATATACGGGGGTAGAGGCACCCCATAGACACACAAGTTGATCAGTTGATCTCTCCCAACCGTGTGCGGTGCCCCCCTCCACAGTAACACACCTCGGTCATATCGTTGCAGCGCTTAGGCGAAGCCCTGCGACGGTAACTTCATCATATCCGTCACCATGCCGTCGTGCTGATGAAACTCTCCCGTGAAGCTCAACTGGATCAAGAGCTCGTGGGACGTCATCAAGCTGAACGTGTGCTGAACGCGGAGGTGCCGTGCGTTCGGTACTTGATCGGTTGGATCGCGAAGAAGTTCGACTACATCAACCGCGTCACTAGACGCTTCCGTTTCCGGTCTACGAGGGTACATAGACACACTCTCCCCTCTCGTTGCTATGCATCTGGTAGATAGATCTTGTGTGATTGTAGGAAAATTTTGAAAATACTACATTCCCCAACACCTTCGTGGGTGGAGCCCTCCGTGCACATGCGCAGTCGTTACCCTTCGCGGGTTGAAGTCTCCATCAACTTAGATGTATGATAGCACCACCTATCGAAACCAAGACAAAAAACATCGTTGTCTTCACTTGTGTTTGCTCCCTCAAAACTCCTCCCTTTACCTTCATGTGCAATTGTTTTACTTTCCGCTGCTACACTCTTAGAATTGCATGTGTAGGTTGATTGCTTGACTTGTGCTAAGTTGCTAAAATCTGCCAAGAACTAAAATTAGGAAAAGGCTAGATTTTTAGTTAGTCAAGTGGTCAAAGTTGCATGCTTTACTTCACAATACCTATATACTCTTGTTATGCATGCTTGTTGTGTATTGTGAAAGTTAAACATGTGCTAAATCTCCATTCTAATATCAAGCATGTTAAAAGCTGCCACTTTTCTTGCTAGAGTCTATTCACCCCCCCTCTAGACACATACTCTTCTCGATCCTTTCACCGTGACATCTCTTTTATTGCAAACAAATAACTATAACATCATTGATAACCTACAAGTGTAGGAGATCGTTTGTAGCCTTTTTCAATAAGTAAGAGTGTCGAACCCAACGAGGAGTTAAAGGTAGAACAAATATTCCCTCAAATTCCACCTACCACCGTTACAACTCTACGCAAACTTAATGTTTGCTTTACCTAGAACAAGAATAAAACGAGAAGTACTTTGCGAGAATAAAACAAAAAATAAAGGGTTTTTTACATCCGTGCCCCTGATTCCTTAGCCATACTCATTCATCCCCACGATCTTAACATTTGCTCACTTTTCCTCACTCTCTTGTCTGAAACCCTCAGAAATGGTCACAAACGGTGGATGCCGTCAGGTCAGTGCTTTGACTGTTAACACTGACGAATGGGGCCGCACTGACGGTGTCGCCCGTTGGACCTGATGAGTGGGGTCGTGTCGGACACTGCCGCTGTTGATCTGTTGGGCCGTGGTTAGACTGTTGGGTCGTGCATGCGCCGCAACGAAGGAAGCATGTTATGCATGCATGACATGTCCAGCTAGCCTGCTATGCATGCACATAGCTAGCCTACCTGCATGCGCCGCTGTCCGCCGCCATGATGCGCTGACCGGCCTCCCCTGCACGTGAGCCACCACAGACACTAACCGGGTTGTTTCTGCACGTGAGCCTCCACAGACGCAGGGACGGTTGCTCCCGCTGGTTCGTCTCATCTCGCACGCGTGTCTACTCGATGTAGAGCATTGTTTCACACTTTTCGATCCACTCACATCTTTTCAACGCGACAATTAAAACCTGTTGGCAATCAAGGTGGCATATCGATCGACGTGGCTCGTTTGAACGTAGAAAATCCAAAGCGCCATCGGTGCCACTCTGTTTCCCTTCCCCTTTCCCTATTTAACCCACCCACCGCTCCACCTATTCTCCACACATCTATTTGCGCCGCCCCCTTCTCTTCTTCACCCAAACCCAAAGCACTCTCAAAGCGAGGCGAGCATGCAGTACAACGGCCCCACCTTCCGGCTCCCACCGACCGTACCGGAGAGATGGTATCCGCCCGGCGTCGTTGTGGAGAGGACGCTTCGCGTGTGGGCGTTCTCATGATGGAGGGGCGCAATGGAGTTTTGCTACTTCTCGAGCTTGCGTTGTATTCCCTTGAAGAGGAACGGGTGATGCGGCACAGTAGCGTAAGTATTTCCCTCAGTTTTTGAGAACCAAGGTATCAATCCAGTAGGAGACTACACGCGAGTCCCTCGCACCTGCACAAACAAATAAGAACTTCGCAGCCAACGCGATATGGGGTTCTCAATCCCTTTACGGTCACTTTCGAAAGTGAGATATGATAGTTTGATATTTTTGGTATTTTTGGATATAAGAACAGAAAGTAAAAACAGCAAAGTAAAGTAGATTGTAGATTTATATGTTGAGAATAGACCCGAGGGCCATAGGTTTCACTACCGGCTTCACTCATCATAGCAGATTTCTACGGTGGGTGAACGAATTACTGTCGAGCAATTGATAGAAAAGCAAATAATTATGAGAATATCTAGGCATGATCATTATATATAGGCATCACGTCCGTGACAAATAGACCGAAATGATTCTGCATCTACTACTATTACTCCACACATCGACTGCTACCAGCATGCATCTAGAGTATTAAGTTCAAAAGAATAGAGTAACGCTTTAAGCAAGATGACATGATGTAGAGGGATAAACTCAAGCAATATGATATAAACCCCATCCTTTTATCCTCGATGGCAACAATACAATACGTGCTTTGCTGCCCCTACTGTCACTGGGAAAGGACACCGCAAAGACCAAACCGATAATTCAAAGAGACTTGCAAGGATATTACAATCATACATAAAATAATTCAGAAAAGAACCAAATATTTCTCATAGATAATCTTGATCATAAACCCACAATTCATCGGATCTCGACAAACACACCGCAAAAAGATTGCGTCGAATAGATCTCCTCGAAGACCGAGGAGAACTTGGTATTGAGATCCAAAGAGAGAGAAGAAGCCATCTAGGTACTAACTATGGACCCGAAGGTCTGTGGTAAACTACTCACAACTCATGGTGAGGCGATGGTGTTGATGTAGAAGCACTCCCTGGAAGATCCCCCCTCTGGGGGAGCTCCAGAACAGCCCAAGATGGGATCTCACGGGAACAGAAGGTTGCGGCGGTGGAATTAGGGTTTCTCTGTTGCTTCGATGTTTTCAGGGTACATGGGTATATATAGGAAGAAGGGGGGCATCGGGGGAGCAACATGAGGCTCATGAGGCAGGGGCGTGCCCCCCACCCTCGTGGATGCCACGTGTGCCCTATTCTGTGGTTCTCAAGTCTCCCGTGAAGATATCGCTCCAAAAATTATCTCTCCCGGAGGTTTCATTCCGTTTGGACTCTGTTTGATATTCCTTTTATGTAAAACCCTGAAATAGGCAAAAAATAGCAATCTGGACTGGACCTTTGGGTTAATATGTTAGTCTCAAAAATAATATAAAAGTGTATAATAAAGCCCATTAAACATCCAAAACATCATATATATAATAGCATGGAACAATAAAAAATTATAGATACGTTGGAGACGTATCAAGTTTGCCCAATGGTTCCTCGGTGCGGGCTCGCCGGTGATGTTCTGATTGGAGGATGTGCGTCCAAATGCCAGCACTCCGCCGATCAGGCTCATCGTCAACTTCGCCAATAGATTTGATGCGTACTACCTCCTCGGAAAGGTGTTTTGGTGTGGATGTGAATTCATCGCATTCACAACCCACAACATCTTCACAACTTCGACTGCATCTTCCCCACCTGCGTCGGTATGCACAGCCTACCCTACTACCTCGGCGAGGACGGCATGGAGGAGGAGCACTGAAGAGAAGGCGCGGTGAAGATGGTGGTGAAGGCCCGATCGGTCTCGTGAAGCTTGTCTTGCCCGTTAGGGCTTTTTATATTTTTTATGTTATGTCGTTGGTTGTACCGTGAACTCTTTTATGCACCCTATTTTTATGTAAGAACTATGATATGCTTGCTACTTTCTATGTTATGGATGTACAATTGCTACGTGAGATATCGGTAGATGGATATAGTGTCATAGCCGAGCCCTAGACATGCTCTCTAGATGGATATGGTGCCGTAGCCGAGCCCTAGACATGCTCTCTAGATGGATATGGAGCATAATTGGTTTGATGCCAACATTTGGCATATTACCAATATTTGGCATGCCAACATTTGGCAAAACCAAAAGTTGCCAACGTTTACCGACTTTTTGTGAGATGGGCAAGAAAAAATTGTAGCCAATCAATCACTAGCCAACATTTGGCATTTGCCAAATATTGACATGCCAAATTTTGGCATCGAACCAATTATGCTTGGGTTCCCATTATGCTTATGGTGCCGTAGTCAAGCCCTGGACATGCTCTCAAGATGGATATGGTGTCGTAGCTGAGCCCTAGACATGCTCTCTAGATTGATAAGGTGGCTAATGGTGCCACCAGACTTTATTTTAGATGAAAAAATCGTGTATAAAACAAAAACAAAAACAAAATATCGTGGATACAATATACAGAAGGAAATTGCCACGATATCTACAAATAAATTTGACATGGACAAGTTCAATAAAGAATTTTTCATGGTATCTACACTAGCAATGACATGGAAAAGGTTATTCTTAAGTTCGCCATGGCAATTATCTGTACAAAAATGCGGACAATAGTTGTACTGCTTACCATCATGCACTATTTTTGTTCGGCATGGCAATAAATGGATTTACCATGGCAATAATCAAGCAACAAAAATAGAGCCGGCGTGTGCACTATTTTCTAGGCCTCTTTTATCTTTGTGGTCCTACGACACTCAACGCAATGCGACAGCCCAACCAGAGCTTAGTTACAATTTGGGCCGTAGAACTACGTTTTTTTCCTTCGGTGGTCGGTGTTGTCTGACGAAGCTGAAGAAACTGAAAGTGTACAAAATTGACATGATCCACAAATTAAGCAACACAGAGCATAGAGCACATGATCCACAAATTTAAGCAAATACTAGAGCACAGGATCCACAAATTTAAGAAAACCCTAGAGCACATGATCCACAAATTTAGCAAAATCCTAGAGCACATTACACCACACTAATAACATCTCTAACGAGTGATGACCAACAAGTAACCAAATCCTAGGGCAACTATACAAAAATAAAATCCTAAAGCTATCATATTTGTGTGCTTGTTCAATTGAATCATTTACTTCAAGTTATTGTTCATCTTCTTTAATTCCCCTTCAGATCTGCATCCCCAACTGTCAGAGCAGCACTTTCAGAGACCAAATTCGTTGATGCTAACGGCATATTGAGCTCCCTGGCTGGGGGCCCATTGAATTGAATCCGCTTAATGTAGTCATCCAGCCATTCAAAATGTGTGCATTTGTTCACGATCTGAAACGATAACATGAACCCTCAATCCCAGATTCAAGGAAAAAGAATTACAAGCAAATAGAAAATGAAATCAGATAAAAATCATGAGATCTAACGTGCCCCTCTAGCTTTCTCTCGCATTTCACGAACTCGCGCCCATAGTTGCCATTTTTGACCTCCTTCGAAGTCAACCGTATCAGTGGCGCGTTGCGTGGGCAGTCAGGACATCGCTCCATGGGAAGTGGACCATACTAGGTCCACAAGGGGCGGGAGGTTGCAGTGGAGTGATAACCCACAAGTGTAGGGGATCAGTTATAGCCTCTTTTGATAAGTAAGAGTGTCGAACCCAATGAGGAGCTAAAGGTAGAACAAATATTCCCTCAAGTTCTATCGACCACCGATACAACTCTACGCACGCTTGACGTTTACTTTACCTAGAACAAGTATGAAACTAGAAGTACTTTGTAGTTTTTGTGGGATAGGTTTGCAAGAATATAAAGAGCACGTAAATAAAACTAGGGGCTCTTAAGATAAAGATGCAACTAAAATAGTTTTAGTAGAAAGCTTTTTGTCACGAGAAAGTTATTTGTCCCTAGGCAATCGATAACTAGACCGATAATCACTATTGCAATCTTATTTGAGGGAGAGGCATAAGCTAACATACTTTCTCTTCTTGGATCATATGCACTTATGATTGAAAATCTAGCAAGCATCCGCAACTACTAAAGAACATTAAGGTAAAACCCAACCATAGCATTAAAGTATCAAGTCCTCTTTATTCCCATACGTAAACAACCTACTTACTCGGGTCTGTGCTTCTGTCACTCAGGCCACCCACCATAAGCAAATCATGAACATATTGCAAACCCTACAACGGGGATCCCTCACGCTTGCGCAACACGGAGAGCACCATAGGACAACACCAATAATAAAACATGCAACTCAAACCAATCACGATCATCAATTAACCCATAGGACAAAACAGATCTACTCAAACATCATAGGATAGCCATACATAGGTGCGGCTTGTGAACTGCGTGCCGTTGTCGGTGATGACCCTGTTGGGTACACCAAAATGGCACACTAGTCCCTTGAAGAACTTGACGGCTGACAGAGCTGTGACCTTCCTCACTGCCTCCACCTCCGGCCACTTTGTGAACTTGTCTATTGCAATGTACAAGTACTCAAAGCCCCCGACAGCACGGGGGAAAGGGCCCAGTATGTCGAGCCCCCAGACCGAGAAGGGCCAGGAGAGAGGAATGGTTTGAAGGGCTTGAGCTGGTTGATGAAGTTTCTTTGAATGAAACTGGCACGCTTCACACCTGGTGACCAGTGCCGTCGCATCCTGGAGGGCAGTGGGCCAGAAGAAGCCTTGCCAAAATGCCTTGCCGGCAAGGGCTCTTGACCCTATGTGGGATCCACATATGCCTCCATGTATCTCTGCCAACAGCCCCAGTCCTTCCTCTCGAGGGATACACTTCAATTTCACGCTGTTCGGTCTCTTTCTGTACAGGACGTCATCGACGAACTGGTACATAGCAGACCGACGTGCTACTTTTTCTGCTTCTTCCTGCTCCTCAGGAAGTTCCCCATTCTGGAGGAATCGGACGGTATGATGTGCCCACGCCGGAGCCTGGGGCGTGACGGCGAGGACTAAAGGCATTTCCTCCGCCATGGGAGGGGCTGTCTCGACGGCAAGAGCTTGACGCTCCGTCGGAGCTAGCCGCCCTGTGGCGGGCTCAGTGTCCCCGGCAACATCCTTGCCGGTGGCTCCGGGGAGCTCGGCGGGAAAGTACTTGCCGGGCCCTGATTTCCTCCTCTTGTTTTGCTTTGTTGATGGATCAACGGATGGCTGAGAGAGCTGAAGCACAAAGGTACCTGGTTCCACAGGTAGCTTGAGGGCAGCGCGCTTTGACAGGTAATCGGCGATGTCGTTCTCCGCTCGGGGAACGTGCTCCGCCTGTATACCATCAAAGAGCTCTTCCAGCTTTCTCACTTCATCAACGTAGGCCTTCATCAACGGGCTCTGGTAATCTTTGTTGACTTGCTTGACGACAAGCTGCGAATCACCCCTGACGACGAGTTTCTTGATTCTGAGGTCTGCCGCGATCCTAAGACCAGCAAGTAGCCCCTCATACTCAGCGGTATTATTCGTTGATACCTCCCTGGGGAAGTGCATCTGGACCACGTACTTGAGGTGCTCTCCAGTGGGCGCGACCAGCAGTACGCCGGCCCAGGCGGCCTGTAAGGAGAAAGCTCCGTCAAAGTACATGATCTAGTTGCAACTCGCCTCTTTGCCGGGGAGAGCAGTTTCCTGGACTTCTTCATCAGGCGTCGCAGTCCATTCTGCAACGAACTCTGCCTGGACTCGGCTTTGAATCATCGAGGTACTTTCAAACTTGAGGCCAAAGCTGGACAACTCCAGTGCCCACTCTACAATCCTTCCCGTTGCATCTGGATTGTGCAATATCCGTTGTAGAGGGAGGCGAGTGACGACAGTGATCTCGTGCGCCTGGAAGTAGTGACGCAGCTTCCTCGAGGCCATAAGAAGGCCGAAGAGCAATTTCTGCACACCGGAGTACCTTGATCTAGCCCCCAGCAAGAGGGAGCTAACAAAGTAGACCGGGTGCTGCATCATTTTCTTCCTTGGCTGCACTCCAACCAGCCGTGTCGTCTCTGCACCAGTGGCATCAGGCTCTATCGCTGCTATCACCTCATCATCAATTTCTCTCTGCGCCACTAGTGCGGCGCTGACCACCTGGTTTGTTGCCGCCAAGTATAGCATCAACGGTTCTTGTGGCCTAGGCGCAACTAGTATTGGCGCGGAGGAAAGATACCTCTTCAAATCTTGTAATGCTGCTTCAGCTTATGGTGTCCACTCCATCGGGCCTGCCTTTTTCAAAATCTTGAAAAAGGGGAGGGCGCGCTCGACAGACTTGGAAATGAATCTGCTCATGGCGGCAACGCAGCCAGCAAGCCGACGCACATCCTTGACCCGTTTGGGTGCTTCAATCTGCTCTATAGCTTTGATCTTGTCCGGATTGGCCTCTATCCCACGCTGCGACACAAAGAACCCGAGAAGCTTGCCGGATAGGATGCCGAAGACGCACTTCTCAGGGTTCATCTTGAGGTTGATCTTGCGTAGGTTTACAAATGTTTCTTGTAAATCCGGTATAAGGGTTGTCCTATTCTTGGTTTTGACCACTATATCATCCATATAAGCCTCCATATTTCTATGGAGCTGTGGTTCAAAACCAATCTGGACTGCCCTTGCAAACGTCGAGCCAGCGCTCTTCAACCCGAAAGGAATTCATACAAAACAGTACGTACCACATGGGGTGATGAATGCTGTCTTCTCTTGCCATGAAGATCCGATGGTAGCCGGAGTAGGCATCAAGGAATGACAACAAGTCACACCCAACCATGGAGTCAACAATCTGGTCGATGCGCAGCAACGGGAAGGGGTCCTTGGGACAAGCTTTATTGATATCTGTGTAATCAATACACAGCCTCCACTTCCCAATTGCCTTGCGCACTACCACTGGATTGGCCAACCACGTTGGATGGAGCACTCCTCTTACCAAACCCGTTGCTTCCAATTTCCGGATCTCCTCTGTGATGAACTCTTGTCGTTCCAAAGCTTGCTTCCTGACCTTCTTCTTGATGGGTCGCGCATGAGGACAGACAGCAAGGTGGTGCTCAATCACCTCCCTGGGAACGCCGGGGATGTTGGATGCTTGCCATGCAAACACGTCGACATTCGCCCGCGGGAAGGTGACGAGCGCGTCTTCCTATTTGTTGTCAAGGGTGGAGCTTATGGTGAAAGCCCCTCCCGTGTCGTCCTCCTTGATGGAGACCTTCTTGGTTCCTGGCGGTGTGGCCCTGGACCTCTTGTTTCTGCCGGTGGAGCTCTCTGGCATGTCCTCGACGGGAGCGCAACACTCCAAAGAGGTGCGCTTGCCGGAGTGGGTGTCCGAGGTCTCACCGGTCTTCTTCTTGCCGGTGGAGCTCTCTGGCACGTCCTCGACAGGAGCACAACACTCCGAAGAGGTGCGCTTGTCGGAGTGGGTTCCCGAGGTCTCAAGGTGTGGTGAGTGGGCCACTAGAACTGCCGCAGCTCACCGGTAAAAGCCGGACAGCCTACCTCGTAAGGTAGATCTCCAGGGCTCTCCGGTGATGGGCGACCCACAGCAGGCCCCGCTCGCCTGTCTGACTGGTGGAGCGCTCCGCGCCGGCGTTCTATGATGGTTTGAGCGTCTTCATGAGATCGCTCCTGAAGAACTTGACGCTGGTCGCCGTGGGTCCGTGGGTCGGACGACGCTATGGAGATGGCGTCACCCGCGACGTCCCGACAAGTCGACACACACGGTACCGGGATAGGAGGAGGCGAATGCACCGTGGCCATGGCGCTGCCGGTCCTCCCGCCACCGGTGTGGGTGCCCCCATCGGGGCGTCGACCTGGGAGCCCCGCTGGACTGGGTTCATCCTTGTTGGCGACTGCGACAACGCTTCGGATGGTGGCTCTCCATTCGTCGAGTTTCCCCATAATGGGAGGAAAGTCGAGGAGCAACTGCAAGCGTGCCGGGGCTTCGGCTGGGGTTAGCGGTAGCGAAACCTGCACGGACCGCGACGCGCTTCGACCCCTGACCGTGTCAGGAGGAGCTCCGTCACGATCCCGCGGTCGCATGCCGTTTCGACCAACGCTCCGGCGGGCGGGCAGGTCTTCTACGTCCCGGGAGTGGCGCTCGGGGCTCTTCCCGTGGCGACGGCCGGGATCTTCGGCGCGATGACGCCGCTCGTCGCGCGCTACTTGGGAGGAGCGTGCTGTGGGCGCCGGCGTGGGAGTCTCGGAGGCCCTTGCGTCGCCTTTGGGTGACGCGGCAGCGACCTTGGAAGGCCCCGCGCCACTCGCGGAGGGCCTGGCTCCGTCCTTGGACCTGGCGGTGCGTGGCCCGTTGCCAGGCGCACAAACATCGCCACCTCCCAAACTCCGGCTGCTGGGACGGCGTTGGTGTTCGCGAGTAGCGCCTCGGGCCCTTTCCGCGACCGGTCCGCTGCTCGCCCGCGTCGGGACGGGCTGTCCGGCTTCCGATTGGCCAACCGCCACCGTCGTCTTCTTCTTGGGCACCATGATGATGAAGAAGCGTCGAACTAACTGATAAAGCCGATTCTCACAACTGCGCCCCCTACCTGGTGCGCCAAAGATGTCGGTGTATTGGGAATGACACCTATGGGATCACAAGAATCCCTACTACGGTTGCGGGGCGCGGGGTTGAAAGAAGAGCGGATCAAACAAATAGCACACGGTTCCTTTACCCAGGTTCGGGCCACGAGGATGCGTAAAACCCTACTCCTGCTTTGGTGGATTATATGTTTGTGTTCTTCAGCTAACTACGGGGCGTGAGGAGCTCCCAAAAGCCGACTCGTGAGGAGTTCTGAAAAGCCGAATCCTTCTCCTGGTCGCCTCGGGCCTCCTTTTATAGGGAAAAGGGGTCGCCACAATGGCACACAGGAGGTGGAAAGGGTACGGTGATGCGAGGTTATCCCTCGCATTACATGACAAGGCGCATTTAATGCGCTTAGCTTAGGTGTCCTTGCTTTATCGAGGGCGGGGGAGACATCCGTCTTGTTCGTCGTCGCTCCTCCTTGTGTTGACACGCGCCCTCGCCAGCGGTGCCTGAGATGCCATGTAGGCAGGCAGGCAGCTGAGGTGGCGCAATGGTGGGTCTTCAAGAAGATCTGCATGTTGCCACGCAGGTGCCTGTCCAGCTGGTTGGGTCGGCAGCTGCATGGGGCGGTGGAAACTTAGTTGGTGCGGACCTGATGGTGGCCCTGCGGATGTCCTCGGCAAGGGTCTTGCCGCGGCACCTGCTGTCATCCCCGGCAAGATGCTTGCCGGAGGTCTTGTGGTCTTCCTTGGCTGGGATCCCGCCAAGGGTCATCGTCTTCTTAGCGTGTATCTGATCTTGAATGTCTTCACAAAGATCTGCATGCCACTACGGGGACGCCTCCCGAATCCTTTCCCCATGGGGGCAGTGGATTCAAGGGTGATCCGCTCCGTATGTGTGGGGCGAGTTGCCGCAGCGAGGGTCTTGCCGGGGCTGCTAAGGCTGGCCCCGACAAGGATCTTGCCGGGGCTGCTAGAACCGGCTCCCGGCAAGGATCTTGCCGGGGGATCCCGCTTCGTCCCTTTGCTCTTTGTGGTCTTGGCTTTGGGCTTTAGTCTCCATCGAGCTTCGGTCTTACCCTGGCTCACCTCCCTTGCCATGCTTGGTGTGGTGGTGCCCGTGGCTCAGACTGCCCGTGCACAGTTATAGGGGTACAAAAAGTGTACCCCTCTTTTTGTACACCGACACCATGGCGTGGGAGGGGCGAGAGCCCCTCCGAAATTGGATCTGTCTCTCTGTCTCTCTCTGTTTCTGCGTTCCCAGATTCTGGCCTTTCACCGTTTCTTAAATTCTCGTAGATCCGTAACTCTGATTGGGCTGGTTTTTGGACACGATTTTTATCCGGATATTAGCTTTCTTGCGGCGAAAGAAGGGCATCAACCACCTTACGGAATGGCCACGAGGGCCCAGGGCGCGCCCCTCACCCTCGTGGGCCACTCGGGCATCGTCTCACATTGGTTTCGCTTCCCTAAATTCACATATATTCCAAAAAAAAACTCCGTCAGTTTTTATCCTATTTGGACTCCGTTTGATATGGATATTCTGCGAAACAAAAAACATGCAATAAATAGAAACTGGCACCGGGCACTGGATCAATGTGTTAGTCTCAAAAAATAGTATAAAAGTTGCCAAAAGTATATGGAAGTTGTAGAATATTGGCATGGAACAATAAAAAATTATAGATACGATGGAGACGTATCATGGAACTCGACATATCGCCCAAAGTCGATGGAGAAGAAGAATCAAAGGAGTAGCTCCTCTCGTCGTCGTAGAATAAGCAGGAAAAGAAAGGGGAGGCAAGAGTGGGCGCAACCAACAACTCTCGCGGATCGCCCCACGAGCCAACGATGCGGAGCCGTCCATGTGATCCAACTGCGCGGAGCCTGCACGCAGCCTGCCCTCAGAATTCCTTCTAGAAGACCACATCTGAGGGTTGTCGCTTGGCGCTAGGGTATGATCGGACGACTGACGTTTGGAGCTAGGGTTAGGCTAAACCCCGAGGGGTTTAGAGGGGTTTTGAGAGGTTTCCAAGGCTTTGACTGAGCATAAATAATTTAAAAAAATCAAAAAAAAGAAACCTTCGTCATTCGTCCTTTTATAAGACACACTAACGAGGAAAAATACTAAAATTGGTATATGGGCATTTTCAAAAAATACACCTAGCTGGCATGATCAAGGTCAAATGAGCACCACTAATTTTAAAAAAGCAAAAAATATAAAACTTGCGCACAATGTTGTCTTATGTGACATGTTACCAACCAAAAATCATAAACTTGGTCTATGGTCATTTTCATGAAAAACCTTCACACATATGAGCTATCACACACAACATTTCATAGAGTTCAAGTAGAGGAGGTAGGTTAACTTTTGTTTTTGGAAAATTAAAAAAAAATCAACAAAGCTTGATTTGAAAGTGAATAAGAAGGATCTGAACTTAGTTATCCCTTTTCATATTTAAACGTGTTTTTAATGGTTTTCTATTAAAGTATATTTGTTTCAAAAAAAATAAAAATATGAAGATTAATTCAATAAATAGTGATACTTCGAATCTACACTCTATAGATTGAATATGTGTTAATAAAAAATATTCGGCTCATTTAGAGTAGGTCAAAAAAACTTGATTACAAATGGGGCTGTTTACCCTAGGCCCTAGCTTGGGAGCTCGTTTGGAGCATATTTCTCATGACTACAATTTTTACCACGTAAAAGAGATCAGATTGATCACCTAACGTTTATAATAGTTTAGCAAACTTTGCAACTCACACCACGGGGCAATGGACTTCAAGTGTTGGTTCAAATTCAAAGTTTTCCTAAAATTCAAATTTTGCCTCAGTTTTGTATGCTACCTCAAATTTCACATCAAATTACAAATAAAATTATTACACCTTACAAGTTTTCACAGTAGTTCAAATTGACAACATAATCCTCATTATAAATCCTTCAAGTTCAAAGTTTATGACTTGCATTCAAGTTCAAATTCAAATATTCGCCTTGCTCCTTGTGTTCCGGGATGGGTTAATCGTCTTGCTCCTGGTTTCCCTAACTGGGATATTTTGTGCTTTTGAAAGCTTTATCTTGTTGCTTCTGATCTTCACTTTTGCTGGTGGCTGTTTTGTTGAGCTTTAACTGACCGAGCAAGTGATCACCAGTTGACGGTCATCTGTGGGTTCACTAATCCTTAAAAGGAACTTCAGACAAAATAACTTCCTCCTCTCTTATAGCTTCAAAACCTTCATAAGCCATGGTTTCAAATTCTGCATCAGATGATGTTCAACCGAAGTTTCTTCCTCTCTTGGTATTTTTTGTCCCGTGCCTCTAATTATCGTAGAACTGGATCAAACAGAAATAAGCTTAGCCATCGATAAAAAATAGAACAAATGCAAAAAAGGGAAAGGTTGCACACATACCAAGCTGCTACTTCAGCTACATTCCCCTCTGCTCCTGCATTCTCCTCTGCATTTGCTGCTGCCCATTGTTCCTCTTCTCCAAATGATGCATCAACTGGATTGCTACAACGCCTAGCAATATTCCCTAGGATACCACATCTTTTGCACTTGCGATGTTTTTTACACGACCCTCTTCACCAGCTCTTATCATGTTTTACCTTGGTCTTCCTGGTGGTATAGTCAGTACAGGAGAATGGAGTTTGAACCCTGGGTCTACTATGTTCTGTTGGTCTTTCCCCAAGAGTGCAGGCACATTTTCAGCATAAGCAGCCCTAAATTTGGCAACAGAGAAACATTCAGAGCAATACTGATCAACTTCACCATCTTCACCTCCAATAACAGTCATGAGATGTTGGGCATGTATGCAAGGCTTCCCGTGGATCTGCCATTGCCTGCAACTGCATTCCTTAGTTGCAAGGTTCACTGGATATCTCCATTCCCTACTTATACTATCAGTGTATGTCACCTCATCCTCGTATGTCGACGGTCGAATGCATTTCATCCTTAGTCCTCTTGCCTTGGCATGCAATGCCTTAATCAAAGATGGGAGCATAACATGGCCAACATATTGTGTTTCTACAATTCTTTTACGAAGAGCCATCTTTATCATTATCATCTGCCTGATCTTATCAAATGCTTGCCACAACAAAAGCCCTTTCACTGACTTGAACTTTGCATTGAAACACTCAGCGAGGTTATTGGTCACATAGTCTACTTTGCAGATTTCATTGAATTTGCTTCTTGACCACACCTTTCCATGATGTTCATCCATGTACTTCTTCACCAAAGGATTATGAGCATACAACACTCTCAAATGGTGCTCATGCTTCCTCAAACTGCATGTGTATGATGCTGGCCATAGGTTCTCATCATAAACTTTGCCTTTGAATTTCTTTTCAAAATTATGTGCTAGGTGTTGCATACATTCCCTATGTTCCACTACAGGGAATACAATTTCTACTGCACTCTCTAAACCCTTGCAAGCATCTGTGTATAACTAAACTTGAGGGTGTACCTATAATATTGCGCAACTGTTGCAGAAACCATACCCAACTCTCCTCGGACTCTACCTCCAACACACCAAATGCAAATGGGAATAGCCAGTTGTGTCCATCATCTGCAGAAGCTGCTGCTAGCTGGCCTCTCCATCTTACATTCAAAGCAGTTGCATCGACAGCCAAATAGGGCCTACAACCATTCAGAAACCCCTGCCAACAAGCCTTGAAACAAACAAAAGCCATCCTGAAGCACTCCTTCTCCACTGTCTTCCTTTTTAATTTATACTGAGATGTATGCTTCTCAATCTCTACAACACTCCCTAGACTAGCCGTCTCCACTTCATCTTTGAAGGTGTAAAGCAACTGAAAACTCTCATTCCATGGACCATTAATCCTATCAAGAGCCCTCTCCTTAGCATAGAAAATCTTCATGTAAGATATATTGATCTTGTACTTCTCAAATAGCTTCCCATGGAGTGTTGTTGGACCAATTGTTGGTGTTTCCCTCACCCAATCCAAGATTGCATCTGCCACCCACCTAGTCTTTGCAAGCTTTGATTTGTCCTTTCCTCCTCCCCCTCCAGGTGGGAAAGTGTGCTCGTGCGTTTTTTTTAATCTGAAACAAAATGAAAAATGATGTCAAATACAATTAAGAAAGGGTTCCCGTTAAGAAACAGTACACATGATCTGAATATAGAATGGATAAATAATCTGAACAACGATTCAGTTGTCATACATGAATCAATTTGCTCTTTAGCATAGTGGATGCATGCAACCTCCACATACACCTATCATAAGGGCAATGAACAGTGAATCTACTTGGCTCACTCCTATCAATCTCATAGGAGTTTTCAGTGAGAATGAAATATGTAGTCACTGCATTACGACAGTCCACCATCGATTCGAATACGGTTCCTGGAGTAAGCTAAGGATTCTCCCTGTTCCACTCAATTGTTGGCATGTCCTCACCATCGTATTCTTGTAAAACTAAGGAGTCGATGTTCTCCTCCCTCTCTTCATCGTCAGTGTCATCAAATCTAGCACGGCTGCTAGGCTCCTCTGGATATTCATCTTTTGTTTGCCTGTTAACTGACTCTATCTACCAGTTCAGGGAATAGAGTCTCATCCTGTAATGCCCCGGATGTAATACTTTCCCTTTTGGGTATATAATATATCTCCGGCTTCATCTATTTCCATTCCGAGTTCTTGTCTTTCGGGCTTTCATCGTTTTGTTGTGTGAGTGTGTGGCATTCATTCATATCTTGTAGACATGTGCATTGCATTGCATTTGTGTTGTGGGTTGCATCCGGTTCCGTGTGTTTCTTCCCGTTGTCCGTTTCGCGTTCCGGAGCTCCCTCACGTGTCCGTGACGTCCCGTAGGCCTACTTTGTTGTTCGGGCGTTTTACGTTACCGGTGTGCCGCGAGGTTGTAGTGTGTGTTGTTGTTTTGTTGTGTGCAACCCGCCTCTCAAATCTCGTCTCGTTTGGACTCCGTTGACTTTTCCATCCGTTGTTCGTGTGGGTCCGATGTGCCTTCACTTCGTGTCCCGGAAACACCCCTACTGCTTTCTTTTATCTTCGTCTAGGCCCTTTAAAACTATCCCCGCGATCGGATCCGTCGGATCGCGATCGGAGGGCTCCTAGCGCCCCTAAACTCCCTCCTAACCCTAAAAACTGCTATATAATAGACCCTGGTCTATTTTGGCATGTCCCCTTCTTCTTCCCCTTCCCCTCTATTTTTTTCCCCTTTCTTTCAGATCTCAGATCCACAATTTTTTTCTTCTTCCCGGATCCCGAGGGGATCCATCGAAGAAGCAGCAGCCAGCCGCGGCTCGAGGCAGCCCCGCCGGGATCTCCTCGCTCGCGTCGCTGCGGGTCAACGCCCAGGCGCGCCTGCCCCCTCGACCGGCCGCTCGACCGACCGCCCCGCTCCAGAGCCTTCGTCGCCAGGCCCAGCTGCGCCCTCGACCGCCGCTTCCTCCCCTCGATATTCCGGCGCCGGGGCCCAGATCACCGCGCGGCCCAGGGGACCACTTCCCCGCCGCATCGGGCCAGGCCCGTACGCCGCGCCGAGCCGGTCCCCACTACCCACCGCGGGCCGCCGCCTTCGCTGCACCGGGCCGCCGTCGCCTCGTACCGGGCCGCACCCTCCCGCCGGATCCGCCCAGGCCGCCAGCAGGCCTCCCGCCTGGGCCGAGACCCCGCACCGGGCCTTCGCCAGCCGCGGGCGTGCCACCGCGCCGGCTCGCTCGCCTCAGTGGGTCGGCCTCGCCCCCCCTTCGCAGCCGCTCCGCGGGCCCAGCCGCCCAGCCACCGGATCGGGCCAGATCCGCGCCGCCGGCCCGCTCTGTTTTTTTTCCTGTTCCAGATCTGATCTGCTAGGTTGACTTCCTTTCCTTCTAAGTACCAGTTTTTCATCTGTCTGATGCATAGTTTGACCTGCTGTAACTTTTTGCCTGATGCTCCGTTTGGTGCGTGTAATATGTCCAGACGTTCGTGAAGATGTGCTCTACGTTTTACCTGTTGTTGTCATGCATGTTAGAGGTCATCTAGGTGCTTGTTTTGCTGTTGCAAAAGTGCATCATGATATAAACTGCTGTTATGTGTTATTTTCATGCCACCTTTGCCATGTGATAACTTTTAGCTCGTTTGTCCAAATGATGCAAATGACATGTCCACGTGTTCGTCTTGCCACGAACTACGTGATGCTTGTGATAGGTTGCATGGTAGATTTATTATTGCCTTGTTAGCATCTTTGCAAAGTGCCATGTTCATATGTTGTGTTTTCACTTGTTATGAAATGCCATCTTGTTGAGCTCGTTCCAATCGTTGTGTTCACCTCTATGAAGCATGCTTGTGTGTTTCGGGATCCCCTTCATGTGCACTTTGATGAGGTGCTTACCCTTTGCCATGTTTAGTTTCGAGGTGACTTAAACATGCTCTTTTATATGCTATGATGTTATTGCTGTTTTAGGACTTAGTGATTTTTCACTAAGTCTGAAATCTGTAACGTTCCGATGCCATGTTCGTGTGATGTTCTAGGACAAAGCATGTTAGTTTTGGGGTGGATTTTGATTGTTCCTTGTAATATATATTGTTGTCTTTCCATCCATGTCCTCACATGTCCATTTGAGTGGCTGTAGCATGTTTATCTTTTGCTCTAAAGTTTCAATAAAATTCTGCTGCCAGAATTTTATTGTAAAGTTCAAAATGTCCAAGATCATTGCTATTGATCTGTGACTCCGTTGGGGGTGCACTTTGGACCTAGTTGCTGTACTATATGTCTAGTTTGTGTTCAAGTCCTTTGCCATGCTTTTTGGGTGCTGTAGCTTAATTATTTTGAGCTCCAAAGTTGCTATGTTGCTGTAATTTTCAGCTTTCGCTCAAATCTTGTTTCGGGCATAACTTTTAGTCCGTAACTCCGATTTCAGCGATTCTTATATCAAACTTGATTGTTTTTCCGTGTAGATTAATAATATCAGTTTGTTTTCATGTTTTGAGGTGTTTTGCTTCAGTGATATTTTTCCGTGCTCCGTGTGCATCTTTAGTGCATCCATCATGCATTCATGTTTCCCGAGTGCGCATTGCATCTTGTTGATTGGTGCTTGGTGTGATTATTTTGTTTAGAGCCGGAAGCTGAGACCGGGTACGAGGTTGAGCACGAGGTTTCCAACGAGGTTGAGCACGAGGACCCTTCTTACGATCCGAACGACTTCTCTTCAGGCAAGATGACCGAACCCCGATAACATTACTATCTCTGCCTATTGCTAGTAGTCTCGATCTATAGTTTTGCCTCGATGCCCATGTTCTTCTTGTCAGCCTCCTACTTGTAACCAATTGCCATGTTTAACCACCCTACCTATGCAAACCGTTGCTTGGCTAAGTACGCTTCGCTCAACCCTTCTTATAGCGTTGCTAGTTGCAGGTGAAGTGAAGATGCTTGCTTCATGTTGAAGTTTGGTTGGGTTATATCACACTATATAAATGCTTTAAATGAAATCATCTATATATTGGCAAGGGTGGAAGGCTAAGCCTTTTGCTTGGTGATTTGTTCCACTCATGCCGTTAGGATCCGTATAAGCCGGTATTATGTTCCTTGATTATGCGTTCCTAACACGGTTGGGGTGTATGGGACCCCCTCGATAAACCGCTAAGTGCTAAGTCTTTTCCAGCAAGTCCCAACATTGGTACTATTTGCCTAATAACAAACTAAACTTGCATAGGGAGTTATAAACCCTTTTTCTTAATTCAACAACCCGGGCCAGTGCTCCTCATGAGTGTTGGTCCAAACTAGGGGTTACGCGGGGCCACCTCGAGGGAACTCAAGGTCTGGTAAAAACCTGTGGGATCACCCATCCGGTCGTGGCCTGAGACGAGATACGCGCGGCTACTATCAGGGTGTCGACACGCCGGGAGGATTTGCTGGATTAGCCTTACCTTAGCTCGGTATATCTTGAGCACGGGATTCCGAGGATACTCGGGTCTTCCCACTTTGGAGTTGCGACTCCGCGGATCGTGGGCTTGTAATGGGTCAAGTTGGAACACCCCTGCAGGGTTTGAACTTTCGAAAGCCGTGCCCGCGGTTATGTGGCAGATGGGAGCTTGTTAATTCCGGTTGTAGATAACTTGACACAATGTTTCTAATACACTACCAGCGTGTGTTCCGTGATTGTCAATTTCCGAATAGGGATTCGGGAGTTGAACACGGAGGGGTTATGATTGTGGAGCTTGTAGCTAGGATCACTTCGTGATCACTTCTCGCCGATGCCTTCTCTTCTCGCTCTCACTTACGTAAGCTAGAGGCTAGTTGCAGCTGCAGACTTGTTCTTTTCTTCAGCCGTATCCTCACCCAAAGGCTTTGATAGTTCTGTTACCCGGGAACGGGATTGCTGAGTCCTCTGTGGCTCACAGTTACTTCACACACCAGATGCAGGTCCAGCTGTGAGCTATCCAGGTGATGGCACCGAGCTGGATTGGGAGTACGACGAGGAGCGTAGTCGGTACTACGTGCGATACCCGGACGATCAGTAGTGGAGTCTCTTACTAGGATTCGATCCGCCTGTGGTTTATTTATCTGAGTTTGGTACTTTGACATTTGGCTTTTGCCCTTAGAGGGTTGTAGTGTTCTTAATGTATGATGTTTGAGACTTGTACTGTAATTCTGTGACGTGGCGAGTGTAAGCCAACTATTTTCAGTTTACTATCCCCTCTTTTACATGAGTTGTGCAAAGATTACCAGACTTGAGATCATTCTAGGATGGAATTATGCCTTTAAGTCGTGCCTCGACACGTAGGAGGTATAACTCCATCCTGGGCATTACAAGTTGGTATTCAGAGCCTTCTCCGACCTAGGAGCCCCCACTGTTTGATCGAACCGTTGACGGTCGAGTCTAGGCACACACTGAAAACTTTTTGAGTCCTATATTATATCGGAGAGTAGGATTTCTTTGCTTCTCATCCCCTTTATCTCTGGTGAGGACTCCTGACGTCTACTCTTGTCTCTCCTATCTTCAAAATTTGCACAAAATTTTTTAGGAATCCCGCGAGTATTCTGGGATTGTTTCGATGTTCTTGTGACAAGGATATTGTTCTCGATGCCTCCTGTTACCGAGGAGTTGAGCTTCGGGGTATCATTGTAACAAGCATATCGCGACAGTACTAAATACTTAAGACGGCCGACATCGAAAATCTCCCCTATACGGCCAGTGGCAAGATAACCCCGACATCACCCAGTACTGGGGAGGTAGTTCGGGAGTATTGCCATAGCTTGTTATAGTGGATGCTTTTCGAAGGTCCGAGGTACACAGTTTCCGAGAAAGACTGGTTATGTGTTGAAGGATGGATACACCTGGATGTAGGTTTAGAGTTGATTGCGCGGTGCTTCCCGTGTATCGCCAACACCTGATTGCATAACTGGAATCTTTCGGAAATCTATAGGTGGGTTTTATCCAGTAGATCGTAGGCATTCTTCCAACGAATGCAGGTTAGTGAGTTCGGGGTTCGACATTGAGTGAAGGGGTTATATGACCGATGTTACTATCAGGAGTTGCATCTTAAAGGGTCCTTGGCTATGCTGATCCGGGGATTGCAAAACCTTTTCGTAACGCGTTCATATGCTTTCAGCACAAAGATGTTAGAACGAAACTCCTCTCTTGTGTTTGTTCCTTTCCGTACCTTGTTGTTTACTTATTTTATCCTTTTGTTCCCTATGTGGCTTCTCGTGAAGACTGATGTTATCAATTAACTGAGAATATCATTCGTTCCTCTTGTTCGGATGATTTCATTCGTTCTTATTGTTCGAATGATTATTGTGAAGACTTGTTGTAATTCATTCCATTGATTCAGCTTATTCCTTTTGTCAATCAATTGCTGATTCGTGGTCATTTCTTACAGGATGGCTCCGAAAAGGGTTCCGAATGCTAACCCAGAGGGTGAAGAGGTTCCAGAACGTCCTCCTTCCCCTCCTCCTCCGCCTGAGGCTTGGAGAGCAATTATGCAGACTACAGCTCAGAACACTCAGTTGATGATGCAGATGATGCAGCAAATGCAAGCTATGCAAGCTAATCAAGCTAATCAGGGTGTTCCAGTGAATCAAGGCAACTTCTTCCAGCAGCACCATGCTACTCTCAACCAGTTCCTGGCTAACAATCCTAAAGCTTTCAGTTACTGTGTCGACCCTCTTGATGCTGAGGATTGGTTGACCGACATAAAGAAGCATTTTGAGTGCAGTAACGTGAAAGAAGATGACTATGTGAAGTTTGCAGCCTTCCAACTGAAAGATCAAGCAGCTGACTGGTGGCAGCAGTACAAAGACTCAAGGCCGGGTCAAGTGATCTCTTGGGAGAATTTCTGGAAGGATTTCCGCTCGCACCACATTCCTACAAGTGTCATCGAGGGTATGCGTGAGCAATTCCGCAACCTCAAGCAGGGCTCCATGACAGTCTATCAGTATAATGTCAAGTTCCAAAACCTCGCTCGCTATGCAAAGCAAGACATTCCTGATGCAAAGAGTAAAATCTATTAGTTCCGTGGAGGTCTCAAAGATGAACTTCAGCTTGCTCTCACTTTGTTCGAGCCAGATGAATTCGATAAGTTCTATAATATGGCTTTGAAACAAGAAGCAGCTCAGCTTAAGATGGAGGCTTCTAAGAAGAGAATTCGAGATGATGTTCACTCTTCCTCATCGTCTCAGTTGGCTGCGAAACAACAGAAATTCTGGCTTCCTCCTCCTCCAGTGATTCGAGCTCCATTCAACAACTTCAACAACTCCAACAACAAGAACTCTAGTGGTCGTGGTTTCTCCCACCCACCCAACCCGAGCAACCAGTCGAAGAAGCAGTTTCAGTCTCAAGGCTCCAAGTCCAGTGGCTCTCTTTTCCGTCCTCTCTCAGAAGTGACTTGCAACAAATGCACTCAGAAAGGTCACTATGCCAACAGATGTCCGAATCCGAAGCGTCTTCCTCCTCCACCACCTGTGAGTTCAGCTATTGTCAGGCATGATCCAAAGTCTGCAAGGGTTAATCTGATGAATGCAGCACAAGCAGAGGCTTCTTCTGATGTCATTTTGGGTAACCTTCCAGTGAACTCTATACCTGCTAAAGTTTTGTTTGATTCGGGTGCTTCATGCTCTTTCATGTCTCAACCATTTGCATCCAAGTATAATGTGGACATCAAAAGCTTGCCAAGGGAGTTATCAGTTGTTTCTCCGGGTAGATTGATGCATTCCAGTATATATGCTCCGGATGTTTCTATTCGCATGGGTGATTATCGATTTTTGCCTTCTCCGGTGATTCTTGGTCATTCTGACATCGACCTCATCCTCGGAATGGATTGGCTTTCTCAGCATGATGCTCACATTGATTGTGCTCAAAAGGAAGTCAAATTGACTCATTCTGAGGAAGATGTGATTATCTTCGCCTCCAGGGATAATACTATTCGGCTTTTCTCTCTTAATGATAAGGGCGAAATTAATGCCATAGAGCAAATTCCAGTGGTGAACGAATATCAAGACGTCTTTCCAGAAGATCTTCCAGGCATGCCTCCACACCGTCAGGTGGAGTTTGTCATTGAACTCGAGCCGGGCACTGAACCTGCTTGCCGGCGTCCTTACAAGCTCTCTCTGGATGAATTGAAGGAATTGAAGAAGCAGCTTGATAAGCAGGAGAGTATGGGTCTCATCAGACCGAGTACATCTCCGTGGGGCTGTGGTGTCTTATTTGTCAAGAAGAAAGATGGCACGGAGCGTCTCTGTGTTGACTACCGGCCATTGAACAAGAAGACGATTAAGAACAAGTATCCGCTCCCCAACATCAACGAACTCTTTGAGCAGCTCAAAGGAGCAAAAGTGTTCTCTAAGCTTGACCTCCGAATGGGCTATCATCAAATTCGCATTCGCGAGGAAGACATTCCCAAGACGGCCTTCAGAACGAGCTACGGTTCATACGAGTATACCGTCATGTCCTTCGGTCTCGCCAATGCTCCTCCTACCTTTTCAAGGATGATGCATTACATCTTCAACCCCTATACTGGTGAGTTCGTGCTTGTGTATCTGGATGATATTCTGGTGTTTTCCAAGAATGAAGAAGATCACGAAAAGCACTTGCGTCTGGTTCTTGATCGACTCCGAGAGCATAAATTCTATGCCAAGTTCTCAAAGTGCGAGTTCTGGCTCGATAAGGTTTTGTACCTGGGCCACATCATCTCAGCTGACGGTATTGCGGTTAATCCCGAGAAAGTTGAAGCAATTGTCAACTGGGAAGCTCCTCAGAACGTCAAGCAGCTCCGCAGTTTTCTGGGTCTTGCCAGCTATTGCAGAAGGTTTGTGGAGAACTTCTCCAAGATTGCCAAGCCTCTTTCCAACCTGCTTCAGAAGAATGCCAAATACTTTTGGTCTCCCGAATGTGAAGTGGCATTCAAAACCCTCAAAGAGAAGCTTGTCTCTGCTCCAGTTCTGACTCCTCCGGATGAAACCAAGCCCTACGAAGTGTTCTGTGACGCTTCTCTTCAAGGTCTTGGTGGTGTGCTTATGCAAGATAAGAAAATTGTGGCATATACTTCTCGGCAGCTCAAGCCAAGTGAGAAGAACTATCCCACACATGATCTCGAGCTAGCAGCTGTGGTACATGCTCTGATTACGTGGAGACATCTGTTGTTGGGCAGAAAGGTCGACATCTTCACTGATCACAAGAGCTTGAAGTACATCTTCACACAGCCGCATCTGAACCTCCGTCAGACTCGTTGGGTTGAAATGATCCAAGAGTACAACCCCAGCATTGAATACACTCCAGGCATGGCGAATGTGATTGCAGATGCTTTGAGCAGAAAGGCATATTGCAACAGCCTTCTTATCAAGCCGTACCAGCCTGAGCTTTGTGAAGCATTCAGGAAGCTCAACCTTCAAGTTGTTCCGCAAGGTTTTCTTGCAAACCTCCAAATTGCTCCTACCTTGGAAGATCAAGTCCGTGAGGCCCAGCTCAGTGATACCATGGTGAAGAAGGTGAAACATGGGATTGCAAAGGGCACTCCAAAATACAAGTGCTTCCGTGTTGATGAGAGAGATACCTTGTTCTTCGAGGACAGACTCGTTGTTCCCAAAGGTGATCTCAGGAAGCTTATAATGGAAGAAGCTCATGATTCTCTCCTTTCCATTCATCCTGGCAGTTCCAAAATGTATCAAGACCTCAAGCAATCTTACTGGTGGACACGCATGAAAAGGGAGATTGCCCAATTCGTGAATGAATGTGATGTTTGCAGAAGAGTGAAAGCAGAACATCAACGTCCAGCCGGTCTTCTCCAACCTCTTCCTATCCCCGAGTGGAAGTTCGACCACATTGAAATGGACTTCGTCACTGGTTTTCCTAAATCCAAGCGAGGCAATGATGCTATCTTTGTGGTGATTGACAAGCTTACCAAAGTCGCTCACTTTCTTCCAGTCAAAGAATCAATCAATGCAGCTCAACTTGCAGAGTTGTACACTTCCAGAATTGTGTCACTACATGGCATTCCTCAAGTGATATCCTCAGACCGTGGCAGCTTGTTCACATCAAGGTTCTGGGACTCCTTTCAGTCCGCCATGGGCACGAAGATCAGGTTCAGCACTGCCTTTCACCCTCAGACTAGTGGTCAAGTCGAGCGTGTGAATCAGATCCTAGAAGATATGCTCAGAGCCTGTGTCATCTCCTTCGGCATGAAATGGGAAGACTGCCTTCCATTTGCCGAGTTCTCTTACAACAACAGCTTTCAAGCAAGTGCAGGCAAAGCACCGTTTGAAATTCTCTATGGCAGAAAGTGTCGTACCCCTCTCAACTGGTCTGAAACAGGCGAACGCCAACTTCTTGGCAATGACTTGATCTCAGAGGCCGAAGAAATGTGCAAAGTCATACGTGAGAATCTCAAGGCCGCTCAGTCGCGTCAGAAGAGCTACTATGACGGAAAGCATCGTGATTTGGCTTTCGACATCGGTGATCATGTCTATCTCCGAGTTTCTCCGATGAAAGGAACCCAAAGATTCGGTATCAAAGGAAAACTTGCTCCTAGATACGTCGGGCCTTTCAAGATTCTTGGCAAAAGAGGCGATCTAGCCTATCAGCTCGAGCTCCCTTTCAACTTTGCAAATGTTCATGATGTCTTCCATGTGTCTCAACTTCGCAAATGCTTCAAGGCACCTGAGCGCATGATTCCGTTTGAGGATATTGATCTCCAACAAGACCTTTCCTACCGAGAGCATCCAGTTGCAATTCTCGAAGAAACCGAACGCAAGACTCGCAACAAGTCCATCAAGTTTCTGAAAGTCAAGTGGTCACATCACACAGACCGAGAAGCTACCTGGGAACGAGAAGATCATCTTCGTTCCGAGTACCCTTCCTTTTTCCAGTCCTAGATCTCGGGACGAGATCTTTTTGTAGTAGAGGAGAGTTTGTAATGCCCCGGATGTAATACTTTCCCTTTTGGGTATATAATATATCTCCGGCTTCATCTATTTCCATTCCGGGTTCTTGTCTTTCGGGCTTTCGTCGTTTTGTTGTGTGAGTGTGTGACATTCATTCATATCTTGTAGACATGTGCATTGCATTGCATTTGTGTTGTGGGTTGCATCCGGTTCCGTGTGTTTCTTCCCGTTGTCCGTTTCGCGTTCCGGAGCTCCCTCACGTGTCTGTGACGTCCCGTAGGCCTACTTTGTTGTTCGGGCGTTTTACGTTACCGGTGTGCCGCGAGGTTGTAGTGTGTGTTGTTGTTTTGTTGTGTGCAACCCGCCTCTCAAATCTCGTCTCGTTTGGACTCCGTTGACTTTTCCATCCGTTGTTCGTGTGGGTCCGATGTGCCTTCACTTCGTGTCCCGGAAACACCCCTACTGCTTTCTTTTATCTTCGTCTAGGCCCTTTAAAACTATCCCCGCGATCGGATCCGTCGGATCGCGATCGGAGGGCTCCTAGCGCCCCTAAACTCCCTCCTAACCCTAAAAACTGCTATATAATAGACCCTAGTCTATTTTGGCATGTCCCCTTCTTCTTCCCCTTCCCCTCTATTTTTTTCCCCTTTCTTTCAGATCTCAGATCCACAATTTTTTTCTTCTTCCCGGATCCCGAGGGGATCCATCGAAGAAGCAGCAGCCAGCCGCGGCTCGAGGCAGCCCCGCCGGGATCTCTTCGCTCGCGTCGCTGCGGGTCAACGCCCAGGCGCGCCTGCCCCCTCGACCGGCCGCTCGACCGACCGCCCCGCTCCAGAGCCTTCGTCGCCAGGCCCAGCTGCGCCCTCGACCGCCGCTTCCTCCCCTCGATATTCCGGCGTCGGGGCCCAGATCACCGCGCGGCCCAGGGGACCACTTCCCCGCCGCATCGGGCCAGGCCCGTACGCCGCGCCGAGCCGGTCCCCACTACCCACCGTGGGCCGCCGCCTTCGCTGCACCGGGCCGCCGTCGCCTCGTACCGGGCCGCACCCTCCCGCCGGATCCGCCCAGGCCGCCAGCAGGCCTCCCGCCTGGGCCGAGACCCCGCACCGGGCCTTCGCCAGCCGCGGGCGCGCCACCGCGCCGGCTCGCTCGCCTCAGTGGGCCGGCCTCGCCCCCCCTTCGCAGCCGCTCCGCGGGCCCAGCCGCCCAGCCACCGGATCGGGCCAGATCCGCGCCACCGGCCCGCTCCGTTTTTTTCCTGTTCAAGATCTGATCTGCTAGGTTGACTTCCTTTCCTTCTAAGTACCAGTTTTTCATCTGTCTGATGCATAGTTTGACCTGCTGTAACTTTTTGCCTGATGCTCCGTTTGGTGCGTGTAATATGTCCAGACGTTCGTGGAGATGTGCTCTACGTTTTACCTGTTGTTGTCATGCATGTTAGAGGTCATCTAGGTGTTTGTTTTGCTGTTGCAAAAGTGCATCATGATATAAACTGTTGTTATGTGTTATTTTCATGCCACCTTTGCCATGTGATAACTTTTAGCTCGTTTGTCCAAATGATGCAAATGACATGTCCACGTGTTCGTCTTGCCACGAACTACGTGATGCTTGTGATAGGTTGCATGGTAGATTTATTATTGCCTTGTTATCATCTTTGCAAAGTGCCATGTTCATATGTTGTGTTTTCACTTGTTATGAAATGCCATCTTGTTGAGCTCGTTGCAATCGTTGTGTTCACCTCTATGAAGCATGCTTGTGTGTTTCGGGATCCCCTTCATGTGCACTTTGATGAGGTGCTTACCCTTTGCCATGTTTAGTTTCGAGGTGACTTAAACATGCTCTTTTATATGCTATGATGTTATAGCTGTTTTAGGACTTAGTGATTTTTCACTAAGTCTGAAATCTGTAACGTTCCGATGCCATGTTCGTGTGATGTTCTAGGACAAAGCATGTTAGTTTTGGGGTGGATTTTGATTGTTCCTTGTAGTATATATTGTTGTCTTTCCATCCATGTCCTCACATGTCCATTTGAGTGGCTGTAGCATGTTTATCTTTTGCTCTAAAGTTTCAATAAAATTCTGCTGCCAGAATTTTATTGTAAAGTTCAAAATGTCCAAGATCATTGCTATTGATCCGTGACTCCGTTGGGGGTGCACTTTGGACCTAGTTGCTGTACTATATGTCTAGTTTGTGTTCAAGTCCTTTGCCATGCTTTTTGGGTGCTGTAGCTTAATTATTTTGAGCTCCAAAGTTGCTATGTTGCTGTAATTTTCAGCTTTCGCTCAAATCTTGTTTCGGGCATAACTTTTAGCCCGTAACTCCGATTTCAGCGATTCTTATATCAAACTTGATTGTTTTTCCGTGTAGATTAATAATATCAGTTTGTTTTCATGTTTTGAGGTGTTTTTCTTGAGTGATATTTTTCCGTGCTCCGTGTGCATCTTTAGTGCATCCATCATGCATTCATGTTTCCCGAGTGCGCATTGCATCTTGTTGATTGGTGCTTGGTGTGATTGTTTTGTTTAGAGCCGGAAGCTGAGACCGGGTACAAGGTTGAGCACGAGGTTTCCAACGAGGTTGAGCACGAGGACCCTTCTTACGATCCGAACGACTTCTCTTCAGGCAAGATGACCGAACCCCGATAACATTACTATCTTTGCCTATTGCTAGTAGTCTCGATCTATAGTTTTGCCTCGATGCCCATGTTCTTCTTGTCAGCCTCCTACTTGTAACCAATTGCCATGTTTAACCACCCTACCTATGCAAACCGTTGCTTGGCTAAGTACGCTTCGCTCAACCCTTCTTATAGCGTTGCTAGTTGCAGGTGAAGTGAAGATGCTTGCTTCATGTTGAAGTTTGGTTGGGTTATATCACACTATATAAATGCTTTAAATGAAATCATCTATATATTGGCAAGGGTGGAAGGCTAAGCCTTTTGCTTGGTGATTTGTTCCACTCATGCCGTTAGGATCCGTATAAGCCGGTATTATGTTCCTTGATTATGCGTTCCTAACACGGTTGGGGTGTATGGGACCCCCTCGATAAACCGCTAAGTGCTAAGTCTTTTCCAGCAAGTCCCAACATTGGTACTATTTGCCTAATAACAAACTAAACTTGCATAGGGAGTTATAAACCCTTTTTCTTAATTCAACAACCCGGGCCAGTGCTCCTCATGAGTGTTGGTCCAAACTGGGGGTTACGCGGGGCCACCTCGAGGGAACTCAAGGTCTAGTAAAAACCTGTGGGATCACCCATCCGGTCGTGGCCTGAGACGAGATACGCGCGGCTACTATCAGGGTGTCGGCACGCCGGAAGGATTTGCTGGATTAGCCTTACCTTAGCTCGGTATATCTTGAGCACGGGATTCCGAGGATACTCGGGTCTTCCCACTTTGGAGTTGCGACTCCGCGAATCGTGGGCTTGTAATGGGTCAAGTTGGAACACCCCTGCAGGGTTTGAACTTTCGAAAGCCGTGCCCGCGGTTATGTGGCAGATGGGAGCTTGTTAATTCCGGTTGTAGATAACTTGACACAATGTTTCTAATACACTACCAGCGTGTGTTCCGTGATTGTCAATTTCCGAATAGGGATTCGGGAGTTGAACACGGAGGGGTTATGATTGTGGAGCTTGTAGCTAGGATCACTTCGTGATCACTTCTCGCCGATGCCTTCTCTTCTCGCTCTCACTTACGTAAGCTAGAGGCTAGTTGCAGCTGCAGACTTGTTCTTTTCTTCAGCCGTATCCTCACCCAAAGGCTTTGATAGTTCTGTTACCCGGGAACGGGATTGCTGAGTCCTCTGTGGCTCACAGTTACTTCACACACCAGATGCAGGTCCAGCTGTGAGCTATCCAGGTGATGGCACCGAGCTGGATTGGGAGTACGACGAGGAGCGTAGTCGGTACTACGTGCGATACCCGGACGATCAGTAGTGGAGTCTCTTACTAGGATTCGATCCGCCTGTGGTTTATTTATCTGAGTTTGGTACTTTGACATTTGGCTTTTGCCCTTAGAGGGTTGTAGTGTTCTTAATGTATGATGTTTGAGACTTGTACTGTAATTCTGTGACGTGGCGAGTGTAAGCCAACTATTTTCAGTTTACTATCCCCTCTTTTACATGAGTTGTGCAAAGATTACCAGACTTGAGATCATTCTAGGATGGAATTATGCCTTTAAGTCGTGCCTCGACACGTAGGAGGTATAACTCCATCCTGGGCATTACACATCCCCATCATCATCTCGAGGCACTTCCTCATCAGGCTCTACATCTATTTCTACATCAGGTGTAGAAGGGAGAGGAGAAGTGGCAGAATTAGCGGCAGCCGACATGTTTTGGCTTTCAGAACCACTAGGTTTACTTGGTCTTGACCTACAAGGAGTGTGAGGACGCTAGCTATTAGTAGAGATAGATGATGTCTGAACACCCTGCCCCGTCGGGATATGTTGTTTGCGTGCCTGAAGCACAGCGATATGGATTTTACCAAAATGGCTGTCAGCATTCAAACTAAATAGCAATCCCAGATGCTCATCACAAGTTCATGGGACAAATCTCTGCTCAGTACTGTCGAAATATCTCAGTTCAACAGCATCGGCAGGGCTCCACGGATACTCACAATAGAGTGCCTCACATAAATCTGTGAATGAAACGCTGGTTTCTACCACTTTCGGATAGAAAAATCCAGAAATCAGATAAGGTTTAGTTCCACACAGCTCGCTAGTTTCCATTCTAATCGCCAGCCGAAAAGCAAGTGCAGGATCAACCCTATTCGATGAAATATAGGGCGCAGTGAGGCCGATTTTTTTTAGAAAAATTGCACTGTTTCACGCCAACGGTGGTCAAATACAGCCTAATTTACGAGTCTCCTAATAAATTTGAGAGGAAAATGATGCTTACCCAGGTGGAATCCATGAATTATCTGCCTCTGATTCGACCCAATCATCTCCATGGTGGATGGGACGGACGAGGTGCCCCGACATCTCTTCCTAATCCTAGATGCAGAGAGAGGGTAGATGTGGTGGAGGCGGCACGACGATGGCGGAGGCGGCACGACGGCGGCGGAGGGGGCGGAGGAGGGGGCGAAGTGACTCGATCTGATTCAGGTTACAGTGAGTATCGGTTTTGCGGCCCCACTCGTTAGCACGTAACAGTCAAAATGTGGACTCAGCCCTAGGTGGCCCCACTCGTCAGAGTTAATGGTCAAGCCATTGACCCGACGACAACGTCCGCAGTGACCAGTTCTGACGGTTTCGGGCAAGGGAGTGGGGAAAAGTGAGCAAAAGTTAAGAGTGTGGGATGAATGAGTAGAACTAACGAACCAGGTGCACAGAAATAAAAATCCCAAAAATAAATTACAAGATAATAAACTCGATAGTGTAGTAGAAAGCTTTTTGTAACACAAGAGATAGATTTGTCCCTAGGCAATCGATAACTAGACTGGTAATCATTATTGCAATTTTATATGAGGGAGAGGCATGAGCTAACATACTTTCCATACTTGGATCATACACATGTATGATTGGGACTCTAGGAAGCATCCACAACTACTAAAGATCATTAAGGTAAAACTCAACCATAGCCTTAAGTATCAAGTCATCTTTACTCCCATACGCAACAACCCCCTTACTCGGGTATGTGTCTGTCACTCACGCCACCAACTATAAGAGAATCATGAACGTATGGCAACACTCTACAGCGGGGACCCCTCATGTTTGCGTGACATGGAGGGCACCATAGGACAACACCAAAATAAAATATACAAGTCATACCAACCACAATCGTCGATTAACCCATAGGACAAAACGGATCTACTCAAACATCATAGGATAGCCACATATCATTGGATAATAATATATAGTGTTGAGCACCATGTTTAAGTAGATAATTATAGCGGGAATAGAGATGTTACATCGCTTCATAGAGGGGGAGAAAGTTGGTGTTGACAGTAGCAAGGTTGTTGATGTAGATCACCGTCACGGTCCTTGCCCCGGCGACACTCAGGCGCCACCGGGAGAGAGCACCCCTTCTTCTTCTTCTTCCTTGGCCTCCTCCCTAGATGAGCTGAAAATTTTAACATGATTTTATCCATAAATTATCTTTCTTGCGGTGAAAGAAGGGCAGCAACCGCCTTATGAGGTGCCAACTACCCACCAGGGCGCGACTAGACCCCCCTAGTGCACCTTGGTGCCTAGTGGGCCCGTCGAGCACTGTCTTGTGTTGATCCTTCTTCCAAAAATTCACATATATTCCAAAATAAATCTCCGAATTTTTTTATCGCGTCTGGACTTCGTTTGATATGGATATTCTACGAAACAAAAAACATGCAACAAACAGGAACTGACACTGGGCACTGGATCAATATGTTAGTCCCAGAAACAATATAAAATGTTGCCAAAAGTGTATGAAAGTTGCATAATATTGCAATGGAACAATGAAAAATTATAGACACGATGGAGACGTATCAGCATCCCCAAGCTTAATTCCTCCACGTCCTCGAGTAGGTAAATGATAAAAAAGATAATTTTTTATGTGGAATGCTACCTAGCATAATCTTGATCATATAATCTAATCATGGCATGAATATTAAGACATGAGTGATTCAAAGCAATAGTCTATAATTTGATATAAAGACATTAATACTCAGGCACCCAACAAACAATCATGTTTTTCAAAATATCAAGGCTAAAGAACGCCATCCCTACAAAATCATATAGTCTTGTCATGCTCCGTCTTCTTAACACAAAGTATAAATCATGCACTTGTCCGGTGTCAGCCAAGCAATTGGTTCATACTTTTTAACGTGATTCAACATTTTCAACTCTCACGCAATACATGAGCGCAAGCCATGGATATAGCTATATGGGTGGAGTAGAATGTCGTGGTAGACATTAATATAGAGAAGACAAAAGGGAAGATAGTCTCACATTGACATGGCTAATCAATGGGCTATGGAGATGTGCTACTTCTCGAGCTTGCGTTGTATTCCCTCGATGAGGAAAGGGTGATGCAGCACAGTAGCATAAGTAATTCCCTCAGTTTTTGAGAACTAAGGTATCAATCCAGTAGGAGACCACGCGCGAGTCCCTCGCACCTGCACAAACAAATAAGAACTTTGCAGCCAACGTGATAAGGGGTTGTCAATCCCTTCACGGTCACTTACGAAAGTGAGATCTGATAGATAGTATAGTACAATATTTTTGGTATTTTTGGTATAAGAACAGAAAGTAAAGAAAGCAAAGTAAAGTAGATGGAAGATTAATATGTTGAGAATAGACCCGGGGGCCATAGGTTTCACTAGTGGCTTCTTTCATGATAACAGAATTCTACGGTGGGTGAACAAAATACTGTCGAGCAATTGATAGAAAAGCGCATAGTTATGAGAATATCTAGCCATGATCATTATATATAGGCATCACGTATGTAACAAGTAGACCGAAACGATTCTGCATCTACTACTATTACTCCACACATCGACCGCTATCCAGCATGCATCTAGAGTATTAAGTTCATAAGAACAGAGTAACGCTTTAAGCAAGATGACATGATGTAGAGGGATAAACTCAAGCAATATGATATAAACCCCATCTTTTTATCCTCGATAGCAACAATACAATACGTGCCTTGCTGTCACTGGGAAAGGACACCGCAAGATTGAACCCAAAGCCAAGCACTTCTCCCATTGCAAGAACTATAGATCTAGTAGGCCAAACCAAACCAATAATTCAAAGAGACTTGCAAGGATATTTAAATCATGCATAAAAGATTTCAGAAAATAATCCAATATTGTTCATAGATAATCTTGATCATAAACCCACAATTCATCGGATCTCGACAAACACACCCTAAAAAGATTACATCGAATAGATCTCCTCGAAGATCGAGGAGAACTTTGTATTGAGATCCAAAGAGAGAGAAGAAGCCATCTAGCTAATAACTATGGACCCGAAGGTCTGTGGTAAACTACTCACAACTCATTGGTGAGGCTATGGCGTTGATGTAGAAGCACTCCGTGATCGATCCCCCCTCCGGCGGAGCTCCGGAACAGGCCACAAGATGGGATCTCACGGGAACAGAAGGTTGTGGCGGTGGAATTAGGGTTTTCTCTGTTGCCTCGATGTTTTTAGGGTACGTGGATATATATAGGAGGAATGAGGGCATCGGGGGAGCCAGAGGGGACCCACGAGGGTGGGGGCGCGCCTGCCCCCCCTAGGCGCGCCCTGGACCCTCGTGGCCGCCTCTCTCGTTCCCTCGCGTGTAATCCAAGTCTTCTGGGTAGATACAGTTCCAAAATAACTCTCCCGAAGGTTTCATTCCGTTTGGACTCCGTTTGATATCCCTTTTCTGCGAAACACTGAAATAGGCAAAAAAAAACAACAATTTGCACTGGGCCTTGGGTTAGTAGGTTAGTCCCACAAATAATATAAAAGTGTATAATAAATCCCATTAAACATCCAAAACAGAATATATAATAGCATGGAACAATCAAAAATTATAGATACGTTCGAGCCGTATCAAGCATCCCCAAGCTTAATTCCTGCTCGTTCTCGAGTAGGTAAATGATAAAAAACAGAATTTTTGATGTGGAATGCTAACCAACATAATTTTCAATGTAATTTCTTTATTGTGGCATGAATGTTCAGATCCGAAAGATATAAGACAAAAGTCTATATTGACATAAGAATAATAATACTTCAAGCATACTAACAAAGCAATCGTGTCTTCTCAAAATAACATGGCCAAAGAAAGTTATCCCTACAAAATCATATAGTCTGGCTATGCTCCCTCTTCATCACACAAAATATTTAAATCATGCGCAACCCCGGTTTCAGCCCAGCAATTGTTTCATACTCAAAAAAATTCAAACCTTTCAACTTTCACGCAATACATGAGCGTGAGCCATGGATATAACACTATAGGTGGAATAGAGTGGTGGTTGTGCAGAAGACAAAAAGGAGGAAGATAGTCTCACATCAACTAGGCGTATCAATGGGCTATGGAGATGCCCATCAATAGATATCAATGTGAGTGAGTAGGGACTGCCATGCAACGGATGCACTAGAGCTATAAGTCTATGAAAGCTCATCAAAAGAAACTAAGTGGGTGTGCATCCAACTTGCTTGCTCATGAAGACCTAGGGCATTTGAGGAAGCCCATCGTTGGAATATACAAGCCAAGTTCTATAATGAAAATCCCCACTAGTATATGAAAGTGACGAAACAAGAGACTCTCTATCATGAATATCATGGTGCTACTTTGAAGCACAAGTGTGGAAAATGATAGTAGGATTGTCCCTTCTCTCTTTTCTCTCATTTTTTTGGAGGGGCTTTTTTTATTAGCCCCTCTCTATTTTTTGGGCCATCTTTTTTTTTATTTGGCCTTTCCTCATATGGGGCAATGCTCTAATAATGAAGATCATCACACTTTTATTGACTTACAACTCAAAGATTACAACTCGAAGCTAGAACAAAATATGACTCTATGTGAATGATGATGAAGCATGTCATATGAACGGGACGGTGGAAAGTTGCATGGCAATATATCTCGGAATGGCTATGGAAATGCCATGATAGGTAGGTATGGTGGGTGTATGGTACCGGCGAAAGTTGCGCGGTACAAGAGAGGCTAGCAATGGTGGAAGGGTGAGAGTGCGTATAATCCATGGACTCAACATTAGTCATAAAGAACTCATATACTTATTGCAAAAATCTACGAGTTATTGACGACCCACAAGTGTAGGGGATCTATTGTAGTCCTTTCGATAAGTAAGAGTGTCGAACCCGACGAGGAGCAGAAGGAAATGATATGCAGTTTTCAGTAAGGTATTTTCTGCAAGCACTGAAATTATAGGTAACAGGTAGTTTTGTGATACGGTAATTGGTAGCAAGTAACAAAAGGTAAAAGTAAATAAGGTGCTGATGGGCCTCTAACCCCTCGTTGGTTACCCCAAGTGGAAGGTCTAAGATGCAGTGTTGTGGAAGTTTTTCCCTTAGCAAAGATGCCAAGTATCGAATCCCTAGAGACTCCTAGGTTCAACAAGTAGGTGTCAACTGCTAACGGCGTCAGATATTAGCAATCAACGTGGACCTGCACACAGATACAAATAACTTTGCTCCCAACGAGTACAGAGAGGTTGTCAATCCCTCCGGCCTTGTAGTTCACAAAGGATTAAACGCAAATGATAGTAGTGATAGATAGTGTTTGCAATAGTAAGTAATAACGAAAAGTAAATAGCGGATGTGATCAATGATGGTAATATGGACCGGAGTCTCATGATGTTCACTAGTGATGTCTCTCTCCCAAAAGACGATAAAACAGCTATGTGAGGTAAACGAATTACAGCTGGCAATTGACAGGACCACGAACGCAAACCAATGCTGACTACATTGCAAGAAAGGTTGAGGTTCAAAGCATGGGCGGTACGCCAAAGTAAGTAGACTGAAATCCATCAATATCTACTATCCAGAACATCTCGCTGGTATTAAGTTGCGAGTCCCACCCATAGTGTAAACTCAATGCAACAGACAACTGCATTAAAAGAACTTTGCGTAAAGTAAACAATCCTTGCACCCGCGGGCACAAGCACCGTTGTTTTCCCCCTTGTGGCAACAGCACATCCCCTAGACTCATGTTTCTGTCACTCAAGCTAGTCATCGAGGGGCATGAACCCACAATCGAGCATAACGTTCCCTCTTGGAGTCACTACGTATTACTTGGCCAAAGCAATAAATAACAACGGAGAACATGCAAGAATTACTTATGAACATAAATATAAAAGAGGTAGATCAAATATATTACTCAAGATCAATCTGAACATAATCTCATAATCCATCGGATCCCAGCAAACTCAACATAGCAACAGCATAAGGATTACATATGTGCCTCGATCATGTAGGGCAGCTCACGAGGACTAATTAGTGAAGCACAAGAACGGGAGGAGAACATCACATAGCTACTCGTCATGGACTCATGGTCCAAGGGAGACTACTCACGAGTCATCCGGGAGGCGTCCATGGTGGTGGAGAAGCTCCCGGTGGTGATCCTCCCCTCCGGCAGGGTGCCGGGAAGAGTTCTCCTGGTGCTCCCGATCTTAGAAGCGGCGGCGGCGGCGGAACAGAGATGGGATCGCGAAAAGAGTTCGTGTTCTGAGGGTTTCGGAGGACGCTTTAAATATATGCCAAAGGGGGGCATCGGGGAAGCTTCGGGGGGCCCAGGCGCCCCCCCAGCGCAGCCCAGGGGGGCGTGCCGCCAGGGCGCCTGGAGCCCTGGTGGCCCCTCCCCCCGGCTGTCCTTAGGACGCACGGTAGTTTCCGCAACACTGATTTTTTATATAATTTTTCTGGATTTTTCCTAGCAGTTCTCGTAACGTGAAAACCTGAAATACAAAAACAGCCGAAAACAGAAACTGGCACTAGGGTGCACTGGATTAGTAAGTTAGTCCAAATATGATCAAAAGTGTATGGAAGTGTATGAATATCATAGCAATATCACCCAAAAGTGGCATGGAGCAAGCAGAAATTATAGATACGTTTTGGACGTATCAACATCCCCAAGCTTAATTCCTGCTCGTCCTCGAGTAGGTAAATGATAACAAGAATAATTTCTGTGGTCACATGCTATTAACCATATAGGACTTATTCATAGTCATATGGCAAAAGCTTACTGAGACAATGATTCTATAGTAATTAATTTGCCTCATGAGAAAATCACAAATGACTGAAAGTTTTACAATATGAAACTGAAACATCAAAAAGATTTGCAATGAACATGATGTGCAAATATGATAAAGTGATATCTAGCTTGCCCCCTTTAGTGAAGCAAAACATAAATGCAGGGGCACCTTCAAGGTTTAAGTGATGACTAGATACAATGATTTCAAAATAAACGATATCACAATCATGCAAAAGACAATGCTACTTTGGGACAATGCACATTACACTCAGAATGACAATCATGCTCTCAGTAGTTGGTGCTATTAAAAAGAAGGTGGAGACTCAACATAAAAGTAAAAGAATAGTTATGTGCTAGAGCTTTTTATTTTGAAAACATAGAAGCAATTTTGTCAACGGTAGTAGTACTTCATATGTGTCATGCATAAGACATCCTATAAGTTGCAAGCCTCATGCATCAAATACCAATAGTGCTCGCACCTTGTTCTAATTAGCTCGGATCTCCATGGGTTATCATTGCATTACATATGTTTCAACCAAGTGTCACAAAGGGGTACCTCTATGCCACCTGTACAAAGGTCCAAGGAGATAAATCGCATTTGATTTCTCGTTTTTGATAGATCTCAACTTGAGGACATCCATACCGGGACAACATAGAAAATAGATGATGGACTCCTCTTTAATGCATAAGCATATTCTCATAAGAGATTGAGGATTAATGTCCAAGCTAAAAATTCCACCATGATACATGGCTTTGGTTGGCGGCCCAATGTTCTTCTCTAACAATATGCATATTCATTCAACCCATGGCAAATCACCCTTACTTCAGACAAGACGAACATGCATAGCAACTCACATGATATTCAACAAAAGTGTGACAGTTGATGGCGTCCCCAGAAACATGGTTACCACTCAGCAAGCAACTTATAAGAAATAAGATACATAAGCAACATATTCTTTACCACAATAGTTTTTAAGCTACTTTCCCATGAGCTATGTATTGCAAAGTTAGTTCGCTTAGTACAGGTGGAGGTTAGCAAAAGACTGGGAGTGACCAACTAAGAGAGCAATGACGTTCATAATCATGCAGAGCGACAAAGCAATATTGAATCAGGCATGGTAGTTATATCGCTACTCAGAAATAAAAGATCATCAAGGCTTGACAGACTTTCTTTACAGTCTTAAATATGCGTGAGCATACGCCAAGTCAATCAAAATAAATTCTCGAAGGAAGATATTACTAGACCATACCACATCATAGGCAAACAAATCAAGTTGGTACTCCAATAACACATTGGGAACCCCCCCAGCTATTTGAGATTAACCATAAGAAAACCTGAACTACTAAGCGCCATCATGCAAGTAGCATCTTTATCATAGACACATTAACCAATGCAACGGAAGCAAACTCTATTAATAAGGTGAGCATGATAATTAAAGAGAGTTCAAGCAACCAACTAAACAAAAGCTCTTTGAAAAGATAAGCATGAATACTAAGAGCAGAGCATGATAGTAGCTATTAAAAGACAAAGAACACACACAACATAGATAGACATGAAAATTCAATGTTATGTTCTAGGTAGAAGTGGAGCGTGTTTCTCTCCCACATAAAGAAAGATGAGTTCCGACTCGTTATGAAAAACTAAAAAGAAAACTAAAAGCAAGACGCTCCAAGCATAGCACATAACACATGAAGTGATAAAAATATAGCGGAACGAAAGACGAACTGATAATGTTGATGGAGAAGGGGATGCATGGGGGTATCCCCAAGCTTAGACGCTTGAGTCTCCTTGAATATTTCTTGGGGGTGCACGGGGGCATCCCCAAGCTTGAGCGCTTGACACTCCTGAATCTTTTTATCATCTTCCCTCGCACACTTGAAAACTCCCTTCATACCTAACTCATCATAATCTGATTAGCGAGGTTAGTACCCTTAATAAAATAATTGTACCTTGCTGGAAGTAAAGATATTCTTGAAGTTCTACTGTTTCTCAAGATTGCCAAAAGGTTTTTGCAAGGAAAAAGCAAGCTCTTGATTTGCAAAATGAAGGAAAGGCAAAACAGGACAGAATCTATGAAAAACAGAACAGCAGGTAGTAATTGATCTGTTCGGGATACTTCTGCAACTCAAATCAAAAAACTCAGAACAGACGCACGAAAGACAATTATATAGAGAACGCTGTTGAAAACATTCAGACCAAAAAGATGATCTGGTGATTTTATACGAATTTTTCTATCCAAGGACAGAATCTGTTTCCTGGACAGCACCTCACAACTTTTGAACTTTCTAGCAATCAGAGGCTATACTTGGCACAAATATGAAAAGCAAAGATACAATGATGATGCTACAGAAGTAAACAACATCAAGACCACTAAAACTGAAAGAACAAACTGAAAGCAAAGATAACAAGGGTTGTCTCCCTAGAGCTCTTTCTTTATAGCCATAAAGATAGGCTTAAGACTTTAATGATGCTCTCGTAGGAATAAGAGTTGAAGAACAAAAGAGAGCATCAAGAAGCAAATACCAAACACATTTGAGCCTAACATGCTTCATATGCATAGGGATATTGCAATAGAATAATTCATTGAAGCACAAAGCAATAAGCATAGGAAGACAAAACCAGTGCAGCTTCAAAACTTTCAACATAAAGAGAGGGAACTTGATATTATTGAAATATCTATAAGCATATGTTCCCTTCTCATAATAATTTTCAGTGGCATCATGAATAAACTCAACAATATAAGCATCACATAAAGCATTGTTACCATGATCCACATGCAAAAAGGTACTCTTACTCTCCACATAAGCATCATGAAGAGGATAAAACTTATTATAAAAGAGAGACATAAGCTCTTGCCAATCAAGCAAGTGCGAGTTATCGAGAAGCTTATACCAATCTGAAGCTTTATCTATAAGTGATACGGTGAACAATTTCCTCATGACAAACTCCCTTGATACACCTGCAAGCTTAAATAATGAACATATTTGTGACAGATATAGCAAGTGTTCACCGGGATGTCTGTCTCCTGCATAACGATTAGCCAAAACATAATCGATAATACCAGCTGGTATTTTATAGGGCACAATTTCAGTAGGGGGAGGAGCAACCACCACAGGTGTGGGGCGTCTTCCCGCAAGCAACGATCCAATAGCAAGGTTGTCCATAAGCATAACTGGTGAAAAGACATAAAGAAAACTGAAAGGTAAACTAACAAGACTAAAAGCAAAGGTAGAAGATAGCGTGCAATTCCCCTATCCTGAAGAGTGGAGTCCCCGGCAACGACGCCAGAAAAACTCCTTGATGGGCCTCTAACCCCTCGTTGGTTACCCCAAGTGGAAGGTGTAAGATGCGGTGTTGTGGAAGTTTTTCCCTTAGCAAAGATGCCAAGGATCGAATCCCCAGAGACTCCTAGGTTCAACAAGTAGGTGTCAACTGCTAACGGCGCCAGATATTAGCAATCAACATGGACCTGCACACAGATACAAATAACTTTGCTCCCAACGAGTACAGAGAGGTTGCCAATCCCTCCGGCCTTGTAGTTCACAAAGGATTAAACGCAAATGATAGTAGTGATAGATAGTGTTTGCAATAGTAATTAATAACGAAAAGTAAATAGCGGATGTGATCAATGATGGTAATATGGACCGGAGTCTCATGATGTTCACTAGTGATGTCTCTCTCCCAAAAGACGATAAAACAGCTATGTGAGGTAAACGAATTACAGCTGGGCAATTGACAGGACCATGAACGCAAACCAATGCTGACTACATTGCAAGAAAGGTTGAGGTTCAAAGCATGGGCGGTACGCCAAAGTAAGTAGACCGAAATCCATCAATATCTACTACTAATCATCCACCTTGAGATATCTATCCAGAACATCTCGCTGGTATTAAGTTGCGAGTCCCACCCATAGTGTAAACTCAATGCAACAGACAACTGCATTAAAAGAACTTTGCGTAAAGTAAACAATCCTTGCACCCGCGGGCACAAGCACCGTTGTTTTCCCCCTTGTGGCAACAGCACATCCCCTAGACTCATGTTTCTGTCACTCAAGCTAGTCATCGAGGGGCATGAACCCACAATCGAGCATAACGTTCCCTCTTGGAGTCACTACGTATTACTTGGCCAAAGCAATAAATAACAACGGAGAACATGCAAGAATTACTTATGAACATAAATACAAAAGAGGTAGATCAAATATATTACTCAAGATCAATCTGAACATAATCTCATAATCCATCGGATCCCAGCAAACTCAACATAGCAACAACATAAGGATTACATATGTGCCTCGATCATGTAGGGCAGCTCACGAGGACTAATTAGTGAAGCACAAGAACGGGAGGAGAACATCACATAGCTACTAGTCATGGACTCATGGTCCAAGGGAGACTACTCACGAGTCATCCAGGAGGCGTCCATGCTGGTGGAGAAGCTCTCGGTGGTGATCCTCCCCTCCGGCAGGGTGCCGAGAAGAGTTCTCCTGGTGCTCCCGATCTTGGAAGCGGCGGCGGCGGCGGAACAGAGATGGGATCGCGAAAAGAGTTCCTGTTCTGAGGGTTTCGGAGGACGCTTTAAATATATGCCAAAGGGGGGCATCGGGGAAGCTTCGGGGGGCCCAGGCGCCCCCCCGGCGCGGCCCAAGGGGGGGGGCACACCGCCAGGGCGCCTGGAGCCCTGGTGCCCCCCCCCCCGGCTGTCCTTAGGACGCACGGTAGTTTCCGGAACGCTGATTTTTTATATAATTTTTCTGGATTTTTCCTGGTAGTTCTCGTAACGTGAAAACCTGAAATACAAAAACAGCCGAAAACAGAAACTGGCACTGGGGTGCACTGGATTAGTAAGTTAGTCCAAATATGATCAAAAGTGTATGGAAGTGTATGAATATCATAGCAATATCACCCAAAAGTGGCATGGAGCAAGCAGAAATTATAGATACGTTTTGGACGTATCAGGTGCAGCATGGTGGCCCGATCCTTTTTGTAGCAAAGGACAAGCCTGGACAAACTCTAATATGAAGGAAATCGCTCCCGAGGACACATGGGAATTGTCGTCAAGCTAGTTTTCATCACGATCATCTGATTCGCGTTCGGTACTTTGATAATTTGGTATGTGGGTGGACCGGTGCTTGGGTGTTGTCCTTACTTGTACAAGCCTCCCACTTATGATTAACCTCTAATGCAAGCATTCGCAACTACAAAAGAAGTATTAAGGTAAACCTAACTATAGCATGAAACAAGTGGATCCAAATCAGCCCCTTACGAAGCAACGCATAAACTAGGGTTTAAGCTTCTGTCACTCTAGCAACCCATCATCTACTTATTACTTCCCAAGGCCTTCCTCTAGGCCCAAATAATGGTGAAGTGTCATGTAGTCGACGTTCACATGACACCACTAGAGGAGAGACAACATACATCTCATCAAAATATCAAACGAAGACCAAATTCACATGACTACTAATAGCAAGACTTCTCCCATGTCCTCAGGAACAAAAGTAACTGCTCACAAGACATAATATTGTTCATGATCAGAGGGGTATTAATATGCATAAGGGATCTGAACATATGATCTTCCACCAAATAAACCAACTAGCATCAACTACAAGGAGTAATCAACACTACTAGCAACTCACGGGTACCAATATGAGGTTTGGGTACAAAGATTGGATACAAGAGATGAACTAGGGTTTGAGAGGAGATGGTGCTGATGAAGATGTTGATGAAGATAGCTCTTCCCAAGATGGGAGAGTTGTTGGTGATGACGGCGGTGACGATTTCCCCCTCCCAGAGGGAAGTATCCCCGGCAGAACAGCTCTGCCGGAGCCCTAGATTGGGTTCCGCCTCGAGACGGCGGCGTCTGATCCCGAAAGCCTCCTTCTGATTTTTTTTCAGGTCAAAACACCTCATATAGGAGAAGATGGGCATCGGGGGGCCTTCAGGGGGCGCGCACAGAGAGGGGGGGGGCGCCCCCCACCCTCATGGACAGCAGGTGGCCCCCCTCGTGATCTTCTTTCGCCAGATATTTTTTATATTTTCTGAAACAGAGTTCTGTGAAGTTTTGGGGCTTTTGGAGTTGTGCAGAATAAGTTTCCAGAGTTTGCTCCTTTTCCAGCCCAGAATTCCAGCTGCCGGCATTCTCCCTCTTCATGTAAACCTTGTAAAATAAGAGAGAAAAGGCATAAGTATTGTGACAAAACATATAATAACAGCCCATAATGCAATAAATATCAACATATAAGCATGATGCAAAATGGACGTATCAACTCCCCCAAGCTTAGACCTCGCGTGTCCTCAAGCGAAAGCCGATATCGAAAAATATGTCCACATGTTTAGAGATAGAGGTGTCGATAAAAAAATAAAATACGGACATGAGGGCATCATGATCATTCTCATAGCAGGAGCATATATATTGTCATATGATTCTTATGCTGAAGTAATTTCATTCACAATATCAAGCATGAATCATAAACTTCATTGAAAACTAACAAATTTTGATCTCGGTCATTGAAGCAATTGCAATTTATCGTAACATCAGAAAGAGTCAATACAAGAGCTTTTCAGCAAGCCTACATACTCAACTATCATATAGTCTTTCACAATTGCTCACACTCACGCAATACTTATGGTTATGGAGTTTTCATCGGACACGGAGAAAGATAGGGGCTTACGGTGTTGCCTCCCAACCTTTTACCTCAAGGGTAATGTCAATAGTAATAGACCATGGAAAACTTACATCCAATTGGGTATATATGTCAGGATCTTTCCATCACAATGTGCTTGCCAAAGGATAAAATATAAAAAGGAAAGGTGAATTTCACCTTGACTCTTATAAGTCAAGAATAATAGATAGGCCCTTCGCAGAGGGAAGCAGAGGTTATCATGTGTTTTTATGGTTGGATGCACAAAGTCTTAGCACAGAAGAACTTCACTTTATATTTCCACTTGTGATAAGGACCTTTATTATGCAGTCTATCGCTTTTATTACTCCCATATTACAAGATTGTATAAAGCTAATTTCCTCCACACTAATAAATCATACATATTTTAGTGAATTTGCAACATGACAACTTACTTGGAAGGATCTTACTCAATCCATAGGTAGGTATGGTGGACTCTCATGGGAAAATTGGGTTTAAGGATGTATGGAAGCACAAGTAGTATCTCTACTTGGTGCGAGGAGTTTTGGCTAGCATGAGGGGGAAAGGCAAGCCCAATATGTTGGATGATCCATGACAATATACTTTATTTCGGATATAAGAAAACATAACCCATTATGTTGTCTTCCTTGTCCAACATCAACTCTTTAGCATATCATATTTTAATGAGTGCTCACAATCATAAAAGCTGTCCAAGATAGTATATTTGTATGTGAAGCCTCTCTTCTTTTATTACTTCCTATTAATTGCAACGATGACCAAAACTATGTTTGTCAACTCCCAACAACTTTTATTTATCATACTCTTTATATGTGAAGTCATTACTTCCATAAGATCAATATGATCTCTTGGATACTCTTTATGTTTTCTTTCTTTTTATCATGACCAAAGTGAGGAAATCAAGCCCTTGACTAAACACTAATCTTTATTATATAGCTCACGGACTCGATTACAAAGGGTAAAGATCATAAGGCAAAAGCTCACAACTAGATCATGCTAACTTTATTCTACTAGATCAAGATATTGCCAAAATGATCGAACTGGAAAGAACGGTAGAGATAGGAGTGATGGTGATACGATATCGGGGTCACTCCCCCAAGCTTGGAAGTTGCCAAGGGGAGTACCCATACCCGTATGATTATGTCTCCTTCTTCGGGGGTGGTGATGTAGGAGTTGTTGATGATGTAGGCTTGTTGTCCACCTTATAAGGCATAGGCTCACCATCGTAGAAGGATGATCGAGCCTCCGGGATACTCAAATCTGCAGCCAAACTCATCTTCTTGAATCTATATTCATACTCACAGTTTTGGTTTTGCAGGTCATAGATCTGGGCTTGGAGGTGTTTGATTTTCTCTTGAAGATTGGAGATAGCTTCCCCAAAGATACTTGAGTCCAGCTTGAGGTTGTTGGCGAGCTCCGAGATCATCATGTGGTTGGCGTTGAGACCTCGTTCCACCATACCTTGGCACTTGAAAACTTGCTGCTCCATTGCTTCGAGTCTTGTCTACACGCTTCCGGTCCTCCTGGGCCCCTCAACATCACGGATGTGCAGCACCCCCTCATGCAACTCCATGGTTTTAGGGTGATGCAGCACCTCCGCAAGGTAGGGGTTGATGACCTTCTCGAAGAACTTGTCCGTGTGGATGTTGGAGGACGCCATGATGATCTAGATCTGTCAAAAGTAGCAGCTCGAAATGAAAACAGAGGATTTTTGCGTGATAGAGAGGTCAAAACCTTCGGGAGTATATATGATGATTTTTTACCGACCAAAAGGAGTAACATACAAGAAATCGGAGTCCGGGAGGCACACGAGCTGCCCACGAGGCAGGGGGCACGCCCAGGGAAGGGGGGCGTGCCCTCCACCCTCGTGGATACCTCGTGTCTCTTCCGGACTGCTACTTATTTTTCTATTTTTCTAAATATTCCAAAATGGAGAAAAATTGCCTTTAGTACTGTTTTGGAGTCGGTTTACTTAACGTACCACATACCTCTTCCTTTTCGGAGTCTGGATCATTCTAGAAAGTGTCCCTTATGTATTCCTCCGGGGTCACGGTTTCAATAACATTGGTTTCAATTTATAGGATTACCTGAGATATAATGTTTGATTCTTTGACCGTTCACCACCTTCGGATTTGTGCCTTCGAAATTGTTGATTTTTATGGCACCGGAACGATAGACCTCCTCGATAACGTAAGGTCCTTCCCACTTAGAGAGAAATTTCCCTGCAAAAAATCTTAAACGAGAGTTGTATAGCAAGACATAATCACCTACGTTAAACTCACGCTTTTGTATCCTTTTGTCATGCCATCTTTTAACTTTCTATTTAAATAGCTTGGCATTCTCATAGGCCTGGGTCCTCCATTCATCAGAGAGCTAATGTCAAATAACCTCTTCTCACCGGCAAGTTTGAAATCATAATTGAGCTCTGTAATAGCCCAATATGCCTCATGTTCTAGCTCAAGAGGTAAGTGACAAGCTTTTCCATAAACCATCTAATATGGAGACATACCCATAGGATTTTTATATGCAGTTCTATAGGCCCATAATGCATCATCAAGTTTCTTAGACCAATTCTTTCTAGACCTATTAACTGTCTTTTGCAAAATTAATTTCAACTCTCTATTACTTAGTTCTACTTGACCACTAGTCTGTGGGTGATAAGGGGATGCAATTCTATGGTTGAAATCATACTTTGCAAGTATCTTACGGAAAGCACCATGAATAAAGTGTGAACCACCATCAGTCATTAGATATCTAGGGACTCCAAACCTCGGGAAAATAACTTCTTTAAGCATCTTAATAGAGGTGTTATGATCAGCACTACTAGTTGGAATAGCTTCTACCCACTTAGTAACGTAATCAACAGCAACTAAAATATGTGTATACCCATTAGAGGCAGGAAACGGTCCCATAATCAAAGCCCCAAACATCAAATGGTTCAATAACAAGTGAATAATTCATAGGAATTTCTTGACGTCTACTGATATTACCAATTCTTTGACATTCATCACAAGATAAGACAAACTTACGGGCATCCTTAAAGAGAGTAGGCCAACAAAAACCGGATTGCAATACCTTGTGTGCATTTCTATCTCCCGCATGGTGTCCTCCATAAGCTTCGGAGTGGCACTTGCGTAGGATCTATTTCTGTTCATGCTCAGGTACACAACGTCTAATAATACCATCTACTCCTTCTTTATAAAGATGTGGGTCATCCCATAAGTAATGCCTCAAATCATAGAAGAACTTTTTCTTTTGCTGGTATGTGAAGCTAGGAGGTATAAACTTAGCAACAGTATAATTAGCATAATCAGCATACCATGGAGCGGTACGAGAAGTATTTATGACAGCTAATTATTCATCAGGAAAGCTATCCTCAATAGGTTGTGGGTCATCAAGTATATTCTCTAGCCTAGACAAGTTATCTGCAACGGGGTTCTCAGCTCCCTTTCTATCAATAATATGCAAGTCAAACTCTTGCAGCAAGAGAACCCATATAATAAGTCTAGGTTTAGCATCTTTCTTTTCCATAAGGTATTTGATAGCAGCATGATCAGTGTGAATAGTTACTTTAGAATCAACAATATAGGGTCTAAACTTATCACAAGCAAATACAACTGCTAAAAATTCTTTCTCAGTAGTGGCATAATTTTTCTGGGCACTATCTAGAGTTTTACTAGCATACTGGATAACATTCAATTTCTTATCAACTCTTTGCCCTAAAACAGCGCCTACAGCATAATCACTAGCATCGCACATAATCTCAAAGGGTAAATTCCAGTCAGGAGGCTGGACAATAGGTGCAGAGATCAATGCTTTCTTAAGTATTTCAAATGCCTCTAGACAATCATCATCAAAAACAAAAGGAATATCTTTTTGTAAGAGATTAGTCAGAGGCCTGGAGAATTTGGAGAAGTCCTTTATGAACCTCCTATAAAACCCGGCATGACCAAGGAAGCTTCGTGTACCTTTAATGTCCTTGGGGCATGACATCTTTTCAATAGCATCAACTTTAGCCTTGTCAACTTCAATACCTCTTTCAGAAATTTTATGTCCCAAGACAATGCCTTCATTAACCATAAAGTGGCACTTCTCCCAATTCAAGACAAGATTAGTGTCTTCACATCTCTGCAAAACTCGATCAAGGTTGCTTAAGCAATCATCAAAAGAAATTCCGTCACGCCCCCCTGGGCGCGCCCTGGACCCTCGTGGCCACCTCTCTCGTTCCCTCGCGTGTACTCCAAGTCTTCTGGGTAGATACGGTTCCAAAAATAACTCTCCCGAAGGTTTCATTCCGTTTGGACTCCGTTTGATATCCCTTTTTTGCGAAACACTGAAATAGGCAAAAAAACAGCAATTTGCAGTGGGCCTTGGGTTAGTAGGTTAGTCCCAAAAATAATATAGAAGTGTATAACAAAGCCCATTAAACATCCAAAACAAAATATATAATAGCATGGAACAATAAAAAATTATAGATACGTTGGAGATGTATCAAGATGCCCCGCAATTGATGTCAATGTGAGGAGTAGGGATTGCCATGCAATGAATGCACTAAGATGTAAGTGGGTGTGCATCCAACTTGTTTGCTCGAAGACCTTGGGCATTTGAGGAAGCCCATCATCAGAATATACATGCCAAGTTCTATCGTGAAAAATTCCTACTAGTATATGGAAGTAAAAGCATAGGAGACTCTCTATATAAAAAACTTGGTGCTACTTTGAAGCACAAGTGTGGTAAAGGATAGCAATGCCCCTTCTCTCCTTTTTTTTCTTTTTTTCTTTGGGCTCTTTTTGACCTGACCTTTTTTTTCTTTTTTGTCCGGAGTCGCATCCCGACTTGTGGGGGAATCATAGTCTCCATCATCCTTTCCTCACCGGGACATGCTCTAATAATGAATAATGATGATCATCACACTTCTATTTACTTACAACTCAAAATTACAACTCGATAATTAGAACAATATGACTCTATATGAATGCCTCTAGCGGTGTACCAGGATGTGCAATGATCTAGCGTAACAAAGATGTCAAAAAACAGACAAGCCATGGAAATATCATGCTAGCTATCTTACGAACATGCAAAACAATATGAAAATGAATGCTCAAGTCATTTATATGATGATGATGAAAGTTGCATGGAAATATATCTCGGAATGGTATTGAAATGCCATAATAGGTAGGCATGATGGCAGTTTTGAGGAAGATATAGGGAGGCTTATGTGTGATAGAGCGTATCATATCACGGGGTTCGGATGCACCGACAAAGTTTACACCACATCTCAAGGTGAGAAAGGGAAATGCAGGATACTGAAGAGGCTGGCAAATTGCGGATATGTGAGAGTGTGTATACTCCATGGACTGACATTAGTCATAAAGAACTCACATACTTATTGCAAAATTTTATTAGCCCTTGAAGCAAAGTACTACTACGCATGCTCCTAGGGGGAGGTTGGTAGGAGCTAACCATCGCCCCCCTGATACGTCTCCAACGTATCTATAATTTTTGATTGTTCCATGCTATTATTTATGATCTTTTGGATGTTTAATGGGCTTTGTCATACACTTTTATATTATTTTTGGGACTAACCTACTAACCCAAAGGCCCAGTCCAGATTGCTGTTTTTTTCCTGTTTCAGGGTTTTACAGAAAAGGGATATCAAATGGAGTCCAAACGGAATGAAACCTTCGGGAGATATATTTTTGGAGAAAATCACGCACGGGAGACTTGAGAACCATGGAGTAGGGCTTACGTGGTGCCCACGAGGGTGGGGGCACCCCCCTAGGGGGCGCCCCTGCCTCGTGGGTCCCACGTATGGCCCCAGGTGCCCTTCTTCCTCCTATATATTCCTACGTACCCCAAAACCATCAGAACAATAGAGAAAACCCTAGTCCCACCACTGTAACCTTCTGTTCCCATGAGATCCCATCTTGGGGCCTGTTCCGGAGCTCCGTCGGAGGGGGGATTTTCAACGGAGTGCTTCTACATCATCATCATCGCCTCACCATGAGTTGTGAGTAGTTTACCATAGACCTTCGGGGTCCATAGCTAGTATCTAGATGGCTTATTCTCTCTCTTTGGATCTCAATACAAAGTTCTCCTCGGTCTTCGAGGTGATCTATTCGATGTAATCTCTTTTGCGGTGTGTTTGTCGAGATCCGATGAATTGTGGGTTTATGATCAAGATTATCTATGAGAAATATTTGGTTCTTCTCCGAACTCTTTATGTATGATTATAATATCCTTGCAAGTCTCTTCAAATTATTGGTTTGGTTTGGCCTACTAGATCTATAGTTCTTGCAATGGGAGAAGTGCTTGGCTTTGGGTTCAATCTTGCGGTGTCCTTTTCTAGTGACAGTAGGGGCAGCAAGGCACGTATTGTATTGTTGCCATCGAGGATAAAAAGATGGGGTTTATATCATATTGCTTGAGTTTATCCTCTACATCATGTCATCTTGCTTAAGGCGTTACTCTGTTCTTATGAACTCAATACACTAGATGCATGCTGGATAGCGGTCGATGTGTGGAGTAATAGTAGTAGATGCATAATCGTTTCGGTCTACTTGTCTCGGACGTGATGCCTATATATAATGATCATGCCTAGATAGTCTCATAATTATTCGCTTTTTTATCAATTGCTCGACAGTAATTTGTTTACCCACTGTAGAATATCGCTATCATGAGAGATGCCACTAGAGAACACTATGGCTCCCGGGTTTATTCTCAACATATCAATCTACACTTACTTTACTTTTTCCGCTTTTACTTTCTGTTCTTATAATAAAAAATACCAAAAATATCAAACTATCATCTCTATCAGATCTCACTTTTGTAAGTGACCGTAAAGGGATTGACAACCCCTTATCGCGTTTGCTGCGTAGTTCTTATTTGTTTGTGTAGGTGCGAGGGACTCGCGCGTGGTCTCCTACTAGATTGATACCTTGGTTCTCAAAAACTGAGGGAAATACTTACGCTACTGTGCTGCATCTCCCTTTTCTCTTCGAAGGAATACAATGCAAGCTCGAGAAGTAGCAAGAAGAATTTCTAGCGCCGTTGCCGGGGAGGCTTACGCAAAAGTCATATACCAAGTACCTATCACAAACCCTTATCATTCGCATTACATTTTTGCCTCTCGTTTTCGTCTCCCCACTTCACCCTTGCCGTTTTATTTGCCCTTCTTCTACCATGTGTTTGTCATTCGCTTGCTTCTTGTTTGCTTGTGTGTTGCTTGCTTTGCTTGTCATCATGTCTAGCACAGCTATCATTATCAACACTCCCGAGAGTGAGGTCCTCAACTTTAAACAAAGGGAGGAAGAAAACTTAAAGGATGCCTGGTATAGAATTTGCAATGCTCAAAATAGATCTACTAGGAAGCTATCCATTTCCATGCTTATTCGCAATTTTTATGTTGGCATAACTCCGTGGAATAGATTTATCTTAGATACCATTATCGGAGGAAATTTCTTGGGTAGCCATACTTTTGATTCTTATAATGCAATGACTGACTTATTTGGCTCACCACCTCTTATGGTTAATGGGATCGTTTTAACTTTGGAGCATGTCATGCAAAGGTTAGAAATCATTGAAAAGAAAGTTGCTACGATAGAACTGGTAGAAAACTTGGATAGAAAAATCCATAATGAAATTACCCAATATGGATCCAAGGTAGGAGTTGTTCTGAAAAATCTTAAGGAAAAGGAACCCATAGTTAAAGAAAAGCTAGATCAGGATTCTACTAGAATCAATAAGCTTGAGGATATTATTACTAATGTGGGTTCTGCTCTTTCTGCTATAGAAACTACTCCAAATGCTTCCACCACTAAATTATCTAAGTTCATGTATGTCCCTAAAGACAAAGGTGAAACATCTAGTAAAGGAATTGCGGATCTTAAATCCATGAGTGTTCACCCTAATTTTCTTACTTTTGCAAGAGACCCTTTTGACACTTTAGAATTTCTTGATTTCTTGCCCAAGAGTTTGATTATCAATAGGGATAAAGAAGTGCCCAAGAATCACAAGTTCTTAATTAAAGAATTGCCTTCCAAAGATGGCAATACCTAGATCTATCATGTATCGTGCCTAGCTAGGGGCGTAAAACGATAGCGCTTGTTGGGAGGCAACCCAATTTTATTTTATTTTTTTATTTTTTCTTCTGTTTAGGAATAAATATTGCATCTAGTTTCTGTTTAGATGTGGTTTTGTGTTTTGTTTAGTGTTTGTGCCAAGTAGAACCTTTGGGAAGACTTGTGTGAAGTTTATGTGATCTTGCTGTGAAAAACAGAATCGTTAGCGCTTGCTAGAATGGTCATCAGATTTTACTGGAGCGTGTTATTTAGTTGATTATTTTTGCAGATGATTAATAGACAAATTCCTCACGTTTACCAATTTAGTATGAATTTTTTGGAGTTACAGAAGTATGTGAAACCTGCAGATTACTACAGACTGTTCTGTTTTTGACATATTCTGTTTTTCGTGTGTTGTTTGCTTATTTCAATGCATCTATGAGTAGTATTGGGGAGTATGAACCATAGAAAAGTTGAAATACAGTAGGTTTAACACCAATATAAACAAAGAATGAATTCATTGCATTACCTTTGAGTAGTGGTTTGCTTTCTTATACTAACGGAGCTCACGAGATTTTTGTCTAAGTTTTGTGTTGTGAAGTTTTCAAGTTTTGAGTATTGCTTTGATGGACTATGGAACAAAGAGTAGCAAGGGCCTAAGCTTGGGGATTCCCAAGGCACCCCAAGTAAAATTCAAGGACAACCAAAAGCCTAAGCTTGGGGATGCCCCGGGAAGGCATCCCCTCTTTCGTCTTCATCCATCGGTAACTATACTCGGAGCTATATTTTTATTCACCGCATGATATGTGTTTTACTTGGAGCGTTTTGTATAATTTGAGTCTTTGCTTGTTAGTTTGACACAATTATCCTTGCTGGACACACCTATTTGAGAGAGTTAAATATGGCCTAGGAATTGTTAGAACACTCTATGTGCTTCACTTATATCTTTTGAGTTGAATAGTTTTTGCTCTAGTGCTTCACTTATATCTTTTAGAGCACGGTGGTGATAATATTTTGAAGAAATTGTTGAACTCTCATGCTTCACTTATATCCATTTGAGAGTCTATTAAAACAACATGGTAATGTGTTTAGTCTATAAAACTAGTCTTCACATGATAGACATCCAATATCAATGTAGTAAAAACTTTCACACTAAGTGCATTGAATATGATGAGAAGTTGGATGCTTGATAATAGTTTTGAGATATGAGGATAGTGATATTAGAGTCATGCTAGTGGAGTTATTATGAAATTGAGAAATTCTTGTGTTAAGGTTAGTGATTCCCATAGCATGCACATATGATGAACCGTTATATGACGAAGTTAGAGCATGAGGTATTTGTAAAGTGTCAACCTTTGTGTGGAGGTCGGGGGCGTGCGATGGTTAACTCCTACCAACCTCCCCCCTAGGAGCATGCGTTGATTGCTTTGTTTTGATGACTCGTAGATTTTTGCAATAATTATATGAGTTCTTATGACTAATGTTGACTCCATGGATCATACGCACTCTCAACCCTTCCACCATTGCTAGCCTATCTTGTACCGCGCAACTTTCGCCGGTACCATACACCCACTATATATCCTTCCTCAAAACTACCACCATATATATTCCTCAAAACAGCCAGCATACCTACCTATCATGGCATTTCCATAGCCATTCCGAGATATATTGCCATGCAACTTTCCACCGTTCCGTTCATATGACACGCATCATATTGTCATATTGCCATGCATGATCATGTAGTTGACATCGTATTTGTGGCAAAGCCACCATGCATAATTTTTCATACATGTCACTCTTGATTCATTGCACATCCTCGTACACCGCCGGAGGCATTCATATAGACTCATACTTTGTTCTAGTATCGAGTAGTAATTCAATGAAAGTCTGATGATCATCATTATTAGAGCATTGTCCCATGTGAGGAAAGGCTAAATCAATAAAGCCCCTCCACACAAAAAAGGGGGAAAGGCTAGAGAAAAAAAGGCCCAAAAAAGAAAAGAAAAAAGAAAAGAAAAGAAAAAGGGACAATTGCTACTATCTTTTTCCACACTTGTGCTTCAAAGTAGCACCATGTTCTTCATGATAGAGAGTCTCATGTTTAGTCACTTTCATATACTAGTGGGAATTTTCATTATAGAACATGGCTTGTATATTCCAACAATGGGCTTCCTCAAATGCCCTAGGTCTCCGTGAGCAAGCAAGTTGGATGCACACCCACTAGTTTCTTTTGTTGAGCTTCCATACATATTTATCTCTAGTGCATCCATTGCACGGCAATCCCTACTCACTCACATTGATATCTATTGATGGGCATCTCCATAGCCCGTTAATACGCCTAGTTGATGTGAGACTATCTCCCTCATTTTTGTCTTCTCCACAACCACCTCTCTATTCTACACATAATGCTATGTCCATGGCTCACGCTCATGTATTGCGTGAAAGTTGAAATGTTTGAAAGAATAGAGTATGAAAACAAGTGCTTGGCTGAAATCGGGGTTGTGCATGATATGAATATTTTGTGTGATCAAGAGGGAGCATAGCCAGACTATATGATTTTGTAGGGATAACTTTCTTAAGCCATAGTATTTTGAGAAGACATGATTGCTTTGTTAGTATGCTTGAAGTATTACTATTTCTTTTGTCAATATAGACTTTTGTCTTGAATCTTTCAGATCTGAACATTCATGCCACAATTAAGAGAATGACATTGAAAAGCTATGTTGGTTAGCATTCCACATCAAAAAAATTGTTTTTATCATTTACCTACTCGAGGACGAGCAGGAACTAAGCTTGGGGATGCTTGATACGTCTCCAACGTATCTATAATTTTTTATTGTTCCATGCTATTATTTATGATGTTTTGGATGTTTAATGGGCTTTGTCATACACTTTTATATTATTTTCGGGACTAATCTACTAACGCAAAGGCCCAGTCCAGATTGATGTTTTTTGCATGTTTCAGGGTTTTACAGAAAAGGGATATCAAACGGAGTCCAAACGGAATGAAACCTTCGGAAGAGATATTTTTGGAGAAAATCATGCACGGGAGACTTGAGAACCACGGAGTAGGGCTTACGTGGTGCCCACAAGGGTGGCCCCTGTCGGTGTACTAGAGTAGGGGTACCCTAGTATCCCGAACTTGTGCACGGGCAGTCGCAACATCCCGCGGCAAGGCTTGCCGGGTGACCGCCAAGGTCCTCCGTGGTTCCTTTGGAACCATTCAGGAACAAAGTATTCAAGCCAAGGAGACAAGGCCCCGGCAAGAGGAGCTTGCCGGGAAGGCCAACCAAGGCATCTCAAGGAACTTGTCGCGACGCGTCACGCGTCCCGGCAAGGCCCAGTGGGCGACGAGCTCCCGGACGCGACAAGACAACGACCGCGGCAAGGCGCTTGTCGCGGCAAGCTACCACTCTGTACCCGCGCTCCAGCACATCCACCAACGTGTCGCTCTAGGACCCTTCCAGGCGTACGTGGCGGGAGGCTGTGCAGCCAGCGGTGCGCGGTGGCAAGCGGTGCTGACAAGATTGCCATCGTGGCGAGCGGTGGCGTCCCTGACGGTCCCTTTTGCACTATTTGGGCGACGCAGATGGGCATTTAATGCCCTTGTCCCCTGCCGTCAGAGTTAGGTATGATACACTATAACAGGTAGTTGTACCAACCGTAACACCTTTCCATTTTTACCCTTGTCTATGTTGCCACATGTCGGTGACCCCTTGAGCATATAGAAGGAGGTCCATGCGCAACGTAGAGGGGGGAGGAGAACACTCACGCTCGGTCTCATTAGCTGCTGGTGTGTACTGTAGCACTCAGCGCTCCCGAGCAAGAACTCAATACAAACCACAAAGCAGGAGTAGGGTTTTACGCATCCGTGCCGCCCGAACCTGGGTAAACTCCTCGTGTGTTTCGCCTCGATCCGCTCTTCGTGCGATCTTCGCCCCCGCCGAACCGAAAGGGGCTCGGTCCGCCGGTCCCATAGGTGCTCGTGGATTTGTTCCCCGACATCTTTGGCACGCCAGGTAGGGGAGATCGAGGATGTGTGAACCTGATCCGGCGTTCACACGAGCTAGATCTTCATCGTCTTCATCGACATGCCGCCGAAGAAGAGGCTTCGGAGGCGGCTGCTCCGTCCGCGTCGAACCCACCACCGCCGGAGCAAACGGCTGGTGGGGTAGACGCCAGCGGAAGAACGGGCGTCGACACAAGGCCATCTCGGAGCCGCGTCGACGAGGGAGCTCACGGTGCTGCCAGGTCAAAGGACAAGGCTGCGCTGCCCATCGGCGGCGTAGTCGGCTCCCACAACGACCGGGCGCACTCCAAGACCTCGGCGTCCGTACATGCACCGCGCCCATCTCAGGAGGCGCGGGACCGGCAGCGTCATGGTTCTCACGGAACCATACGTTTGCTGGACCAAGATCGAGCTGGTGGATCTCGGAGTGCTCAAGACCAGCATGCACGCCAACATGCTGGCACGAGCGAGGCACGGTCGCCTGGACGGGATACTGCTCCTTCTAACATAGTTAGAAGTCCGAGCATATCCCGCTCCTCACACCGTTCGCCACCGCCACCCACCACTTCAGCAGAAGCTTTGGCGCGAGCTCAACTGCTCCTGGACTACCCTCCAATGGCAGACAAGATCAACGACTGGAGGGCCGCCATTCAGAGTCTCATCGGCTTCGCCAACGGCGACACTCCACGGCAGCCGAGAACATCGCAGCCGCGACAAGTCAGCCAGGCACGAGCCGGTGGCGACAAGACCGGTGGGGGTGCAACCACCGTGCACTCTCCGCCCCGAAGACCAAGATCGCCGACTCGTCGGATCCACGTCGACAGCGACTCCACCGCGTCATCAGATCCACGAGCTCGTCGCGATCAGCGCCAAGTTCTTCACGAACGACAACAAGAAGACGCTCGTACTTGCATCGAGCGCCGAAGAGAAGCGCGGCGTCAATCGGACCAGCGCACTGGGCCCTCTGTCAACATGCATGCACCAGGGGAACCAGGCGACTTGCCGTACGCGGTAGGTTGCCCTGCGTTTACTCGTGAGCTGCGGCAAGTCCAGTGGCCCAGCATGAAGAATTTCAAGCCAGACGTACCAGAGAAGTACGATGGCAAGTCGCATCCGTTGGAGTTCCTCAGCATCTACACCATCGCAGTGCAAGCTGCCGGGGGGCGGGACAACAAGATCCTTGCCAACTACTTCCCGCTGGTGCTCAAGCCCAACGTCAGGTCCTGGCTCATGCACTTGCCGAACAACTCCATATCCTCCTGGGCAGACCTATGCCATCAGTTTGTCGGCGCCTTTACACGCGACCACAAACCTCATGGCCAAGAGAGTGACCTTCATCTGCTCGCCCAGAAGGAAGGAGAGCCCCTGCACAAGTACATTCAGAGATTCAGCCATGTACAGCACAACATCCCAAATGTCCACCCTGCCGCGGTCATCAGCGCGTTCCATCAGAACGTGCGTAACCGCAGGAGGCGGGAGGAGATGGCGATGTGCAAGATCAGAGACGTCAGTGAGCTGTATGCCCTGGCCGACAAGTGTGCACGTGCTGAGGAAGGGAGGAAACTCCTCAGAGAGAATACAGGAGCAGGAGGATCTGACAGCGAGGATGCTGCCCCGGCAAAGAAAAACCGGCGGCGGAACAACAGGAAGAAGAAAGGCAAAGATGTGCTAGTCATTGAGTAGTCCGGCAACGAAGGTGGCGCCAAGAAAGCCAAAGCTGGTAGCTCCGGCAAGGAGATTGCCGCATGCACCAATTTCCAGGCTGTGGCGGTCGCCGACAAGCAGGACGGCACCGACAAGCAGTACTGCAAGATCCACCGCACCAAGGACCATGACCTCCAGAGCTGCAAGAAGGTCGAGCAGCTTGTCGAGCAGCAAAAGGCTGAATACGAGCGACGCGACAAGGAGAAGGCCCAAGGAGGTGCTGGAGGATCCGGCAAGAAGCGCACCGGCCGGGGAGAACGCCGCGGCAAGGCCAAGCAGCGGCAAGGAGACAGACCTCCCCGCGGCCGCGATAAGGATGAAGATGACGACGACGATGAAGACATGGATGATGTCGAGACCAGTGAGCAGGAGTTCCAGAAAGCCACAGAGGTCTTGTGCGTTGACGGCGGTGCTTCTCTGCATACTTCACACAGCCAACTCAAGCGGTGGGTGCGGGAAGTCAATGCGGCAGAACCACCTGTCGAGTCACGCAAGCTTCTGAAATGGTCCAGCACGCCTATCATCTTTGATATTGAGGACCACCCTGATCACACAACTGCGGTCGGGTGCTTGCCAATGTTGGTTTCACCAACTATCCGCAACCTCAAGGTCACTAAGATGCTAGTTGACGGCGGGGTCGGCTTGAACCTGATCTCCTCCGCTGTACTCCAAAAACTCCAGATCCCTGACAGCGAGCTTGAAGAGACCGGCACATTCCAAGGAATCAACCCGGGAAGGAGCAAGCCGAAGGGGAAGATCACGTTGCCGGTGACATTTGGCAGCGAGTTGAACTTCAGGACTGAGAGGGTCACTTTTGACGTTGCCGATTTTCCATTGCCTTACAATGGGATACTCGGCCGTCCAGCACTCGCCAAGTTCATGGCAGCCTCTCACTACGCATACAACATGTTGAAGATGCCAGGCCCGATAAGTGTCATCTCTGTCCCTGGCGACAAGAAGGATGCTCTTATCTGTGCCGACAAGATCTACCGGGAAGCGGCAGCCGCAATAGATCGCAAGTCACCTGCCGTTGAAGCTCCCGGGGGGAAGAAGAAGACCAAGTCCGGCAAGAGTTCTGATGCCCACTCCAGCAAGTGCACCTCTTCGGAGTGCTGCGCTACCGTCGAGGACGCACCATCGAGCTCCACCGGCAAGTGTAAGAAGACAATGGCAGCTCCGCCAGAGACCAAGAAGGTGTCCGCCAAGGAGGACGGCACTGGTGGTACCTTCACCATCAGTGCCACTCTTGACCCTAAATAGGAAAGCGCGCTCATTGCTTTCCTGCGAGCGAACGTCGACGTGTTTGCGTGGCAACCGTGTGACATCCCCGGTGTTCCCAGGAAAGTAATTGAGCACCATCTTGCCGTCTGTCCTCATGCGCGGCCCGTCAAGCAGAAGGTCATGAAGCAAGCAGTGGAGCGCCAAGAATTCATCGCAGAAGAGATCAAGAAGTTGGAAGCAGCAGGCCTTGTCAGAGAAGTGCTCCATCCTACGTGGTTGGCCAATCATGTAGTCGTGCGCAAGGCAAACGGGAAATGGAGGCTTTGTATCGACTTTACCGATGTTAATAAAGCTTGTCCCAAAGACCCATTTCCCTTGCCGCGCATTGACCAGATTGTTGACTCCACGGCCGGATGTGACTTGCTTTCATTTCTTGATGCATACTCAGGATACCATCAGATCTTCATGGCAGAAGAGCATGAGGAGAAGACCGCATTCATCACTCCATGTGGCACGTACTGTTTCATACGGATGCCTTTCGGTTTAAAGAATGATGGTTCAACATTTGCAAGGGTAGTCCATGTCGCTTTTGAGCCACAAATACACAGAAATGTGGAAGCCTACATGGATGACATAGTGGTCAAGAGTAAGGACAAGGCAACTCTGATTCAAGATTTAGACGAGACCTTTGCAAATCTGCGCAAGATCAGCCTCAAGCTCAACCCCGAGAAGTGTGTGTTTGGAGTCCCTTCCGGCAAGCTTCTTGGGTTCTTCGTGTCTCGGCGGGGAATTGAAGCCAATCCCGACAAGATCAAGGCCATTGAGCAGATTGAAGCACCAAAGCGCGTCAAGGATGTACGAAGACTTGCCGGTTGCGTGGCTGCTCTCAGCAGGTTTATCTCTAAGTCTGCTAAGCGCGCCCTGCCGTTTTTCAAAATATTGAAAAAGGCAGGTCCAATGAAATGGACTCCGGAAGCGGAGGCTGCGCTGCGAGACTTGAAGAGATACCTGTCCTACACTCCAACACTTGTCGCACCTAAGCCACAAGAGAAGTTGCTGCTGTATATAGCGGCAACCAATCAAGTGGTTAGTGCTGCGTTAGTAGCGGAGAGGGAGGCAGATGATGAGCCAGCAACCACGGCAGGCGCATCCAGCGACAAGCAGGGGGCTTCCCCGACAAGCTCTGGTCCCGACAAAGATGGATCTGCGCAGGCGCGCGGGGAGATACAGAAGAGAATGGTGCAGCGCCCAGTTTACTTTGTCAGTTCCCTTCTGCAGGGGGCTAGGTCAAGGTACTCTGGTGTGCAGAAATTGCTTTTCGGCCTTCTCATGGCCTCGAGAAAGCTGCGCCATTACTTCCAAGCACATGAGATCACAGTTGTCACTCGTTTTCCGCTGAAGAGGATACTGCAGAATCCAGAAGCAACAGGCAGGATTGTTGAGTGGGCACTGGAACTGTCAAGCTTTCGCCTTAAGTTTGAGAGGACTTCAACTATCCAAAGCACAGCATTGGCAGAATTCATAGCAGAGTGGACGCCAACACCAGATGAAGAAATTCCAGAAACGAGCATCCCCGTCAAGGAAGCAAGCAAAGAGTGGCTGATGTACTTTGATGGTGCCTTCTCGCTGCAAGGCGCAGGTGCTGGCGTGCTGCTTGTTGCACCCACCGGAGAGCACCTCAAGTACGTAGTCCAGATGCACTTTCCCAAGGAGCAAGCAACAAACAATACCGCAGAGTATGAAGGTTTGCTTGCCGGTCTCAGGATCGCGGCAAACCTTGGGATCAAGAAGCTCATTGTCAGGGGTGACTCGCAGCTTGTCGTCCGCCAAGTGAACAAGAGTTATCAGAGTCCGTTGATGGAAGCCTACGTTGATGAAGTGAGAAAGCTAGAAGAGCACTTTGACGGCCTACAGATGGAGCATGTTCCAAGAGCTCAGAACGACATTGCCGATGGCCTGTCGAAGTGCGCCGCACTTAAGTTACCCGTGGAACCAGAGACCTTTGTGCTAAAGCTGACTCAACCGTCTGTAACGCCATCAACTGGACAGACCAAGAAGAGGAAGTTGATTTCTGGTGACTATTTTCCGGCAGAGCTTCCCGAAGCCGCCGCCAAAAAGGTCCCCAAGATCAACACCAAGAGTGCTGAGGAGCAGTCTGCTCCGGCAAGCCCTAGGGTTTGTTCCGTTGAAGCATAGGCTCCCGACAAGTTTTGCTCCGGCAAGCTTGCCGGGGAATGTCAAGCTCCGGCTGAGCTGCAGGTTCTCGCCGTAGAAGCGGATGTTCCCGCAGCAGCAGATGTGTCTTTAGTCCTTGTTGTCGAGCCACAAGCTCCAGCATGGGCACAGCAGATTGTCCATTTCCTTCAGACAGGAGAACTTCCCGAAGAGCAAGAAGAAGCGGAAAGAGTAGCCCGGCAGTCAAGTATGTACCAGTTTGTCGACAACACACTGTACAGAAGAAGACTCAACGGTGTGAAATTGAAGTGTATTCACCGGGAAGGCGGACAAAAGCTGTTGGCAGAGATACATGGAGGCATATGTGGTCACCACATTGGCGCAAGAGCACTTGCCGGCAAAGCATTCAGGCAAGGTTTCTTTTGGCCGACAGCCCTCCAGGATGCAACTGCACAAGTAACCAAGTGTGAAGCGTGCCAGTTCCATTCCAAGCAGATACACCAGCCAGCTCAAGCTCTCCAGACGATCCCTTTATCCTGGCCATTTTCGGTCTAGGGGCTCGACATCCTCGGCCCCTTTCCCCGAGCAGTCGGGGGCTTTGAGTACTTGTACGTTGCAATCGACAAGTTCACAAAGTGGCCGGAAGTGGAAGCAGTGAGGAAGGTGACAGCACAGTCAGCAGTCAAGTTCTTCAGGTCGATTGTTTGCCGCTTCGAGATCCCTAACAGGATCATCACCGACAACGGTACGCAATTCACGAGCCGCACCTTCATGCAGTACGTCCAAGATCTTGGCGCCAAGGTCTGCTTCGCTTCTGTTGCTCACCCGAGAAGCAACGGTCAAGCGGAGAGGGCAAATGCTGAAGTGCTGCGTGGGCTCAAGACCAGGACTTTTGACATGCTGCGCAAGTGCGGAAGAAACTGGATTGAGGAGCTGCCGGTAGTTCTTTGGTCGATCAGGACGACGTCAAATCGAGCCACTGGCCAAACACCTTTCGCTCTAGTCTATGGAGCAGAGGCAGTCCTCCCCACGGAACTCGTATACGAGTCACCTCGAGTGCTCTCTTATGATGAGCTTGAGCAAGAGCAGCTGCGACAAGATGACGCGCTGCTCCTTGAGGAAGACCGTCTTCAGGCTGCTGTACGAGCTGCTCGCTACCAGCAAGCTTTGCGCCGCTACCATAGCCGCAAAGTTAACGCCAGAAGTCTCGAGGAAGGCGACCTTGTTCTTCGGCGCGTTCAGTCCGCCAAGAATTCCAACAAGTTGACACCGAAGTGGGAAGGCCCTTACCGGGTGAAATGAGTCACTAGGCCTGGCGCTGTCCGCCTTGAGACCGAAGATGGCATTCCGGTGAGCAACTCCTGGAACATTGAGCATCTTCGTAAGTTTTACCGGTAAGGCGCGGTTGCCGGAACCTGTTCCGGCAACCACCTTTTGTACAAGTCTTGCCGCTGTTGCATGTAATCCTTTGTACAAAGCCAGGCGCAGACCCCGTGCATAAATAAAGCTTGTGTGTTCCGCACATCTTGACAATTTCATGCTTTCTATTTTTTGCATGTGTTATCTGACACTTTGTGCAGCACCTACCCCCGGTAAGCAATAACGAGCCGTAAGGCTCCATATCTTTATTTTCTCTTCTTTCTTTTTCTCAAGGAAAGGAAGGTTCCCTCGCCCACAAGTTTGCCGGGGGGAAAGGAGAAGATAATGGTATGGACCAGGCGTCGTTCAAGAAAGTTTCGCCTTACTGGGAAGCAAACAACAGAAAAGCTAAGTTGCCAAAGTTTGAGCAATCAGATTTTTTAAATTTTTAAGTTATCTTCCTTGAACGACCGTGCTTTGTATGGAAAACCTGTGCGCGGAGGAACCAACTCGTAGCTAGTTGCGCCCTTTGTTTCGAGTCCGCTCAACAACTTAAGTGTGCTGCGACTAGTTGCGACAAGGTTTCTTGTCGGTAACGGCACCGCCAGCAGGCTGCTGACGTCCCGCACTCAGCGCTCGCGGCTAAGGTGCCTGCGCCGGCAAGTTCCCTAAAAGCGTAGGGCAAAAACATACAAAGGAAGGAATCAAGTAAAGGAAATAACATTGCAATCATTACCCAAAATAGAGTTATATTACAAGGTAGCTTGTCGCGGCTCTAACAGATTGTTCTCATAACATGACCAACAGCGACAAGAAAAGAAGAAAATTGGCGGCCCAGTCTACGCGATCGCCCTCAATCCTCTTGATCCCGCTCACCTTGTCCACAATGGGTGCGACAAGGGTCTTGAGCGCTTCCAGATCAGCATCCGGCGGCAGGGTCTTGAGGACGTTGGTGAGGTTGAGGCCCGGGTTGCGGAAGGCCACCTTCACCAACACCTTTTGAAGAGCTCCCGCGCAGATCTTGCGCGACTCGTCGGCCAGCTGCTTTGGAATCTTCTCCCGGAGTCGCTGGAGGGCCATCGCCATGCCTTTGAAGAACAAGGTGAGCTTGGCGCTGGGTCGGAGGTTCTCATCGGAGGGATACCCGAGATCCTCCATCCCCAGCTGCGCCAGCTCCCTGTCAATGTCTGCGGCAGCATCCACGAGACCCTCCGTCCAGTGCTCCACATTCTCCCTAAGAGCGTTCTTGGCGGCAGCAGCACTCGCTAGCAGCGCCTTATCGGCCTTGATCTCCTTCTTCAAAGCCACCTCCTGCTCCCTGGCGCCGTCCAGCGTCTTGGTCAAAGTAGTCAGCTTCAACTCAAGATCTGCATTGGAGTCCTTGGCGGCGCCAAGTTCCTTGCCCTTCTCGGCGAGACGAACCTGCAGCTCTGACAAGCTGTAGGGGTCCTTCTCCCGCTCACGCTTGAGCGCGGCAAGCTCTTCACCGCTCGCCTTGAGATTGGCCTCCAGCCGCGCCACCTTCGTCTCCAGCTCCTTCTTGGCGGCCTCGGCAGTTGCGGCAGCATCCTTTGCTTGCTTGAGGGCTCCGCCGAATGTTTGCTCGCGCGCAGTAAGCTCCTCCTCGTGGCTGTCAAGGTTAACCTTCCGCTGCGCCAGCTCGCCCTCCTGCGCACACAGCTTCTCAGCGGCAAGCCGCTGTTGTTCTTCGACTTCAGCCTTCTCGAGGAGGAAGGCCTTCTGCTCCTCGGCGAGTTGCGCCCGCTCCTCTGCCAGGGACTGGAGAGCTTCCTGGTTAAGACCCCGGAGCTCCTCCGCGCGCTTCTCGATGTCCGCTCCCGCCTTCGTGACAAGCGCCTCTCGGGATTCCAGCTTGGCCTGCCGAGCACGGTAGAGCGACACCAGCTTCCGCAACAACCGCTCCTCCTCAGGCTCGCCGCTGCTGCTGCTCGGCGCATCAACCAGCGTCAGCCCAGCGGAGGCGAGCACCTCTCCATCGAATCTTTCTCCTTCAACCGGCGCCCTGGAGCTTGACGCCCAGGGGAGGTTGATGAAGACGTTTTCGCCGGCCCTCAAGTAGACGCCTGGCTGGGGCTCTTCGGAGCCTGACGCTGCGGCAGCGGTGGAAGGATCGGCGGTCGGCGTAGCGCCTTGCGCTCCTGCGGCCTCAGGGCCATCAGTGCGATCGCCAGACCCCTCGCCAGCTTCTGCGGCGGCAGCTTTGGCGGCCTCTTCGCCGGCGGGATCATCAGCGCCGGCTACTTCTTCGGTGGCAGCGGCGTCGTCGGTATCACCGCCCGCGGCAATCTCGACGACATCATCGACGGCGGCCTCGGTGGTTTTCTCCTCGCCGGCAACCTCGGTCTCCATCGACTCCGTAGCAGATGGGTCTGACAGCCGGAAAAGGGAGAAAAGTCAAGCAAATATCCAAAAAGAAGATCAAAAGAAGAAGAACCCAAGGGAAGTTTTGAAGCGAGAGGATTACCTGTACCGGGTTCTGCAGTCGTAGTCTCCGCCGCCGGAGGGCCGCTGGTGCTGCCGCTTGCCGCCGCAGCGCTGACCGACATCTCTCCTGCGCGAGCCGGCTCCTCGGCAGAGTCCCTTGCCGGAGAACTCTCCCTTGGCGGCGTAGTCGAAGCAGATGGCATGTCGGGGGCGGCCTCCGGGCGCTCTTGGTGGGGCTGCTCTGCTCCTACACAAACCAACAATCAGATGTCAGCAAAGAAAGAGCATCCATGCGCGCCTAACAGCGGAAAGCGAACCATATACTTACGCTGGGGGCTGCTTTGGAGAATAGTTGCCGGGTCCGGCAAGGTGGTCTCGGATGCACCCTCTGCTGTCGCGGTGGGTTCGTCCTCGACGATAATCACCCCCTTTGGACACGCCGGGACCTTGGCTCTCTTCGCCGCTCTCTGGGCCAGAGTCCTAAAAAGGAATAAGTTCGGAGTAAAGCAAATGAGATACAAGACAAAACAGCAAGAATTGAAGAACTACAAGTACAACAAAGAATCTTACTCTTCTTCTTCCTCATCGGAGCTGAACGCGGAGAAGTCGAAGTCCGACTCACCTCCGGTGCGAGGAGGCAGAGGAGTAGGTTCCCTTGGCCGCTTGGCGGGAGCAGTGGCGGTGGTCCGAGACGACCCCGCTCCGGCTGCCGCCGCGGCGTGAGAAGCGGCAGGAGCAGAAGCGGTGGTCCGGGTGGACCCCGCTCTAGTTGCCGCAGCAGCGTGAGGTGCTCCCACGGCAACAGTGCTTGCCGTGGTGGAGCGTGTCGCGCGGCGCAGCGACTGTCGACTCGTCTGCCGCTCCGCTACGTCCCCGGCCTTGCGGAGATGCCTTCTTGGTGGAGTTGGGGGCTCTGCTTGCGACGAGCTGTCTGAAGATGAGGAGGAAGAGGAGTTGATCTCCAACGAGCTGCTCGTATCCATGGCGGGCTCGCTCGACCTGACATCATGCCCGGCAAGCTCATCCTCGCCGGCAAGCTCCTCTCGCTCGGCACGGCTTGCCGGCTCTGCTGCCTCTGCCTCCTCCACGGTGAATCCAAACTTGCCCGCGGCTGCGGCTGTCGTCACCTCTTCCAGCCTAGTGGCGATGCGGTTCATCTCCGCATCGGTGGTGGCGCGAGTGAGGCTTTTCTGTTCGTCGGAGCGGACCGGCACTTCTACCAAGCCGTCAAAGAACTCCTGCACGACGACGTCTGCAGGCTCTTGCCAAGTTGGGACAATTCCATGCGAGTCGCACAGCGGCATCATTGCACGGATGCGGCTGAGCGAGGAGTTGTTGCACAGCGGAAGGACATCCTTCGGCAACCTGAACACTTCGGGATGTTGAGAGTCGTATTTGAACAGCTCCCGGAGCATTGCGTCAAGTTCCATAACAGTGAAGTTGAAGTTGAGGCCCGGGCGCAGCCTCATGATGTCCGCCGCATTCTGGAAGTCCCAGGCGGGTCTCCTCCTCTCCTGCAAGGGGCGATGCGGCGGCGAAGAAAATCTACGCCAACCGCGCCTACAGTGAGCCCGGCGAGCCTAAGGCGTTGGATCCGGGTGACGGCAATCTTCAGCCTATCGTCTTCCGGGGCCACGTTGCTCCAATCGCTGCCGCGCGCTACTGGGGTTTGGCGTTGGGCGGTAAATGGCTGCGGGTTCTCCTCGACAATCCAGCACCAGTCTGCTCTCCATTCCTCCCACTTGCCGCGGAACTCTCCCTCCAGATAAGCTTCCTTCTTGCTGGCTCTCGAGATCCAGGCGATTCCGCCGGATAAAGGCTCTCCTCTCTCAACTCGGGGCATAAAGAAGTGGCGAAAAAAGGTTACGTTTGGATAGACTTCGACAAAGTTTTCGCAGAGATGTGCGAAAACTGCCATGGTCAGAACAGCATTGGGGGTGAAGTCAAGGAGGCGGAACCCGTAGGTGTTCATAAGATCGCAGAAAAACTCAGAGAAAGGCGGGCAGAGCCCGCAGTAGAAGAACAAGGCGAAGAAGGGATATCCATTTTGAGCCATTCTCGAAGCAACGGCTGGAAGTACCTTCGTGCGCAGATGCGCCCGCGTCTCCGTCGACCAGAAGAGGTAGTAACTCTCCCTCAGCTCCTTCACGGTGAGCTTGGGGGGGGAAGATTGCCCGCTCCTTTCGCAGCGCCACGAGCTGCTGCGCCTCGGTCGACTTCACGACCTTCCCCTTGTCGGCTTTCGGAGCCATGGCGGAAGTGGTGGGGGAGGTCGACGGCGTTGGTGGTGCTGGTGGCGATGGGGGGCAGAGCGCTGCTCTCTTTCAGCTTTGGGAAGAAGGGGGAGCGGCGGAGGTTTCTGAGATTGGAATAGCAACCGGCGAGTGGGCGAACTGCCCCTGTTTCCCCTGCTTATAAGGAGGGAGGGGGCGGACGTTCCGTATTTCCGAATATAGAAACCACCCACGATCTCTCCCACGACGGCGCATTCAACGTGTGTCCTTCAGGGAGGGCGCGGTGAATACGGAGAGAGATACGGCGTAACCCAGGCCGCGCATGCCCGTGCCCTGTTTTGGGCCTGGCCCAACAGCGCTCGGCACCGTGTATGGCCCAGGCCCGGGGGCTCCTGTCGGTGTACTAGAGTAGGGGTACCCTAGTATCCCGAACTTGTGCACGGGCAGTCGCAGCATCCCACGGCAAGGCTTGCCGGGTGACCGCCAAGGTCCTCCGTGGTTCCTTTGGAACCATTCAGGAACAAAGTATTCAAGCCAAGGAGACAAGGCCCCGGCAAGAGGAGCTTGCCGGGAAGGCCAACCAAGGCATCTCAAGGAACTTGCCGCGATGCGTCACGCGTCCCGGCAAGGCCCGGTGAGCGACGAGCTCCCGGGCGCGACAAGACAACGACCGCGGCAAGGCGCTTGCCGCGGCAAGCTACCACTCTGTACCCGCGCTTCAGCACATCCACCAACGTGTCGCTCTAGGACCCTTCCCGGCATACGTGGCGGGAGGCTGTGCAGCCAGCGGTGCGCGGTGGCAAGCGGTGCTGACAAGATTGCCATCGTGGCGAGCGGTGGCGTCCCTGACGGTCCCTTTTGCACTATTTGGGCGACGCGGATGGGCATTTAATGCCCTTGTCCCCTGCCGTCAGAGTTAGGTATGATACACTGTAACAGGTAGTTGTACCAACCGTAACACCTTTCCATTTTTACCCTTGTCTACGTTGCCACCTGTCGGTGACCCCTTGAGCATATAAAAGGAGGCCAATGCGCAACGTAGAGGGGGGAGGAGAACACTCATGCTCGGTCTCGTTAGCTGCTGGTGTGTACTGTAGCACTCAGCGCTCCCGAGCAAGAACTCAATACAAACCACAAAGCAGGAGTAGGGTTTTACGCATCCGTGCGGACCGAACCTGGGTAAACTGCTCGTGTGTTTCGCCTCGATCCGCTCTTCGTGCGATCTTCGCCCCCGCCAAACCGAAAGGGGCTCGATCCGCCGGTCCCATAGGTGCTCGTGGATTCGTTCCCTGACACACCCCCTAGGGCACGCCCCCTGCCTCGTGGGTCCCACGTACGGCCCCCGGTGCCCTCCTTCCTCCTATATATGCCTACGTACCCCGAAACCATTAGAACAACACAGAAAACCCTAGTTCCACTGCCGTAACCTTCTGTTCCCGTGGGATCCCATCTTAGGGCCTGTTCCGGAGCTCCGCCGGAGGGGGGTCTTCCACGGAGTGCTTCTACATCATCATCATCGCCTCACCATGAGTTGTGAGTAGTTTACCACAGACCTTCGGGTCCATAGCTAGTATCTAGATGGCTTCTTCTCTCTCTTTGGATCTCAATACAAAGTTCCCCTCGGTCTTCGAGGAGATCTATTCGATGTAATCTCTTTTGCGGTGTGTTTGTCGAGATTCGATGAATTGTGGGTTTATGATCAAGATTATCTATGAGAAATATTTGGTTCTTCTCCGAACTCTTTATCTATGATTATAATATCCTTGCAAGTCTCTTCGAATTATTGGTTTGGTTTGGCCTACTAGATCTATAGTTCTTGCAATGGGAGAAGTGCTTGGCTTTCGGTTCAATCTTGCGGTGTCCTTTCCCAGTGACAGTAGGGGCAGCAAGGCATGTATTGTATTGTTGCCATCGAGGATAAAAAGATGGGGTTTATATCATATTGCTTGAGTTTATCCCTCTACATCATGTCATCTTGCTTAAGGTGTTACTCTGTTCTTATGAAATCAATACACTAGATGCATGTGTCGGTGTACAAAAAGAGGGGTACACTTTTTGTACCCCTATGAATGTGCACGGGCAGTCCGAGCCACGGGGCCCCCACACCAAGCATGGCGAGGGAAGCAAGCCGGGGCAAGACTGAAGCTCGATGGAGGCTGGAGCCACGCCAAGAACAAGACCACAAAGAGCAAAGGGATGAAGCAGCTTCCCTCAGCAAGATCCTTGCCGGGGCCGGCTCTGGCAGCCCCGGCAAGATCCTTGCAGCGACAGCTCGCCCCGCGCCTATGGAGCGAATCACCCTTGAGTCCACCGCCCCCATGGGGCGAGGATTCGGGAGATATCCCCGTAGTGGCATGCAGATCTTTGTGAAGACATTCAAAATCAGATGCAAGTAAGAAGACGGCGACCCTTGGCGAGATTCCAGCCAAGGAGAACCACAAGGCCCCCGGCAAGCACCTTGCCGGGGATGACTGCAGGCGCCACGGCAGGACCCTTGCCGGAGCCCTGGCAAGGCCCTTGCCAAGGACACCCGTGGTACCACCGTTAGGCCCGCACCAACTGGGTTTCCACTGACCCACGCAGCTGCCGACCCAACCAGCTGGACAGGCTCCTGCGTGGCAACCCGCAGATCTTCGTGGAGACCCGCCGTTGCGCCACCTGAGATGTCTGTCTACCTACATGGCACCTCAGGCACCGCTGGCCAGGGCGCGTGTCAACACGAGGAGGGGCGGCGACGGACAAGACGG